>OY776678.1:92610489-93810489 GCA_963675555.1 Leptura quadrifasciata | reverse complement strand
CTGTCCAATTCTGTATGTTACTAGTTGATAATATTTGCATATGAAGAAATTAACATTCAAGAAATAACAATCTCTGCTACGACTGTGACAGTGGTGAAGCCCCGGAGGTAATATTATTTTTTGAATATATACTTACATGTCTTTTAATCACCAAATTTTTAACACCCTCCATGACAAAATTTGAACCTTGAGAAACCAATTTGGAAAACATACTAACAGTTTTAGTACCTGCTCCCTCATACTGGTTCACATTTGCACCGGAAGCCATTTTTGTGTAACTTCTAAAAGTTGAAAAATATATCGTGATTAAAAAATAATAAAAACAGTTATAGTTCAAATCATGAACGTTGTCGTTCACATCATCATCTTTTAATTTCAGAATTAAATTATTTCAAGGTCACACAGAATGGCACGCAAGGGTGTATCAACGCATGCAAAAGAAGTATTTTGTGATGAAAATATCTGGACAATAATAGCATGTGATATAATGAATATTAACATCCGTTGTCGCATTTAATTTTACAATTCACCTCATGGATTTCTTGTAAAGGTAAAAGGGAACATCCGTTACATTTTTCTTGATTAAAGCACTCGTTTAATTTCACCACCATGTCTCTGGTTACTGCATTCAGTCTTCTATCCACCGCACGCTACTGAGTTGACAGAGAGACTAACGCTTGCAATATTCATTTCGAAAATGAATCATTACGCTCGGAACCTCAGCAGACGTGACTTTCTGTTATTCACATCCTATACGCTTTGTATTTACAAAGATAGAAAAATCGCATGTCGTTGATAAGTACATAAATTGATGACATGAACGACAACATTCGCAATAACAACTATATGTCATAGAATTTATTTTTCTAAATCCAGCACGATATTTCGATAGTAGGTTATTGGTTTCTGGAATTGACGTTAGCTCCTATTGAGGCTCATTCGTCTTTTTTGTACCCTATAGTACAAGACGAGTTTCATAGTATTATTAACAAGGTAACAATAAAATCAACATCTGGTATAGACGAGATCGACGGAAGAGTAGTAAAAGCGGTGGGAGATATAATATGCGCACCATTATCGCACATAGTTAATCAAAGTTTCTCTATGGGAATATATCCAGAATAATTAAAAATATCTAGATCAATACCGATCTTCAAAAATACAGGTTCAAAACAAGAGGTGAGTAATTACAGGAATGTATCCTTACAATCGCAGTTTACTAAAGTCATAGATATAGTTATTATGAAAAACTTAATTTTGTCACAAAGTACAAGCTAATACCAAGTCACCAACATGGATTTAGACAAAAAAAAAAATCAACAACAGCAATAGACGAGTTATGCAATTATGTCACTGAAAATCTTAATAAGAAGCAATGCTCACTGGCCATCTTCTTTGATTTGGCGAGAGCATTTGATACAGTTAATCATGATTTACTCATTGAAAAGCTGTGCCAAATGGGAGTTAGAGGAGTGGCTGGCGACTGGATCCCTTCTTATTTACACACCAGATTTGAAATCGTCGATATTGACTCGTCAAAATCTCAGCCTACACTAGTTTCAACGGGGGTCCCAAAGGGTTCAACGTTGGCTCCCCTATTATTTATTTTATTTATCAGTGACATGCATAACTGCAAAACTCCACAAAAAACGATCATCTATGCAGATGATACAAGTCAGATAGTAGCTGAACATAAAATTTTATTGGCCGTGGAGGCCACGAATATTGCGACACAGGAGTTTGCATACTGGTGTTCAGATAATGGACTAATTGTTAATGTACACAAAACTGTATTCATGGCTTTTCAACAAAAAAACATCAGTTACGACTTCTGCTCATTAATAAAACTTAACCATAAATCTACAGAACAAGTTGACCACTTTAACTATTTAGGAGTGAACATGGATCAAAAGCTGACATGGGAAGGACACATTGATACAGTTGTTTCGAGGTTGACCACCCAGTGCTTTGTCTTCAGGCAGCTGTATGAAACGGTTTCCCTGCAAATACTTAAAGTCGCATATTTGGTTTAGTGCAGTCAGTATTAATATATGGACTATCTTTCTGGGGTAATTCGGCATTTATGTTGAAAGTATTCACAAAAACAAATAAAATATGTCTTACGGGGTCATATCATAGAGAATCATGTAAAAACATATTTAGATCCTCGGCAATTTTAACATTGCCATGTCATTATATATATTTAATAGCCGTGAATATAAACAAGCACGAATCACTATAACAAAAAAATAATATGGTACATGAACATTACACACAAAGGGGTGAGATGAACTGAGATTGCCATTCTCTCGATTGACTGTTGGTCAGGCTTCTGCTGCTTATCGGGGCGTCATCTGTTATAATCATCACACAGTCAGGTTGCTCAGCAATGCCAATTATAACACTTTTAAGTCCAAGTTATTTAACTATTATAAAAAGCATTAGTTGCTTTTTATTCTGTTGAAGAATTTCTAGAATCTAGATATTAAATGTAAAAACAAGTGCAATTAATGTAATTTTATTCTGTGTGTATGGAGCTGTAGTGAGTGTGAATGTATGTATGTTTGTCTGTTGTTCTTGAGAATGCACGGTTGACTAGTTTAATAAGATTTTATATGATAAATTTTATATCTACGATTGTAATTTTTTAATGGATGAATAAATTATATTATTATTTATTATTATTATATATTCAATTATTTGTTCATTAGCAGATTTCCAGTAATTTTTCATAAACTGGTACCATATTTATGGGTCTATGCTCCTCACATTGAATTGTTTTATTTTTCTTTTCTATAGGTATTACTGTTGATGTTTTCCAAGTGTCTGGGAATATACCTGTTTCTAAGTTGGTGTTTATAACTTGTAAAAATTGGTTCCCTATTGCTTCAAATGATAATTTCAAAATGTGTACATTTATGAAGGACAACATTCGTAATAACTATATGTCATAGAATTCTTTTCTGAAAAATGTTCAGTCCTTGGCCAGGAATCAACCCCTGGCTTAGGAGCTTAATCTAGGTGTCATAGATACACAATTATCAATTAAAAATTGATTACAATCAAGTTCAACAGAAACAAAATTAATCAATTATCTTTAACTATAACTACTTACTTCCACCTTTTAATGTAATGTATTGGGGATAGATCACAACCAGCCTCATTCAGAGCATTTTCATATTTTTTTAGATCCGATTCGGAAAGATGCGGAGTACAAATATAATATATAATAAACAGTCTCATTTTGTCATCAGATGAACCAGCTCCTGGATCAGACAAAATATCTAAAAGGGGTTTTTCCAAAGTTTGAGCTTTACTCATAATTTTTTCCTCCAATTCAAAAAATGTGTCCAATTTTCTGGATTTAATACAGTTCAAAATAGCTGAAAAATAGAAGTTTTAAATATATTTCATAACAATGAAATATGTTAAAGCTATTTTTTTCCAATCATAGTTTAAAAAAATCGGCAGCTACTGGAAGCGGCTGGAACCTCCTCACTAGGTGGATCTTTGAAGCCGAAAAGGGCATTAAATTGTGTGACAAAGCGGCACTAAACGTAATCCGATCTCATCCAAAACCTTTTCAGATCTTCTGGGGCACTAAAAAAACTCTCAATTTAAGAATTTGCAATCATCTATGGGAGTTATTACCTACATTATCGCTCGTTGAATAATATACTATTAGGATATTAACAACATCACTTGAACGACTAAGAAAGTCTAGTTATCCTAAATACTACAGATTTGTAAAGCAACAAACTGAAAATTGTTAAAGTGATAATCTATAATAAATTCACCAACGAAGGTACAGAAAGCATTTGATATTGATATTGTTACATCTACCTTTAAAGTTTGTGACAATCCACTAAAAGTTACAAATATGCCGAAATCTTATTAACATGACATGACACCAACGTTATCGGATGACAAACGATGACAATGACAATCGTCAAAATTTGCTCATTGCAATCCGATCGCTCGCGGCTGTCTTTGTTAAATGAAACATTAGAATTTCAGTAATTTTACTAGATTTTAGAGGAATCTTTATAGTTTAATTCTTCGATTTGTCTGTATATATATTTAAAAACGGCACTAAACATAATCCGCTCTACTTCTAGAGCAGTGAAGAAACCCTCACACGTGAATTGACACATGATGTGATGAGTTTCACGACATAAAGGCTACGCGCATCGATCATGTCATGCGAAATGCGATCTATGCTATATTTGCTTTGTTTTTAATTTTTTTCACGGAAACCAAATCGAAAGGGTAGAAGTGTGATATATCATTGAAATCAGAATTTTAACTGCTTTGCAATGGTTCCATTGCAAATTGAAAGTAATTATAAACTAAACAACTTGTTGCGTCAAAATGTCACTAAACATAATCTGATCTCAACCAAAACCTTTTCAGTTCATCTGGGGCACTAAAGAAACGCACATGCAAAGTTTCATTCAAATCCATTCAGTAGTTTCGGCGCTATCATGCTAACACACACACACAGACATTTTTCAAAAACCAATTTTTTGGGTTCCTAGGACCTCAAAACGTAAAGATTTGATGTTATCTCAATTTTTGTTTTTGAACCAATTTTAATAACCTCTCACAATTTTATTGTGGAGAGGTTAATATAACATCTGAGTTTACAAACCGGTAATGTAACCTGTTCCATATTATATTTGTTTGAATAAAATTTTTACATTCAATTAAAATTAATACTTGTAAACTACTAAACCTTATTGTACCTGTTGCCACAGATGTATGCATGTCAATGAGTCTTTTCTTTTCTAAAAGTTGCGGCAAGGAATTCACAGCTGATGTAATTTTAGCAGTATTATCTGACACCAAAGACAAAGCTATGTCATTTTCTCCATCAATACCCATAGAACTCCTCAATTTCTTTACCTCCTCTTCTGATGATTTATACTGCTCAAGTTCTTCCTGAATTGCTTCTGCAACTGTCGGAAAGGGGCTGCCTTTATGTGTAGACCAAAATTTGTCCTTTGAGTCCAATTCGCAAGCACGATTCTTTGCTCGTGCACCTAAAATTATGTATTTACGAAAATAGAAAGCAACAAAATTAATTTATAAACCTCCAGTAGGAATAGACTCCTCAATGACAACCCTATTCAGTGCTAAATCTAGTAAATCGTGTGCCAGTGCTTGGTAAGTCCATGTATGATGCAAAGGGGTCGCCATATCTACATTCCTATCCAGAATAATTAATAAAGGCCTTTGAAAATTGAAGTTGCCGGACTGTGCATCGTTGTGAAATAGGTTGTTTCTTGCGTCAAATAAATTTTCTCTTAACTTTTTCTCTAATTTTTTTGCTACCATTTCTGCTGCATTTCCTTTAGGGCTGCGAATAATGGGCACAGTCCCTGAAACATTGTTGGCTCTATAATTACTGGCATTTAAATATATTTGATTGAAAGCGATTATAAAAATAATTAATAATAATAATAATACTTTATTAATAGCATAAGCTAGATTTATACATTTTTTTACATTATTGTATATTAATGAAATTAATTATATCAATGAAATTAATTATGTATATAAACTTACATAGTCACAGTCAGTTAAATAGTCACATTTGATACAACATACTTATAACAAGCATGTTTAAATAACAAAATATTTTCACAGTTTCTTACAGAAATTGGTAATTCATTCAGAAATCCCAGATCAAGGCGACGAAGGATATCAACTCAACAACAAGATTTGCAATTGGTAAATGCTTTAGTAGAAAATCCATTTTACTCAGTTATTCAGGCTGCTGAAGAAACTAATTTTCCTGGATTGAGTAGTACTGGTTGCTGGCAAGTAAGAGAATCTGAGCTATGCTGTCATGCAGCAGCACAGAAATACTTACTTAAAGCTGAACACAAAGAAGTTCAAGTAGGATCTGCGCTTGAATTTTTAGCGCATGATGTAAATTTTTGGAACAATGTAATCTTTACAGACGAAAAAACTTTCCAGTCAACACACAGCGGCCATATTCATATTTACCGCCCTCCGAATACTCGATTCGATGAGAAATATATATCTAACAATGATATGTGGGCTTGGATATCGGCACGTGGTCCCAGTGTTTTGTGGCATATTGAGGAACGATTTAATAGTGAAACATATATTAGGATTTTAGACTATATTATGCTCCCTTCTGTGTCACAATTATTTCCTAATAATGAGTTCATGTTTCAACAAGACAATTGTTCCATTCATACTGCTCATACCGTAACTAACTGGTTTCAAGATAACAACATCAATGTTCTCAACTGGCCCAGTCATAGTTCAGATCTTAACCCTGTGGAAGAAGTATGGGGACTACTCGTAAGAAGTATCCAAAAACGAAATGTGAGACCATGGAATGCCGAAGAATTACTGGAAATAGTAAATAATACATGGGAAAATATTATTACTAATGATGGATTTCTATTAATCGTACTTATTCTCCACTTTCTTAAAATGTTACACACCAAATTTTTGTTAATGTTATAACGCAGTGCAATTTGTCTCATTAATCGTCCATCATTTACTATAGCAATAACTACAGCATTAAAATAAAAAATAAATTAAAATTGATAAGTTTTATTTCGGCTACTCATTACATATTCAAATGGAGACAGATTTACATTAGAAAAAAAGTTATCTTATTTTTTTCTGCTCACGACAGTACCTATTTAAAGTTATGATTTGCTTCATTCCCAGTAACTTCGTAGCATCAAGCATTAATTTTATGCTTGTATATTTGTTACTGTTTAGAATAATGCTTGATTTTGTTTCTTCTGTAGGATATTTACTTCAGCATTATTAAATAGAAAAAGTATTGTTGAGTAGAAGTTGAAATGAGGTAAAATTATTGTTTTATATATACGGTTATTTTCGTCCATGTACTCAGATCTTTTTCTATATATATCCCATGCATCAAATTAACTTTTTTAACTATTTTTTTAGCAATATAAAGAGCATGTCCGGAGAACGTTAAATGATCATCAATAATTACACCCAAATACTTGAATTCAATAACTTGCTCAATTTTTGTAGCATAGTATGTATATGTATTTACTTTTAATTATCATAAACTTAGTTTTATCTGTATTTAAGCTAAGGCTATTCCGGTCCAACTATTTTTCTATTTCTCACTATTTATTATGTTTAGAGTCGAGTCTACATTCTCACCAGCTAAGTATATCAATGTGTCGTCAGCAAATAGTTGTATGCTGCATTTTTTAAGGTACTTCATGATGCCATTTATGTACAGAACAAACAGATTAGGCCTCATAGCGGTTCCTTGCGGTACATCGAATATTGTCTCTTTTGGTAAAGATGTATTATTTGTATATTTGGTAGTCTGTGTTGTACTTTTTAAATAACTGGTCGTCCATTTCACAATGTTAAGTCCAAATCTGTATTTATTTAATTATTATCTATCTTGGTCTCAAAAGCTTTACGGAAATCTAAAAAAACTACCACAATGATCTGTTTCTCATTTAAGGAATCTTTGTAACTTGATAATGTTATTTGTAAGGCAGTGTCTCGCGAATTTATTTTTCTAAATCCACCTTGATATTTCGATAGTAGGTTGTTGGCTTCTGTATATTCTATTATTTGTTCATTAGCAGATAATTCCAGTAATTTTTCATAAACTGGTAAAATATTTATGAGTCTATGCTCCTCACATCAAATTGTTTTATTTTTCTTTTCTATAGGTATTACTGTTGATGTCTTCCAAGTGTCTGGGACTATACCTGTTTCTACGCTGGTGTTTATAACTTGTAAAAATTGGTTGCCTATTGTGTCAAATGATAATTTCAAAATGTGTACATTTATGCCATCTATATACTACTGGGTTTATTTTTCATGTGCTTTATGTTTTTTAAATTTTTTATTTCCAATAATTTGAACTTTTCCAGTTTACAATTGGTCTTATCCATGTTATTCAATATTGTATCATAATGGTTATTTGGATTTAAATTTACAGTGGTCTGTTCTACATTTTCCAGAAAGAACCTATTAAATTTCTCAGCGATTACTATATTTTCTGTTATTACTACGTTATTAAAAATTATTCCATTATCGTTATCATTTATTTTTTCATTTAAAAGCAGTTTTAATATATTCCACATTTCATTTGAGTTTCCTTTAATTTCATCAATTTTTCTCTGATATATTTGTTTTTGTTGCCTAATAATGAGTGTCACTACCATGTTCCTTTTTACTTTAAATTCATTCCAGTGTTGTTCGTTACCTGTTCTTATAGCTGTTTTATATAACTGATCTCTTTCTTTTATTTTTTGGCCTCTCGTTCGTCCATCACTTTCTATTTCCCCTTTTATTTGTAATACTTATCTCTTTTACTGGTGCATGCTTGTTTAATTGCTAATAAATAATCTTACTCTAAATCTAGTTTAATAATTTGTAGTTATATTTTCTACTATATTATTCTGATGTTTTTGTTTCAGAAATTTTTAAAAATTATTTCTATCTTGCATCTTTGAGAACTTTTTCTTTTGTCTGAATCTACATCACTGGAGCATATTTACCTACAGTAATAAAAGTATATTTTTATATTTATTAACAATGTATTGTTGATAAATATAAAAGGCCACTGTTCTTCAAATTAAGTGTTACCAATTCCATTTGAACCAACTTTTCTAATGATAAGGTAACTGAATAACTATTAATATTCAGTTTTGGCTTTCATGTTCCTACGGGTAGATGTGCAACTTGTATTTGTACATTTTATATTTATTTGTTCGTTGACTGAAATTTTTTATTTCAGCAGAGGTAGGTGGTTTTAAAGACATTAAAAGTTTTGTTTTATTACATGTGTGCTGCTGTTTTGCAATTAAATGTAATAGATATTAGAACTTTTGACCTCGTGCACCATAAATTTTAATTTAATATCGTTGATAGAACATTTAAAAAAATAACAGAATATAGTAACATATTGTCTTACCTAGAGTTACAAATACTGAAAAAAGGCTTTCAACAATTGCGTTCATTATTGACTCCATTTCTGTATCCTTAATGTCTCCCTTATTTATATCTAAAACGAAAAAAAAATATTGAATAACCTCGTGATTCAAGTAGTACAAAAACTTTTGCCTCAAGATTGTGGAGTACGCAATGATTTTTTGTGAAGGTTTTGAAGGGTCATTTGCTGAAAACCCGAATATCATTGATCGATTGCTGACGTTAGATGAAGCTCATTTTCATCTTTCTGAAATGTTAACAAACAAGACTTTCACTACTGGGCGACACAAAATGCTCTGCAATTGCACGAAGTACTGCTTCATAGCAAAAAGGTTATCTTTTCAAAATTCAACTGGACAGCACGGTCATCGGATCTCTGTTTGTGATTTCGCTTTATGGGGCTACTTAAAGTCAAAAGTGTTTTCTAATCGACCGGAAACTCTGGAACAACTCAAATATAATATTCGGGCAGAGACTAACGTAATTACAATTGAAATGTTGGAACGAGTGATGAGAAACTTTCGGGCTTCAAGAGTCTCAGCAGCGTGGAGAGGATATTTGACTGATGTAATATTTAAAAAATAAAAATTCCGTGTTTACTCAAGAGCCTTGTGTTGAATTATTGAATAAAAATTTACCCATTAATGAAAGAAATTAAATTTAAAATGGATATTTCATTCTGCCGGACCTCTTATAAGCAAAATTCACATTTAAAAATTAATCTATGAGTAGGCATCATCTATAGACTACTAATCATAATGATAAAGCTTTTTCAAAATTTACTTACTATAATATGACACAGCATCGCTGTTTTGATGTTTCAATATAAACATATCATCTTCTAGGGAAATGAAATTTACATATTGGTCAAACACCTGAAAAATGTCTGGTTTTATAGTTATCTATAAAAAAATAATAGCTCATTTACCTTATGAATATTTGCAACACAATTAGCTACTATGGCAGCTGAAGCTAAATCCTCCAGCTTCTGCCTTGATATCGGAGAAATGAAATTAAGATGATATATATCGTAAACCCCAGTTTGAAAATCTTGACTTATCCTTCCCAAATTTTCTTCCGTTGGAGCACAAAAATATACTGCTGGTACTTCTGGTATGGGATCGCGATCTGAATGAAGTTGACTGCAATTTTACCAGGTGAATATTTTATATAGTATACATATTCAGTTAAAACTTACACAAACAATGTAACTCCTTGTTCGCGTAATTCCTTTACGGATATTAATGGAGAAATGATGTCCTGTCCAACACGATCATATATTAACACCTTCCAAACAGGCTCTGAAGAACCAATTTTTGTTTGAGGCTGATTCAAGTTTAACATTTGTTTAATAGCATCTAAAAAACATAGGTTAGATTGGTTGCCATTTACAGTAGGAAATTTGTCTGAACTCACTAATTTGTTTTTGGCGAAGACTCGTCATTTCTATATGATTTTCTAAATCATACAATATATAACAAAATAATTAATGAAACTGAAAAATGTTTTTAAACTTGACAGTGTATACGTGTACATTTGACAGAAATTGACAACTAACGTCACATGTTGCGCGGTACCAACTTAGGGATTTAAAATTTTAAATTTTTATCAAGATCTATTTAACTTTAGGCGAAAGAAATTGTACATAATTTTAAATGATTATTAGAAATCTAAACTCGCATAAAAATCTTTTGTAAATATGCAGAATTATTAGAATTAGAATAATATTTCTAATATATCATCTTAATATTCTTTATCTCTATTACGTTGGTGACAAGTCCAAAATGTCAGAGACGTGTCTAGTGTCTAGCTTAGCTGTCTGGTGCCAGAAAAATGAATGCAAGAAGAATATAATAGTTACTATATTTTTTTATTTTAAGTAAATCATTAATTTGTGTGTATATTGTAGTGAACATCGTATTTTTTATTTTCACGTTAGATATAATATACTTTTAAATAAAACTTAAAATTCAGCTATCGACATATGTAGCTTGTGGAATTGTGAAAGGCCTGTTTGTATTTTAATTACCTTTATGTAAAGAACATTAAGAATGCAATGCTTCCTAGAAGACGCCGAACTGGCTCAGAAAGTGAGCCTTTAATCGTTGTGGGCAATGACAGATATTGGTCTCAATCGCAACCAAAAACATTAACTCAGATCAACTCTGCTTATCCAAACAATGTTTCTTCAGATTATTACTTAGAAGAAGATTATATTGAAGACTATATTGAACCGGAACCAGTCATGACAGCAAGAGATAGAACTAAGGAGTTTGTTAACACTATACAGACTATGCAAGGACGAAATATAGAAAGAGCTATTGCCGCCAGGGATCCTAAGAAATCTAAGGTTATACAAAGTCATTCGGAATTTATGCTCATTGCTAAGACTATAGGAAAGAACATTGCAAGTACATATGCGAAATTAGAGAAACTAACGTTATGTAAGTATAAATTTATTGGCAATATTATTATGCAAGAAAATGAAATGCTAGGTATGATGCTTTCTATTTTATGAACATATTTATTGCATGTCCACAATAAAAAACTCATGAACCATGAAACACAAAGAGATGTATGATGGGATATCTATTAATATAATTCTAATGGCCTAATTAAAGTGAAATTTAATGACAACATTTAATTTATATTAATGTCCAGCTCCTTTAAGTCATCGCCCTCTTTTTTGTGACTTAAAAGGCCAATTTAAGCAACAAGGGGATCAGGTCTGGTGGGATACAGTAACTTAGGTATAACAGATTGTGAGAAGACGCCATGATAAAAAGAACAGTTTTCTAATTTTATGTCCGTTAAAGTTTATATGATAACCTTTCAAAAGAGTATTCCATCATTTGATACTTATGAGGAGGGAAAGATTTAGTGAGAACTTTACAGTAACATTTGACGATGCTTACCAATTTCATTGAAATTACTGGGTACAAATTTAAATCTATATAAGAATAGTTTTGTACTGAATGTGTTTATACTTCGATTCATTTTGAAGTTGCTGTTAATTTAAATCAGAGGAGTAACATAGTAGCGGTGATAAGACCTCCGTAGTATCGTTGGATTTCCGTATTTACTGGAGGTTCTGGTAACGATAAGTATTCAATTTAAATGTCTGATAATACAGATCTGTTTTACCCATGACAGTTCCTTATATTATAAAAACAAACGAGCGCCAAACGTGGGTTGTGTGAAAATAATCGTTAGTTCAACTTTTTCAAAGTGATACGATCACTAACGTTTCTACGTTGATGTCACTTAAAATAACGGAGCTGAATGCTAGCTTGACTCCAATAATTTTATGACAGATTTACTTTATTTTATTTACTTTTGATTGTTTTTAGTGGCAAAAAGAAAATCTTTATTTGACGATAGGACCGCAGAAATTCAAGAATTAACTTACATAATAAAAGGAGATCTTAGTAGTTTAAATCAACAAATAGCTCAACTGCAAGATGTTTCCAAAAGACAGAGGCAAAGTACTAACGGAAAGCATTTACAGTCACATTCGAGTAGTGTAGTGTTAGCATTACAATCCAAACTAGCAAGTATGTCCACAGATTTTAAACAGATATTGGAGGTTCGGACAGAAAATCTCAGGCATCAGAAAAGTAGGAGAGACCAATTCTCTCAAGGTGGATTACCACCCCCACCTGTTTCTTCAACGACCCAAGGTATTTTCACATTTAAAACTTACTAAGTTATCCTGATTAGTAAATTTACTACATTCTTTATAACTTTTATCTTAACATATTTATGTCTATAAAAATAATAATCCACCAGTAAATTGTATTGAACACATTCTCAGTTAGCAGATGATACAATGTTGCATGTGACAGGTAAAGTAATATTGAAAGCAGATCGAATGAGAATTTAAAAACATATGCATGGGCATGTGATAATAGCTTAAAGCTGAACCTAAATGGAATTAAGTTTGTGATTGTAGCATCCGAATATAGTTTGAAGTAAATAAAACAAGATAAAATTTAATATAACAAAAAGTCATTGAGGGGGGTTACTTAATTTGAATATTTATTCTGACTGAACTTTGGATGAAGTTTCAATGCGCATTGAGAGTATATAAAAAATGAAATGGCCAAAAAGGTTGGCCTGGTATCTCGGCAGTCTATTTTATAACTTAACGAGTATCCGGGATTGATAAAGCAAATATGTTTGCCGAATATTTTTCCTCTGTTTACTCTAAAATGTCTAATGAGACCCTTACGACTCTACTCTCAACTAACACCTTAAACATTGCAAATTGCTTTATTAGTATCTCTGACATCAGAAATTGAGTAACTTGGATATCAATAGAGGGCCTGGACCTGACAACATACCGCCGATCATCCTTAAGTACTGTAGTTTTATCCTAGCTAGACCTTTATTTATCATGTTTAACTTGTCCTTTGAAACTGGTGAATTTCCAGAATTCTGGAATGTCAGCTTTATTACACCTATTCACAAATCTGGATATAAAGGAGGCGTAACTAATTATAGACCCATCTGCATTTTGAGTGCTATTCCAAAACTATTCTAAAGTTTTGTTACTGATTTTTTTGACACCACAAATTGACATTACCATCACTGACAATCAATTTCGTTCAGGAAGTTCCACAGAATTAAATTTACTTACGTACACTATGACTTCCTGTCACTTGCTCTTGAGAATGGATATCAGGTTCATACCATCTATACAGATTTTGCAAAGGCCTTCGATAGAGTTTTTTGAAATAGTTCGACAGCTACCTACATAACCGTACACAAATCGTTCGCGTAAACAATTTCAGATCAAAAGAAAACACAGAGATCTTAAATCACTATTTAACATAATTAATTCTAATGTTTCCTGTCCATATTTGCTGGAAAGATTTGGCATTCATATTCCGTCAAGAACTACCCGTTCAGCTATTATGTTTCACGAATCAGTTCATCGAACCAAGTACGAGTTATACTCATTTGTTGCAAGGTCCTCTAGGCTAGCCAACAACGACAGTGATTATCTTGACTTTTTTACAAATACATCAAGCTTCTCGCTGCAATTAGCAAACTGTCCTTTTTAAAACTCAACATTAAGCATACTATATTCTCATATTATTTTATGACTGACATACATACACATACATGTATATTTAGTTATATTTATATTTATTTTGTGTATGTTTACACTAGGAATGTACTAGTATTACTGCTATTTTATTTTCTTATATGTTACATTCACTATTGTAAATTTCAAATTGTATATTTCCCTTTTTAAATTGTATTTTAGAAATGGGCTTAGGCCCGTAAATAAGTAAATAAATGACATAGGTCCATTCTTAGTCAAACTTCGTTGCCTTCCTAGCTCAAACACAAGAGTATTATTATTCAACATTGCACGTAACTGCAAATTTAGTTGCAATTCCAAAAAAATGTCTCTAGGAGTTTCTTTATGTTGTTTGCACTGGATGATTTTCAGTAGCCTCTAAAGTGTTCAGTAACAGACTGCTATATTATGAACCATAAGATTAACATTATCCGGCTTCTTTCAAAATCATATAACTTGACGAAAATGGACTTTTCTACGAATTCTAGGCATTTCTAAAGATATTTAAAACTTAAATCATAGTAATAAATCTAAATTTGTCTACTTGTAAGTGAAATTTTGTAATGTAATTTTATTCATTCTTAGGAAGCCTATTATTCCAAGAGCAGGACCAGGTTAGTATAAATCTAGAAACTACAGCTTTAATTCCGAAACAACAGAGTCAAATGCAGGCAGCCCTAATGTATGATGAAACTGATAATTACCTGCAAAGTAGAGCTGAAACTATGCAGAACATTGAATCGACAATTGTAGAGCTCGGTGGAATATTTCAACAACTTGCCCATATGGTTAAAGAGCAAGAAGAAATGGTAGAGAGGATAGACACAAATGTGCAAGATGCAGAAATGAATATAGAAGCTGCTCATGCACAAATTGTGAAGTATTTTCAAACAATTTCTTCGAATCGCTGGCTTATGATAAAAATTTTTGGTGTTCTTATATTTTTCTTTATATTCTTCGTTGTATTTCTGGCGTAATATTAACTTGTTATTTAATTTTATATGAAAGTAATATATTAATCAAATCAGATGTACAGTGTTATTTACATACTTTTTCCACAGTCAATTTTTTTGAAACATTAATCAAGAAATATATGAATGTTTAATGGCATTTTTAATGCGTTATGAGATGCTTGCGGTGAGTTAGACTGCAGAGTTGTTTGAGAGGTAACGCAGTTGTTGGTGGCTATCTCTCCTTGCACATGAGAACTATAACACAATGACACGAGGTATATTAAAAGTTGCAGCAAATTGTTTTAAATAGAGGTTTGCATATCAAAGCAACTTGTGGGTGTAAGGTGAGTTTTACCTTTTTAGGATGGTACAGGAGAAAAAACCATTGGAATTGATAGAAAGTCAAATTCTAAGAAAAAATTGCAATTTTTCATAAAAGTCAATAGTTAACAACTATCAACTTTTAAGTATAGTGTCCTGGAAATTGTAATTGTACTTATAAAAAATAGGCGTACCTCCAAATAGATAGCAAAATATCTCATTTAGTTAAAAAAATTATATTGATGAGCTTTATTTTTAATATCTACTGTTTTCTCATCAAAATAAATATATACAATGATTTACTAAAATAGCAAATTTGTTTTTGAAAAATCCCCATATACGGAGGGTGCTTTTGAAATACAGCCCTATACAGGGTGTTGCATCATGAGAGGGACATAGCTTAATAGGAGGTAGAGAACATCAGTGGTAACCGGAACCTCCCATAGAAATGTCTCATTGGGCCTTCATTACGAAGTTACAGGGTGTTAAATAATTTTTGGCCAAACCTGTTTTTTGTCATAACTTTGACAGGGAATGAAATAACGGATTCATATTTGGTACGGCTAATGTACTAACGAGCCCCAAGACGTACATGTATAAAAAAAATATATCCAGGTCCGGACTCACTATAATTTATGTTTCTTCTTTGCATCAATAAAACATCACCCTGTATATATTTTTTTGAAATTTCGATACGATATTCGAAAAGAGCAAGAAAAAACAAACAAAATGGCCTATTTCATTTTTTTGTTACACCTTCGTGGTTATTTAAATACGTTGTTAAATGTGCAAGAAAATGGATTACAGAACCCTATTAAATGAGAGGCACGTGAAATAAATAGTTTTATAACTAAAATTTGCAAAAATTCCATTGAGCCTAGGTGGTCTGTGTGAATCCTAATTCCGGCACGTTTTAAAGGTCCATTTTGGTAAAAAACTGTGGTCCTAATAAGTAATCGGGTATGAAATAACAAAATTTTTAATCAATCACAGTAGGCTTGTTCAAAGTGACAGATAATAAAAAGAAATCTCCTAAACAGTTGAATAATTGTTTGTTAGTAATTTAATGTGTCAATAATCCGCATTTAGTTAGTGAAAACTTGTGAAAATATTTTAACTATGCCAGTAAAATTTACAAACGTGGAATATGCTGACATAATATTCATCTATGGTTTCTGTAATGGAAATGGTAGGTCTGCGGAAAGAGAATATCGGCTGCGTTTTCCTGGTCGTCGATGCCCTAATCATAAAACCTTTAGTACGGTGTTCCAGTATGCAAGACAACACGGAAAGTTTCCTACTTCTGCAGTTGTGGAGCGTGTTTTACAACAAGGTGTGCAGGAACAAAACAATATTATAAACGTAGTTCAAGAAAACCCAAATATGAGCACTAGACGAATCAGTTTGGCAACTGGTATTCGTCATTGGCGAGTATGGAGAACCCTAAAAAGAGAACGTTACCATCCATATCATATCCAGCAGGTACAGCGTCTTCAACAAGGCGACGATATCCCCCGCCTGGCATTTTGTTATTGGTTGTCTAACCATCGCCCAGTCATTTACAGAACCTTATTTACGGATGAGGCACAATTTACAAAATGCACAGAATGTGGGGGAGGACATTTTGAAAATTTACTTTAGTAAACACTTTTTTAAACACATTTAGTTATTGTTTTGTTATTCATTGTTAATTGAATGGAAAATATTTTATTTATTTAGATTTTAATTTGTTCTCTTTTCCAATTTTTATTAAGTATAAAATGTTGATGATTTTCTTGATCAAAGTAACTAGTTGCTTAGGCCTAAATGGTTTAAATTATCTGTCACTTTTATTCTTTGAACAAGCCTACTGTGATTGATTAAAAATTTTGTTATTTCATACCCGATTACTTATTAGGACCACAGTTTTTTTACCAAAATGGACCTTTAAAACGTGCCGGAATTAGGATTCACCCAGACCACCTAGGCTCAATAGAATTTTTGCAAATTCTAGTTATAAAACTATTTATTTCACGTGCCTCTCATTTAATAGGGTTCTGTAATCCATTTCCTTGCACATTTAACAACGTATTTAAATAACCACGAAGGTGTAACAAAAAAATGAAATAGGCCATTTTATTTGTTTTTTCTTGCTCTTTTCGAATATCATATCGAAATTTCAAAAAAATATATACAGGGTGATGTTTTATAGATGCAAAGAAGAAACATAAATTATAGTGAGTCCGGACCTGGATATATTTTTTTTTATACATGTACCTCTTGGGGCTCGTTAGTACATTAGCCGTACCAAATATGAATCCGTTATTTCATTCCCTGTCAAAGTTATGACAAAAAACAGGTTTGGCCAAAAATTATTTAACACCCTGTAACTTCGTAATGAAGGCCCAATGAGACATTTCTATGGGAGGTTCCGATTACCACTGATGTTCTCTACCTCCTATTAAGCTATGTCCCTCTCATGATGCAACACCCTGTATACAGTGTCTCACTTTTTACCACTACACCCCAATATATCGGCCGTTTGTCGATCGATTTAGATCAAATTTGGTATACTTCTTGTGTTTAAGATTGTGATTGAAGTTGTTTAAAATTTTTTTTTCGAAATTAAATATCTTGTTCGGCATGACCTAAGACCCCTGTGTACTAAATTTCGTTACAAAAAAATATTCCCTAAAAGTGGCCAGCCGTCGAAGTACGGATTAGAATATGTAACGCTCCACAATAAAGTACCCTTTCGGGGTCAGAAAGTGTTTTTTTTTCAGATTTTTGTGCAATTTTCAATTTCTGAAATTTATAAAAAGTTAATAATTAAGCCTTAAAATGCCGCCTGAAACAACTGTTTCGCTGTTTCACCCCTTCCGCCCGCCCTGTTAAAAGATCGTATCAAACATTCTATCCCAGTTTTAACAATTTGTCAGTTAGGATCATTTAACTAAGGAGAGCAGTATAGTAAAAAGCACATGATCAACCTATCTGAACCTTCCCACCTTTATTATCGTTGTATTGTTAGTTGTACCTGCGTTGCTGCAGCCATTATTATTTATTTATTACACCTATTAGCCTAGTTTTTTTTATAATTCTCATGTAAACGTGACTAGTGGAAATTACAAACAGTAAAATCATTAGCAGTAGAAGTTTAAATTTGATATATTTTAAAAAATTTAATTTTAACTCCCGGAAAAATTACCTAACCACGTTCAAAAAATCATTAAAAGAATTGTGCTTTAGCTGTTTCTCATTGAATATTCGCACAAATAGAAAAAAAAATAGCAACTTTACAGGATCAACACAAATGTTTGCGTCAGGCCATTGTAATATATTGGAGTCAACGTGGCCGTTTGAATAAAAAAATTCTCAATTTTTTCGATATTGTCGATCGATTTAGATCAAATTTGGTATACTTCTTGTGTTTAAGATTGTGATTGAAAAGTTGTTTAAAATTTTTTTTTTTTTCGAAATTAAATTATCTTGTTCGGCATGACCTAAAACCCCTGTGTACCAAATTTCGTTAAAAAAATATTTCCAAAAGTTGCCAGCCAACGAAGTACGGATTAGAATATGTAACGCTCCACAATAAAGCACCCATTCGGGGTCAGAAAATGTTTTTTTTCAGATTTTTGTGCAATTTTCAATTTCTGAAATTTATAAAAAGTTAATAATCAAGTCTTAAAATGCCACCTGAAACATCTGTTTCGCTGTTTCACCCCTTCCGTCCGCCCTTATAAAAGATCCTATCAAACATTTTATCCCAGTTTTAACAATTTGTTAGGATGATTTAACTAAGGAGGGCAGTATAGTAAAAAGCACATGATCAACCTATCTGAACCTTCCCATCACCTTTATTATCATTGTGTTGTTAGTTGTACCTGCGTTGCTGTAGCCATTATTATTTATTTTTTACACCTATTAGCCTAGTTTTTTTTATAATTCTCATGTAAACGTGACTTGTGGAAATTACACACAGTAAAATCATTAGCAGTAGAAGTTTAAATTTGATATATTTAAAAAAATTAGCTATACCACCATCAAAAAATCATTAAAAGAATTGTGCTTTAGCTGTTTCTCATTGAATATTCGCACAAATAGAAAAAAAAATAGCAACTTTACAGGATCAACATAAATGTTTGCGTCAGGCCATTGTAATATAGTGGAGTCAATGCGGCCGTTTGAATAAAAAAACTTTAGATTTTTTTGATATCTTTGCAGAAAATATCAAATGCAGTTAATATTTTTTATGGACGGAAGTACATATTTTATAAGAAAAAAGCAATCAAAATGGACCCATTCATTTTTTTTTATTGGGAGCTTCTGACAATATTTTAGCTAATTTCTATCATAAAATGATATGACATAGTCGTTTGCAATTTAACCATGCAGATAAAAAAAAACGCAACAAAAATTTTACGACCTCATTAAAATACCGTTACTCTCTGTACTATTCCGCCCGCAAATTGAATCACTTACCTTTATAGGTCGGCTTGTTTGATGACACCATAACCAGCGTTAATGAGCTCGTAAAGTTTTTGTTGCATTTTTTATTTGCCCGGTAAACTTGAAGGCCACTATACGTAGGTCTTAGATAAAAATACTTGAATAAACATATAACCTTAAGAGTATATTTGATGTAGGACGATAATTTTAAAAATGTAGCATAAAAAATCAGTCATAACTTCGATATGCTGCCTACTATCGAAAATGAATGTGAGAAATCTAAAATTAATAGAGATTTTGGTAAATTAAAAAAAATTCCTGGTATTTTTCGCTAAAACACCCAATTTTTTAGAATACTTGCAAAAATTTAATAAAAGTTGATGACTTCCTCAATTTAGTGTAATAATAATAATAATAATAATAATTTATTCATCCAAGAGATCATTTTACAGTATGTCTAAAAATACATGGAACTGACAATAATTATAAATAATATTTAACAAAATAAAACAATTAACATCACATTAAATAAATATGTTCTTACAACTAGATAGTGTTTAAAATTCATCATTAAAATATTCGTTTAAGGAATAATATGCTTTTTCCTTCAGTCGAAACATGATCTTATTTTTAAATTCTTTGTCACTGAGTGCTCTGAAAGAATTTGACACTTTGTTAAAAACCTTTACAGCTAAATACTTTGGGCTTTTTTCATATAAAGTTAGTCGACGACTAGGGGTTTCTAAGGTGGCTGAGTTTCTGGTATAGTAGTTGTGGTTGTAGTTCAGAGTATTAAGATTACTTATTTCAGATTTTGCATACAATAGTAAATTTAATAGATATTGGCAATGTGTGTGCTCTCCGTAATTGCTGTAGCCATATTTACTACCAGATCTGTATTGGTTATACTGACAAGGATAGATGCATCATCTGCAAACAAAACCGAGTTATTAATGTAAAAATTATTTACATAAATATATAAAGTAAGGGTCACAAAACGGATCCTTGTGGAACTCCCACAGATGTTTGTAATAGATCTGATTTACATTGGTCAATTTCAGTGTAGTGTTTTCTTCCACATAGGTAACTCCGAAACCAGTTCAATGACTGATCCCTTATACCATACCTCTCCAGTTTATCTATTAGAGACGCATGACACACCAGATCAAACGCTTTACTTAAATCAAGGAAGATACCTATGCATTTATTTTTAATATTAATATTACTATACAAATCGGTTAAGAATTTGGTAATTGCAGATGTTGTTGAACGCCCTTTCCTGAAACCAAATTGATTTTCGTTAAATATTTTATGATTGTTAAAAAAGCTAATTACTATACACTTCTCAAGAATCCTGAAAGAGGAACTGAAGATAGATTATATGTCGATAGTTTTCAATTTCAGTCCTGCAATTGGATTTAAAAATAGGTATAATTTTTGCAATTTTTAGTCTTTCAGGCAAAATACCGTCAGCCAAGATAAATTAAAGATGATTATTAGTGGTTTATCAGATGGGCACATTTTTAAAGTAAATTTAAACTTACATTGTCATCGCCTGAAGAATTAGAGTTTCTTAGACTGCTTATTATGTCAATGATCTCTAACTCACTTATAGGGTGGATGAAAAGAGAGGAAACATTCTGATTAATTTTTTCAGCGATGTTATTGTGTAGATGACCGTCATTGACTAATGTTTTGAGTATGTTATTAAAGTAGCTATTAAAACTACTGCATACCCTTTCAGGAGATGATAATTTCATTATTTATTTTTAAGGTATGTGATTTATTATTACTAGAAGTAATTTTGTTAGGTTTAATGATTTTCCAAACTGGTACACTTTCTTTTAGCTATGTAAATCATTCGTTCTTTGATTGATATTAATAATCTTACAAATGTCACTTTGACGTTAATCAGTGGCGTCATTATTAAAAATGGTTCGACATCTAACAGATATTCAAAAACTTCGAATTGTTTCTAAAATTGAAGATGGTTGGTCCATAAGAAGACTTGCTGCTGATTGCAATGTGAGTAAAACCACGATAATGAGTGTTAAAACACAATGGGAAACTAACCAATAATCAAGAAGATGAAAATCTTATAAATTACCTAAGAGAAAACTCTTTTCAGACTGCAGTAAATGCAATTTCAGAGACAAATTTCCCTGCTTCGGTACCACTGCTTGCAGAAGAATAAAACGAGGAAGCGAATTGAAGAGTTGTTCAGCGGCTAAAAAATACAAACTTTCAGAAGAAAAGAAGCAGGGTAGGATTATTTTTGCACTGAACTATATAATCAATGATGAAAACTTCTGAGGATAAGTTGTCTTTTCTGATGAAAAGGTTTTAAATCCTGTAACGATGGACATGTTCGCGTATATAGCCCTCCTTCCACTAGATACGACGAAAAATATACTTTTGATCCATAAATATCAGGAAGGTTTTCAGTCAATGTCTGGACTTGGATGAGCCTAAATGGGTTAGGTGTGTGTTGGAACAGTGGTGGTCATCTCAATTCCATTAAATATATTGAAATATTAGACAATATTATGTTGCCTTCAGTAATAGAGGTGTTTCCGGAAAATAATTTTATTTTCCAACAAGACAACTGCTCCATACATACAGCCCATCGTGTCAGGCAATGGTTTCTTAATAAAAACATAGAGTTGACACCGTGGCCATCTAAAAATCCGGATTTAAATCCAATTGCAAATGTTTGAGGACTAATGGTGAAACATATAAGAAAATTAAATAACCATCCAAATAATGCCCAAGAATTGGAAGGGATAATTGAAGACGCTTGGGAGAGCTTGTCGCAAGAAGTTGACCTTGCAAGGAATCTGATTTTGTCCATGCCTGCAAGACTTCGGGCAGTTTTAGACGCTAATGGAGCAATGACAAAATATTAGTTAATTCTGCATTACGTAGTTGAAGTTCATTTATTTATTTATTTATTTTTTTGTATTTTTATGTTCAGTCTGCATTGTTTACATTTTTTTTTAATCTCAAGTGATATTTTTGTGTTCTTATTTTAAAAATAGAATTATCATTATTCAGTTAGTATTTAATTATAACCATTAGTACAATTATCCATAAAAATATAATTTTTTTAAACAATAATATGGCAGGCTTGAAAATGTTTTGAAAAAGTTATTTTTTAAAATGCCATTTGAATAAAATTAAAAAGAAAGGTTTAATAAGTTTAAAAATACTTAAAAAACCGGTCTCCTCCAAAAAACCCAGGTCCGGGATAAATCACTTCTTCTCCACCCCCCTCTCGACATGCCCGGCCCTATTTACAGACATATGCACACAACTAAACTATTAAGATTTTCGATTACAAGAGTTGTACCAGTTTTTTTTTAAATCAACTGTACATTTTCTTGGCTTTTTTAGTAATTGCCTATATATCAACTTATATCTATTGTAGAAAGTGTTTATTTCTGCATTTTCACTAAGGGTCAACGGTGGAGGTCTTTTAGCTTTTGAGGAGAAATTCTGAGTCCGTTTGTCAGCCAATTCTTGGGAGCGATGAATTGCTATTGATTTGTTTATTTTTAAGAGGAAAAGCTGGCTCAAAATAATATAGGAGAAGGTTACTAAATTAATCATATTTTTCATTAGTATTTAAAGTAGGGTTAGTCAAGAAGCAGAAGTTGTGCAAAAATTTGATATGTTTAAACTGTAATTTTTTTTTATAACCTTACGATTACAGTATTTAGAAGTTGATCTGGATTTTATTTGAAATAATCCCGGAAAACCTAGAAAACTCAGGGAATTTGACAATTGAAAATTACTGGGTACTCTGTACGCCACTTAGTACAGTCATTCAACGTTAAAAAGGGGCCAAATCTGAGGTACTGCTCCGATCTTCTTGAAAATTTAGAATAAGGTTCATCTTACCCTCCTCTTCAAACCTGACTTGGTCGCAAAGTGTGCTTTTTGTTTTTAAGGGGTGAAAACTACCCCTTACTCCAATAAATTGAAAACTAATAAATTAACGCAGTGATGGGCTATAATTATGTTCAAATATGTTAAATATCAATTGTTTTTAATAATGGATCTAATATTTCAATATTTTACTCTTTAAATACCCTTAAAAACAACCCCTCACACGAAAATTAATAAAAAAATTTGTTTAAAAAGCATGAAACCTTTTTTATTTTGGACCGTAATAGGAGAAATTTTCCCTTTAAGTATAAGAAATCTGATACTTCATTTTTTTAATGATGCAACCCCCAAAAGCCACCCCTAACAATAAAATTGAGGAAAAATTGAAAACTAATAGATGGAAGCAGTGATAGGTTATCATTATGTTCAAATATGTTAAATATTTGTTGTTTTTATAATGTAACTAATATTTCGATATTTTACTATGTAACTACCCTTAAAAACTACCCCTCACACAATTATTAAAAAAACGGTTTAAAAAGCATAAAATCTTTTTATTTTGGATCTTGAATAGAAACAATAATTCTTTAAGTGTAAACGGCCTGATACATCATTTTTCAATAAGATTCAACCCCTAAAAACCACCCCTTACAATAAAAATTAGGGAAAAAATCCTTTTGAAAGCTCCAAGTAGTGGAATGCGTAAAAAATGAAAATAAATTGCTGCTTATGATATAATGAAATTTTTCTAAAATTTTCATCCCTTTCAGGGAAATTAAACTCTTAAAACTTCACATTGTAATTATAATAAAAATATTTATTTTACAATATTAAGATGATTTTTAAAGTGAATATTAATAATTTAATTTTCAAATTCATCCATTTCTTCACTATCAACTTTCTTTTCTTCTTGGTCGACTGGAGGACAATTTTGGCAACTGTCACCTGAGCAAGTGCCGCAAGTTTCATTGCAATATAACGCAAGTTTGCGACACCCACAATTAGAGCCACACCCTTTTTTGCAATTGCAAAATATCATTATTTTCAAGCTCTGCAGTAGAATCGTAAAAGAAAAGAAAATGTCGCCTTCAGAGGAATTTCACCTAGAGAAGCGCGCGCACCTTTCCTTTCTTTTACTCATATTATCTATATAACATCTTTTTATGCATGTGGGAATCCAGATATGTACGTATCAAGAAGACACAGCATGTACAAAAGAATAAATGCTCCAAAACGTTCAAAATTTAGGCGCTCCGTAATTTTCCTACGTTATCTCTAGAAAAATGTATTTAGTTTTTTAACGATAACTCGGCTTCCTTTTAAGCTTTTTGCATTCACCCACACATCATTTTGTAGGGAATTTCATAAGCTATAAAGTCATGATGATTGCAATATTACTACACCCTTTTGTTCAGAGAACTTTAAGGTTGAAGGGCTAAAAAGAGGTTTCCTTTGCATAGAAATCAAAGCTTTAAATTTAAATGCCCATATTATCTCTCTTAATTTTTAAGCTACATGAATTTAAAAAAAAGCAAAATTTTCAGCAAAAAGAAAACTACATTTTTATTGGGAACACTCTTTTTCGTAAAACCATTATTTTTTGAATTATTTTGAAAAAACGTATTTTTTGAAAAATTTTTAAAAAAATTTACTCAAAACAACTTTGTTCAAAATGTACATTGTAATGGGGTAGTGAAGCGCAAGTTATAGCCTCTCCTACTCAATTGTTAACCTCACCTTCCCGATGAGTTCAATTTGAACTTGGTGCACCCTGTTTTCACTAACGAGGCTCTAACGACCGAGTAAGGGCGGAATAACCCTTACCTTTTGCCGTGAGCACATCCACCTTCTCACGAAGAGTGCGGTAAAAATAACCCACCGCACACAAAGGTTGCTTTTGGAATCGTTTGGTTACCCCATCGTCGCAGTCTCCTTCTGTGCCATGGGACCACACCACTCGCCTTCCGCAACCGAGCTGGTCAGTTGCATACCTGCTCCAGCTAAAACTTCAAATGCAGCTTCGTTTTCAGTCGATTAAGGCTTTAAAAAATGATGGAGCGTTCAAGTGGGACAAAATCATCCGGAGGTAAAATACCCTCCCGATCGGATCTCCGGGGGAGGGTGCCCACAGGGACACCTCATCGAATGTCGAAAAAACACCGACAAGTTAAATCCAAGAAAACTAATTCTTTCATCTACGGCGCTTGGAATGTTCGTACTTTGAACGACAGCACTCGCACCGATCGGCCTGAAAGAAGAACTGCTCTAATAGATAGAGAACTTCACCGACTCAATGTTGACGTTGCAGCTCTCAGCGAAACTCGATTTTTGGAGGAAGGCTCTCTCACAGAAAAGTACTACACCTTCTATTGGAAAGGTCTTCCCGCCAATTCAAGAAGACAACATGGAGTAGGATTTGCCGTTCGGAATCAACTTGTATCCAACTTAACACAAGTACCACAAGGCCTATCCGAGCGTCTAATGCTGCTACGCTATGAGCTATCAGATGGCAACGCGGTAAATCTAATAAGCGCCTACGCTCCCACTCTGGATGCAAGTCACGAAACCAAGGAAAGCTTCTATCAACAGCTGGAAGAAACCCTCTGTAGAATACCTAAAACGGAACGACTCGTTATTCTTGGCGATTTTAACGCTAGAGTAGGGAGAGATGCAGACACCTGGCCAGGCATCATAGGCAAGAACGGTTTAGGCAACATGAACGCTAACGGTCAACTACTCCTAACTAAATGCGCCGAACATGATTTAGTTATAACAAACACCATTTTCCGACAAAAGGATAAATTTAAAGGCACCTGGCGTCACCCCAGATCAGGTCACTGGCATCTACTGGACTATGTTATCGTACGTAGGAAGCATCTCAAGGACGTCCAAATTACAAAGGCGCGCATTGATAGCGAATGCTGGACCGATCATCGTCCTGTTGTCTCTAAAATGAAAATTGTTATGAGACCCAAACGCCGAAGAACTCAAGTAAAACGTAGACTCCGTCTCTGTATTAGTAAATTGCGTGACCAACAAACCGTCGAACAGCTAAAGCAAAAAGTTCAAGAGAATTTGAGTGCACTAGAAGAAATCAATTCTGTAGATGTCGCTGCTACCTGGACACAAATTAAAGACAGTTTAAAAAATGCGAGTGAGGAAATTCTTGGAACTGCAGCAAGTAAAAAACAGGAGGACTGGTTCAATGATAATGAAGCTTTTATACAAGAACTTCTTGACCGCAAACATATTGCCTTCCAAAACGCTATCAACCACCCTAACGACTCATCAAAAGCAGCAGCTTTTACCCAATCTAAGTATGAAACGCAACGCGAAATCAGAAGAATAAAGAACGAGTGGTGGGCAAGCAAGGCCAGAGAAATTCAAAGGTACGCCGATTCACATGACTACAGGAATTTCTTTCAAGGAGTAAAAGCAGTGTACGGCCCCAGTCGGAAAAATATGTGCCCTATTAAAGATTTAAATGGAAATCTCCTCAAAGAAGACCAGGAAATAAGAGCCCGATGGAAAGAACACTACTCTAACATTCTTAACCAGCAAAGTCAAGCCGATCACGATATTATAAATCTTATCCCTCAATATGACACCTTCGAAGACTTAGATAAACCACTAACAACGGAAGAGATCTTAACCGCTATTGGGCAGCTAAAAAATAACAAATCTCCCGGCGCCGACTCACTCCCAGCTGAGATCTTTAAAGCTGTGTCGTCAGAGCTCATACCCTACCTCAAAAAACTGTTTGATGTCGTGTGGGAAAGTGGTCAAGCTCCGCAGGAGTTTCGTGATACACTTTTAATCAACCTCTTCAAAAACAAAGGGAGCGCTGCGGACTGTGGAAATTACAGGGGTATAGCTCTCCTGGCTGTTGGAGGGAAGATACTCACTAAAGCGATGGCAAATAGGCTAACACCTGTTATGGAAAAGTTACTTCCTGAAACACAGAGTGGCTTTAGACCAAACCGAGGCACATCGGACCTAATCTTCACACTTAAACAGCTTCAAGAAAAAGCACTCGAACATCAAGGAGAAATTCACATGGCCTTCATTGATTTAACCAAGGCGTTTGACTCGGTGGACAGGGAAGTACTCTGGAAAATTATGCTCCGCTTAGGTATCCCTAGAAAATTTGTGGAAGTATGTCGCAGTCTACATACAAACAACAACGCCCAGGTTATGTATAATAATGAGGCAACCGAACCTTTCCAAACCCTCACTGGAGTTAGGCAGGGATGTGTCCTGGCACCCCTACTCTTTAATTTGTTTACCACTGCTCTAACAATTATTGTTGACAACAAACTGACAGTCAGAGGAATAGGTCTCAGATACCGTTTTGACAGCGGTCTCTTTAACATAGGGCGCTTTAGAGCTTTCACGAAGACACGCACACGATTCATTTGTGATCTCCAGTATGCGGATGACTGTGCACTTTTAGCCTCTACGCCGGAAGAGCTTCAAGAACTTTTAGATGTGTATGCCCAGAGCTATGATTCCTTGGGACTTAAAATCAACATTGGAAAGACTAAGATTATGTCAACTCCTCATCAAGTGAACCAAATAAACATTACACTTAACGGAAATTCTCTTGAAGTGGTGGATCAGTTCAATTACTTAGGCAACGTTGTTAATGACAAAGCAAACATGGACAGCGAGATTCGCAATAGAATTAACGCTGCATCTAGAGCGCTCTGGGGACTTAGAGAGAGAGTATTTGACAACCACGACCTTGCTTTGTCAACGAAAATGGCTGTCTACAGAGCAGTTGTCATTCCAACACTGCTATATGGATGTGAAACCTGGGTCACTTACCGTCGTCATGTGAAAGAATTAGAACGTTTTCAGCAAAGACACCTCAGAAGTATGATGAAAATCCGTTGGTTCCATCACATATCAAACGTGGAAGTACTCAGGAGAGCAAACAGCCTTCCAATTGAGGTGCTTATTTCAAGAGCACGCCTAAGATGGGCAGGTCACGTTCATCGTATGCATGATAACCGCCTTCCTAAATGTACACTTTATGGTGAATTGCTAAGCGGTAGAAGAAAGCGTGGCGGTCAACGAAAGAGGTTCAAAGACGCTCTCCATGAAAATCTAAAATCCTGCGGTATTGCAGACGAGCAATGGGAACAACTTGCAGCGGACAGAACCGAATGGCGGGGGGTTGTGGCCAGCTATCAAGGAAATATTGCTGCAAGAAGGCCGAATCCAAGACCTAACCAGGTCTACGTTTGTCCTGACTGCGGTCGACATGTGCTCTCCCGAATTGGCCTCTATAGCCATAGTCGTGTGCACCGTAGATGAATGGGAATTACAACAGACTACACCTTTTACTTGTTTTTTATTGTACACAATTTATCGACTGTAACATTTTTATACTCGGACTCGAGTAACGGCTAATAAATAATTCTCTAAACCATTCAAACTTTTGGAACGTGTTTTATTGGGACATAAATAAAGTGAATTTTTCATGCGCTCATGGCGCCAATTTTATTGTCAATTTTTTTTCAAAAATTCCAGACTTAACTTATTTTCGTCATAACTTCCTAAATTTTCACGCTAGAGGCTGTTATAAAAGCTTATTTTAAAAGTCTAATAAAGCACTTTAAAAAAGGTTATGAACATTTTCTCTGAAAAATTACTCATTTTTCCGTTATTTGAGTTTAAATCTTTAGATAAATTTACGACAAACAAAAATTCGTCTTCAATGACTCATAAATCGCTTAATATGACATAAAACATTAAAGAAAAACCGACGAATCGCTTTGTTTTTTTATAAGCTTCAATTTTGATAAGAATAGTTTTTTCCAGAAAACGTTTAATTTTCGAGTTGTTCACGAAAAACTGTTGAAAAACGTGTTTTTTGTTGGAATTTTCAATCGCGAATAACTCTTGAAATTATTAGGTTTTAGAAAAAAATTTTTACTACATTTTCTTCTTAAAATTTGATCTTCTATGGACTTCCGGTGTCATTTTGAATTTTTAAATTTCCACCCAAGACAAAGGGTGGCATTCATCCCCGGGGTGGAAGCACATATCGGCACCAAGTCAGGTTTGTTATTTGCATCATTTTTGAGCTACTGTCAAAATTTCAAGCAAATCGGTTGAGTTGATCAGATTTCGGAGGTGAATCGGTTCATTGATTGTACTAACTGACCAGTTTCCATATGGTACTTGACCGTGAACTTATTGCTTATTTTTTAGTGTGCCGTCGCCAAGTGGCAGGTAAATTTAGCGGCGGTCGATACCGTCGACAATTTATGACATACCAAGTTTCTCACGTTCAGGGCTTGCTTCCATCTGTTATCGGCATTCCACATAGCTAGCACATGAAAATAAATTTGCGGTAAATAAAAATGCTAATAAATCTTCAGCTTTTTTAATCCAAATATAATTAAAATTATACTAAAGGAATAGAACTTGATGTATTCCAATTAACAATAAAATTTTCACTATCACTAGACATTATACTGAAAAGGTAAGTATAAAAAAAATAGAAATTACAAAACAAAAATTACAATCCGAGATAATAGTTACATCTTATAGAAAACCCTTTTTAACTTGTGCTGCATTATAGTAGGAAGATGGTATTTGTTTTAATTGTTTAATATGTTGAAAGATAACATTAAAAGAACTGAATATTTTAAGCAACATTCTGTTAGCCGTGATAACTTTTTCTTTTTATTTAAAATATTACTTAAAATAAGTAGTTTATGCTTACTTATTAAATTTTTATTTATTTATAAGCTAAGCAGATAAATAATGATTTATTTACTTACTAATAAATAATTTATTAAATCTAGATGTTTACTGAATTCACATCAAATCCTTGACTATTGAACATTTCGCTTCGAAATAAATCCAGTAAAACAAAGGGTTCCTTTGAAGTTATCTTTTGAAATGTACAAAAATTCAATACTACTCGAGTTTTGTTTGACTTAATATAAATAAAAAATAAACTCAACCAATAGAGAATGAGAACATATCAGGCGGTAAGGCATGTCGAATGTATTAGTTATGCCTATTATTGGCAGGCCTAGGACCATTGTTCCTGTTCTGGTTTTGTTGTCTTGGCCTATTATTGTAACCGTTGTTATTTTGATAATACGACTGGTTATTGGCAGGCCGTGGAGGTCCTCGGTTTATACCAGCAGGGGGTTCCTTGTGCGGAATCTGTTCCTCAGGCTGGATGAGACCTTCATCAATTCCGTTGTTGCCTACTGATGGGGGTATCTGATGATTGGTAGGGGGTAAGTTATTGGGCATCGATGCAAAATGAGCCGGTAATGGGACTGGATGCGGTGGATGACTGCCAAAGTTCTGATTCGTAAACGTCTGGCTTGGAATTTGTTCTGGTGGAGGGTCAATTTCAGATTCCTTGAAATTAAAAATAAAGATACTCATTAGGACTAATGCCCAATAGTCAATCAAATACAAGAACATTATATAGACATTAGTTGTGGTATTCCTTTAATTTCTTTTAAATCTTCTCTAGAACAAAATCCAAGGAATGTACAAAATAATAGAATAACCTAGTAAAAGTCACAAGGGTAGAGGTTATATCTTAATAATTCTGGTAATTCATTTTTATGAGGTGACAATACCAATATTTAATAAACATTTTCAAATGCCTCATAGGAGTTATAAATTTAGGAAATAGATTAAGAATTATTATTATTGTATTAAATTTGATGATTAATGTAAATGCAGTCCTCCATTATTCAGAAGCAAAATTACTTAATTTTTTTCATGCTACCATTCACCAAATTGTAGTCACGCAGAATTATTACTGAAGTTTGAAAAAGTGATAACTGGATGAACTACAAGATATGGAATTGTGGTGTTTATAGGCGACCTCAATATAAAAAAAGCACAAAATTCTTATTATGCAACTAAATTAGGCTTGATTATAAAAAACCTAGGGCTAAAACAAATAATAAATACATATACCAGAGTAACAAATGGCCAAGCTACGACAAGAGATCTATTAATAATAAATAAGTGAAATGAAATTTACAGTTCATAACTCGCCAAGATTTACAGATCATTCAGTAATAATAATACTTAATTTTCAGCTGAGTCTTATGGAAGAGAAATGATTTTCAGATGAAAGTAACACAGATAAAGTAGCAAACAAACTAATGGACAATATAATGAAGTATCTTGACGAATATGGTCCAGAAAAAACCATAATAATAAGAAGTAAATGGGTAACAGGCATTGGTGGACAGATGAGATGAAAGAGATTGAAAATATAGAAGAGCAATTTTCACAAGCCAAGAAAACTATTGGCATCGATTTGAAATACAAAGGGAATAGAGTAACAATTGCATTTGAGGGAGTAAAAGAAATTATTACCAACAAAAAAAATAGATAATACAAAAGATAATCCAAACAGGGTGTGGAAAAGATTAAAAGAAATATTAAATGATTGAAGTAACACAAATAGAGTATACATAAGGATAAATATATACAAATAAAAAGGGATATCAGAAACATTTAACAAATACTTCCTAAATAGTATTAAACAAATTACACAATCCCTTACAAAAACACTAAAAGTAGAACAAACACATAGATTACAAACATTCAAGTTGTTCAGAATTTCATTATTTAAAGAAAATTATCAGAAGCATGCCTAACAAAAATAGCAGTGTAGATGGTATAACAGCAAGGAGAGTCAAACTATCATTAGAAGCATTTAGGGATATAGATATCTACAGGTCGTGAATACTAGTTTAGAGAAGAGCGAATTCCCAACAAAACTGGAATAAATCAAAAGGGTGCAAAACCGGATTTGATATTGTTTTATCTTCTCCAATGTTGTCTCAAAAATTTGAAAACTTCAATTTTTCATATTGTCGTGAGCAGAAAAAATAGGACAACTTTTTTTTCTAATGTAAATCTGTCTCTATTTGAATATGTAATGAGTAGCTGAAATAAAACAGATATCACTTTTAATTTATTTTTTATTTTAATGCTGTACTTATTGCTATAGTAAATGATGGATGGTTAATGAGACAAATTGCACTGCATTATAACATTAACAAAAATTTTGTTTGTAATATTTTAAGAAAGTGGAGAATAAACGGTACGATTAGTAGAAATTCTGGATCAAAGGACAAAGACTATCCAACTTAACAAGAAACTATTAATATTTCGTTATTGCACCATTTCTATTTATAACTTCTATAAGTCTGTTTGGCATAGAATTAAATAACCTTATACAATAATCATTAGTAATATTTTCTCAAGTATTATTTACTATTTCCCAATGACTTCAGAATAGGATAGACAAAGCATCCTCTTGGTTTGTTGTGTATCATTTATTTGTTTACATTACTTTAAAAATAAATACTGCTACTCAGCATTCTATTGGCTAAAGGCACGTGGGTATATGCGCACGCAGTCCCTCTCAACACGTTTTGTTTACAATTCAGTTGCAGTGTTGGTCGCCATTAAAGTGTTTGTGATAAACTGAAGTTAAACGTTGTAATTACAGTGGTTTTGTAGTGTCTTTGAAGACAGAATTTGTTATTGTGAATAAACAATGGAAAAATATTGTGTTGTATGTAGATGTCTCTTTAAAATTGGAGTTAATCGATCTTTCCACAAGTAGGTGAAATTATCTCATAAGCGTAACCTCGGGATGGAATGACAAATAAGCAAAATTGTAAATGTTCAGTGCAATAATATTGGAAGTATAGAAAATGTTTTTATTTGGGGTCATAGAACACGAATCTGAAATTAGTTTTGCATGCATACGAACCGTTTGTCCAAAAAAAATTTTTGAAAATTTTTCTTATGACATGCACTTTTTCGTGCACCCATTTATACACCAACAGCACTTGTATATCGCCTTTTTCCTTATTAAAATCACACTATGGCCTTTATAGAACAATAAACCCTTCAGTTATGGCAGAAAACTCACTTTCTTTTGCATAAAAATCAGAATTTTATTTGCTGAAAATGTATTAGATGAACATGTCGGTACTTTAGGTACACAAATTTGTAAATGCATGCGCATCGGGTTGACAGTTGTACAGTTTTCAGCAGCTGTCTTATGATGTGTTACAAACTATCTGTTTTCTGCCGTAAGTGAAGGGTTTATTGTTCCATAAAGGCCATAGTGTGATCTTAATAAGGAAAAAGACGATATATAAGTGCTGTTGGTGTATAAATAGGTGCATGAAAAAGTGCGTTATGAGAAAAAATTTCAAAATTTTTTTTTTGACAAACGGTTCATATGCACGCAAAACTAATTTCAGATTCGTGTTCTACGACCCCAAAATAGGGTATACTGAAAAAATCACGCAAAAATTCGAGGTTTCCGTTCTCCTTTAGAATTACCTTAATTATACGAAATAATCACCCTCTTTAACATATACGCCACTGGCAACGAGTTCCAAAACATAAACAGAACTATCTCCATCCTTTTTTAATAATAGAATGTATGAGATCATAGGGAAACACAACTCGTGTTAATGTATAGGACATGCTTTGTCTATCCTATTCTGAAGTCGTTGCTATTTCCAGTAATTCTTTGGCATTCCGTGGTCTCACATTTCGTTTTTGGATACCTGTTACGAGTAGTCCCCATACTTCTTCCATAGGGTTAAGATTTGGACTATGGCTGGGCCAATTAAGAACATTGATGTTATCTTGAAACCAGTTAGTTATGGTATGAGCAGTATGAATGGAACAATTGTCTTGTTGAAATATGAACTCATTATTAGGAAATAATTGTGACACAGAAAGAAGCATAATATTGTCTAAAATCCTAATATACGTTTCACTATTAAATTGTTCCTCAATATGCCACAAAACACCTGGACCACGTGCCGATATCCAAGCCCACATATTGACAGAAAATCTACCACTTTTATCATTGTTAGATATATATTTCTCATCGAATCGAGTATTCGGAGGGCGGTATCCACAAATACGACTGCTGTGTGTTGACTGGAAAGTTTTTTCGTCTGTAAAGATTACACTGTTTCAAAAATTTACATCATATGCTAAAAATTCAAGTGCAAATCCTACTCGCGCTTCTTTATGTTCAGCTTTAAGTAAGTATTTCTGTGCTGCTGCATGACAGTGTAGCTCCGATTTTCTTACTCGCTGGCGATCAGTACAACTCAATCCAGAAAAATTCGTTTCTTCAGCAGCCTGAATAACTGAGTAAAAATGGATTTTCTACTAAAGCATTTACCAATTGCAAATCTTGTTGTTGAGTTGATGTCCTTCGTCGCCCTGATCCAGGATTTCTACTAATCGTACTGTTTATTCTCCACTTTCTTAAAATGTTACACACCGAATTTTTGTCAATATTATAACGCAGTGCAACTTGTCTCATTGACCATCCATCTTCTGCTTTAGCAATAACTCCAGATTTAACTAAATCGCTTATATGAGGCATATGTTTTTTGCACACTTGCAATAAATTATGACAACTAATTGACAATGTCACAAAAATTAAAGTTAGATGTACACAACTAGATTTTAGCAAAATACCGTTATAAGACTTGTCCTAGTTTTTTTTGCTCACGGCCGTACCTTTTTTACTCTAATGACTGGGGTATACATGCTGCTGGTTGTTTTGTATGGTGCGGTTATAGTTTGTAACATTTGACATTGCAAGGAACTAAAGTGGGGTTATCTGTTATGTTTTGTCTCCAAGCAGCGACCTTAAATAATATGAGATCACATGCAAATGTCGTATACTACCTTAGGTCGACTAAATGTATCTAATACAAACAAAGATCAAGAATAGTAACAAAGTAGATTCATGACTCATTTGGTTACGGTTTTGCAGTTTATGAATCTTCTGGAAAAATAAACAAAGAACCTCACACATTTCTCGATTGCCTAATGATGTAACAAGATACATATAAAAAAACCATCCATTTTTGGAAGTCGTGCCCTAGAAACTTTTTATCAGATCAAAGTCTTCATCGTATCAAAATTTTAACAAATGTGTCAAACCAAATTTTCGTAGAAAATGTGGGTGGCCCTTTTATATATAAAAAAAAAGGATTAAAATGATTAATTATCGGCTATTGCGCTGACAAAAATTTTAATTATTATGCCTCAGGTGTTACCCTTAAAACCAACATATTATAATTTATGTACTTACTTGTAAGAAGAAGAAACTTCCAGTTCCAAGCATTTCCGTGATAGGTCTAGGGGCCTGGGGCTGTGGTTGAGGAGGTGGTGGTACCGGCTGGAAAAACATCTGTTCGGGAGGAAGAGCCTGTTCGATAGGGGGCTGCGGTTCTATAGGAGGCTGTTGAGGGTGGACGGCAGGTCGGGCTTCTATGGTGAGGCTTTCAATAATGGGCATGCTATGAGCTGGTTGTTCTTGTGGAAGAACCACTTCATGGTTAAGGACAGGTTCGACAGGCACCACTTCAGTTTCTACCACTACTACATCAGTTTCAATATAACTTTCAAAAACCTGAAAGATCAATTTACAACATATTTTCTATTTGACAAAGCTTTTTATAGAGCACTCCATATTGTTTCCTTATACTATGCCATGTATATTTCAAAATAATATACAAACACAACAGTAGAAATTAAAAAAAATCTAAATAGATCATTAGATATTAGAAGAACCCAACATGTATGTTACCCAAACATTAAGTTTGAAATATCTACGATTTTCTGATTTATTCAATAGCTCTTACTTTTATCACTTAAATTTTTTTGAAATCATTATTGTTAATGTGAAGCATTCAAATACACTCAAATAGTAATAATAAAAAAAAAGATGTAGACTATGATGGCCCTTCCTCAGAGTGTACTACAAGAGAGGAGAATTCGTTCGGAACAGCCTAGAGTGAAATGGATGAATCGAGAATAAACCCCACGGAGTATATAAGTGGGACCAGCTCATTGGACAGTGAGTTCAGTACAGTTATGAGATGAGCCAAGTAAGAATAGAAAAAGAACAGTAACAAATTGTGAATTATAGTAGTGAGTCTATAGTAGATAAAAGTTATAATGAATGTGTTATTATAAGGACTAATTATTGTATGTGATTTAGTGACTAATAAATCTAGTGTCAATTCGTTGCAATTATTGGACCTTAGCTTTCAGGTATTTACTGGGGGGGGGGGGGGAAACAAGTAACAATAGAAAATTAAACAGCCGGTGAGTGAAGCCTAAACTTTCTGTATAACAAGCTTACAACTTAACTAGATGTTCCCGCCAATGTGTGGTTTCATCAAGGTGGTGCATCACGGCACCGCAAATTTGTTGAGAATTTAATAGTCCTGAAGAAACATCTCGAAATAATGCCCAGTACATACAGTTGGCAAAAGTTATATGAATTGTTAAAAACAGTGATATTTCCAAAAACTATTTTAATGTAACTGGTTAATGACTAGATCTGAAAACTCACAAATAATAAAATGTACTTACTTGAGCTTGATCGAAATAACCGCTTTCATGAATTTTTCCTAGTATCTCCTTAATCTGGCTATAAGTTCCTCCAAATACGTCTTTTGGTTTTCCATCCACAGCAGCCAATAAATGTTCAGCTGCAGCTTGGACTTCGTTTGTGAAAGCAGTAGGATTACCAGCTTCATGTTTTGGGGTGACAGCGGGGTAAAGGTCATCTAATAATCTAGAGAAAACATATTTATGTCTATATTTTTCGGTCATTAAACCAAATTAAAACACATATAAACATGCCTATGACATATTGTAAATATGGCAAATGAACATAATTAAAATAGAATCAGTCTTTTGAGTCCGGTATATTTCCTTTTTGTCTAAAAACTTCTATTGTCATACCACTTTACAACGGGGGAAGTACCGACGAACTCTCAAATTTTCGACCGATTTCTTTATTGTGTACTCTTTCTAAAACAATTGAAGAATTAGTTAAAAAAAGAATGTTGGTTTTTTAAATGTTCACAAAATACTAAATATTTGTCAGTTTGGGTTTCAACCTAATAAGAACACTAGTGACACTATGTTTATGCTTCTAGAAGAAATCTACTACAAAATAAATGAGGGTGAGGCAGCTGCGGCGGTATTTTGTGATTTGTCGAAAGCATTTGACTGTGTGAATCATGAAATATTGCTGCAAAGCTCCACTGCTACGGATTCGGAGGTACCTCTTTGGCCTGGTTTCAATCCTACCTTATTGGACGCTATCAAACTGTGGAATCTGCAGGGCAACAATCTAGTGTAGCCGGGATAACGTGAGGTGTTCCACAAGGGTCGGTACTTGGCCCAGTTCTCTTTTTGTTATATATAAATGATTTGGCTTCTATCAACATATCAAGAAGTTTCACGCATTTTGCCACAATAAAAATCCAAAAGTGTTACATAATGTAAAAAATGGTGTGATTCAAATTCCCTCACGTTTAACATAGCTGAGACTAATGTAGTGACCTTCGGTTGCAGCCTCGAGCAACTCCATCTTGGAAGCCATATTCTGGCGAATAATAGACATCACTCTAAATTTCTTGGTCTGCATATTGATCACAAGTTAAATTTTTCAAGAACATGTAATGAACGTAAATAAGAAATTAGCCTCAGGATGTTATGCTATCCGCACAATCTCTACCAAACTGGGTTACTCTATGGCAAGGACAGCGTATTTTTCTTTAATAGAGTCGCACTTAAGATATGGTATTCCCTTTTGGGGATCGTGCTGTCAGGGGACAATTAGCAGCGTACTCACCTTACAAAAACGAGCGATTAGATACATGTGTAAAGTGCGCGTGAGAGACTCTTGCAAACCTCTATTTGTTGATCACAAAATTCTAACGGTAATTGCAATTTCTATTCACGAGGCGGTCTGCTTATTTCATAAAAAACGAAATAATTTCGACTTTACTAATAACCGTCGCAACATCCGCCAAGCTAAAAATATCTGTTTACCTTTACCATCGACTAGCCTTATAAAAAAATCGTTAATTTATAATGGTAAAAAACTTTACAATCACCTTCCATTAACTTTAAAAGATAAGATAAGCAATTTAGGAATGCTGTAAAAAATTCCTTAATCGATAAACCCTATTATAATCTACAAGAATACTATGATTCTTTTTAATATGCTTTCATTACATTTGTTTCGATAAATATATGTTTATCGACATTATATATATATTAAATTATGTCTGTTGGTATTATTGTACACTGTAATGATCTACTTTACTGTTTATGTAACGACTGTACAAATATTGTTTGTGTTTTACAATCTTACACTTTGTCAATAAGATACTTCTTTAGACAATAAAATTTACATCTATCTATCTATATCGATTCAGTCTGTCATAAATGCAATGGTTGACAAAAATATATATACATAATAACTATTTATGCAACTACTAAGGCTTTTTAAAACCTTTCCTCGATCCTGATATATTCTATTTATTAACCTTGTATTGTAATAAATTATTTCGCATTTAGTGTGAAAAAGTATAATCCCCATTGGATGAGTAATTTCATAATTTACAAAGCTCTCATTTGGCAAATAGAGTATCGCTTTTTGATATATCAGTTTTTAAACTACAAAAAAAAATTAGGTGCAAAGGTTAGGTCATTATGGCAGAACCTGGCTACACCTATTTCTACTTATTTTCTAACTAGGGAGGTGGTGGCAATAGCAGCTACCGAGCTTGATTGCTGTTGAGTTTCTTATAGTAATATCAAAAACGTCTGCTGTAAATAAGATTTTTGTCAGTTACGTCAATTAAATTATTTTATAAGAAATCATTGGTGGGTATCACAATGGCATTGACATTAATAAAAATAATAAAATATATTGCCACTGATGAGAACTGTATTTACAATGGGAAAATCAGTCGATTACTTATTCTAGGCTGCAATAGTATGTGACATTTGGAAGGTCAAAAATTTGTTTAACGTAAAAATACTTGTTAGGACAAATATAATCAAACAAATTAAAATAATGTATAGAACAGTGCGCGGAACGTCTATTCAGGTCTAGAACTTTATGGTGAAGCTACCAGTCTTTATTCTACTGATTATGCTGCTTTTAAAACTAAGATATGACAAGTTCTTAAGGTCATCTGGTATTTGGTTATATATATTTGCAGCTTGGTACGAGAAACTATTTTTGAAATGAGCAGTTGAGTGGACGGGTATGCTGAGAGTGGAATCACATCTTCTAGTCGTTAGTGCAGTGCTTCTGACCTTTTTTCAAGCTTCTCACTTAGATATTTAAGTTTTTCAAATTTAATGACTGAATACCAGACAACAAAGATGCACCCACCGCCTGGTCCTCATATCCATCCAGCCTATGTCTAAGAGGTAAGGGCTAATGTGATCTCGATAGGGAACATGCAATGCAAAGTGTATACATGAATTTTGAACTTTATGTGCATTTTCAGCGGTTATGCAGGGACCATAAACAGCATTACAATAATTTAGGCGTGATAGAATGAGTCAGTCGCTAAGTTTTAACTTGGTCTCTTTGCTTATGTAATTTCTCAAATTATACAGGCTTCTGAGTTTTGCGTAAGCTGACTGACAATAAGTTGGTAACATGCTTCTTGTAAGTGAGCTGGTCATCCATAACAACTTCAAGATTTTTTACGCTTTCACTAAGTTTTATTGTCTCATTTCTCACTTTTAGGACAATTCTTGATTAATTTCGCTCTTTAACTTCTTGCTACCAAATAATATAGCCTCGGTCTTTGTGGCATTTATTTTTAGGCAGTTTTTCATAGTAAGGTCATAGAAACTATTTAAATCTTCATTTATGAGAATGACTGCTTGGTCTAAAACACTAGCTTTAAAACTAAGTTTGAACTGAACATCATCAGCATAGTAATGAATAGAACAATGTTTAATAGCACTTTCCAAGGTTATTACAAATATATTAAACAACAAGGCACCAAGAATGGACCCTCGAGGCACCCCTGACATTGTGGTTTTATATCGGGAAGTTACTTGACCTTGGTCTGTTATTAGCTCCACACATTGTTTCCTGTCTTTTATGTAGTTTTGGAACCATTCCCAGGGCGTGCCACTTATGCCAAAGTAGTGCAGCTTAGCTAAGAGAAGTTCAAAATCTACACTGTCGGAGGGTTTCGACATATCCAATAGAACCATAATCATAGCAAGTGAGTTCTCTGTGGCAGTAATTATATCATCGTTAATCTTCAGGAGAGTTGTGGTCCTATTGAAACTTTCCCTGAAACCAGACTGAATAGGTAACAATACTTTGTGGGTATCTGATAATCTATTGTTTGCTTATGAACTATTTTCTCTAGCACTTTTGATCCTGGTGGTAGGATGCTGATTGGTCGTAGATCTTTAACATCAACAGTGTTCTCATTCTTGCGAATGGGAATTACTTTTGCTTCTTTCTAGAGTTCAGGGACAATTCCAGTGATGAGTGAACAATTGATGATATGATATCTCATTTGAACAGTATGGCAAACATATTTTGAGCATTAGACCTGCAATTCTTTGAGGGCCTGGCGTGTTGGACTTTATACTATGTACTATACTGTTTACTTTTTCAGGATTAATAGGTGTAAAAACGAAAATGTCTCTTTCCTGCTGAAAATTATCGTAAAAGTGTTGGGTTAGCTTCCCATTGATTTTGATATCGCTTGCACAATTAATAAAGTAGTCATTAACTTCATCTAAATCGAAGTCATCAGTGGTAGCCAAGTCACTATTTTTGTTAGGCAGAAAGCCCCGATGTTCATGATATTTTTCCTTTCAATTGTTATTGCGTTATTTACGTAATTTTTTATCTGACAGTAGTACTGCTTGTTGGCATAGTTTCGGGCTTTTTTATAAGCATTTTCTTTGATTTTTATCATGCACAATACGTCATATGTCATCCATGTGGCATTTTGTTTTCTCTTGTTAAAAGGTACTTTTGGAGAATGGAAGTCAATGAGTGATAGGATACAGGAATTAAGATGTGCTACTTTTTTGTTTACATCATCTATATAGAATACTTTAAACCATCTCCATCAAAGTCTTTCATGTTTATATTTCTGGAATTTCTGTAAATTTTATTAATTTGAAAACTTCCTCAGAATCATAATGCAATAATGCATATATTGCCTCATGATCATTTTATAGGGGAGAGTCAATCGTACCAGAGTCATAAACATTCCAAGAATTATTATAACATCTATTAAGTGTTTCAGAGGTAGGCGTTATTCTTGTAGGGTCGTTCATGAGCTGTTTCATATTTAGCGAATTGAGCACTGCTATTATTTTGTCAATTTGTTTGGTTTTTTGTAACATGTTTTGATTTATATCACCCATACACAGGATATAATCGAAATTAAGGACATATGAACATCTGGTGCCTGAATTTTCGATCCAATGACCCGTTAATGATATATAAGAATTATTATTATACTGAGATGTCCAAATATCGGATGTAATGGTGATTTTTCCTGTCATACAAGTCAGCTTTCATAGCAATACCTCCTTACATCTCTTGTAAATATCTGGTAAAATATTTTGTCGAAAATATTTATCTGAAGGAGGGGATTGCTTTCTTCAATAAACACTTAAAGCCCTTATCAATACTGAAGTGTTGATTATCTACCGTACTTAATTTGCCAATTAAATAATGATATTCTTTGGCCTTAGAAGAGTTTATTTCCCAAGAACGTATTGTAACGTTCTTACAATTTTCAGTAAACACTTTGTGGATTCCAAATAACTTGCAACAAGAATTTTCACAAACCACTGATTTATTTAATCACTAAAATTACACTAGCAAATACTTAAAAATCACACAACTAATAATAACTTAATCTAATATAATTTCACTACTTTTAAAACACTTAGCACTTTACTTTTCTTCTTAAACTTGTCAACTCTTGTCTAACCTAAAAACTCTCTTGTCTGTTTACTTCATTAAACTGCATACTTCACTCAACTGAACTCTTCTTCTACAAACTGTTTCTGTAACCAGAACCACAGATTACCCAGAACTGTACTGGATACTAAACTGAACTGTTTATCCTTCACTAAACTGTACTGTACTGTTCTGTTCCCCCATCTGCTGGCTTCACCTCTTTATATACCCACTTGGAATGTCCAGAATATCATTGTAGAACTTTCCACAAATATACTGGAATTCTCTAGAATTTTCTTAGGCACTACTAAATGGTGGTTCGCCAGTTGGCCCACAGATGGCGCCACCCTTCTGGCCAGGGAGTAATTACAACTCTCCTCTCTGTTAGAGGGCAGCACATAACACTGCCCCCTCCTTAAGCCTGAACGTCCCGGTCAGGCATTTCAGATACCCCAGTATACTTTGCCAACCTGTCCAGGTGCACGATCTTCATCTTGGACTTCTTTCTACGTTGAATCCTATAAACAACGTCGTTGATCCGAGTGATGACAGAATACGGTCCTTCCCAAGGTGAGCGAGGCTTCGAGAATCCTTCTTCACTCCGCTGTGGGTTATACAGCCAAACCGAGTCCCCCACCTTGAATCCTGCTGAACTGGCATTGCGGTCATATCTAGCCTTCATTCGATCACCACTCCCTGTAGGTGACCTCTTGGCAGCCACATTTGCACAAACCTTGCAACTGCGGCACCAAGCCTCTACATCCTGACAGCTATTTACCCAGTAAAATCGCTCCCGTACTCTAGCCAAAGTCTTATTTCTGCTAAAGTGCTCTCTGGATATTCCCTCGTGCACTTCCCGAAGTACTTTTGGTACTCAGCACCTGGGTATCAGCAACCGCATGGTAACTTCTTTCCCATCCGGGCTCTCCCATGCTCTCCGTAATAGGCCATCTATAACCCTAAGTGAATCCCATTGCGCCCATAAAGCCTTCAGTCCAACACTTGTACTGGAAACGTCCTTCCATTCCGGGCGGATTCCTTTTTCTTTCGCCTTCAACATTGGTCCAATTTCATCGTCGTTCAGTTGTTCCTCTCTTAGAACTTTCTTTGACCAGTCCTTCGGAACCTCTATCTTAACTGCCTTCACTTCTGCTATATCCTGCTGCGTTTTTACATTCTCGGCATTCACTTCCTTAGGGCTCCTCTGGCGACAGTACCTCTTGACATGCCCCAATTTGCCGCAATTATAACAGCGGATTACTTTTATCGGACCTCCAGCACTTCGCTGCTGCTTCGGCTCCTGTTTCGGCGGTTGCGGTTCCTGTTTCAGCTCCGGTCGCGAACTTAATTCGTTTAGTAATTGTGCGACCATTTTCTGTATGTCTGTTAACATAACAATCAATCTCATCTTATCAGAGCGAACTTCCTCTTTCTTTGCAGTGTTTACTTCCCCAGGATTCCGTTCTCGACACTGCCGCATCATATGTCCTGGTTTGCTGCACTGATAACACCGAATCACCTTCCTTGGCTGTCCATCGCTCTGTTCTCTTTCCTGCTTCCTTGGAGCATCTGGTTTGTTCATCAACTGGCTTATCATTTTGTGCAGGTCAGCCATCAAAGATTCCATATTTGACTTTTCTAAATGGTTCTCTTCTTCTACTTTCATGGCTCGTACTCTCGGATGTAGAGTCTCTTCATAAGCGGCCTCAACTTCGAGGGCATGGATCAAGGCTTCGCTACCAGTCTTAGCTCGAGTTAATCTAAGGACTCGCTTGATCTCCTCATCTCTTATGCCATCGATGAAAGTACCAACTATTAATTGTTCCTGGAATTCTTTGGGTGCATCCGGGTAAGCCAGGTATGTCAGTCGCTCAACAGCTGCTTCAAAATCTTGTAAACTTTCCCCAGCCTTTTGTGTGCGTGATTTGAGCTGAGTCCTGTATACTTGGGCGAGGTGTTGGTCGCCATATCTTAGATCTAGTGCAGCTTCCAAAACTTTAAAATCCCGTTGCTGCGTCACTGGGATACTCTGAAGCAACTCTGAGGCTTGGCCCCTTAATGCTAGCACCAATGCCATAGCTTTGTCTTCGTTACTCCAATTGTTTGCGTATGCCGCTGCCTCAAATTGTCTTTTATAGGTTGACCAAGAAGTTTGACCATCAAAGGAAGGCAATTGTAATCGAGGACCTGACGATGATAATACCAGCTGGCCTCCTTGTTCTCTTAACAGTCGCTTAAGTCGCTCTACTTCTCCTTCAACTGCACGAAATTTTCCTTTGACTTCAGTTACTTCCTCTTCAACCTTAGTAACTTTTACTTCAACGCCAGTAACTTTTTCTTCAACGTCGGTAACTTTTCCCTTAATGTCACTAATTTCTCCTTCGACGTTACCAACTTCTTGTTCAACTTTATCTACTTTTTCCTTGACTTCATTAGTGGCTGACAGGATAGCATCTTGTTGCACCTGTATAATTTTTCTCAATTCTTCCTTTTCTTCTTGACGTCTTCTTTCTTTTTCTTCTTCACGTCTCGCCTGTTCTTCTTTCTCTTCTAGACGTCGTTTCTCTTGTTCTTCTTTATCTTCTTGACGTCGTTTCTCTTGTTCTTCTTTATCTTCTTGACGTCGTTTCTCTTGTTCTTCTAGCATCATTTTGCTAAATGCAGCTAACATGTCTTGCATTTGTTTTTCAGCGGCCATGCTTCTTGTTTCCATTCAAAAACTAACAAACAACACTAACAAGTTTTATTTAAAGTCTATGCCAGGTACAAGTAGAATGTTCTATAAATTTTCTCACACTATATGGCACAAATTAGTCTTGTCTAATGTCTATATTACTTTCCAGTTCGACTCACTTCACTATCTCCAGTGGTTTCCAAATAGAACACTATGGAACTTCGTCGAATTCTTCAGAAATTCTGTTGCAATTCCGCTTCCGACACCAATTGTAACGTTCTTACAATTTTCAGTAAACACTTTGTGGATTCCAAATAACTTGCAACAAGAATTTTCACAAACCACTGATTTATTTAATCACTAAAAGTACACTAGCAAATACTTAAAAATCACACAACTAATAATAACTTAATCTAATATAATTTCACTACTTTTAAAACACTTAGCACTTTACTTTTCTTCTTAAACTTGTCAACTCTTGTCTAACCTAAAAACTCTCTTGTCTGTTTACTTCATTAAACTGCATACTTCACTCAACTGAACTCTTCTTCTACAAACTGTTTCTGTAACCAGAACCACAGATTACCCAGAACTGTACTGGATACTAAACTGAACTGTTTATCCTTCACTAAACTGTACTGTACTGTTCTGTTCCCCCATCTGCTGGCTTCACCTCTTTATATACCCACTTGGAATGTCCAGAATATCATTGTAGAACTTTCCACAAATATACTGGAATTCTCTAGAATTTTCTTAGGCACTACTAAATGGTGGTTCGCCAGTTGGCCCACAGATGGCGCCACCCTTCTGGCCAGGGAGTAATTACAACTCTCCTCTCTGTTAGAGGGCAGCACATAACAGTATATTTTCAAATGATTTGAAATGGTTAATTGGCTATGATTATGTAATTGAGCAGATGTTGATGGGCTTTCTGCTGGTGACAGAATATAACTTTCTAAAACGGCAGAACGCGCAAACACCTAGGAATTTGTATTGCCGATATGAAAATAGTATCAGTATCGGCAAAAATATCTATATCGGTTGATCCCTACTAATATATGTATTTAATTCGTTGAAACAGGATAACAATGGGTAATTTTTATTGAAAAGTAGGTTATGTACCCAAACAGTTACAGAATACATATAAAAAGAGTTTAAAATTATTCTTTTGTTTAATAGTACCACATTCACATGATATACTCTCGGCTATTTGTCACAGAGAGGCATAATACGTATAATATATAATTCCAAACGAAATCATCTTATAATATATGATTTGCATGAAACAACTACTCAGCGGGCAAATACCCCGACCTGCATTGAATTATACCTTACAAATCATGAATCGTTTGTCAATTCCCTGACCAGACATAGACCGGTTTCGAACTTATTAGTTCTCATCAGTATGCCATAGGTCATGGAACAGACAAACGACAGTGGCCAACCTGCTAGTTTTATACAAACTATAGTAAATTGTCTGTTCCATGACCTATGGCATACTGATGAGAACTAATAAGTTCGAAACCGGTCTATGTCTGGTCAGGGAATTGACAAATGATATTGGGGCTACCATTCTTTCATGATTTGTAAAGTATAATTCAATGCAGGTCGGGGTATTTGCCCGCTGAGTAGTTGTTTCCTGCAAATCATATATTATAACAGTAGGTTAAGTCCACCTAGGACTAAAAGGTCACTGCTCTCAAGGTACTTGCAGAATGGCAAGTCGCTATACGCCATGGAGAAATCTATGGTGTATAGTAGCAATTGACCATATGAGAGAAATCATCTTAGTTAGCATATTTCTTATATCATAGTAGGCACCTACAATGGCTCTTTTCTGTACTTACATTAATATGTTTAATGGCACTGAATCTCAATATGTCAGATTATGTCCTCTTATGGTGAGATACAAATATATATACCTTATACAATATTCAATTTTTTTAACCCAGTACGAGTTTCACAAAATTACTTACTTGAGATCAGTTTCGGATAGTTGAGCAGCTCCATTTCGTCCGTGTAAGAAGTCGTCCCGGACATTTTCGTTACCCATTTGATTTAATGCATCTTGCACCAAGAGAATTTCACGTAACCTAGCGAGCTCAGCTTGATATTTAGCAGCGGCTTCCTTTTTGGCTAATTTCTTGGCTTCCTTTTCCGAAACCGTAGCGATGCCTAGGAATTGTTTACATAAATCTCTAGCAAAGTCTAATGTATTTATCACTTCATTAAATTTAGCGACGGCAGTCTTTTGATCAGCGTTCAGTTCTTTTCCAGCATTTTGTAATTCCCTATATGATTCTAATTTTGACTGAAAAATTAAAAACCTGTTATTAATTTACTGCAGAATATCGATAATACTTTTATCTTTGACAGTTATTTTGTCTCGTGACCTCTTCTTAAAGTAGGTCAAATGACATTTTTATTTTTATCTAACGATTATACTTAATCATTCTATTTCTGTGGGTTTTATAACTACTGGTTCTTTAAATGCATAAAACATGCTACAAATGGAAATGTGTTTTAAATGCTGTCTGTCACATTTGTCATTTAATTCTATTTTAATGTTATAAATCATTCAATAATTATTAACTTGTTTGAGTGAGTTATTTTTTTGTATAATAATAAATATACAAATGGTCACAGTCCTCCTGTTTCACTATGTAACTTTAAAACCCCTTAGTTCAGTATTCATCCATCCTAACCTAACCATCAAATCAATGAATAATAATTTACTGCAAGATATCTATATAAAAAAATGTTTAAAAATCTGACTTCTACTGTTCTATTTCAACTAATCTTATCCTATTTTTATTTCTTTGCATAATCAGCAAGTAAAGTGACATAGCTGTGAAAAATTTCGAAGGTAATACACATTTTAAATCAAGGAAGTCATTAAAAATTTTATAAATATCAGATATGAAAGTGATAAAATACACAATCACGGCACAACTATAAAAGATATCTTCTTTTTAATTGTACTTTAATTTATTTATAGTTCTGTTAATGGCAAATTGACCAACAATCAAGCTTACATGAAACTTTTGTACGAAAACTGGAATCAAATGAGCCTGAGGGAAGAAATAGAAATGTCCCTAAGAATTTAATATTGATAAAGATTTATCTGCTCGTGGGTATAAGTGTGGTCACAACTAAACTGACTGCTTATGGTTAGCGCACATGCAATCCCTAATATCTATTTTAATTAATGATAGGAAGATGTGGATTCTTCAAAAGTTTTTAACAACCTTCTTTTAAGCTTTGGTACCTCCATGCTATAATTTACTAATTTCAGATACCCCATGTATAATAGCCATATATATTAGGGACATAATATATCAATTTGTTTAAAAAATATTAAATCTAATATTCAAAGAAAGCTATGTAAACTACTGTATAAATATAGTATTAAATTAACCAGTAAACAAAGACTGTCAATGGAAATGCATGTCCTTCATTTTCGTAAGTAGACCACTAGCGGAGTTGTTATCTGATAAGTTAATCACCCACAACAAAATACTTTATAATTAATATTTAAAATGATGTAAGTCAATTTCGAAACTCCAAAGCATAAAAAATGAAGGTACGTTCAAAACGCAAAAAGCAATAAGTTCTATACAAAAAATGTGGTATTGTAAAATTGGAGAAATATATTCATTAAATAAAGTGGAAACTTACCTTTCTCTTTTCCAAATTCCTAATTTTATGTTCTATAATAGTAATAGCTTGTCTCAGTGGAGTTAAATTCTGTGAGGAGTCAGCCAAAGCATTTTCCGAGTTAATTTGCTTGTCAATTTTGACACTAGCCGCTGACGGCATATTTATAGTTTGTATATTAATTTAAACTTTACCACAATTTCTCCACTACAAGAGGCAGATTAGAAGAAATTTTCTAGGACTTCCTAATGAAAATAACACTCAGAATGTTACAAAAGTGTTGACAGCACAAGGGAGTTCTCCATTGAAAAGCCGACAATTTCTACAAAGGAAACGGCCATTCTCTCCTTCGTGATTGGTCACACTCACCGGATATTAACGCTTGCATAGAGGCGGCAAAATCAAAATTATAATTTCTCTAGATAATTTAATTCCATTTTATTTTAAAAGGTTTAGCTATAATTGAATAACAACCGATCACCGTGCAAATCCACCAAATATTATCAATTTATCAAGATGTGCAACTGAATAATTAATGTTGCAATCCTATACACTATAGATTGAACTATTTTTAATTATGATTCTTAGCCTTTAAGGCTAGTTTTCACAGTGCGATCTAATGGGAGGCAAACTAACCAGTTCCTGGTGTACTCACCGGAGGGAGAAGAAAAGTAGGGGAGCATCTTGTACCATATTAAAATAACTCTAAGATTATAACCCACTCGAATAGGATAAAGCTGTAATGAGAATGACATCATCGCTACCAGCTCCACTGCTTTTGGATTTTCTTACTTTCAGCACCTCTTGATTATAAGTTGAACGCAGGTTTTTGTGGCGTCTTTCATAGTGAAATTTGAAGCCGTTTCCTGCCCAATATGTTGCAAAGAGGCCATCTGAATGTCCTTGTTTTAATAATCGGGGTTAAGTCCCTCAAATATCCCCTTCTCCATAGAAATCAACAAACTTGGCGCTTTGCTGGGCACTTTATCTTCCAGATATTTCAAATATTCATGTTTTGATTGGCCCAAAAAAGGGAGAGAACAATAATGTGCATCAACTGTCTAATCAGCTACTGACCTATTTACATGGGGGGGGGGGGTCAGTGGACAGTAGAAACAAAAATATTTGTAAGATGGCTATGTCAGTTACTGACCCACTCGGTCAGTAACTCACCCGTTTTGTTTACGGTTAATAACTGGCAGCCAGTTACTGACTCGGTCAACACGCACCGTGAAAACTAGCCTTAACGACGGTTTCGCTTATTCCAATGGCGTATATTAGGGGGCAAGGCAAGCACCATTTAATTTTTTTTTATTAATTGTCGCACATATAATAATAATAATCTTTATTGAAAATGGAAAAGTCCTAATATACAATGAATTATTATACACTTAACAATGATTAATGAATAAATATATATATGTAGTTAAATTGAATTTGAATTAATTAAATTTGAGGCACTTGTATCATATATCTATTTTTTATGTGACTGCTTAATTTAGATTTAACAATACTTAATAAGAGTAGAACTATTTTTTACATCTTCTGGTAGTTTATTAAACTGGTCACAGCCCTTAAAAAACAAAGAGTACATAGCTTTTTTATAGTTCTTGTTTTTATTGTTACTAGTATTATATTGATAAATTTGATTTCAGTAAGATAAAAATTCATTGGAGTATAAGGAAGTGTGGTTGAATTATTGTATTATCCTATTTGTAACAGATAAGTTTGATGAAGCTCCAGAAAAGAAAAACATTTTTTTGTAATTTTATTTTTAATGTATTCAAAATGATTCTTTAAAGACAGAGTATTGTCGATTAGGTACAAAACCTAAGTATTTTCATATCTTCGGATGCATCAATTCTATCAAAAAGTGCAACTGAATACTGAAGAGCAAAACAATGTGTAAATCTATTTATCCAATGGCGTAACAGACAAGCATTCTGCACGTGTCGTCACCCTCTCAACGTCGCTGCTTAGAGGGAAAATAAAAACACATTATAATTTCGTTTTACTTAATTAAAATAAACTTCATCCCTTAAATAGCTACTAAGTTTTTATTTATTTACATTTTTAATGAAAACTATAAGTTAAATTTTATTTTATTAATTTAACATTTTGACGATTTCTTTACGTTTATTTAACGTCAACCAATTTCTGCTACTGAGGCCTAACACTGATGTCTGTAGACGAGCTACCCTCAACCAGGAATTTTTCTGAACATCTTCTATTTCGAAGAGTAGGGATCTTTTACTTGCCTAACATTTTAACAGTCAAGTGACCTACAGATTTACATCCTTGCAAAGGATGGTATATCCACTACACAATCCTCACCTAAGATTGCATAGCTTCCACGTATACACTAACATACAAGCCGCTGGAAGATGTGAGATGAGGACACAGTCTTCCATCCAAACACTAAACGCGCCTAATGTTGCTGTACATCGCATATCGAAATGTGTACATAGTGGAGACGTATCTACGCTCGCCCCTCTTTTTTTTCAAAGTTAATTCATGTCATAGATATAATGATATAAATTCAAATCAAGTCTCCATGCAGCTCTTATCTAGGATTGCTATCCTTGTCCTATAGCTAAGTCGTTTTCTTTGCAATCTTGAAAATACAGATTAAAAGAAACAGCCAGCTATTTCTCCCAAACAGATTATATTCTCCTTGAACCTGTTAAACCTAATAAGGGACATACGACAAATACGATAAATTTAACTTTAAAAGATATTCTCAAAAATTCAAAAAAAATGTTTTTTTCTTGAAAGCAATGTTTTTATTAAATTTATGACCTTAAAGTACACAAATTGATGCACATTACCTCCTTGATATATTATGGCAAAAAATTCTTCTATACTTCTTCCGCCATTTTTGACAATTCTGTTTGGCTAACAGCGTCTACAGCGTGCGCATTCGATTTACCCATAAATGATCTTTTTCTTTATCAAATTTGGTGAAATCACCCTTTCTGATTGCAAAGATATACAGTTTTGAATTTTCGACCATTTTTGGTGTTTTCTAATTTTTCTGAAGGTGGTGGATGTACCTTTGGATATCTCACAGATCTAGAAGAATTTTATTGAGAACAAGCCAGTATTTTTCTTATTTCAAGTTGGTTACTAGAACGCGAAAGTAGAAAATTTGTGTAAGCGTATCAGAAAAGAGCATATAACTCTTGAAGCTCCACCCAGTTTTTGGAGAAAACATTTTTTCCATAATCAAGAGGTCAAAATATATGAGTATAATCAATAAAATTTCCCCTGGAAAATTGTCGCCAAAAGTAATCAATCCGATTGCACTATGTACCTTTCTTGGTATCTAATTTAATTTTATGACGAATAAAAGATTCTGATTTATTTTCTGTATAAAAAAATTGAAATTCAATCCGCGCTTTTTCTGTCCCCTAGAACAACAGTTGACTTTTTTTAATCCATATTGATTACAGATGCACACAGAAAAATGGCTTGGCCAGGGTACCTTAGTAAAGTGTATACGACGGGAATTGAAACCGTATAAAAACTAAAAGCCGGCAAAAACAGTCGGCATCTCTTTATTGTACATGGGCGGAAGAAAATAGAAATGCTTGTCATAAGAAAATAATAAGATTTTCGGGCATTATTATATTATCCTCTGTTTCAAATGGTCTCCAGAAAGCCATGGTAAATTAGTAAATAATTAAAATATTTTACCTTTTACATAGTAGTAAATATTTATAAATATGAACAATAACTAACTAAACTCCTACGCTTGATGTTATAACAGGTAAATACCTGCGTAAATACGCACTGCACTGGCACATTAACAGCACAGCAGAAGTCCACCTTTGACTATTGAGAAGCGATTTACGAGTTTTTTTTTATGCTAGTAGACCTGTCCGTTTTATTATCTTTAAACCACTGCAGTCGTAGATGGTTCATTCAGGCTGATTACATTGCCAGTCTCGGACTCGCCTGCACAGTTTCAACTACCATTCGAATCTCGATACCATTGGTAAATATATAGGACAAAATATCAAGTTCAGTGCGCACAGCCCTGTGCTTTAACACTGACCAGTTCCAATTATCGTCATATAAAGTATATACTCCTATGTATTTTCGGTCTCTGAATTCGAATCTGTGGTCAGAATTTGCCAATGGACCAGTTTAATGTGACGTAAAAAGCCCCTGAAAGTAGGTAATTTTCTAGTACATAGTTATGGCATGTTCAATGAAAATTTGTCATGTATTACTGTGAACCGTATGTGCTCTACACATAAGTCATTCCATATTTCATATAAATTTGTTTTACATCTGTTCACAACGTTATGTAGTACGTAGAAATATTTTCTGTAAGTTCACATTTCAATAAAATGTATAACTATAATTTCATTGTCCTAGAGTCGACTTAAACACATGCATTATAAGGTTCAATTTGTTTATACTTTCCACCTCAGTATACATCCACAACTTGGTCTAATGTGTGATTGTATACATTTGGGCACTTTTAACTAGTCTTAACATCACCAATAAACTGGTCCATTGGCTAACACTTTTAAGATAACCTAAAAAAGCCGCTAAGAAATATGAATATGAATAACAGGCTTTATTATGTATTGCAAGGTGTCTCAGAATAAAACCACAGCATAAGCAGATTTCTTATGCTGTGATAAAACAATTGATTATGTAGATTTCAAGTGTAGATGCTGAAAAATCCATCAAAAATGAAATTTTCACATATCGTACCCTGAATTTACAAGAAAAAAAAATCAAGACAACTTTTTCCCATGCTTATTAAGGAAATAATTTTCAATTTAATGCTAGAATCTGACTAGTAGATAGCGAGTGGAATCCTAACCTCAAAAAAATTCTTGAAATCCTTCAAAAATGAAATTGTCATATATCGTATCCTGAATATGCGAAACAAAAGAATCAAAACAATTTTTTCTCTTGCCTATTGAGGAAGCAAATTTCAATTTAATACTGGAATCTGTTCAGTAGGTAACGATTGATCTCTAACCTCAAAATAATGCTCGAAATCCTTCAAAAATAAAATTTTCATATACCGTAATGTTGGTTTGCGAAACAAGGAATCAAAAACAATTTTTTTTCATGCCTATTACAGAAATGAATTTTAATTCAATGCAATTCAGTAGGTGTCGAGATGACCATAAACTAAACAAATTCTAACGATTCCATCAAATTAGGACCTCCCTAGAAAATACCCTGAAAAAGCAATGAGAAACTTATTAACTCTCTCAATCAGCTGGATCAACTTCACAATTGGTCAGTTCTCCTAGATAATCCTAGAGTTACAAATCAAGTAAGCTTTAGCTAGCTAGAGAGGAAAATCCTTACTCTTTGCTTCTATAGTATCGCACTCTTTTGCATTCATGAGATCGGTGCAAAGACTGTCTTTTGTTTTATTCCTCTTGGATCTACTTCCCTTCTTAATGACCAATAGAAATCAGCCAACATATTTTCATTCCACCTTCCTCATCTTATCTGAACTAAAACCATTTGATTACATCTGTTTAACAGAGACATGGCAAATTGCAAACATTTCGAATTTCTATATAGATACGTATGATGCATATTATAACATGGGAAATTATAACCAAAATGATGGCGTTGTTTTATATGTTAAAAAAGTAGATATTATTAGGCTAGGTCCTATACAAATTATTAAATGCTCCCTGACTTTTCGAAACAAACTATTTATAATAATCGGCATATACCGTCCCCCGTCTATAAATGTGAATGAATTCCTAGAAGAATTCAGAGAATTTATAGAAAATCTTGAACAAGCAGATTACATTTTAATTAGTGGAGACTTAAACATAGACATTTTATCAGATGATTTAATTGCTAATGAGTATTTGAACGTTATGTACGGAAAAGGTTTTGAATCTATTATAAACAGCTATACGCGAGTTCAACAGAACAGCAAAAGTTGTATAGACCATATATTCATTAAAATAAAAACACAAAATAATGAAAAAATAACACCTATAATACTCACTTCAAATATAACTGATCACTATGCGACATTGGTAGCAATAGATAAACAAAAGATAGATATACAAGAAAAAAAAGAACACTACTTCGAAAAAGTTAACTACAAACAAATAAGACAACTACAAACAAATAAGACAAGAAATCTCAAACAAAAATTGGTCACACTTCTATGAAACAAAAGATTGCGAGGAGGCGAGTAATATTTTAATAAATAATTTTAAAGCAGCAATATAAAAGGCAACAAAAAAAATAGCAGTAAAAAATATAAAAAAGAGGAAAAAATGGATTACAAGAGGTTTAATGACATCAATCGAAAACCGTGATAAAATGTATCAGAATTTACTAAAACAACCGCTTAATGAAAACTTAAAACAACAATATAAAATTTATAGAAATAAAGTAAATTCACTAATTAAAAAAACCAAAAAAGACTATTATGAGAAACAAATTGAAAATAATAACCACTGCAGTAAAACTCTCTGGAAAATAACACAAGAAGTTATCACAAGCCCAAAACAAAACCAAGAAATAAAACAAATTAAATTACCAAACAATCTTGTAGTAAATGACAAAAAACAAATTGTAAATGAGTATAACAAGCACTACGCAGAGGTAGGAAATAAATTAGCAAATAAAATTCATTCTCCAAACAAAACTTTTCCGATTGTAACAACCAATAATTCTTTTTTCCTTACCCCTGTAGATGATAAGGAAATAGTAGAACTCATAAAAGAATTAAAAAATAACAAAGCCCCCGGAATTGACGGTATTACGTCAGAAATGTTAAAAGAAACAATAAATATAATTACACCACTAGTCAGCCTTATAAATAAAATTTTTCAATACGGAGTATGTCCATCCAACTGCAAAATTGCTATAATCAAACCTCTATATAAAAAGGGTGAAAAAAATCTAATGGAAAACTACCGACCTATATCTTTGACATTTAATATCGCAAAAATATTTGAAAAATCCTTAAAAAAAAGGTTAGTGCAATACCTCAATAAATTTAAGTTACTCTCAAAAAACCAATACGGATTTAGAGAAAAAACTTCAACAAGTGATGCTATAACTTACCTGAAATTTATGAATGTTTAGATAATAATACACCATCACTTTGTGTATTTATAGATCTGGAAAAGGCCTTTGATACAATTAGTCATAAAAAAATACTTAAAAAACTAGAAAATTTTGGTATTAGAGGTCTTTGTCACAATTTATTGAAAAGTTATTTAGATAAAAGGACACAAGTTATAAAAATAGGTAATCACACATGCGAGACAAGAAACGTGCTCTATGGTCTCCCACAAGGCACGGTTCTAGCACCAATTTTATTTATTATGTGCCTAAATGACATATTCAGTTTAAATATTAAGGGAGATGTAGTATAATTTGCAGATGACACAGCCATTTTCTTCAAAGGAAAATCATGGGAGGATGTGAAAATAATATCTGAAATGGAATTAAAAGCGATTAAAGACTGGTTTGATGAAAATACTTTGACTCTAAATATCACAAAAACAAAATATTTGCCATTCGGTTCCTATAAAAATAATTTACCACTATTCACTGAAATAAATATTGTGAACACGAATCTGGTCATAAACACATGTGAAAAAATTAATTACCTTGGAATAACATTAGATTCTCACTTAAAGTGGAATCATCACATCACAAACACTGTTAAAAAACTAAGATCTTTACTATACAGATTTAAAAAACTAAAAGAAACACTGAACGAAAAACATATTAAAATCATATACTATGGAATGATAGAATCGATTCTGAAATATGGTATAATAGCCTGGGGAGGAGGAAATAAAACTAATATTAAGCCATTAATAATAATCCAAAAAATGTATCAAAAAATTTTATACGGAAAACCCAACCTTTATCCTTCGGAACTACTTTACAAAGAGTCAGAAATGCTAAATATACGGGAGTTATATTCGCATTGTATATTAATCCAACAATACAAAGCTCACTCGGAATCAACACTCGTGGATCATATTTACAACACAAGAGGGAAAGATAGAAAACAAGTAAAGGTCACAGTTGCACAAAAAACTACAGGAACTAAATGTTTTACCTACTTAGGTCCCAGACTTTACAACAAGCTCCCGGAAAGTATTAAGCAAATCAAATCAATAATAAAATATAAGACAGAAGTGAAAAAATGGCTGATGTACTTAAAATAGATATATTTATAGATACTGGAAATTTTCTAAACTTTTAGGTTATAAATAATTTTTTATCTCATAAGATTTTATTTTTATGAATTTAGCACATAATTTAAATATTCAAGATTCACCCTGTAACCGTACAATTCTGAAATAAATGTAATAGGTACGTGCTACCTAAACTACTTAAACAAATAAAAATAATATAACACGGGTCTATTATTCTTTGCATTCAGTTACCTAGGAACCTTCGCAAAGAAAAATGAATCTCCTTAGCTACCTAAAGTAGCACGTACGCATCTATTTACAGATTAGTGAAACTACCCATTGCTCACAGACTCGACTGAGTCTATGCAATTACCCATTTATTTATTTATATGATTACACTTATTAAAATTAAAACTAATTATTGTAATTCTCTGTTAAACCTTATAAATAAATAAATATTCTATTCTATTCTATTCATTGATATTGACGTTTCATTTCCTTGATATCCTGATGCAATCATTCCTTTAAGGCTAAAGCTTACATGAAAGTATGAGATTTTATCAATTACATACATAATTTTTCTAGGATTATTTAGGAGAACTGGCCGATTGTGGAGTTGATTTTAGATTCAGCGGATTGAAGGGCTCAAGAAAAGATATTTCTCATGGCTTTTCCAGGGAGGAAAATTAATTAATTTGAAGAAATTGTTACAATTGTTTTAGTTTATGGTCAACTCCACACCTACTGAACATATTTCTGCATTGGATTGAAATCTAGTTCTTTAAATAGGCATGAGAAAATATTGTTTTTGATCCTTTGCTCCACAAATCCAGGATATGGAAATTTTATTTTTGAAGGGTTTCGAACAGTTCTTAGATGTTAGAGTGGTTGTCTCGCAAATCCACGGTAAAATATAAGAAAATTTCATTTCTGACGGATTTTAAGCATGTTATTGAGGCTACGGATGACCTGAAATCTACATAATCAATTCTGGAGTCAAATGTGGATTTAGTCGGTAAAAAACAGATGTTCAAATGCTTTCCATTGTTTTCTTCTGAGACACATCTTGCAATGTACAATAATAGCTGTTATTTATATTTTTTAGTTTTTTTTTTAGGTTGTCTTAAAATTATTCCACGTGGGCGTTAAAGATAGCGTAAAACAAAAAAAAATGCTTATTACAAATGATAATGTTTTATTAATGAGTGTTGTGCTCGTTATAAATAACCAATGCTGAAATTTACAAAATAATAATTAACAATAATACAATATCACGTTTTTAAAAACATTAGAGCACAAAAATAAAAAATGCACAGCATGACATGGTAGTTAACCATATAAAACAGATTACGTACTTATTCAATATATGAATATTGATTGCTAATCTATCTTCATTACACTTTAATTACTCATATAAACTCTCGTCAAATATACACAATTTTGATTTAAATTTCATGTCTTTAGAAAGTATATAAATTTCTTATAATCACTGTGACCGCACTGAATTTTTCGATTTAAAACTATGTTCTATACTGTCTATTTCTGCCCATGACGATCGCACATCGACAAACAACTGCAACAAAAAAATATTCATTAGTCATGTGATCGCTTACAAGACACTTCTTTGAACCAACCTGATTTAGCCAACTTTCATCGGCTAATAATTCATTTAATATACACGTTGTGTCTTTCGTGGGGTCAGTAGTCCGTTTTTCACTAACACGTTTTGCACATTCTATATACATTAGATACTTTTGATGAGTCACTTTACTCAAAAGTTCTACACGAGTCGCACATATCCTACACATTAAAAAGTCCTGGAACAGAAAAAAAAATTACGATAATCAATGATAAATTATCAATAACTAAATATTTATGGCAAACTAAGGTAGTAGAGGCTGAATAATGGTTTTAGGATAAGATATCCTCAGAAATTTTGGTGCTGTTACATCAATTTCCTCATCCATCAGCTGGATTATCACTTTAGTGGAGTGTATGAGTCGAACAAACTTGTAAATATTTTGCTATGCAATAAGAGTACTTTCCCTCCCCGTTTTCGAGGATGCTGAATACGATGGTGCTGGTAGAATTTAGAATTTCTCTTTGGAGTTGCACAACCCCCCAAACAGCCAAAAACCACCCCCAAAAGGAGTAAAACCCTTATCATATCTTTTCCAACGGTGAAACTGAGTGTACCTCGCGTTTTCGAGGATGCTGAATGTTTCTTCCGACTCCCTCCAACCCCTCTGTCGGTTAATAGATACCTGAAAAGGGGTGAAAATCTTTTTGTTATATCATCGGCAAAATGCATGTAACGTCTGTTTTCGAGGATGCTGAACATGGTGGTGATGCTTCCATCGATGAAAGACGTAATTAGGCAGCACGCATTGCATATTTCCAATGTCAGTGCTGGTTGTCGCTCAATCCTTAGATGGGGGAGAATAGATTGCAATAATTGCCTTGAACCAAAGTTTTCTTAAAAACCATTGAAAAAAAAGAAAATGTATTGTAAGCATATTTTATCTTTATGTGTAACGTCTATTATTTTTCATTTCTTTAATTTGTTTACCACTGCTCTAACAATTATTGTTGACAACAAACTGACAGTCAGAGGAATAGGTCTCAGATACCGTTTTGATGGCGGTCTCTTTAACATAGGGCGCTTTAGAGCTTTCACGAAGACACGCACACGATTCATTTGTGATCTCCAGTATGCGGATGACTGTGCACTTTTAGCCTCTACGCCGGAAGAGCTTCAAGAACTTTTAGATGTGTATGCCCAGAGCTATGATTCCTTGGGACTTAAAATCAACATTGGAAAGACTAAGATTATGTCAACTCCTCATCAAGTGAACCAAATAGACATTACACTTAACGGAAATTCTCTTGAAGTGGTGGATCAGTTCAATTACTTAGGCAACGTTGTTAATGACAAAGCAAACATGGACAGCGAGATTCGAAATAGAATTAACGCTGCATCTAGAGCGCTCTGGGGACTTAGAGAGAGAGTATTTGACAACCACGACCTTGCTTTGTCAACGAAAATGGCTGTCTACAGAGCAATGGTCATTCCAACACTGCTATATGGATGTGAAAGCTGGGTCACTTACCGTCGTCATGTGAAAGAATTAGAACGTTTTCAACAAAGACACCTCAGAAGTATGATGAAAATCCGTTGGTTCCATCACATATCAAACGTGGAAGTGCTCAGGAGAGCGAACAGCCTTCCAATTGAGGTGCTTATTTCAAGAGCACGCCTAAGATGGGCAGGTCACGTTCATCGTATACATGATAACCGCCTTCCTAAATGTACACTTTATGGTGAATTGCTAAGCGGTAGAAGAAGGCGTGGCGGTCAACGAAAGAGGTTCAAAGACGCTCTTCATGAAAATCTAAAATCCTGCGGTATTGCAGACGAGCAATGGGAACAACTTGCAGTGGACAGAACCGAATGGCGAGGGGTTGTGGCCAGCTATCAAAGAAATGTTGCTGCAAGAAGGCCGAATCCAAGACTTAACCAGGTCTATGTTTGTCCTGACTGCGGTCGACATGTGCTCTCCCGAATTGGCCTCTATAGCCATAGTCGTGTGCACCGTAGATGAATGGGAATTACAATAGACTACACCTTTTACTTGTTTTTTATTGTACACAATTTATCGACTGTAACATTTTTATACTCGGACTCGAGTAACGGCTAATAATAATAATAATAATTATTATTATTTTTCATGTAAGAAAAGCGACTGTAACAATTTAGTTAAGCTTATTTGTATGAGTCAATATAAATTTTTGTAATAAAATAAATTGTACATATGAATGATTCAATAGACCTATCTTTGTAAGTACTTGATTATCTTCTTCAGCTAAAGAGTAAAGAAAGAAGTATGATTATTTTTCCCGTGCTCACCATCCTTGAAAATGGATTGTATATACATTTCGCTGGTGATACACCTTTCGGAGGTGCTCGTTAGCCATTAGAGGGATTGGAGGGGGTCTGAAGAAATGTTGACCATCACATTGTGGTGCATATCTATCGAAAACGGGGGGTACGCTAAGTTTCACCGTTGGAGAAGATATGATAAGCGTTTAACCCCTTTTGGGGGTGGGCAACTCCAAAGAGAAATTCTACCAGCACCATCGTGTTCAGCATCCTCGAAAACGGGGGGGGGGGAGGGGAGGTACTCTCGTTGCATAGCAAAATATTTACAAGTTTGTCCGACTCACACACTCCACTAAAGTGATAATCCAGCTGATAGATGAAGAAATTGATGTAACAGTAACAAAATTTCTTAGGATATCTTATCCCTATAAAATAAATTGGGATTACTATTAATTTCCATTGAATCAGGAACTTAGGTTTGGTCATATATTTGACAGGTCTTCTAGTAATAATTGCATTAAAGCCCTTGTCACATGCGATTTTATACACCACTACTCGACAACTACTGAGACGGTCACATGTTACTAATTTTCAAGTTGCTGTGGTGATGAAGACAGTTAAAGAATTCTTTTTTTTTTTAAACCAGTCAAATTTGAAATTAATACGGTTTCTACTTTCTGACAAAAGGGTGCACTCATAAAAAGTGGATCATAGTGCATGCTTATTATCCACAGTGTTAAGTAAAGGTGAAGTAATTTTACAAAAAGTGTTTGATCATTTTGTTGGCTTGGATTTCATTAATAATAATGAGTTCCATTTGATTTTTGGTAGTAGGTACTGAGCCAATACCAATACTCAGTATTTAATATTTTGGTCATTAGAATTTTACACACAGACCGATACATATATAATGTATTCAGATACTTTTAAGTGAAAAGTAATGTAATAGCACAAAGTAATGTGGAATCGGATCCCATAAATTTTTGTAAGGAAGAAATGAGGTTCCCTTACTCGCAAAAGTAGGCAACATATTACCCGGTCATCCCTGCATCCTCAAAAACAAGAGCCATTGATTTTGAAATATTTTCTTTACTTGGCAATAATTGTCGTCCTGTTTAACAATAATTTGACAGTAAAAAGTATTTTTATTTATTAATAGCGGCGGCTTCTCTGACAACTTGTGTTGCAGATTTAATGCCCTGCATGCACAACATAATATCTTCCCCATAAAAAAATAATACTCGAGTCATGGTACAAAGATTATTGAAACTAGTAATTGCTAATTAGCGGAGTGGATATAACGTGAGTTACCATGGAATCGGTAACAAATTTATTGTACATCATTTAATTTATTGCTCAGAATCTTGATATGAATGTCCAGGTGGACGTAATTTATACAGATTTCTCCAAGACATTTGCTCGGTTAAATCATGGCATCTTACTTGAAAAATTTGAAATCTTTATGCCACTGCTTGACCTATTAAGTCTTATTCAACTAGTAGAAAGCAGTTCGTTTAACGTCCCGGTTTCATTTCCAAGGAGATTTCTGTATTATCTGGAGTGCTTCAAGGGTCAATCCTCGGTCCCCTCCTCTTCATAATATTCATTAATGACATTGTGAAAGACCTTGATGTGCATTTTTTAGTGTTCGTCGATAACATAAAAATATTCTGCTCAATATAATAGGCCTGACTGCCTAAGTTGCAAAATAATCTTACAAAATTAATTGAATGGTGTGTATTAAATAATCTCCCCCTAAGCATTGCAAAGAGCTTGTAACTTTCACCCGAAAAATATTCTGTATGTCAAATCTAACCAGTGGGGAACTTCAAAATTTAGGCCTCTTGCAAAATTCAATGTTTATTATTTATTGGATACAGGGCAAAATGTACACTGGTTAAGGGATAAAGTGACAGCTTAATACGAGGTAAAATGAAAGTTGAATACGAGGCGAAATGTCAGCAAGACACAGGACAAAATTTTACTCGATTCAATAAGGATTTTTTTAAATTACAAAAAATAGTATGTATCTTAATAGTGGAAATTTGTTTTTTAAATGTAAAAATAAAATTATCGAAAGATATTTGTTGATTGAAAGGGCCTCCTTCTTCTTCGCAATAATAAATCACGGCACTCAGGCCTAGTGGCCCATTGTGCATCCGCTAGCTGGTCAATGAATGTTCCCATCCAGGCCGGACTTCAAACCAAAGGCCAGAATCCTTCCCAGCGGAGCATTCCTAATTTCCTCCCATAGGAAAGCCATACTGAAGTGTTTATGCCTCAAGTTCATGAGACTAGGACAGAAGGTTAAGAGGTGGATAGAAGTTTCCTCTACTTCTCCACAAAGCCTGCAGTCGGGGCTGTTAATCACTCCGATGGAGTGCAGGTGTTTCCTGAAATGACTTACCAAGACTCTAACTTGTTTTCTGCTTAAACACAGTAATTGTTCTGTTGATTTAATGACAAACGGAAACCAATCCATAGAAGCATAGTCAAAACGTGACCTAACGAGCGAATGATACACACTTTTAATTGAGGAGATAGATAATTCACTACAGTTTCTTGTGAGAAACCCCAACATTTTTGAGGAAACGACTGACACGTTATTGATGTGATCCACAAAATTAAGGTTAACATCAAAAGTAACTCCTAAATTTTTCACTGAAGTTACAGATTTAGGGGCAGAATTTTGGATAAAGTAAGAAGTGTTAAATTCCTTGGAGTGTTTAAAGAAAGCTATTTAACATTTGCCGATGTTCAAATATAAACAATTGCTACTACACCATTCAGATAAATTATTAAGATCCTCCTGAGTTAAAAATCAGTTACGTTCAGACTTTTTTTTTAAACATTTATTTAACGTCCGCTACTGAGGCCTAACACCGATGCCTGTAGACGAGCTACCCCCAACCAGGAATTTTGCCAAACCTCTTCTCTTAAGAAGAGTAGAGATCTTTTACTTGCCTAATATTTAATAGACAAGGAACCGACAGCTTTACATGCCCTCCAAAGGATGGTATATCCCCTAAAGTATCCTCGCCTAAGGTTGTATAGCTTCCACGCATACACTGGAAGATGTGTGAGGCGAGGACGCGGTCTTCGTTGGAACGGTCACCCATCCAACTACTAACCACGCCTAACTTGCTTTACATTGCATATCAAAGTATTGTTACGTTCTTACAAATTTCAGTAAACACTTTGTGGATTCCAAATAACTTGCAACAAGAATTTTCACTAACCACTGATTTATTTAATCACTAAAATTACACTAGCAAATACTTAAAAATCACACAACTAATAATAACTTAATCTAATATAATTTCACTACTTTTAAAACACTAAGCACTTTACTTTTGTTCTTAAACTTGTCAACTTTTGTCTAACCTAAAAACTCTCTTGTCTGTTTACTTCACTAAACTGCATACTTCACTCAACTAAACTCTTCTTCTACAAACTGTCTCTATAACCAGAACCACAGATTACCCAGAACTGTACTGGATACTAAACTGAACTGTTTATCCTTCACTAAACTGTACTGTACTGTTCTCTCATCTGCTGGCTTCACCTCTTTATATACCCACTTGGAATGTCCAGAATATCATTGTAGAACTTTCCAGAAATATACTGGAATTCTCTATAATGTTCTTAGGCACTACTAAATGGTGGTTCGCCAGTTGGCCCACAGATGGCGCCACCCTTCTGGCCAGGGAGTAATTACAACTCTCCTCTCTGTTAGAGGGCAGCACATAACACTGCCCCCTCCTTAAGCCTGAACGTCCCGGTCAGGCATTTCAGATACCCCAGTATACTTTGCCAACCTGTCCACGTGCACGATCTTCATCTTGGACTTCTTTCTACGTTGAATCCTATAAACAACGTCGTTGATCCGAGTGATGACAGAATACGGTCCTTCCCAAGGTGAGCGAGGCTTCGAGAATCCTTCTTCACTCCGCTGTGGGTTATACAGCCAAACCGAGTCCCCCACCTTGAATCCTGCTGAACTGGCATTGCGGTCATATCTAGCCGTCATTCGATCACCACTCCCTGTAGGTGACCTCTTGGCAGCCACATTCGCACAAACCTTGCAACTGCGACACCAAGCCTCTACATCCTGACAGCTATTTACCCAGTAAAATCGCTCCCGTACTCTAGCCAAAGTCTTATTTCTGCTAAAGTGCTCTCTGGATATTCCCTCGTGCACTTCCCGAAGTACTTTTGGTACTCGGCACCTGGGTATCAGCAACCGCATGGTAACTTCTTTCCCATCCGGGCTCTCCCATGCTCTCCGTAATAGTCCATCTATAACCTTAAGTGAATCCCATTGCGCCCATAAAGCCTTCAGTCCAACACTTTTACTGGAAACGTCCTTCCATTCCGGGCGGATTCCTTTTTCTTTCGCCTTCAACATTGGTCCAATTTCATCGTCGTTCAGTTGTTCCTCTCTTAGAACTTTCCTTGACCAGTCCTTCGGAACCTCTATCTTAACTGCCTTCACTTCTGCTATATCCTGCTGCTTCTTTACATTCTCGGCATTCACTTCCTTAGGGCTCCTCTGGCGACAGTACCTCTTGACATGCCCCAATTTGCCGCAATTATAACAGCGGATTACTTTTGTCGGACCTCCAGCACTTCGCTGCTGCTTCGGCTCCTGTTTCGGCGGTTGCGGTTCCTGTTTCAGCTCCGGTCGCGAACTTAATTCGTTTAGTAATTGTGCGACCATTTTTTGTATGTCTGTTAACATAACAATCAATCTCATCTTATCAGAGCGAACTTCCTCTTTCTTTGCAGTGTTTACTTCCCCAGGATTCCGTTCTCGACACTGCCGCATCATATGTCCTGGTTTGCTGCACTGATAACACCGAATCACCTTCCTTGGCTGTCCATCGCTCTGTTCTCTTTCCTGCTTCCTTGGAGCATCTGGTTTGTTCATCAACTGGCTTATCAGGTTTTTTTGAAGATGGCCGCCAATGGTGTAGCCACAGATGTAGATGAGTTGAATATTTTTAAATCAAAGTGTAGTTATTGCAATAAAAATGTGCAAAGTGGAGTTAAATGCATCAATTGTGAAGCATCATATCATTGCTCATGTGCCTGCCGCATGCAAGGTCTTAAAATAATAAACAAAAACGGTCAAGTGCAATGTGGCTGTAAAGAAGAAATAAACAGTACCAATATAATGCTGGAAGAAATTAAGAAATCCTTTGAGAGGGAAACAGTATTATTAAAAAATTTGTTGCAAAGTAAAGAAGATTTAATAGGCGAATTAAAATTAAATAACAAACTATTAAACAATAAAATAACATTGCTAGAAGAAAAAAACAAGTGGCAAGAAGTAGATAAGAAATATAAACAGGAAACAAAAAACAAAGTTAAAGAAATGGAACAAAAACATTCATACTTTCCAAATCCCAGTGGTGGTTCACAAACAAGGACAGACTTAGGCATAAAAATAAATAATAGTAATAATCAATTATCATCAAATGCGATTAATTTAATTAATGCACAGAACCAAATTATGCAAGAAGTAATAAATATAGAAAGTGACCTGGATGCACCCACCTCAGTAAATTCTAAAAAGAAGGATACTGCGAATATTAACTCTGACATAAGAGATGATGGATTCCGTACAGTTAGAAGAAGACGACATCAACCTAAAGTTGGAATTGGTGAAGGAAATAAGATTTTTCATGGAAGAGAAGACAAAAATAAAAAAATCTGGTTGTTCTTATCTAAGGTAACAGACGATATAACTGAAGATAACATAATACAGTATATATCAAACCAAACGAACTCTGAAGATATTTACGTAAAGAAACTACCAACTCACTTTAAAACAACTGACAACCAGTCCTTTATGATTGGAGTAGCACCTGAATTTAAACAGCAAGTGTATGAACCCAGTTTCTGGCCCAAAATGATCACCTATGATCGTTTCAACTTTCGACTAGGGAAACGCTTTCTCAACAACCAACACAAGGATACTCTGAGTCAACATGATGAACCAAAAAATATTATAACAAATCAACCAAATTCTTTTTTAGGGACATAAATACAAGCAAGGGAGTGAATACCGAAGCAAACTCAAATAATATTTCCATTTTCCACCTTAATGCTCAATATCTAAGAAACAAAATACTCGAATTAGAACACTTTTTAACATTAAATACATCCATTAAAGTAGTTTGCATTACAGAGCATTGGTTAAAATCTGACGAGATTGGGTGTTACAATATAAGTCAGTTTAACATGGTAAGTCATTACTGTAGATTAAATACAAAAAACGGGGGCTGTTGTATATACGTTCACAATAGTCTACAAGCTAATGAAATTACGAACTTAGTTATGAAATCTGTTGAACAAATATGTGAAATATCTGCTTGTTACATAAAACAGCTTAATCTGATTGTAATTGCCATTTATAGATCCACAAAACAGATAAATGTTGATGATTTTCTGCAAATAATGTTTACTGTCCTAATAAATGCTGAAAATTATAGCATAAATACCAATATACTTCTTGCTGGTGACTTTAATGTACATTTTAATCAGGAAAAAAATACTAACACATTAAAAGTTAATCATCTGTTCATGAATTTTGGATTACATCAACAAATTTACGAGCATACACATGATAAAGGAAACTGTTTAGACAATATTTTTGTAAATTTTAATTGTCCGAATGCATCAATTATTAGTTTAGGGATTTCAGACCATAGTGGTCTTATTCTAGAGCTATTCGAAAATATTTACAATACAGAAACAAATACTTTAAAATTAAATAGAAAATATAGCAATAGTAATGTTGAACAACTTATATTTTACTTAGGCAAGGAAACATGGTTCGATGTTTACAACAATAATACAGCGGAAGGGAAGTTTAGTGCTTTTCACAACACATTCATATATTACTACAATCTATGTTTTCCATTAGTACCCGCAGGGGATAAATATAAATGTACAAAAAACTGGGTAACTCCTGAGGTCACTATTGCCAAAAATAGGTTATTGTTTTTGTACAGCTGTTACAGACAGCGTCCCACTGATCAACACAGGGAAATTTATAGGAAATATAAAACAGAATACAACAAACTATTAACACAGGCCAAACAAAACTATCACCTGAACCGCCTAAATAAATCGGATAACTATAGTAAAACCGTATGGGATATAATAAATCTTGAAACAGGTAGGAAAAACAAACAAACCACGTACCCCGATAATTTAACTGCTGATCATTTTAATAAATTTTTTATAAACAATGCAGAATCTCTTGTACAAAATTTGCCAACATCTAAAACCAATACTGAGAACTTCATGAATAGAAATATGCAAAATAGGAATTCAATGTTCTTCAATCCTGTTACATCTGAGGACATAAAAATAATAATTAATAAATTGAAAAATAAGAAAACTGAAGATATATATGGCATAAATATATATATAATAAAAAAATGTGTAAATCTGCTCAGTGAACTGTTGGCTGATTTAACAAATGCATGCATTGTTGAAGGGCACTTTCCTGCCTTATTGAAAAAGGGGAAAGTGATTCCTTTACATAAAAAGGGGGATAACACACAACCCCAAAATTACCGACAGATCTCAATTTTACCATCTATATCAAAAATTATAGAAACTGTGATGTATAACAACTTGATTATTTATCTGGACTCAAATTCAATATTAAGTGCTCAACAATTCGGTTTTAGGCGGGGACTGTCTACTTCAGACGCAATCTTATCTTTAACCAACATCATTAAAAACTCATTTGAAAACAGAGATCAATGCCTAGGAATATTTACGGACCTAACTGCAGCATTTGACTGTGTTGAATATAACATCTTATTAAATAAACTAGAATTTTATGGCATTCGGGGGAATTGCTTAAATTTATTTAGATCTTACTTAGACAATAGACAACAGCTAGTACAGTGTGGAAATAATAAAAGCCAAATGATGGAAATTAAGAGAGGAGTACCACAGGGATCAGTGTTGGGTCCGTTACTCTTCCTTGTCTACATAAATGATTTGCCTGAATCTTTACAAACAATTAATGTGAAAACTGTAATGTACGCGGATGACGCAACTTTTGTGTCCACTGTAGATAAGGGTGATGATTATCAGCATATCCTCTACAGCATCATTGAAAAAGCAAAAGCCTGGTTTGCACCCAATCAACTAGTATTGAATGAAGGTAAAACTGTAAGTTTGCTATTTGAGTCCAGATCAAGCAACAGTACAAATCAAGACATAAACAACGTCAAATTCTTAGGTGTTAATATAGATGTAAATTTAATATGGGATGAACATATCACAGTTCTTAGTGGAAAGCTAAGTAAATCTATATATGCTATTAGGAAAATAAGGAACACCATAAATGACCAAGCAGCCTTAACAACCTATCTCTCACTTTTTCATCCGCTCCTCACTTACGGGATATTGGCTTGGGGTAATGCGGCACACAGTCACTTACAAAAATTATTTGTAATCCAAAAGTCAGCAGTAAGAAGTATAGTCAATGCTAAATGGGACGAAACATGTAAACCAATATTTGTATCACTAAAAATTATGTCATTATTTTCGATTATTGTGTATCAAAACTTACTTTATGTGAAACAAAACCTACAAAGTTACGTCACACATAACGAAATTCATGAACATGATACAAGAAATAAGCTCAACCTGCTAACACCGCAAAACAGACTTCACAGAACTAATAACATTGGAATTGGTTTATACAACTCTTTGCCACTGCACTTCCGCAATCTCTCAATGATGAAATTCAAAAATAAATTAAAAAATATACTAACTCGAAATTGCCTCTACAACATACACGAGTTTTCTCAACTCATCATAGAAAATGGAAATATTTTTTCTCAGTGAAAATTAATTTTATACCTTTGTTCTAAATTTATGTAGTTTGTTATTCTATAAGTTTGTATTTTTACTATTTTAATATTTTTACTATTTATATTGTATTTTGTATTTTTACTATTTTAATATTTTACTATATTTATACTGTAGTTTAACTCTGTGACTTGTCTATAAATGTATAAATTTCATAGGATGAATAAAGATTATTATTATTATCATTTTGTGCAGGTCAGCCATCAAAGATTCCATATTTGACTTTTCTAAATGGTTCTCTTCTTCTACTTTCATGGCTCGTACTCTCGGACGTAGAGTCTCTTCATAAGCGGCCTCAACTTCGAGGGCATGGATCAAGGCTTCGCTACCAGTCTTAGCTCGAGTTAATCTAAGGACTCGCCTGATCTCCTCATCTCTTATGCCATCGATGAAAGTACCAACTATTAATTGTTCCTGGAATTCTTTGGGTGCATCCGGGTAAGCCAGGTATGTCAGTCGCTCAACAGCTGCTTCAAAATCTTGTAAAGTTTCCCCAGCCTTTTGTGTGCGTGATTTGAGCTGAGTCCTGTATACCTGGGCGAGGTGTTGGTCGCCATATCTTAGATCTAGTGCAGCTTCCAAAACTTTAAAATCCCGTTGCTGCGTCACTGGGATACTCTGGAGCAACTCTGAGGCTTGGCCCCTTAATGCTAGCACCAATGCCATAGCTTTGTCTTCATTACTCCAATTGTTTGCGTATGCCGCTGCCTCAAATTGTCTTTTATAGGTTGACCAAGAAGTTTGACCATCAAAGGAAGGCGGTTGTAATCGAGGACCTGACGATGATAATACCAGCTGGCCTCCTTGTTCTCTTAACAGTCGCTTAAGTCGCTCTACCTCTCCTTCAACTGCACGAAATTTTCCTTCTATATCGGTAACTTTCCCTTCAACGCCAGTAACTTTTTGTTCAACGCCAGTAACTTTTCCTTTGACTTCAGATACTTCCTCTTCAACCTTATTTACTTTTCCTTTGACATCACATATTTCAGTCTTTATGTTGCCCATATCCTCTTTAATTTCACTTTTGAGGTCTTCAGTTGCCGAAAGGATAACATCTTGTTGCCCCTGTATAATTTTCCTTAATTCTTCTTCACGTTTCTCTTGTTCTTCTTTTTCTTCCAGTTTTTCTTTCTGACGTCGTCTTTCTTGTTCTTCTTGACGTCTCTCTTGTTCTTCTTTTTCCTCTTGGCGTCGTTTCTCTTGCTCTTCCTTTTCTTCTTGACGTCGTTTTTCTTGCTCCTCTTTTTCTTCTTGACGTCGTTTTTCTTGTTCTTCTTTTTCTTCTAACATCATTTTTCTAAATGCGGCGAACATGTCTTGCATTTGTTTTTCAGCAGCCATACTTCTTGTTTCCATTCAAAAACTAACAAACAACACTAACAAGTCTTTGCCAGGTACAAGTCAAATTTTATTTAAAGTCTATATCACTTCTCAGTTGAAAGCACTTAAATAACACTACACTAATTTCTAAACAGAATGTTGCAGAAATTTCTTCACAGTAGCACAAATAAGTCTCGTCTAATGTCTATATCACTTTCCAGTTCGACTCACTTCGCTATCTCCAGTGGTTTCCAAATAGAACACTATGGAACTTCGTCGAATTCTTCAGAAATTCTGTTGCAATTCCGCTTCCGACACCAATTGTTACGTTCTTACAAATTTCAGTAAACACTTTGTGGATTCCAAATAACTTGCAACAAGAATTTTCACTAACCACTGATTTATTTAATCACTAAAATTACACTAGCAAATACTTAAAAATCACACAACTAATAATAACTTAATCTAATATAATTTCACTACTTTTAAAACACTAAGCACTTTACTTTTGTTCTTAAACTTGTCAACTCTTGTCTAACCTAAAAACTCTCTTGTCTGTTTACTTCACTAAACTGCATACTTCACTCAACTAAACTCTTCTTCTACAAACTGTCTCTATAACCAGAACCACAGATTACCCAGAACTGTACTGGATACTAAACTGAACTGTTTATCCTTCACTAAACTGTACTGTACTGTTCTCTCATCTGCTGGCTTCACCTCTTTATATACCCACTTGGAATGTCCAGAATATCATTGTAGAACTTTCCAGAAATATACTGGAATTCTCTATAATGTTCTTAGGCACTACTAAATGGTGGTTCGCCAGTTGGCCCACAGATGGCGCCACCCTTCTGGCCAGGGAGTAATTACAACTCTCCTCTCTGTTAGAGGGCAGCACATAACAGTATGTACATAGTAAAGACGCACCTGCACTCGCCCCACGTTCAGATTAATAGTTCTAAATAATTTGAGATCATCCGGAAATAAAAGATATTGACAGCTCTTAATGGCTACACCAATGTCATTCACAAACAAACTAAATAAAAGAGGAGTACAGTGAGAACCTTGAGGTACCCCTGACAAAACCTCGATTTCATTTGAGCAAAAGTTCCCCAGCTTAACTCTCTATTTATGCCCCTTCAAAAAACTCCCAACCCATTTTATGAGTCTCCCACAAAACTCCAAGTTAGACAATTTGTCATGGCACACCCTGTCAAAGACCTTGGAGAAATCAGTGTACACTGCATCTACTTGACATCTATTTTCCAAAAGCCTCTAAAATTTGTATTTGGTAAATCGGCAAGTTGGTTACTGTAGACTTACCGTGACAAAAACCATGTTGTTAATTATCAACGATGACTAAGGGCCGGTTTTTCAATGCTCAGTTATTAAGCTAATCTAACCAACAGCTAACTCTTAACCGCCAGTCAAACCGTTTTTTCAGGTCACAGTTTCACCTAACCACCAGTCAAATTCTCGGCTAAAGTAGCCGACACTTGAATGTGTTTGTTTGCTAATCTAACTGATGGCTATACACTTAACGCATGCGTGACGCCGCAGTAATGCTTTTATTTTTATTTAAATGAGAGGTTATTTTGTTTACCTTCTTTTATTTTAACCTAACAAATTTGTTTTTAAGTTTTATTCGAAGTAAATAGTAAATGGTGATAATATGGAAGCATTTGATTTTGTAAGCGATGATGAACTAGAGTTTATAGAATTTATAGAATATGAGAGAAGGCCGTATGTCATAAGGTAATGAAACAATCCCTTTGAGGAATTTGATGATGTGGATTTTTTCATGAGATTTCGTTTGAGGAAAGAGACAGTTTTATTAATTTTGGAACCGATCGAACATACAATATTGACACCATCACAGACCGGTATTATCTCTTGTGTTATGGATAAAAATTCTGTATTATATAATTACCCAGCAAAGAGGAACATTTTTTTATTTATTTGGAACTGATACCTTTTTTATATTATATTTCACTCAATTTATACTTTGCTACAAACATGACTATATAAAAACGATTAATATCTTTTATTTACATAAAAACACTGTCACTGTCTGTCACCCGCCAAATCGTTCTAGTATTTATAGGTTATAGAATAGGGCTGAGCGTCAACACTTATGTTGATAAGCTATGAGAGCATGCGTAAGTTTGATTTTCCAACTGTCAGGATTGCCAAATCGTTGTAATAAATTCACTAGCCAAAAGTTAGCTAGCTGGAAGCTAAATTATGCTTGAAAAAAAACGGTCACAACGTTAACTAGAACACTGACTGACAGTTAATCTTAACTACTGGCTACGTAGCAGACACTTTTAACTGAGTATTGAAAAACCGCCCTAACTGAGCTGATCGTGTATAAGGCTATCAAGTAATTTAGGAATAGATGATTGAATGCATACACCACGGTAATTTTAAACGTTACCCTTATATTATAGACTGGCATGATATAACTTTCCTTCCAACAATCAGGAAATATGCCTATAGCTAAAGACTTGTTACAGAGAATAGCCAATGGCGTAGTTAAGGAACATATACATTTCTTTAGCAAACTATTGGGAATGATATCCGGCCCCACTGTAAATTTATTGAGTATTTTAAAGATTTTATCATGGACACTGATAATAGATAAGTCCGGGGAAGGAACATAGAAACTACCGAACTATCAACAGGATCAATAAGACCATTTGGTTGATTACTTGTATAGACAGTACCAAAATAATCCGCTAGGAGATTCACAGTTTCCTCACCATTGGAACCAATTTAATATAATTTTATTGTTGTATGTTGCCATCCTTTAATTGATTTAAATGCTGTTGGATGGTGTAAAATAAAATATGGTTAGCGAGACACGTGTCAAGTAATGTATTAAAATTTTCGCATTTTGTAAAAGTGCTCAGACACCAAAAAATATGAACTATGTAAAATGAGCATCAACAAAACGACTTTACTGCCAAGAGCCGGGTTCAGGGTTGGGTTGTTTCCCTGAACAGGATTACGGACCATAAATGTTGAAGGAGGTTCTCGGTTGCAATTTCAAAACGTCAATAGCTTAAGTCAACGTTATTAGTTAAAGTTCAATTTTCAGATACATATGAATATCTAGTGTCGGAGTATTGGTATCTGAAATTTTCACATCGGCCCAGCACTAATTTTCGGTTTACTCTATCTGGAAGGGCTTTCAATGTATTTATCGCCAGAAAGTACCTAAATATATTGTACCATAAACAAAGTGAATTTTGCATTATGTTTTTATAAATATTGAGAGCAATCCTATTCATTTGCAGAAAAATTTAAAAAACCATACGGTCCAATGTTGGGCCTTATCATTACCTCTCTTTCAATCTGCAAGGATTTCCATCACTAATAATATTGGAAACAGATAATTCACAAACAAAATCACAACAAATGTGTTTAAAAATAAACTGTTATATACACTAACCTTCTCATTTATGGCATTAGGATCAGGTTGGCAACCTTCCAATGTGGTTGAATTATACGGTTGTCCATACATTAATACTCTAACTGCAACACCAATTCTGCCGCAAGCGACACAGTTCCTCGATTGTGCGTCTGAAACACTAACTTCTCTAATTACATTGAAACAAGGCCACGTACATACAGCAGCTTGGACGGCAGGGGGCCACCTTAAGAGAGCGAACAATTTTTGTTTTTTGCTATCTGTGATGTCGTCTATTGTTTGAACGTTTGACAAAAAGTAATCATCTAAAAATAAAACATTGAAATAATATACTACAAAGGTTGTCTTTATAGGTAGAACTATTACGAAAATCTGAAATATTTCTCAATATTTAGTAACTAATGTCGTTAAACCGCAGTTACCTTTTTCTTGAAAAATTTCCATGAGGAAGTTGCTATCTAGTGCCTGTGATATAAGAGTCTGTATGTAGACTTCAAAATTATCTTGATAAGATTCAAACACTTTCAGGCAGTGCTCTAGGTAATCATGATCAATTATAGTCATCTCATTTTTTAAAAATTCTACTATAGTCTCTAATTGACCCTGTGATCGATACTTAACTGGCACTGACATATATTGCTTTTTACTTTCTGGTGTCCATGATGTATACTGAAATTTTAAGAAAGTAAGCGGTTAAAATTCGTGTGGCATATCTGCAAAACATATTTTTTGTTGAGATACTTTTTTTAGAAACACAAATCATAAACCAAATATTCCTGTGAACTAGTTATGGCTATCTAATATATAACTCAGCTTCCATACCTGTATTTTAACTGGTGACACTACTTAAAATTTTTTATAACAAGAATAATTTTAATTCAAAATGTTTTATGGAGGTATTTCAACACCCTATATATAAAGTACTTAAAATGGTATTTTTTGGACCTGCGTCCATATTAACTATATTTTATGAAATAAATGAAGGTATCACTTCCTGATTTACTAAAACATAGGCCGCATCTTGTATTTATAGTAAAGTTAGTTCTACTTTTGTTTCAATTTTACAAACCGTAAATAATCTGAATGTAATGAAAAACAAACAACTTTAATTGTTCTATTGCTTATAGACATCTACCGCTAATAATGTCATAAAATAACAATTTTTGTGTAAAGAAATATGCAAAAATAACTTAAAAATATGATTGTTCAGACTTACAGTGGAAATGTTCCTATACAAAGTAATGCCGTTTTGCTCAAAAGGTTCATACTTCTGCAGCAAAGTTTTACCATCCACTCTCCAAATTGCTGGCCATTCTTGTTTAAGTTCTGATTTAATCACAACAAACTCACCGGGCTGCAAAAATAATCACAACTTGAAACAAAAAGAACAGGAATAATAGCAAACTATCAAAAAATTTCGATTCATCACTTGCTCTTTACATTTAAATTACCTGATGCTGTTTTTCTCTTAATCTACTCGACTGCATGTATAGAGAAAAAAAGAATTTTTTTAGAAATGTACTCATCAATGTTTCTTTAACTCACCTTAAAAGGGTTATCATCGCTTATAGGAGGAATACTGTTCTGTAATGAAGCTGCGATGTTGTCTTCTAAGGTTGGTGGAATGTTTTGTTTACTTTTGTGAGAAGACTTTTTCCTATGCGTGATGTGAGGCTGTTCATTTGTATAAATGTCGCCCTCGTTGATACCTGCTCCTTGCGCAGCAACAGTAATTAGGTTTTTAAGACTTTTCTTTGTTTTGCTTCCCACTAAAAGGAAAATTATATCGAATTAGATTAGAACATAAAAATATGCTAACTGAGAAGAAACTTTTGACAGTGAATTGTTAATTAACAATTCGTCATGGCACTTCTCAATGCAATTCAAGACAAAAACTGAGGAATATACAGGGTGGACCATTAATAATAGGCCATAGTTCAGGGCTAGATGCTTTGGGCCAAAATATGAGGATATAACTAAATATGCTTTAGTAAAATGTTGCTGTGGAAAAAGGTACAGGGTGTCAAAGTTCAAATTATTTTTTCGTTTTTTTTTGCAATATCTCAACAGCCTCTTGACTGATCTTCTCCAAATTTGCTAGAGGAGCTTTTTTTATTCTAAGAAACAATAATTTATCTATTACATCACGTTAGATCATAGAGGGCGCCGCAGGACCTGTATCTGATGATGAAATTTTTTCATATATTTTTTTTTGATGAAACGTGGTACTTCTGACCAAAAAATCTGATGAGGGTGTCACTTCCACGTATAACCGTTTTCGAGGACAGTGCCGTTAAACATTTCAATAATTTTTTGAAAGACAAATTCAAATTTAACGAAACAAAGTGTATTTATTGAAAAGTGTGCCTTGGTTATGTTTTAGTTGTCATTTAAAGTAAAGTAAAGTACTTTATTGCTATAAGGTCTACAAAGGACACAGCAACGTCAAAAATTTGCTCTTCTACAGTAAAGAATAATAAAAAACATATCAAGTGTATAATAAAATAGAATATAGACTACAAACTAACAAGTACAATGAACATTAATAAAAAATAGTGTATAGCTAAAATTTCGCTGTTACCAGCAATTAAATGAGTAATAAAATTTATCTTCTAGATAATTACTACGTAGTGAAATGGCGAGCAGTAAGGACGCAAATTTAAGGTGTACGAGTTTAGTTAACTACAAGTGTTGTAAAACAAAACAATTTATTCATTATGTGTGTACTAAATGTTTAAACATTTTTCACAAAAGTTGCTTACATCGTTTTAAAAATGAAATTCGTTTTGTCAAAGACAATAAAATAATTTGCTGTGATAATGGTAATGAAAGTTTTTCTTTTTCTGATTCTGAGGAAAAAAATATTCTAGAAAAAACTATTAACGAGTTAGCCAGTGATGGTGACATGAAAACATAATATATACAAAAATTGAAAACAGAAAATGAATTAATTATGCAAGAAGCCACGAAGTATGAGGAGGATATGAACCAATTAATTGCCAGTCAAGAAAATATGATTAAGGAATTAAGAGATCAGATAAAAGACTACTGTAAAAAACAAGAAGCTAATAAAAATGTTACAAGAACTAGTAGTACACAAACAACGTGTAAAAGTAAAAATTATAAATCGGTCTCTACAATAACTGACCCAGAAATTACAATGGACAGTGGCGTAGTCAAACCAAAACATAAAACTGAAAATATCGAAAGTAAAAAAAGCATTACCACTACAACGAGTACACAAAAAAACCATACAAAAGATGATAATAATCGACACCGTTCTACATTCATCGACTTAACGGGAGAGATTAAAATTATGCACCTCCCAAATATTTGTAAAAATGACGACGGACAAAGTACCACGAGGAAAAATATAATCTTACCTAAGCCAAACTACCAAAGACAAGCAGCAAATGTAAACTTATCTACAAATAAAGAAATTAGGAAGAAAAAAATTCTGTTACTAACTGATGAGAGAAATATTTAACTGGCAAATCAGAAAATTAGTGAACCCGAGATATTATGATATACAATCGATAACAAAACCGGGAGCATCACTGCATCAGATAATGGAAATATTGTACCAGTAACTAATAATTTTAATCTGGAAGACTTTGTAATCATAATAGGTGGATTAAATGATATAGAAAATTACAAGACACCTTCATTTCGTTCAATATGCAATAAGCTTAAGGCCTGTTCTCATACAAACATATTATTTGCATCAGTTCCTTATGTTCACAATGAAAGAACTGGGAGAAATAATAAGCATATCATACAGTACAATACAAAACTAAATCAATTCTTAACTAAATTTAACAATTATACAGAGGGATTAGTTAATCATATAGAAATCAATGCTAGAAATTCTAGTAAATTTAATGGACGAATGGTGGCCTCTCTTATGTTAAGGACTATATATTCTGCACCATACAGGAACAAAAATAAAAATATAACATTCGTTAAAATAAATGAAGATACTGTTTTAAACTGGAATGATCAAGATAGTATACGCCACTTTTGTGAATTACTTAAGAATGAAAACTCGAGTGATATTATAAATTCAGAAACACATAATGCAAGTACTAAATTCACTATGTTCTGTGATATTTTTATATATTATTTTGAAATAGCATTTCCAATAAAAACTAAAATTATAAACAGCAATCAGAAGCCCTCAAAAAAATGGATAGCAAATGGTTTAAAAATATCATCGAAAAATTTAAAAGAATTATACACTTTAACTTTAGATGGAGATGAAAATATTAAACTTTATTATAAAAAATACAAATCTATTTATAGACAACTTTTTAAAAAAGCTAAAAAGATGTATAATAACGATTTACTTGCTAACACTAAAAATAAATCAAAAATGGCGTGGAACATAATCAGGCCTCATAAAAATAAACATGAAAACGAACTTGTTTTAGACGTAAATAATACTCTAACAAATAATAGTTATATTGTAGGCAATCATTTAAACAAGTATTTTAACAATGTACCTAATTTATTGCAGCCTGACCCCCCTCAACAAAATTACCATGAAACTCATATAAAAAATAACCCTTTCTCGTTCTTTTTTGAACCCGTAACTGAATTTGAGGTTTTAAGCATTGTACAAAATCTAAAAAATTCTAATTCCTCAAGTGTGGATAATATTAGCACGAATTTACTAAAAAAATGTATAATACCAATTCTGAAACCATTAACAGAACTTTTGAACTGTTCTCTAAATGAAGGAGTTTTCCCAGAAAAATTGAAAATTGCCAAGATAACACCGTTATTTAAGTCAGGCTGTAATTCAAAGGTGGAGAATTATCGACCAATATCCATATTAAGTTCCTTCTCTAAAATATTTGAAAAATACGTGGCACAAAAGATTACAAAATTCTTTGATAAACATAAGCTATTCAATAGTAATCAATTTGGTTTTCATGCTGGTCTTTCTACGACAACTGCTATTATACACTTTTTAAATCATTTGTATGAAAACTTGGATGTAGTTAAAAAAAGTGTAGGTATCTTTCTTGATCTGAGTAAAGCGTTCGACCCTGTGTGTCATGCTATCCTTATTAAAAAACTTGAGAGCTACGGTGTAAAAAAATTGGTTTAAAAGCTATTTGTGTGGTAGAGCACACTTCGTAGAAATCAATAACTCCAGGTCTGATGTACTTAAAACCTCAATAGGAGTACCGCAAGAGTCAGTTTTAGGTCCCTTGCTGTATATTATTTATGTAAATAACTTCACCGTAGATGATTCTTTACTATTTGCTGACGATTCATCTCTACTAATATCAGAATCGAATATAGAATACGCGGTAAACGAAGCTAATGTAAGGCTCTCACAAGCTCAGGAATGGTTTACCGAAAATAGGCTTGTTTTAAATAACAAAAAATCTATATTTCTAAGATTTAGCACCTTAAAAAAAAACTATGAGGAAAGTCTTTTGATAAAGGCTAAAAATGGTAGTATTAGACAAGAACAAACTGTTAAATTTCTAGGTTTGTATATATCAGATAACTGTTCGTGGTCTGCACATACTGACAATATCTGCAAAAGAGTTGCTTCAGTTTGCTATTGTATTAATCAGCTACGTGATATTGTTGACCGATCAGTCTTGGTCATGTACTATCATGCTCACTTTCACTCCATAATCTCTTATGCCATAATTGCCTGGGGAGCATCAAGCGATAGTTTTAGAGTTTTCAAATTGCAAAAAAGAGCAGTAAGATTCATTGTTGGATTAAATAAGAGACATAGCTGTAAAACTCTGTTTAAACAATTGGGAATTTTAACATTACCATGCATTTTGTTATTAAATCTATTAATGTATGCTAAAACTGAACTAAGTACGAATAGACTTAATAATTATCATTCGTACAACACAAGAAATATCACAACACTTGAAATACCAAAGCATAGATTAAAAAAATATGAACAAAGTCCTAAATACCTAGCTATAAAAGCATATAATCATTTACCAACTAAGTACAAAGAAATGCAACCCAAATATTTTAAGTTTGAACTTAAAATTTTTTTATTAAGTTAGTTATTATTCTCTAAATGAATATTATGACGATAACAATTTGTGACTGTACTTTTTCTTCTGAATTTTTTTATTACTTTGATCTACATATACTGTTAATACTTTTTTAATTTTGTGGTATACATGTGCTATTCTGTGCATAATAGCAATTTTATCTATAATTGTTTGTTTGTCTTATAGGTATTTTTTACATGTGTATATATATTTAAATAATATATGTATCATATATGTATATATGTATTTTAATAATCTAGTTTATTTGTGTACTTTTATTGTACTTAGTTTTACAGATAAATTGTGTTATGTAATATTTGACTTATCCTATATCATGTATTATGATCGAAGGGATTAATAAATTATTATTATTATAACAATGCTCTAAATTTTTTTATATGTGCGATGTCTCTAATAAGCACTGGTAGTGATCTATATGCCTTGATAGCTGCATAATATGGCCCTTTCTCAAGGAACGTGGTTCTGTGAAAAGGAAATCTAATTTCATTGGCCTGCCGTGTAACTAACGACATATCATTTGAGTAAAACTCACTATTTGTTGGAAATAGCAATAAGTTTTTTTTAACAAACATTATTAGTGATAAAAAATACAATGAAGGGACAGTTAAAACTCCGAATTCAGTAAAAAAAAGGCTTACAAGAAGTTCTTGTACAGACTTTCATGATACATCTTATTATTCTCTTTTGAGTTATGAATATTTTATCAGCGTTAGGTGACGACCCCCAAAACGTAATTCCATATTGAATAATTGATTGCACATAAGAAAAATAGTAAACTCTTAGACTGTCGTTCGAAACCTGGTCTCTTAGACAACGTATCACCCCACAAATTGAACTGAGCCTTGAGTTAAGTTTCTCAATATGTATGTTCCAACTTAGATCGATGTCCATATAAACACTTAAAAACTTCATACTATTTAGATTTTCTACCGATGCATTTTGTAGTTTAACATAAAGCGATTCAGTTGGATTTTGTGGTCTGGGTTTATTGAAAAATATTAAGCCTGTTTTTGCTGTATTTAGTTTAAGAAAGTTGTCATTACACCAGTTCACCATCTTGTCTGCTACATGTGAAAACTCTCTCGATAGTCCGGGTATATTACGATCTGCCATTTTCACAGATGTGTCATCGGCAAATTGATATACTGAATCAATGTTCAGGCTAGAACCAAGGTCATTTACATAAAGCACAAAAAGAATTGGTCTAAGAATGGATCCTTGGGGTACCCCTTGGGTAATTTCTGTTGATTTAGAATAATAATGAGAACCATTGCTATTTATACACACAGTTTGCAAGCGTCCAGACAGATATGACCTGATGAGTTCAAGGCAAACTCTTCGGATTCCGTAACCTTCCAATTTCCTTAGAAGTAGCTGGTGATTAATGGTATCAAAAGCCTTTGAAAGGTCAAAATACAATCCGGCTACTGTTTCCCTGTCATCCATGTTTTCGATGACATTTGATATGGCATTGGAAATAGCCAATTCCGTAGACATTCCAGCTCTAAAATCATACTGTTGTTTTACTAATATATTATTTTGTTTTAGAAATGGTGTTAATCGGTTGTATATTATCCTTTCAAAGACTTTTGATGGAGATGGTAAGAGTGACACTGGTCTGTAATTATTCGCATCTAATTTTGATCCTTTCTTGTATATTGGGATTACTTTTGCTACTTTTAGGTCATCCGGAAAAGTACCCGTTCTTAAGCACTCATTTATCATATCTGTCATAGGATCACTTATGTGATCGGCTATTTTCTTAAGAATGTAAGATGGAATGCCGTCTATCCCGCAAGAATATTTAGGTGGTAATTGAGTAATTACATTATAAACTTCAATACGTGTTGCGAGCTGTAAGAATATTGAATTTATATTTTCTCTAACTGTATGGTAGTTGACACTACTATTTTGATTTGGTACAGTGAAATTACTACTAAAGTATTCAGCAATTTCGTCAGGATCAGATATAATTGTATTATTCTCTCCAAGTAGTGTTAAGCTATTATCTGATTTGTTGTTCCTTTTCATGTTATTGAAAATATTCCAGATTGTTTTTGATTTATTGTTTGACGCCGATATTTTACTATCATTAATTGATTTTTTATAAATTGATAAATATTTTTTGTAAGCTCTTTTTTCCTGTTTGTATTTGATCAGAACATTATTGCAATTTGTTTGTTTGTATAGCATATATAAATCCCGCTGATTGCGTCATTTAATCATTTTATTTTGTTGTTGTGTTCCTCGAGCTAATTTCTTTAACTACTTTGTTTACAATGCCTAGTCATAACAATTTTTCAAATAGGGAAATGAGGGATATATGTGTTTACGCACAAAATAATTTTAGCGAACATGCTGCAGCGGGGAGATACTCATTGCAATATCCAAATAGAATACAGCCAGTCCATAAGATTTTCAAAGATCTGTTTCGTCGTTTGGGAGAAACGGGTTCATTTCGCCATAAAAACGATGTAGGACGACTGAAACGAATTGCTCCAGATCAAGAACTAGAAAGTTTAGTTCGTGTGGATGAAGATCCTCAAGTCAGCTCAAGTCGTTTAGCAGCGGCAACAGGGGTGAGTAAACAATCTGTCCTAAGAGTTTTACGTACCATATCATCTCACTCCTGCACAAAACTTACTTTGAAGGGATTTTCCGCAAAGACTACAATGTTGTCAATTTGTTTTAAATAAACACAACAGGGATCGAAATTTGGTTAAGAACACTTTATTTACCGACAAAGCAACTGTAACTCGCCGAGGCGTTTTTAACTGGAGAAATATCCATTACTGAGAAGTAGAAAATCCTCATGCTGTTAAAGAAAAGCATTTTCAGCAAGAATTTAAGATTATCGTTTGGTGTGGTATCATCAGCGATCAATTATTGGGACCATTTGTTCTTCCTCCAAATTTAAATGGACAGTCTTATCTGTTTTTTCTTCAAAATACTCTTGCTGATATATTACATGCTTTCATGCTAGACATATGGAACAGAATGTGATTCATGCAAGATGGAGCTCCCCCTCATTTCTCCATCAAAGTCAGGACTTATCTATCTTAATGAGACTTTTCCACGCAGATGGATCGGTCGAGGAAGTGAGTTTGCTTGGCCACCAAGGAGTCCTGATTATAATCCTTTGGATTAATTATGTGTGGGGATATATTAACTCATTAGTCTATGCAAATACTATCAACTCAAGAGAAGAACTGTGGGGCAAAATACAAAATGCGGCGAATTTAGAGGACAGGACAATGTATTTTTCAATGTAAGAAAATCTTTTATAGAAGTAGGTGGAGACCATATCGAACATTTACTTTTAAGTTGCAGCAATGGGGTTTTTGCATAGGGGGAAAGTCTATAATGTCATTAAGTCAACTTTTACATTAAGTTTTGATCTTATAATAAAATTAGATCCTTATTTTAGACAATCTTTTGATTTAAGTATTGATCTCAATATCATGAAAATAATCCATTAGTTCATAAGAAAGTGAGAAAGAGTTTACACTGTTATTTATAAGTATGATGAAAATATTACTTTCACGTTTACACTAACTACTATAAATGAAGTTAATAAAATTTTAAATGATATTAAGGCTGAAGTGTATGGTACTGACAACATTTCATCCGCTATGTTAAAATACTGTAGTCCGTTTATTGATCTTTTCATTACTCACATAATTAATTGTTGTATCGAGCAAAGTTATTTCCCTCAAGCGTGGAAAGTTGCGGTTGGAATTCCTTTACCTAAAAATAGTAATCCTATTTCTTTTTCAGACCTTAGAATTATTAATATTTTGCCAGCTTTATCAAGTCTTTGAAAAAATTTTATATGATCAAATTTATCATTATTTTATTTCTCATAATTTACTGCCTGATTCCCAGTGTGGATTTAGAAAGGGATATAGCACTGCCACAGCCTTGGCTACTGTTACTGATGACGTGATTAGGTCTCAGGATAAGGGAATGGTCAGCGTGTTGGTGTTGTTAGATTTTTCAAAAGCCTTTGATATGACTAACCATAGTCTAATTTGTTCTAAACTTCAATATTTTGGCTTTGACAATTTTTCAGTTTCACTTATTAATTCGTAATTGCATGGTAGAAAACAGAAAATTTCTATTGACAATGTATATTCTCCTCTACTTTTTATTATTTATACTCAGGTATACTTGCATTTTGATGCAAATGATTATAAACTGAATTTAAAACTGAATTCAAAGAAATCTAACAACTCATATTTGCTAATAGAAATAAAAAAATATTCTTAAAAGAGAACATAAAAATTAAGATTGATGGTGCTTCCTTGCCTGTTATTGACCATGCAAAAAATTTGGGAGTAATCATTGACTCTGACTTACGTTTTAAAGAGCATGTAAAAAAATTACTACACAGGTCTTATACGTCCTTGAAATTAATTTACTCCAGACGTGACATTCTAAATTTCAAACTAAAAAAAATGCTCTGTGAATCACTTGTTCTCTCCAATTTCAAGTACTGTGACTTTATTTATGGCCCATGTCTTGACAACATGGATAAATATCGTATACAAAAAGTTCAGAATACCTGTTGCCGACTTATCTATGGAATCAGAAAATTTGAACATATTTTGCATAAAATAAACGAGAACAAGTGGTTGAACATGAACAATTGTAGAACACATCACCTGGGGAACTTTGTTCACAAAATTGTAGGCATACACACTCTTTTAAAAAAGAAATTTATAGCTCGTTCAAATGTACATTCTCGTAACATTCGGAATAAAAATAAATTTACGATGCCACAACATCAGACAGCCTTGTTTAGAAGAAGTTTTACGTAGAATGCCATCGAATTATATAATTCTCTTCCTGAGGAATTCAAAATTTTCAATATTAATAAATTTAAAACTCATTTATTCAGTATGCAACTCTAATGTATTACCTGCTTTATTATCTTTTTGTACATTCTGTGCCCAGCCGTGTTTGTAATTAAGTGTTCTAGAAAAGCTGTAGGTAAGTAATAAACTAGCTTTGTTATGTAGAGTGACGCTTAAATTCTTTACTTCTTTGTCAATTTGTGGAGAAATGTCACCGTCTTGTGGTTGAGTAGGAGTAGCTTATAGCTAGACTTCGCCATACTTCGGCTTCATTTTTCCATATAAAGTTTTCATTGTTTTTTTTCTTCGTATGTATTGTTTGATTGTGTTCGTGATTTTTTTTGCTTCAATAAAGCCGATTTATTATTATTATTATTACGATTTTTTTTTCCCTTACGTTTTGTACTTTTTCAATAAGTACACTTTGTTTCATTAAATTTGAATTTGTCTTTCAAAAAATTATTGAAATGTTTAACGGTATTTCCCTCGATAACAGTTGAAGTTATCAAGTTCTACCAAATGTACCTTTTATATGTGAAAATGACGCCCTCATCAGATTTTCTGGTCAGAAGCACCACAACGTTTCGTCAAAAAAATTAATCATCAGATACAGGTCATGCGGCGCCCTCTATGATCTAACGTGATGTAATACATAAATTATTGTTTCTTAGAATAAAAAAAGTTCCTCTAGTAAATTTGGCGAAGGTCAGTCAAAAGGCTGTTGAGTTATTGCAAAAAAACGAAAAAATAATTTGAACTTTGAGACCCTGTATCGTTTTACACAGCAACATTTTACTAAAGCATATTTGGTTATATCCTCATATTTTGGCCCAAAGAATCTACTCCTGAACTATGGCCTACTATTAATGGTCCACCCTGTATATGAATTGCTGATTTTCAGCTATTTCTTATTCATATTTTTTTTATAATAATAATAATCAAGATCCTCCACATTCTAGCCCTAAGGCACAAATTAACGAATAATCCTGACTCGAATTATAAGTACTCACATGAAGATGTCCTTGAATCTGTTGGAAATATTGCTGTACTGAAGATAAACCCTTTATAACTGACAAAATAGTGGCTTTTAATGGACCAGATTTAATATTAATAGATAAGATCAACAAAACTGCATTAATAATTGATGTTGGTATTCCCCTTATCCATAACTTAATTAAAACAGCAAGATAAGGCGGTCGAGTACCAAAATCTGACAATAGAAGCCAAGGCACTTATGGAAACTTTGTGAGATTAAAATCATACCAATGGTAATTTCTGTTGACGGAGTGTGTCAAGAAACCTAAAGCCAAATATGGAAAAACTGGGACCTCCTGATGGCCTTATAACAATCATGCATAAGGCTGTTATCCTACAAACTTGCCATGTAGTCAGGAAGTTTCTATAGAATTAACAGTAGATACTACTCTCTCAACTCACGTAACTAACAGCCAGACATGTCGAGAAAATGAAGAAAAAATAATAATTTATTAGCCATGGTTGATACAAACTGTACATATCATCATCATCTTTGGCTCAACAAACCTTGGCGGATCTTGGCTTGCTCTAAAATTCTTTCCCATTCTGTCTTGTTCCTAGCAGCTTGCCTTTATCTTCTGACCTAGGATTCCAAGGTCTTTTTTGATTTCATCCATCCGTCTTGCACGGAGTCGACCTTGGCTTCCATCTTCTGCAGTATTCATAGTGAGTCGTTAGTTGGCATGACTAGGTGTCCTGCCAATCTTAATCTTTGAAGTTTTATGAATGTGACAATGTCTGTGTCTTTATAAGTCTGGTATAGTTCGAAATTGTCCTTCCTCATTTATAGCTCCAAGGATTTTCCTAAGAACTTTCCTCTCAGGATAGATCTTATAGTGTCTTATAGATGTTTATTCTTCGCTGAATGTTTTTGTTACGGATATGTTTTTGGAGGCTATAGAGAGTTCGGTTAGCAATGTTAATTCTTCCTTGGATTTCATAAGTGTTTGTATTTGTTGTGCTTACCAGGGAGGTAAGTGAACTGGTTGACATATTCAAAGGTGTAATTTCTGAATGCACTGTTGAGAAATTGGGATCGCGTTTTTAGTTACCAGCATCTACTTGGTTTTTTCCTGATTTATTTCCGAACTCATTTCTTTAGCTGCCTCTGCCAGAGCCATAAAACACTGTTTTACATCACATTTACTTTGACCTATAATGCTTAGATCATCTGTATTTCTAAGGATATGTACTGATCTATCGTATATTATCCCGTTGGCTCCGACGCCGGTCTGTCTGATTGTCTTTTTAAAGGCACTATTAAATAGGAGGCACACCAGCAGATCTCTTTGCTTGAGGCCGTTTTTTATGTCAAAGAATGCAGAGTCTTCTCTCTGAATTACATGACCTGACATTGGTCATTGTCATTTTTGTGAGTTTGATAAGCTTAGCTGGCATTCTCCGAACTCTATTATTGTGTTATATATAGATTTCGTGTCACGCAACATATCACCATTATTGTCCCGGCAGCTCTTGGCTCTGGGCTTGAATTCTTTTTGGCTTTGGTTTACTAATTTATATTACTTTCTTGCCTCACTTTGATCAAATAGATTTTGTATCTCTTCCAACTGCTTTTCCTCATACTCTCGTTTTTTTCGTACGATGTATTAGTTTTTTTCCTACTTAGTTTTGAATAAACATCTTTTGTTCATTTTGTGCAACCTGCTTTAAGTGTTTTCTGATACGCTTCGTTTTTCTCATCGGTGGCTAGTTGACACTCGTTATCGAACCAATTTTTTTTCTTTTCAGGTTTGCTTTTCCCCAGAACTTTGACTGATTTTTTGAGTACAACATTTCTTACTTTTGTCCAGAGCTTATTTTTTATACTCACTTGCGATATCTGTGTTTTTTAGCTTGTTGATGCTACTTTATTGATGTTTACTTTAAGAAAAAGCTAAAAAACTTCCTAGCAAATAATGCATTCTATACCATTGGGGAGTTTGTTTTAAAATTACAAACGGGAAGATCTTTTAATTTTTAGCATGTAAGATTAAATCTTAACATTTTATTTTTGATGTAGTCTTTAATGATTGTTTGCCAATGTAAGTTATATTGTCTTTCTTTTTGTGTATACATGTAGGTGTTTTATATTTTGCACCCTTTGTATCTATTATTTTGACTTATCTACAAATGCTTATGTAGCCCCAAAGATGAATAAAGTATTCTTCTTCAGATTTGATATTCTTTCTTTTATTCTTGACTACTAAATAATGATCACTGTCTATATTTGCTCCTCTATAGCATCTTACACCTAGGAGGTTAGAACAGTGCCAAGCGTTGATGATAAAATGGTCTATTTAGTTTGCAGTTTTATTGTCAGGTGCCTTTGTGAATTATTCTCTTATGGGAAAATCTAGTTTCTCCATCACCATATTTTTGCCAATTGTCAATTTTATAAGTCTTAGTCCGTTATTGTCATTAAACTAAGCTTTCTGATCCAATTCTGGAGTGAAATATGGGTTTTCTGACAACTTTAGCGTTAAGGTCACCTGCGAGTATCTTAATATCGTTTTGTGGGCGCCTGTCATAATCCAGATCCAGTTCTTCGGTGGGTGCATGAACGCTGAATATGCTAAAGTTAAAGAATTTACTCTTAAGCCGTATTCGGCATATTCTGTGACTGACAGCTTTAAAATCAAGAACAAGCCGATTGGTTCTTTGGTTGACCACAAAACCTATGCCGAATTTGTGCCGTGTAGGGTGGCCATTGTAGAAAATGCTGTTGCGTCTTCTCTCTATTGTACCTGATTCTGTCCAGTCTATTGCCTGTAATGCAATTATGTCTGCCTTGGCTTTTTCCATTTCTTGGGCAAGAAATGTCGAGGCTCTTGGTTGGTATAGGGTTCTTATGTTCCATGTGCTGCAAGTTCATCATCCGTTAGACAATTCGACATTTTCTTTTTGAGTTTTCATAACAGGTGCTTTTTTTTGGGACTGGATTGTTGGCTTAATCATCAGCACCGACCCTACTTTCCACCGGGTTGATTGGATACCAGGTCTCCAGTAGGGTTGCTCAAGTTCATCCCCTATACATATGGCAAGTCAAATAAATTCAAAGTTAAAAAAATGGAGCAAAAAGTGAGTAAATACAAACATTTTTGATAATAAGAACATATAGACACAAACAAAACTTGAAAAACATACCATGTGTTCCGTCATGTAGATATATGTACAAACTAATTATAATTATGCATGTACACAGATACACATGATTTATCAATTAATGTTGTCATAATAGAACCTAAGATCACAATTATATAATGTATAATTTGTTGATTCGCCCAATGCAAAATTAAAATTTAAAAACCAGAATTACTCACAAAGTATTCACTCATTTCATAGGAACGTTTCGAGTTCACCTAGATCATAAAAGCAATTAAGAAAACTGATAGTTCCCAAGAGATTTATTAACAAATTTAAAAAAAATGGCAAGAAATAAATCTGAACCATTACCCATTTAACACCATGAGTTTGGACACACTATATATGCGAGTGGTTTCTAAGAACCACAAATATGCACCCTGTTGGAAAACAAGACACCTAAAAGCTCTATTTGACGGTGAATCAAGTAAACGGAAGCTAATTTTGAAACTTACTAGACTTCATATTGAGATATTGATGGATATTTTCTAACTGTAAAAGCATTTCTAACAAAAAATTATTTTATGTATTTTAACATCATATTGACTGTCACATGTAATTCCATTCAAACCGTCAGGTCTCAATCCAGGTGTCCAAATCAATAAGCAAATTTATAATGGAATTTATAACCCTGCAGTTGATATTTTCATATTTTCTAATTCTTTTCAAATGATTAGAAAATAGCCTATATCTTTGGTTCAATGTTTTCATTGCTACATCAATAGAAAAGAGACAAATGGTCAAAACTTACGTCAAAATGGAACAAGACTAAAGTTAAGTTACAGCCTATTTTTCATTTATCATCTTCTTGCATTCCGGTGCGGTGTGAGGATTGGGAAAGTTTAATTAATAATAAGAAAATCTAACCTGGTCTACCTCTTCGGTTCTTCTTAATAGGCAAAATGAGGTTTTCTTCGTCGTTATTTGCTGCGGGAGTCCAAGCCGGATCTGAATCGGAATCTTGGAATTCTGGCGGTTCTTCTGGTTCATCATCTTTACCAATTTCTGACAAATTATTCTTCCCTTTAGCTGCCCTTTTCGTCGACTCCCTCCTTGGCACATTCTCAGCCTGCTGTTTAGATTTCGGTTCCTTATTCTTTTCTTTATGTTTCTTTTCTTTTTCGACTTTTGGTGGTTTTTCTTGTTTTGCCCTCTTCCTTTCTGTAGGTCCTCCAGGCTTACATGGCCTACCTTTCTGCTTTACTTTTTCCTTATCTTTTTCTTTTTCTCTATCTTTCTCCTTATCCTTTTCCTTTTCTTTAGGTTCCTTTGGCTCCTTGGGTTCTTTAGGTTCAGATTTGATAACTGGCTGTTTATGTTTATTGCCGAAAAAGTCATCCTCAGAACTAAATCCATCATCGGAACTATCAAAACTATTTCTCTTTCTTTCTTTGGGCAGTGGGAAGTACCTCGGATCATCTTGGGGGTCCCCTTGAGAGAGTCGGGTGATCGGGGTAGGTGGTGGAGGTGCCGAAACTACAGGAACAGTGCTTGGAACTCCATTACTGTCAGGAGACTTGGTTTCCATAACTTTATTTGGTGTTCTTGACCAAGACTGCTTTCTACCACCTCTAATCGCCGGTGGTGGAGAAGTATCCCTTTCGCCTTGCAGAAATTTTAAGAAACTGTTCATGAAACCCAATCCTGGACCTGTAGGTTTTTCTGCAGGTTTCACCAATGGCGTCGAAGTAGGCTGTACTGGTTTTGGCTGACTTTGAGAATGTGAGTGTTGGTGGTTCACTGTAGACAGTGTCCTTGTTGTATCTGCAATAAAAAGTTTACTCGAAAAATAGTATGAAATTCTGACATGAGCACTAGTGTAATTTATTACCTTGAGATAAGAAATTAAGTTCTTCTTCAATGTTTGGCACAACAACTTTTGGATGCTCCTCTGGTTGCTGTTGATACTGACTGGAAGCCTGCGGTGATTGTTCACCATAATTCGATAAAGGTGTTAATTCAACTGAGGAGGGATATTCTGTAGGATGGGGGGCAAGGTGAAAAGGGGCAAAGTATGGCAAGGGAGGGGGAGCATGATGACCGTGAGGATGTGGCACCATTAAACCTTGATGCTGCTGATGTAAGGCTTGGGTGGTAAATATTTTGGAAGTAGGTGGAGGAAGATTCCATCTGTCAAAGTCAAAGTAAGCTCCATTTTGTTGTGGTTGGTTGGCACCTGAACTATGAGCTGGGGGTGGTAATCGACCTGAAAGATGGGCACCATTAAACTTCTTTGTAGATATACAGAAAGCGGCAGCCAACTACGTACACATACGAATTTATGGATAATTAGAAATTTCATACTTAATAATAACAATAATGGATGAGAGAAATAATGGTCTTTTTGGTCGCAGTTAACGAAAACCTCGCCTTTTCTGCTATAACAATTGCTAAAGCGATAGATTCAAGTGACAGAACAATAAAAAGAATTCTTGGAACTGTGATGAAAACACAAATAACATTTTGTGAAAATGTAATTGGCAAGGCGAACTGTGATGAAAATTTCATGAAAAATAAAGTTTTCACTAATAAATAAATAAATACACCACAGGTAATGACGACCCCCTTTATCTCGAAAGGCTCTAGAAGAGCCTTATGTGTGGGAGGGAGCTACACATTTAGAGACAAGGGACACACACCAATATCCGTATATAGTGGCAAAATCCCTCTCACAGTATTTTCCACTTCCATGACCGGGGATCGAACCCGAAACTTTTGGGTGAGAGGCAAGTGCGCTCACCTCTCGACCATCAGTGAATCATCCTTTGCATTACATGGCCGAGATAACTCGTCAATCGTTGATCATTTTGAAAAAATGTACATTGATTTTTTGCATTATGAACTCACTATCCCCAGAAGATCAAGATATGGAGTGGAATGCTGGGGACCATATGATCGGTTCATTTTTTATTGATGGCCTTAAATACATAAATATATTGCAACAGCAAATTGTTTTAGAAATTAGCGTGTAATGGCCATCGCCACTACTTGCTGAAGACAGAACCATTAAGCGTGGAATCAAAGAACTATATACTCTTCCCACCCTACACCGATCTTCATATTTATGTATTCCAATAGTGCTGTATACTCATGTATATGCGAATGTATGCGTGGCATTAAGAAGGTATATGTATAGAAATAATCCTGATAATAGGATTGAAGTATTCCAAAAACCCTAATTCTAAAACCATTGATGAAAACTAAGTACGAGCTTTGTAAAGCAAAATACCATTATGAAATCTACTTGAAAATCAGGGGCACTAACTTTGAAGAAATTAAGTCCTTTAGAAAATCTAGTTATAATTCAGGGATACCAATTTAAAAAAATAAAAGTCATTCGGTACGAATCAGCACTGCCAACATTGAAAAAAAAGTCCCTAGAAATATGATCAGGTCCAAGAATGTGCAGGCATCAGAACTAGTAGTTTATAAAAAGAAGAACAACCCTATACCATATTCTGCTGATAGCATATTGAGGTAAGGTAAAATGTAAATGTTAGCATAACTCCACATCATTAATAGGACTTCATATTTTTAGCATTTTCTTCTTTATTAGGCAATTCGTTATTAATTATTTTATTTAATTCTCAATTCCTAATTTCTCAATTGAGTATCCATTTATTATTATTTGACAAACACAGCATAGTTTACCCAGCATTATTGTAAATCATAATATTTTTTCTCACTTAATGGTTCCGTCTTCGACAAGCAGTGCCTTGCGCTATATTGACTTTTGAGTGTTGTGCCCATGAGAACTATTGTTCAGGAGGCCAAGACCTTATAATGTACTAAAATTTGATGCAATTTAACCGAGGGCCATTTTCCTATCATTCCATGCGAAGTTTATTCAACCTTTTTATCTTGCCCATTCTAAATATGATTATGCTTACTGACCTATTTTTAGGTCCGAAATATGGTTTTGAAAGTATGTACTATTTTAAAGACATCCTCTGAAAAATGTATGTTCTGCATGCTTATATTTATAAATAACAATATTTAACAATACTTTATAATTAAAATGGGATTTTGGGATTCTTACTTACTTGGTATGTTATGTAATTCAGGTACACTAGGTTTTTCGCTACTCTTTCTCCTTTTAATGGGTGGCTTAACCTCCGTTTTAATTTCATTCTGTGCCACTTGGCAACTTTGTTGCTGTTGTAAATTTTTTACTATGCTCATAGGGTCGCCCCTACAACTTGACAAATCCTGAAGCGTAACCTGATGACCGCTATTAGTTTCAAAGTAAGCCTGTTGTCTCTCGCCAGCTCCTACCACGATTCTCAGCTGATTCTGTTCACCTCTATTCATTTCAATACTGCTACTAGAGTTATAATTGTTTGGCTGGGTTTGGGAAGTCGATTGATTATTTTGAAATTTACGTTGCGGTTGCCCCTGCCTTTCATCCCAACAGTTTTGATTCTGTTGGTTGTTGTGATTAGTGCGCTCGTACCTTTCTGTGAAAGGTTTCTCCGGATTCAGAGCTCGAGTTATAACAGAGGGGTAGGCAACGTTCCCAGTTTGGGAGCTGGGGCGAGGCACCGATACATCCAACGGTGAAGGAGGGGCAACTTGATTACTTGAACTTTGCTGTGGGGATGATATCGAGTTCATGGGACTATTATACATTGGGTATGCCGGGCTTTGCGCATGACCTAAAAAATAATAAGTAAAAGTAAAGCTAAAATAAAAAAAATATATGTACTTATACCGGGCGACAACGAAATTAGTCCCGTTCATATTTCTTGGTTGCTTTTAGGGATACTATTTTGAAATTTTGGCATATCATTTGCGACACAGGAAGCCACATTTTGCACTCATTAAGTAAAAAATGTCACTTCCGGTCCAACTGGAAATAGCAACAACTTTTGATTTTTAAATAGCAACCGTACTTCGTACTAAGCCACCCCTATAACTTTGTTATTTGTATATATTTTTTATAGCACATAATACTCATAATGAACTACCTGTGGAAGGTAGAACTGTTACTCAATCTCTATTTCAAAGCTAACTGTGATGTTTTTAAAATGGGAATTTTGCAAAAGTAACATATTGAGATAGAGGAAAAATGTATTTGGAAAAGTCGTTCAGAAAAATTAAGTAAGTTCAAATAGGAAGTTTCATTTGAAAATATTTTTTTTCTTTTGAAAAATATTGCAAGTCAGAAAAATTCGAGGTTTGGGTTAGTTTAGAGTACCCAGATTGCTATGAATGTCAGTCTACTTACATCAATTATTGTAAACACCATAGTTGTCAATTTTTACGTCAAAATGCCTAAACTAACCCAAACCTCGAATTTTTCTGACTTGCAATATTTAAAAAAAAAAATAATAATAATCAATATTTTCAAACGAAACTTCATATTTACAGGCGAAAAAAGTTTCCAGTCAACGCACAGCGGTCGTATTCGTGTTTATCACCCTCCGAATACTCAATTCGATGAGAAATATATATCTAACAATGATATAAGTGGTAGATTTTGCATCAGTATGTGGGCTTGGATATCGGCATGTGGTCCTGGTGTTTTGTGGCATATTGAGGAACGATTTAATAGTGAAACATATATTAGGATTTTAGACAATATTATGTTCCCTTCTGTGTCACAATTACTTCCTAATAATGAGTTCATATTTCAACAAGACAATTGTTCCGTCCATACTGCTCATACCGTAACTAACTGGTTTCAAGATAACAACATCAATGTTCTTAACTGGCCCAGTCATAGTCCGGATCTCAACCCTGTGGAAGAAGTATGGGGACTACTCGTAAGAAGTATCCAAAAACGAAATGTGAGACCATGGAATGCCGAAGAATTACTGGAAATAGTAAATAATGCACGGGAAAATATTATTACTAATGATTATTGTATAAGGTTATTTCATTCTATGCCAAACATACTTATAGAAGTTATAAACAGAAATGGTGCAATAACGAAATATTAATAGTCAGTTTCTTGTTAAGTAGGATATCCTTTGTCCTTTCATCCAGGATTTATACTAATCGTACCGTTTATTCTCCACTTTCTTAAAATGTTACACACAAAATTTTTGTTAATGTTATAAAGCAGCGCAATTTGTCTCATTAACCATCCATCAATTACTATAGCAATAACTATAGCATTAAAATAAAAAATAAATTAAAAGTGATATCTGTTTTATTTCGGCAACTCATTACATATTCAACCAGAGACAGATTTACATTAGAAAAAAAAGGTTGTGTTATTTTTTTCCGCTCATGACAGTACTAATGTATGTATTAAATTTTACAAGCATGCCATGACAAAATGACATTTCTTTTGAAACATTTGCCTAAGTTATTATTTGATAAAATTTATATGTAGTGTTTTTTAATTTGCTTGTGATTTATTTGCTAATATAACTATTTAAAAGTTTTAAAAAATACAAAATGGTGGTATGTACCGAAAGTGAAAAGTGGACATGTTACTTATTTGTGGGGAATCTAAAAGAAATATATATCAAGCTGAAAGGTTATATATATGTAGAGCGGTATCCTGGAAGGCATCACCCTTGTAGAAAATATTTTAAGAATTTAAAGAAAAATTTAGGGCCCAGCCAAATGAAAACGAACAAAATACATTTATTATTGACGAGGCCACAGATATTAATGTTTTAGCATCCGTGGAAATTAATAAAAATGCAAGGACACGTGAGATTGGAAGTGCTCTTGATATTAGCAGAGAATCTGTTAGAAGAATTGAGAAAACATGGATATAAATCATATGTCAACTTCATCAGCATTTATATGAAGCTGATGCACGTAGGAGAGTTCATTATTGCAATTGGTTACTAGAAAATAGGAACATTGTTCCCAAAATTCTGCTCACAGATGAAAGTCAGTTCACTAACAATGTCATGTTTAACCGAAATAATTTGCATTACTGGTCTCAGGAAAATTTACATGAATTTAGAGAAGGAAATCACCAAGAAGTGATTGGGGTAAATGTATGGGCAGGAATTATGGGTACTAGGATAGCAGTTCCTATTTTATTTCAGAAAACTTTAAATGGAATTAGGTACCTGAACTTTCTGGAAAATGAGATTGAGGGCTTTTTCTGAGAATCACCTATGAATTTGAGAAGAAGCATTTATTACCAACAGGATGGGGCTCTGCCACATAACCTTCGAGATGTCTTTAATTATTTAGAAAACGGATTTAAAAATAGTCATTTCGACATATAGGCGCACAAGACGGCCTGCCAGATCACCTGACCTAACCCCTATGGATTTTTGGATACGTCAAAGAACGAGTTTATTTATCATCTTCAAGAAACCTGCAGCAGTTGGAAACCAAAACCAAGCTTTTGCAACAATAACTGCGCAAATGTTAGAACAGGTAGTAAGGGAAACCATCCAGTAGGGCTCAAAAATGTACTGAAGTTGAAGGAATGCATTTTGAACATTGCTATAATTTTATTTTCCCCTATCTTATTAATAAATTCTGTAAATTTTATTTAATCTGTGTATTTTTTTAACACTACCAATTGGTAAATGTAGCATCTATAGAAATCTAATAATTCAAAGTAAATTAGAACCGAAAGTAGACGTATTATACATCAAATGAAAGGTTAATGTTTTGGGCTTTGTTGGTGCAAGTAAAAAAATAGGCTACCATTTAAAAAATTTAATAAGATCCATTTGCTTTATGTTTTTCGAAAATTTGTTTTTGAATTCAAAATAGTCATTTTGGCACAAAACAAACTTTTATTGAAATGTGACAATTACCTACTTGTGATACATCGTTGTAACGAGAATTTCATGTGGAATCTAAATATGCAAAATATGTATAGGTTGCTATTTAAAAATCAAGAGTTTTTGCTACTTCCAGTTGGAACGGAAGTGATATTTTTCACTTAATAAGTGCAAAATGCGACTTCTTGTGCCACAAAAGATATGCGAAAATTTAAAATTGTATTCCTAAAATCAACCTAGAAATTGGAATGGGACTAATCTCGTTGTCACTCGGTATAGTAGGACTGTAATATTGACGACTGTAAATTTTAAGTAAATACAATATACAATTCTCAAGATATACTGTCTCTTACCTATTATTCCTAATATTACTGTTATTTGCCAATATGACAAAGAACATGACAGGCTAAACATTTTTAGGCCAAAATTTCAAGATTATTTTTGGTCATGAACGAATTTCACACATACATCTAGAGAGCAGAGAGGGCCTTATGGACATGAAGCGAAAGATTCTTTAAAAAATGTCCATGTACTACTCAGATATGATGTACATATTACACAGCATAATGAACAATACTTTTGTACTCTACAGCATCTGAGAAAATATTTATTTTACATATCAATGTACATACATTGCCTTTACATTTGCTCTATATCATAAAAGAATTTCTAGGAAATCTTGCCATAAATACATTATTATCTTTGTTACCTTTGCAGAATATCCAAGTCTTCTTTATTTTTTGTTAAAACTAATTTGACACACCTGTCAATGTCAACATATTTTTTGATTAGTGGTAAGTAAATTTTTACTTATTATATGGAAGAATAATATTGTTGCTATAGAAATGACATTTAGTTATAAAATTATAACTTGGAGAAAAGATTTTTTCTGTGTTATTGTTAAAGAACGCTATAACCCCGATATACTTTTCGACGTTGTAACAAAATCCGACTTAGGAAATATTTCGCAAGAAAAGCGTGCTTCACGTAAAAACGCCGTGGAGGAGGTTTTTAATTCTTGGAAATATATTTTTGCTCTTCGGAGCGTTTTTTATGCCAAATTTTCGCTAACTCTTCGAGGAGCGTTAATTTGGTAAGTGTAGTAAATGTCGCTGCACAGGGACGTAATGTCGCCCCGACCACCCAATTTTGGAAAGTATTCTAAAATTGGACTTGAACTTCCAAATTTCCAAGATTAAAAACCCTTTTACGAATCCACGTTGTCAAGCACTGCAACTCTTACGAAGTGTTGAATATGAGGACAAGTTAGTCCAACGACTATTCAAAGTATATCGGAAGTTATAGCGAAAATAGCCCTTAGCGACATGGGACCCCCATCATTTCCTAGCAGTCGGATTTGACGGGGAAATGATGCGTTTTGACGGGGTTTGCCCTAAACCGGTTCCTCAGTGATTCGGAGTCAAAAAAGTATCTATACCATGTACTCACACGTGCATGGGATTTGCCTTGCCTGAACGTAAAATTTGTTATTGCATAATACAAACGAAGTAGATACGCTTCAAGCAATTTTAAGCTCCGAGGAGCGACCAAAATTTATGTGAATTAATAAATACGTTTATAAAGACAGGCAAGCATAAGCCCACCAAAATTTCAGTTACATGAACTATTCCTTGAATCTTTTTGTGCATCGTTAGCTTTTCAAACTGCATATTGGATGGTAGTTGGTACCGTATGAATCGTCCCGTTCCTCACCATGTGTTGTACACGGGTCAGACCATTGTTTGTTAACATTTTCACTGAAGAAGTTGTGTAAAAACATAAATTTTTTAAAGATTTAATATACATTTTTTGAACTTTATATTGTCTTTTACTTGTGTTTTCTAACAAAATTTCCCTTTCAGATTTAATTTTAAGAGAGTGTTAAACAGACAGTGTTAGATTTATAGTGTTACGACGTCTTCCAATTGATACCATCAGAGCCGCAGTTAAGCATAAACGACAGTAAGTATGATTTATTCATTAATCTCCGTCTGAAACAGTCACTTGAACCCTAAAAAAATTTTGTGAACGTAATATTTTTATTTAGCATTTAGAAAAGGTTGAGGAAAAAGAAAATTAATTTTTTCTTTTTCCTATTTTTTTTCAATTTTTCTAAGTTTTTCGAACAAAAAATACGTCCTTCAGACTTCCATCAAAAGCATGGATCGTTCACATGGCGCCCGAGCAGGGACCATGCCGTCCCCAAACCCAACAAATCCTTTCTCATTCATGGCGGAAGACTCCGAGGGGTCGACCCCAAGAGAATTTTATGAGCGAGTCACCGCACCGCTCGTCGACGACGGTTCTAGAGGGATAGAACCACAGCGACGGTTTCCGGAGGGAGATAATGTTAATTTATCAGCTTCACAGCCACAAACTGCTTCGATGGAGAGTATGTTTCTGAAAATGGCAGAGGGCTTCGTGCAGGCGATACAGAACGTGTCGACCTGTACGCCCCATGAGAGACAAAGATGTCCGAACGTGACGTTCCATGGGCTTGATCATGAAGATCCAGAAGCATTTCTGAAAATTATGGAGGAATATTTCGACAGAGCTCGCATAAGCCACGACTATGATCGCCTCCATAACGTAACCGGCCAACTCAAGGGCGAAGCTCAACGATGGTCCGAACAATTTAGGACGTTGACTACTTCGTATGCCTTATTCAAGGAAAGATTCCTTACGAGATTTAATTCTCCCGACATACAGTCACGAGCTATTGCTCAACTGTATGCCGTCAAGCAAACGTCTTTAGACGACACGGCAGTGTTTATCACAAGGAAAACCTGTCTTTTCGATCGTATTGATCCCTTTAAATCCGAAGCCATCAGAGCTCGGGTCATCATGGACCAACTGCGTCCAGAAATTAGGTCACGCTTGAGAAGCAACCTAATTTCAAACACAGAGATGTTAATAGCAGCGGCTACTAACGTCGAGCGGGATTCAGCTGACGAACAGACGTCGCTAATCCAGCTTATTGATCAACGTCTGTCCCGCGCGTCTTACTATCGAGAGCCGGGACACATCAGTCCACAAAATTCAAGTATAAGGAGCAATGGAAGCCCAACTCCGACAGCACCGAGGGTGCATTTCCGAGAGGACGTATCTCGACAGGACGGTCCAGGCAGAGCGCCTGGTCGTCCTATTTTTATGCCTAATTTATCAAGCGGATCAGTGAATCCTGACCGCAGGCAAAACAATTTTAATGGCGGATCGGGGAAATTCCGAGTACCCGACCGACCGGCTACCCCGTGCCGATACTGCACAGACACAGTGCAGTGGCACTTCCATAGTCAGTGTCCGAATAACCCTCATCTCAATAGGAGACCGGGAAACTTTCGAGGGGCCAGAGACCCAGGCCAGGGTCCATCTGCAAGATCCCCGGCACAACGGCCGAACCAAGGCGGCAGCAATGTCCAGTAATTTTTTCCGATACTCATGACCACTACGACGCTCCTCTGCACAAGACAAGAGAGTCAATAAATTATATGAGCGAAGCGTTCCCTTTGCCTCGTATAAAAGTTCAAATAAATGAACATGCGGTCGACGCACTGATAGATTCAGGCTCGACGCGAAACGTTATCCATCCGAGGATGTTGGATAATTTTAAAAATCTCACGACACGTCGATCATTTGCTATGGCGTGCGGAGATCGAATGGTGGACTCTCTTGGCACGACAAAATTACAAGTAATAATTTCAGGCACCTCTTTTGAAATTGATTTTCAAGTAATCGAAAATTTAAACGAAACGATAATATTAGGATCACCATTCTTATATATGAACAATGTCGCATATGATTATGGCAGAAAATGCCTATATGCCGGCACAGAAGAGCGTATTACCGTCTTCTGGAATCAAGCTTCTCAGAGGGAGAGACAGCAGGCAAAGCTTCCTGAAGAGCTTGTTATTAAAGACAAATTTCTACGGCCGCTGTTCGAAGAATTTGTCGATCTGTTCACTGCGGAACCGACTCAAGCAACCACAGTGACTGTGAAACACAAAATTACAGTGAAAGACACGAAACCATTTAATATCAGACCATATCCGATGTCTCCGAGTACTAAGAAAATTATGTACGACCAAATCGAAGAGATGTTAAAAGCTGGCGTCATCGAACCTAGCACTGCCCAATATAGTTCACCACCAGTGATAATAAAACGCTCGGACAAGAAACCACGATTTTGCATCGACTATCGCCATTTGAATGAAATGACTGAAGACGAGGCTTCCGTCTTACCCAAGATACACGAAAGTATTAAAGATTTAGGCAATTCGAAGATTTTTTCTGTGTTGGATTTAAAAAGTGGATATTGGCAAATACCGCTAGATGAAGCATCAAAAGATTTTTCGACTTTTACCACTCCTGATGGGGCAGCTTACAGATTCAATGTCATGCCTTTCGGACTCAAGACAGCTCCCTGTACCTTTCAGAAATTCATGGCAAAGGACGTTTTAACGGGTTACCTGCACCATTTCTGTAAAGTGTATTTAGATGATATAATCGTTTACAGCGTAAACGTGAAGGAGCATATGTCCCACTTGAGATTAGTCTTTGAAAGACTACGTCTGCATAATCTGAAAGTGTCACCGGAAAAGTGTGTAATAGCGACGAATGAAATCCAATATTTAGGCCATACAATTAGAACCGATACTTCCCAACCATTAGAAAAACATGTCTTACAAATTCAAAATTATCCCGTTCCAGCTACGAAAAAGCAGCTACAAAGTTTCCTAGGGCTTTGCAACTGGGTACGAGAATATCTACCAAATGTGGCGATGATCACGAAGCCACTAACGAAACTTCTTTCGAAGGAAAATCGTTTTCACTGGAACCATACATGCGATGAAGCGTTTAGAAAATTAAAAGAATTATTATCCGGACCGCTGGAACTCCATCGGCCGGATTTTTCACGTCAATTCATTTTGCAAACAGATGCATCACTACAAGGCCTTTCGGCCGTGTTATATCAATTAGGCGACAACGGCGAAAAATACATAATCTCGTATGCAAGCAACACGTTATCTCCAGCAGAGAGACGTTACCACATAAACGAGCTAGAATGCTTGGCGGTGGTGAACTATATTAAAAAGTACAAGATGTACTTAGCAGACAAACCGTTCTTGGTGAAGACGGACAACAGGGCGTTACTTTGGTTAAACAAACATAAGGACGACAAAACAAAATTTACTCGATGGTCATTACTATTGCAAGAATATGCATTCAAAATTGAACACTGTCCAGGAAAGGAAAATTTATTAGCAGATTTTCTAAGTCGTAACCCACAAAATCATTATGTCGAGACAGACGATGAAGAGGAAAGAATGTTCCTACCAAATTATAAGTGTCCAGAACGTATTTCTGTATTAACGCACTCAGAAATATACGAAGATATCGTACAGGCTCAATTGAGTTCAAGAGATATTCAAGACAAGATCCGCCGTTGGAATGATCTATTTCAACAGGAACAACGTTCCGATGCGGATCTTATTTTTATGCAAAATTTTCACGTCCAAGACGATGTACTTTTTAAAGATTGTGATAGAAATTTTAAATTAATAGTTCCAAAGAGGAAAATAAAAGAATTGATTTACCATTATCATGACCGAGATGAAGCATGTCATCCAGGAAGAGACGAGACTCTCAGGAAAATAGCGAAACGCTACTATTTCAATAATATGGCCAGGATCGTAGGCAGATACATAAACGACTGTCTGATATGCCAGTCTGTCAAGACAAGACAAGCCCAACCCAATGCTCCACTTAGAAGTCATGCACCCCAAAATGCATTTGAAACCTTGAGCGTCGACGTAATTGGCCCGCTGCAGAGGACTAAAGACGCCGAAAACAGATACATGATTATCGTCGAAGACGTTTTCAGTAAATGGATAGAGGCAAAGGCATACATTCAGGTCGACGGCAGAACGATAGCCAAATATATCGACGAAGAAATAGTAGCAAGATTCGGAGTCCCTCGAGTCATAATATCAGACAACGGTGGTCATTTCAATTCCGAATGGTACATCACATTTTGCGAAAGGAATGGTATCGAACGATACTTAATTCCAGCATATCACCAACAGTCCAACCCCGTGGAACGACGGGTGCAGGAATGCAAGAAAATTTTAAAGACTCTTTTATTCAAAAAGCCAAACGACACTTGGGATCGCTACGTGCATCAAATGACATATATATTAAGAAATCGTAGGAACGCCGCTACAAATCAAACACCTAGCATGGTTGTGTTAGGATATGATCCAGCCGAAAGAGGCGAATGGGATTTGTATGCCTGGAGGCAAGAAAGAGCCAAGCAACAAACGCTTCCACGATACGAGCGAATCAAGGAAGCCCGTCAGGCCCAACAAGATTATAAACAGAAATATGCGCCGAAAGAGGCCGTCACTCCGATCGTCTACAAAGTAGGAGACAGAGTCATGAGTAAGAGAAAAAAGAAGGTACATACCTTCACGCCGTCTTGGTCAGGCCCAACCAGAATTCTGAAGAAGTTTTCAGACGAGGTGTATCTCGTGCAAAAGGGAAATGCAACGACAAGAGTACATGTCGATGATTTGAGACCAGCCCCGCCAGAGGAGCACAACTTGGAAATCGAATCTTCCGATGAAGAAAATGCTAGTCCAGGCGGAACATCACTCGATGGAAATGATTCCCCGTTCTCAGACGATTCCACAGAACCTCTACTGCCGGAGCAAACGGTTGTACAAATCCATGCACCGCCACGAGATGCTTCCACTTCTGATTCAGAATCCAGTTCTGGAGATTCAATCATCTTTTTATAACATTTTTCAACCTAGGCTAAGTTTTAACTTAGTGCTAGGTTTATTTTATATCAAAATTTCCATACCAACTTCTTGTCGTGTCAGGCAAAAGTTGGTATTTTTTATGCATTTTTTTACAAGTTATTTTCATCTGAGGATATTGTATCCAAATACAAATCTTCCAAATTCACTGCAGCAACTCTGACCGTGTCCGGCAGAGTTGGTATTTTTTATATAATTTTTCTAAGTCCTCAAATGTTATTAAACATTCATCTGTAAGCAGAGTCCGACCCAAAGGGTCCAAACAAATGTTCCATTGGCACGGCATGGAAAGACGACAACTCTGACGCAGAGCGCGATTCAGACGAGTCTAGCAACTCAAGGGCGAGATGCCGCCACGTCTGCTGGAGGGGCAGATGCAACGATCCGACGGATGCAGATTCTGTCGCAGATTTCTCCCAAGAAGAGAATTTTTAACTACTCGGAAACCATTTCAACCAATATAAGTCAACAAAATTCAGTGTTCCTATTCTCAAAGACGACGATATGTTATCGGTCGCAGATCCCCAGACGGGATGTAAACAAACATTTTACTAAAATTTTGTTTTATTGTTTCATATAAACCGAGCAGAACCAATGTATAGCTGGAGCAAGCAGTCCGAGGACCACCTAAGCTGTTCCAGAAGGCAGTTCGACACCGAAGGTGATCGACGAGGCATAGACACGAGGAGGAGCAGACGCAAGCCCGCATTAGTGGAAGAACACTAAGAAAGATAAGTGCGTCGAAAGTGTTTGTGTTGTGTCATCGAGAATCTGAGGATTTTCGATTTTTTTTTTTTTTATGCCATTTTTGAAACACAATGTTCAATAATTCAATCGAATGCTATGCATCGATATATGTTCAAGTTTATCACCATTTTTTAGATTTGCATCTATGTTTTGTTCAGATAGGCCGGTCTGAACGATAACCGAATACAACACATGGGAGACTACATCCAATGATCCATTTTATTTTCAACCAAACAATTTACCAAACGTTACACAAAAAGATTCACGGAAAGGAGGGGAGTGTTAAAGAACGCTATAACCCCGATATACTTTTCGACGTTGTAACAAAATCCGACTTAGGAAATATTTCGCAAGAAAAGCGTGCTTCACGTAAAAACGCCGTGGAGGAGGTTTTTAATTCTTGGAAATATATTTTTGCTCTTCGGAGCGTTTTTTATGCCAAATTTTCGCTAACTCTTCGAGGAGCGTTAATTTGGTAAGTGTAGTAAATGTCGCTGCACAGGGACGTAATGTCGCCCCGACCACCCAATTTTGGAAAGTATTCTAAAATTGGACTTGAACTTCCAAATTTCCAAGATTAAAAACCCTTTTACGAATCCACGTTGTCAAGCACTGCAACTCTTACGAAGTGTTGAATATGAGGACAAGTTAGTCCAACGACTATTCAAAGTATATCGGAAGTTATAGCGAAAATAGCCCTTAGCGACATGGGACCCCCATCATTTCCTAGCAGTCGGATTTGACGGGGAAATGATGCGTTTTGACGGGGTTTGCCCTAAACCGGTTCCTCAGTGATTCGGAGTCAAAAAAGTATCTATACCATGTACTCACACGTGCATGGGATTTGCCTTGCCTGAACGTAAAATTTGTTATTGCATAATACAAACGAAGTAGATACGCTTCAAGCAATTTTAAGCTCCGAGGAGCGACCAAAATTTATGTGAATTAATAAATACGTTTATAAAGACAGGCAAGCATAAGCCCACCAAAATTTCAGTTACATGAACTATTCCTTGAATCTTTTTGTGCATCGTTAGCTTTTCAAACTGCATATTGGATGGTAGTTGGTACCGTATGAATCGTCCCGTTCCTCACCATGTGTTGTACACGGGTCAGACCATTGTTTGTTAACATTTTCACTGAAGAAGTTGTGTAAAAACATAAATTTTTTAAAGATTTAATATACATTTTTTGAACTTTATATTGTCTTTTACTTGTGTTTTCTAACAAAATTTCCCTTTCAGATTTAATTTTAAGAGAGTGTTAAACAGACAGTGTTAGATTTATAGTGTTACGACGTCTTCCAATTGATACCATCAGAGCCGCAGTTAAGCATAAACGACAGTAAGTATGATTTATTCATTAATCTCCGTCTGAAACAGTCACTTGAACCCTAAAAAAATTTTGTGAACGTAATATTTTTATTTAGCATTTAGAAAAGGTTGAGGAAAAAGAAAATTAATTTTTTCTTTTTCCTATTTTTTTTCAATTTTTCTAAGTTTTTCGAACAAAAAATACGTCCTTCAGACTTCCATCAAAAGCATGGATCGTTCACATTATATACAGGGAAATTCAAAAAGTAGCGTAAATTAGTTTAATTATAAAATATATTCCTTTCCAAGCAGGACTGAAATTTGACAGTATATTTTTGTTTTTTAACAATCTTTGTAGGTGTAAGAGGTCAAAAACAAACTTTAAAAATGGTTTTTTATACATATATTTTGCTTTATTTTGGTATATTTGAATGTTAATCAGTAATATAGGCAATGTAGATAAGACTATCTGTATTATGAATTACATAACTTTAAAACTGACTGTTACTGTCGCTGATTTACACAATTTCGTTTATATCTTTGCGCCTATTCATGATAACACAATGTGACATAGCCTATGTTCGATCTGAAAAAATAATCTATTTTTGTCATATTAATACTACAATTGTATAAAAATAGAAGTTACGAAGGCCGAAGGACCTTGGTCAGTCATTGTTGATTCAATAAAGTAAATTTTTTATTATTATTATTAGAAGATACGCTCAGTACGAGTTCCAGCTTGGACTAGGTGTGCATATGCCATCTCGAACAGATATTAGCGAAACGAATTCGCAGAAGCTACTAAAACAGCAAATAGTCAGTATATTGAGTTAGTATTTTTTTGAAAAGGGAGAAGGGTTTAATGATAGCAACATAATGAAGATTTCCTTAAAAATGCATAACAGTTGAATTTATTCTTTTAAAAAGAATCTGAGTCACAGTAGATGCACGAAGGAGGCATTTTCAGCAATATTTAATTCAATCATGAGTTGTTTCGTTATTCTGTTACCAAAATTGCAGATTTATTTATTGATTAAATAATTCATAAAAAGTTTGGATTACGTTGAATTAATTTTAAATGTCTAAATAAAAAATGTACAAAAGAACTAAAAACTGAGAGAGAAACTTACATTTTTATATGCCTGAAAAATTAACCTACTTACTAATTTAAAAACTGTCATCCAGCAAGTAGTTTATGTTAACCCCAAGGATCTAAAAACATTAAATAATATTTACAACAATATTTTTGTGGCCTGAATATTGAACCTCATCTTCAAATCCTCAAATTTTTATTACGTCTAAAAAGAAGTCAATTTTTTGTTGTCATTGGGGACTGAACATTCAGAAGATATTCTAGACTGTAAGAATATTGATGTTTCTAGTTGTGGTTTTATCCGATATAATTTTCATTTAAGACAATTAAGTGGTGTAAAAACTTATGACTTTGTGGCAGGTATAGATGAAAATAAAACCTTGTGAAAAGGTCCATTGATTTCTAAATCTACTTCATAAATAAATTACCCTAGATGCCCCAAGTTAATAATTTTATAATAGATAATAAAGTAACCATAGCAATCCTAGGGGCCTTAAAAGTGTGCTTTATTATGAAGGAGCAGCTCATCTAAATATGAATTCTCCTATGATAGAATTAGCACTGTGTAGTTGGGTAGTTGAAATAAAATTTTTATATAGTGTGCCCCAATTTTAATAGGAAATAAAATAGATTGAGGGTAGTCAAAGAGGCCAATATCCAAAGTTTCTATTTCTTAGAGTATGCAAGATACACTGATCTGAAATGTAGTGAAAATTATTATTCTACATGACGTGGCAAAAACATGATCCAAATAAATACAAACGCATGCCATGTACTTTGTAATCTAGTTCTTTCACTTTTCATTTTGAAAAGTACTTTTGGGATACATAATAATCTATATTTCTATGCATCTACGTACCTTACTTATTAATATAGTTATTATTATTGATCAAGTTAACATATTTGTTAAAAAAAATGTTGAATGAGAAGTGAATAAAGACCATTTATTATTATTATTATATAAATAAAATAAATAAATTTATTAGTAATCGTTGTTTGTTTGTTTGATGCAAAATTGTACATATGGTGTTAAAATTACAATAAAATTAAAGAATTTGTTGTTAGGCACCTAAGTGAGTTAACATCTGTATGTGCCGAATACTATACAATAAGGCTGACTAAAAGGTACATAAAGAAAAAGAAAAATAATAAATAACTTAATTTTTTTATGAAATTGTTTATGACTCTTTATATCTTTGACATTTGCTGGCAAAAGATGATAAAACTTGGGTGCAAGGTATTTATGAATTGTTAAGTTTAAGGTTTAGTTAGATGTTTATTGGTTTTATCACGTCTCATGCACGACATGGCACAATTTTGTAAATTAATATATTTATGAACATACAAACAAGTTGCAGTAACATATAGAGACCGAACACTGCAAATTTCCTCTGAGTAGAGCAATTTAGCGGAGTATAGCTTATTTCTCTTAAAAATTATGCTTAGAATATAATTTTGTACCACATTTAGTTGATTTAGTGCATTATTATATAAACCACCCCATACGATAATTCCATATTGGATTAGAGATTCTACTAATAATAGAACTTGTGTATTAGCTTTCTTATTTTGTTTGTAAGATGTAATATGTGGGTATCCCATTTAAGACTTTGATCTATAAAAATGCCCAGATATTTTAGGATGGTTTACTTTAGCAAGTGAGAATGCTATATATTTAGTTTTATTTATATTATTATTTATACTTCGTTAGTATTAAGCCAATTTTTCACATTCAATTTTTAGTTATTTCCCAAGTTTTTCTACTGTAAATTAATACCGTGTCATCGGCATAAGATATGAATAATCCATTTATATTTAGATTTAACAGTGAGTTTATGTATGCAACAAATAAGATCGGTCCTAGGACAGTGCCTTGTGGCACTCCGATTTCAATTTTTTTGGGCAGCTTAATGTACCATTCATCTTTATATATTGATATTTAATGTAAAGATAGCTCGCAAAAATCATCTAACACAGTTCCTCTAATTCCATTTAAAACGTTTAGTATAGTTTGTTACGAGGAATCGTGTTAAATGCCTTAGCTAGGTACATGAAAATGACAATACATTTCTTATTGTTATTTAAACTATCCTTAACCTCTTTAACTAGCTTATACATAGCATCACTTGTACTCACTCCTCTAGTAAAGCTGAATTGGTTTTTAGATACGATATTATTATCACTGAAAAATTGGATTAACCTTTCTTTCAAGCAGTTGTTGTTTATACATGTCATGGTTTATGGATAGGAGTCTCTACAACGATTTTAAACTGACTGGGTACTATGCCAGTTTTTAAGATTTGATTTGTTACTGTACAAGTGGAGTAAGTATTTGTAGATGCATCTGTTTTATCATTCTTACTGTAATACCATCTTTCTCAGATGAGCTATTATTTTTAAGGAATTAATATGTGTAATAATTTCATTATAATTCACTGGTTTTAAAAACATAGATGATCGAGCACTTATTCAAAGTTGTATGTGTTGTTAGGGACGGCAATCTTTTCTGACATTTCTATACCAATATTTATGTGTGTGCCTCGGGTTAATGACTACGGTTACAAAGGGCATTCGCCATCCAATATTTATAAAGTAATTATTTGCGAAAGGACCCCGCACAGAAACAAGTGATTTGGGATCCCGATGAAAATGGTCGAAATTGAGATATATTATAGTTCAGACCTTCCTTCAAATGGGACCAAGGCTCGAAAACCTTTTACTTGTTTTGTATGAAGTGGGTGTGAAACAAATGGAAATATCAGAACACTTGCATATGCGCTAATTCATTGTTTCCCGTATTCTCAAACGACATAGAGAAACTGGCAGATTTAGCAGACGACTTGTCTAAGGCCGACCGAGATGCACAAGTGCAAGAGAAGATCATTTACTACGTCTCTAAAAAAAGGGTGCTGCAACGGGACCTAAGCTTAGTAGGCATCTAGTGGAAGCTACTGGAATGAATGTAAGCAGATTTACAGTCTCTAGAAGGCTTAATGAAACTGGCTTAAAAGCAAGACAACCTACAAAAGTTCCAGAATTGTTTCCACAGCACAGGACAAATAGACACGCTACCTATCCACCTTTCGCTAGTGTTTCATACCTTTTAACTATCCTTAAATCTTTCCTGTCCCTCTTCCTTTCTGTTTGCATATTTTTGTCACGTTTGTTAGTTTTTTTTCATTTCTTTTTGTACATTTTTGTTTCTAAATTCGCTTCACACCTTTTAAAAAATTGAAACCTTTTCGAAATCAAAATTTTTAAAAATCAAAGTTTAGGCCAGCCCTGCATTGAAATATCTCGCGGAAGGCACCTTGTTCGAGTTGTGGTGCTTGCGTCCAGATATCAAATTTAATAGTGTTTTTTGTGCGCCAGTGTTTTTAAAAATTAGTGTAGTTTATAAGTTTTGTTGAGCTTGTTTTCAAGCATTTTTGTTAATTTTATGACCTATTTTTATTTTATATTTAAAAAGGAGTCTAGGTTTAGTTTTGTTGAATTGTTGTTTTCGCTGACCCAGGTCTGTTCCGCCCAATCCTGCAATCCGTCACCGCGTTAATGCGGTTGTTGCACGATCGGTTCCGGAGCAGGTCCTGGTGAGGCAACTATTGCATCATTATTATTAATAAATACTTTTTGAATTGATTGAATTGAATTGGACAAATAGACGTAACTTCGTTCAGGAACATTTACCATGGACTGCCGAGCAATAGTGTTGTGCTCTTTTATGACGAAACCCGCATTCAATTGTATCATCCAGATGGATGATAATTTAGTATGCAGGCGAAGAAATGAACGTCTTGCACCATGTACTTGGTAAAAAACATAGCTTTTGGAGGAGGCTCAGTGCTGTATTGGGCAGGTTTTAGTTCAGAAGGATGTACAGAACTTATGGAGGTTACTCAAAGGATGACATGTTTTCCCATATGCTGGCTCCATCGGGTTATGATAGGTTCATTTTGATGCATGATAACGCTTGTCCGCACACCGCCACTGCCGTGCAACAATTATACCTTACTGAGGTTGAAATTGAAAAACTGAACTGACGTGCGGAGTCCAGATTGTAACCCAACAGAGGACGTCACTTCCGGTGTCGCCGGAAGTGACACTAACTTTAGATTTTTAAATATAACACCCTATATATTATTACATTTTTGAATTCTGCACAATTTTCGGAATCCAACGATGCCAAATAAGTGACAATACAAACATCAATTTTTTTTATAATATAATTTTTAGTTTTCCATTTAAGTGTGACATGACGGTTCCTCGAATTCTCGAAGTTAGTTCGAGCAACGAGGAGCAGCAGTAGGCAGCTTTCAGTGAGAACCTGAAGACGGCAGATGAGATTCTGCCGAAACGTCGTTTAGACAACCGCGACTCCTGGAGGAGTCGACCATCGACGCGGGAGGGCACCCGGAAGTACAACAACACTTCATTAAACACCCGCGAAAATCTAAAAAACAACATATATATATTTTTTTTAAATTTTTTTTACGAATTTTCGTCTTTTGCCCTTCCTGTAACTCCAAAATAAACCGTTTTCGAGCCTTGGTCCCATTTGAACTTTTCATCGGGAAGATCTGAACTACAACATATCTCAATTTCGACCATTTTCACGGGGATCCCAAATCAGGTGTTTATGAGCGGGGTCCTTTGATTGTACAAAATTAATTAAAAGCATACACATTCGCATAAGATAAAATATTCCTCTTAAACCTCTATTTTTTTCCCCTTAAATTTCTTTGTGATAAAAACTATAGGAGCTACAAAAATGTTCGTCTTTCTTTCATATACCAAATGGTAAAGATCTTCCTTGCATAAAATTTATAAGCCTGTTTTTCAAATATTTTGCTTATTCATGGAAACATTTGCAAAAAACATTTTTTTTTGCCACCAACTTTAGAATACCTCTGCAAAACTTTTTTCTATTCAATTTCACAATCAATTTTCTACCTAAATTCAAAAATATAGATTGTTTACAATTTTTGCCAGGTTCATTAATAAACATTTTAATTCATCTACAGAGATTAGGCTATATAATAATAATAAAAGGCTAAAGGCCCAATGCAAAAAAAAATTGTAATTAGAAAAATGATGCCCAGAAAAATCTTTAAATTAGTAACTTGTATGTTCTTCTTACCTAAAGGCGATGCTTGGGAATGTGCTTGCAGAGGACTTGGTCTTCTAGGTACGACCACACTACAATCCGGTCCATTCGAATTATTATAGTCGGACCCACTTTTAGGCCTCTGGAAATCTTCAGAATTAGAGCCGGTTTGTTGCTGATAATGTCTGTAATTGTGTTGAAACTGTGGCGGACGTTTGCCAGATGAGTTACTGCCTGAGTAATTCAACCGTCCAGGCGCATCCATAATAGAAAAACTTATAGGAGAAGATTGACTCTGAGTTTCCTCATTATTCCTCTGTCTTTCCTGTTGGCTGCTAATTTCTGAATAAATTTTGGTTTGCGCCTTTGTTTGGATTTGCACAGAAGCTTGTTGTTTAGTCGGCGGAGGGGCAAATGTTTTTTCTATAGTAGTTCTTGGTGGATTAGGAGAACTTAAAAATGACCTTGTTGGTGCTTGCGGTACCCTATATTCTTTTGTAACGGTTGTGGAAGGTGAAGAAACTATACACGATTGCTGAATATTCGATGTGTTAGGTGAAGAAAATGTTTTACTGCTATTAGGGCTGTTTTCCGTCAATGTGACGGGTACTTGGAAAAAGGGGCTGGAATTGGCCTGTGATGCATTGGATTTTGTTGATGTTGATGTAGAAACTTGAGGACTTTGAGCCCTATTAGACCCTGCTTTAGCTATCTGGGAATTTAAATGGTTATTTAAAGTTTGTGCCGCCGCAAAATGAGCATTGAAATTCTCATAAGTTTTGCTGGTTGTAGTTGCTACAACACTCTCATGTGGTAATATACCAAAGGGGCTATTTTGCTGCCAAGCGCCCGCTGCACCTTGTTCAAAAAATGCTTGCGCCTGGGGATGGAACTCACCATCTCCAGATTGCTTAGAGGCTGCTGCCTGCGCCAGGGCTTGTGCCCTCTGTTGAGTAACCTGTGACACATAATGTGCTGCCGGTTTTGCCCCAGGAGCATGATGGAAAAGAGGACTGAATACTGTTTCATAACCAACAGGAGGGGGCGACAAAAACCCTCCCGGAAGGAGTTGGGTTGTGGTCGTTGGTGGAGCACCCGTGGCTGTAGTGGTGGCAAGATGATGGTGTAGTTCGCCACTTCCTGATCCAGCTTGCACACCCGCAAGGCGGTTATAAGAGGCATACCATGGCCCTACTGGATCCATGTCTGGATAATACTAACTTATGTCGTGTAGCCATCCCATCTGAAAAAGAAAAAAACGTATCATATCAATGGTTTGATTAGGTCTGTCGATGATTAGATTAGTCTGATAATAGTCTGACCGGTAGCCGCGTTGGTTAAGGCGCGATTAATCATATGTCTGAGTCTTTTTCAATGTGTAACCCCCTTCCGCACAAGCCTTTGACTTCTGGAATTGGGGGTTGTTTAAATTCTGTGGTGTTTATTTAGATGTGAGGATGAAGAATGTATGAGCTGTGTAACTTCACTTTGTATTGTTCATATGTGCTTATTTGGTGTTTAGTTGTTTCCGAATATACAGGCCCTTGTTGAAATTACATGTATATTCATACAAAATGACTGTAACTTGAAACATAGATTTATGCAGCAATAACTCTACATAGTCAAATGCGTTACCCATCTTTTTAGGTAAAAAAGTAATCATAATTGTTTAAATTTTTATAAATTTCGAATATAAATGTGCAAAGCAATAATTACTAGTCATTTGAAATACATTATCTTATGTTGATAACGTGTGCAATTCAATTAAGATTAAGGATGCATGCAAAAAATATATTATCAATGCTTATGCGGAAGATTTTAATTGAAAGTAAGACTTCTGACTGAATTAAAACATAGTTACTTATACAGTGTTTACATTGCTACAAAAATTGTTCATTATAGAATCTCATTTTCAAAGTGTACGAAGGATTAATGGTCAGAAGATTTATTTAATCTATGCATATTTCCCTGTTATTATTTTTAAGAACAAAGATTTTTACTATTTGATAAACCCATCTGATAGTGTTTTTAAAAAGGAAGATAATAGTACACCTAAAAAACATATTCCCAATGCTATTGAGAATATTAGAAGAATAACGAATTCTCTGAAAATTTCCTTATGCCCGCAGAAAATAGCTGATTAATAACTTGAATTCGTGAAAAAAAAAATTAAGAAAGAGCAGCAAGGAAATACCTTAAACAGGGGGGTCATTTTCATTTTCATTCATAAATAAATATATCTTTAATGCCCTCTTAATAAGTCTTTCTATTTTTAGATCAATTTTAAATATGTATTGTGTTTATGTATGACCATTATGACAGATTATCTCATGGGCGGAAGCAGAGGTTATCACTCTAGGGCATATGTTTTGACATACACCTCCTATCATAACTGAACTTTTATTTGTACGCTAAATATATATTTATAGTAGATCTATTGTTTATGTTCATGTTCCCATTACCTGCCCCATTCACCACCTATACAAATTTATTGCAGTTATCAAATATTAGGTCTACCTAGAAATATATAGGTAGTACTAAATTAAGTCAGCGTTGCCCACAAAAATATTTTTTAACGCCTATCTCCCGCCTGTTAGGAAGTTACAAAGCCTGAGCTTTTCTCTTTATTTTGAATGTATTAACTATATGTGTGTCACAGTCTTTTAACTCATTTAGAAGTTGGTTTTTATTTTTGGACAATTTTACACCTTAAGGCTGTGAATGAATAGATTGTTTTGAAATTCATACCACTTGTAGAATTCCATAAAGTACATCTTTCCATGCCCTTAAATAAGATAATAAGATAAGATAATTTTATTCATTTTTAAAAGTTTATACAGAATATAACATACATGTACAGACTTTAGTAAACTAGTCACCACAAAACATTCAACATAAAATTAATTAAATAGGTATAGAGGTGAGCAAAATCAACAATTAAGGAACTCATCTATGTCATAAAATGTTTTATCACACAAAAATTTAAATATTTTATTCCTAAATGACATGTTGCCATCATTGTTGATACACTGACTAATTTTGTTAAAACATTTGGTACCAATATGTTTCGACGAATTTTCTCCTCCCAGTGCAAGTCTGGAATATGGCTAATACAAATTATCCTTGTTTCTCGTGTCATACACATGAATATCACTATTTCTAAAGAATTTAGATTCATTTTTTTAATGTACATTATTAACTGGTAGATATATAAACTAGGCAAGGTAAGTATTTCCAAATCTTTAAATAGTGGTTTACAACTGGTTAAGGGGTGGATCTTACACGTGGTTCTTAAAACCCTTTTTTGATATTGAAATGCCTTATTAAAATATGAGGAATTTCCCCAGAAAATGAATCCATACTGTAGTTAAGACTGAACCAATCCATAATAGAGAGTTTTTAGGATGTTTATGGAGACGGTATCTCTTAGATTTCTCATAATATAGCAGACAGTGCTCAATTTTGTGCAAACCATATTTATATGCGCTTCCCATGTAAGCTTTCCATCCAAGGCGACGCCTAGGAACTTGGTAGTTGTTATACTCGGGATGGATTTATTTAAAATTTTAAGGTACAGATCATAGTCACAATATTTTTTGGCAGAAAACATATATAGCATGTTTTATTTACATTTAAATTTAGTCCCTTATTGCTACAGTAATGACTTATTTCCTATGATGCATTGTTACTATTTATGACAATCTGTTCAATGGAGTTATGGGACATTAGCATATTTGTATCATCTGCATATAGAATAAGTTGATTTGAAGTGATACATGTGTTGGGTATATCGTTAATAAAAATTATAAAAAACAGAGGTCCCAGAATCGAGCCTTGAGGCACTCCCAGGTTTATGTTTCTAGTTTTGGAGTTAACGCCATCTACAATAGTAGTTTGCGTGCGAATTTGTAGATATGAGGCTGCCCAGCTGTATGGTGCCCCTCTTACTCCAATGCCCTCTAATTTTGTAAGTAACAAACTATGATCTATAGTATCAAATGTACGACTTAAATCATCAAAAAGACCTAAGACGTGACACTTGTTCAGTGCATTATAGATAAAATCTATGCAATCTAAGATAGCAGTATTGGTGGATTTATTTTTTTGAAAACCATTTTGGGCATTTGAGATCAAGTTAAAATTCTCTAGATAATTGGTCAGTCTTATGTAGTATGACCGTTCAAAAATTTTAGCAATTTGACTTGGTATGCATATGGCTCTATAATTAGTAATGTCTGTTGTGGGACCTTTGTTTTTATATACAGGTATACATTTGGATTCTTTTATGTTGGGAAATACACCAGCTAAGAATGATTCATTTACTAAGTATGCTAATGGCTCGAAATCACTTTTCCATTGATGTCATCGATACCAGCGGCCTGTTTAAGAGTAGTTTTTCCAATTATTTCATTTATTTCTTGTGGTGTCGTCGGTGTGAGAAAAAAACTTGTACTTGTCTTTTCAATGTTGACATTACAGTTAGGTTTTGATTGATTTGAGGCAAGATTTATAAAGTAATCATTGATAAAATTACTCTTCTCCATGGCATTTGATATTAGAATACCCTGGTTATCACATATGTCTATGGATGGCTTCTTTTCATCGATTGATTTGGATTCGTTGATAATTTTCCAACTATCCCGCATTATATTGTTGGAATTAATTAGGCGTTGGTCGTTACATTGTTTCTTGTGCTGCTCAACTAAGTTTTTGTACATTGACTTAAACTGCATATACCTTTCAGTATAGGCTGGATTATTTAATCTTTTACTAATGCGGTTCATTTCACACAGTTGATCATGTATTGACTTAATAGCGGGTGTAAACCACTTTTTATTCTTGAATTTATTAAAAGATTTCATAATAGGAAAAGCACAATTGTAGTGAAATAAAAAGGTACTATAGAATGCAGTGAATTTCTATTGAAATGTGGAGGCTGTATACATTTCGTTCCAGTTTTCGACGGATATTAGATGTTGAAATCTTTCAATGTTTGTGGTGTTGTAGTTTCTTCTGTAGGTGTAATTTAGACTGCTATCATTATGTAGAAATAGATGGAATGAACAAATTTGAAAAGTGTGATCAGATATGAAAGACCCACAGACTATTATGCTGTTTGCTGTTACGTTGGAGAATATATTATCGATACATGTAGAACTATTGCTTGCTATTCTTATAGGTTCCTGTATGTGATTTATGACTTTCTATTCAGCTAGTAAGTTTAACAGCAGATTTTTCTCTGAACTTGTTTGCAAAAAATCTATATTTACATCACCACAAATAACATAGTAGTTTTTTGGGTTGTAGAGTCTATGAAAAAGTAAATCAATCCTATGAATTCTTTAAAATCACTATCAGGTGTTCTATAAGTTGTGATAATATAAATTGAGTTTTTCCCATCTGGAGATATCATTTTTGCAACACATAAAACAGGGAGTTTCCCGATGGGCCTTCACAATGTGTCCCGAAAGGGCCCCAAAGCCTCTATGAATTTTAAAATTTTAATTTACAAAAAAAATTAAACAAAAAAATAAACCCCCACCATAGTGCGCCCCGTATGCACATTATATTTCTAATTGCACAATTTAACGACATTTTTTGATTGATCAAGAGCCACATTACATGCCAGTCGTCACGTCAGACACGCCTTTGAGCAAAGTTTAGGTGTTTAATATTTGCAGTTGCCAGGCGGGATAGTTTTGTGATTCGCATTGTATCTTTTGTCTTACGCTTGTGATCTATGTTTCTATAACTTTTACGTTTTTTACTTTCTAGCGATACTAGAAGTACAGAAAATATTGTAATCGTGTAATATTTATTTCGGAAATATTCTATCAAAGCACCCTCCCTACATGTGCAAATAATTTTTCGGGAACAGTAATTTTTCTTTCCTATTATTTGGGTTTTCTACCACATGTATTATTATTCTCTTCAAAAACAAATCACCGAATCTACAAAATAGTAGAATTATTGGAAAAAGCCTCTGCGCCCGTGACATTTACGTCAAAGGAACAGTCAGAGGTTATGTTTTACAAATAATATAAATCGGAATAACGTAAACATCACGGGCGCAGAGGCTTTTTCCAATAATTCTTTATTTTGTAGATTCGGTGATTTGTTTTTGAAGAGAATAATAATAGGAAAGAATATTCGTAGAATGTCACATAGAGAGAGAGAGAGAGAGAGAATTTTATTCATGTGAGACATTTGTATACACACGTCATTGTGCTCCATAGAGCACGATACAATAAAATATAAATTATACAAAATAAAATGATTACAATCACAACTTAAAAACATTTACAGCCCAATGCGAGCAGAGATTACAATTATATAGAACTAAAATTATTTGAAATTACATATGATTAAAAGTTACAAAAACAATACGTACAGATATTAAAATTTAAGATCTAAAATGATCAAAAAATTCCTGCAATTCATAATAGACATGTTCTTTCAGAAAACTCTTAATTTTTTTTTGAAATTTAAATTTACTAAGATTTTTCCATTCATGAGGTAGTCGGTTATATAGTTTGGTAGAAATATATCTAAATGAGGAGATATTTCTCGAAAGCCGAAAATATGGGGCAATCAAAGGTTTGTGTCTGGTGTCATATTTATTTTCATTTTGATAGTTGGAAGTATATATTTTGGCATACATTATGCATTCGTAAATATATTGATTTGTGGATGTCAGAATTCCTAGGCTTTTAAAGAGGGGTCTACAAGAATCTCTATTATTTGAGTTTGTGATTACTCGGATAGCACGTTTTTGAATACGTAAGATCTTCATTGCGTGCGCAGAGCCTCCCCAGAGTAATATTCCATAACACATCACACTGTGAAATAAGGCATGATAAGCCATTAAAATGACATCTTCTTTTATTGATATCTTTAAGTTTTTTAGAAGGTACACACAGCTTGATAATTTTTTAGACAGAGAGTTTATGTGTGGCTCCCAAGATAGCTTACTGTCTAATGTAACACCCAAACATTTCGCTGGGTTATTATTTGTGATATTGACAAGATTATTAAGACTAAAAATTATAGTTTGAGTTTTTTCATTATTTAAGCATAGCTGTATATTATTATAATAATCTTTGGCTTGCAATTGTGTTTCTTCATTTAAATTAGTAAGGATGTCAATTTTTTTGTTGGTTGATAATAGGGTGATATCATCTGCATATCCTACCGTTTTGCCTGTGACAAATTCAGCTATGTCATTTACATAAACTATAAATAGGATAGGTCCTAGTATTGATCCCTGGGGGACACCATAGTGAAGCGGCTTTAAAGTAGATATATTACCATCAATGTGAACACACTGATACCTATTTGTAACATAGCTTTTAATAAATGACAATGCTGAACCTCTGATTCCATATGTTTCTAATTTGATTAGTAATAGATCATGTGACACACAATCAAAAGCTTTTGATAAATCCATAAAAGAAGCATTTGTCATGTTTCCTTTTTCGAATTCATCGGTTATAAAATTGATCATGTCTATTAAAGCAGTGATAGTTGATTTACCTTTTCTGTATCCAAACTGACTAGGGTTTAATATTTTTTTATCTTCTAGAAGTCTGGCTTTATAAGCTAATTCTAGTAATTTTGATAAAATGGGAATCAGAGAAATGGGTCGATAATTGCTAACTAGTTTTTTGTCGCCTTTTTTATAAACTGGTGTTACTTTAGCAATTTTAAAATTTTCAGGGAAATATAACTTTCAGAGAATATTTCTCTTTGCGGAAAAAATAGAAAATGGTTTCATAGCTTTCCAGGGTCTTAAATGACATTATTAAGTACCAATACTGTAAGATAATTTTGGAAATTAGTCGTGAAATACTAAAACAATTTCTGAAGATATTCGTCAAGCAGAAATATATTCCATAACAATGGATATTTCTTTCCATGATCAGTGTGCCATTTGTTAAGGTATATAAAATCTAATAAGGTTGTCAAAAGGGCAATCGCTTTAAAACACATAACTTCAAATACTGAATCTGAATTTGAAAGAAGTTTTAGATAATAATAATAATAATAATAATAATAATTTATTGCACTCAAAACAATAGAATAACATTGTATAAGCCAGTCACAAACAAAAAACAGATATATATAAAGAACAATAATAAATAATTTACCTATATAAGAGACATTAATAAATAATTTACATATGACATATTAGGTTCTATTTCTAAAGTTAAAATAATCACTTAAAGAGTAAGGTTCAAGCTCACAAAGAAAAGAGATTAGATCTTTCTTTATTGTATCAAAGGAGTCATTAGTTTGTAAATGGTTAGGAAGGTGATTATATAATTTTATGCTAGCATAATATGGGCTTCTTTCCGTCAGAGATAATCTATGTGAAGAATAATAATAATGTTCGCCATGTCTTGTATTATATGGTCCTGGCATCAGGTTAGTTAGAAAGCTATCTTTGTTGTTATATACAAATTTTATAGATTCATATATATATAGTCCAGAGAGAGTTAAAAATCCTATGTTTCTAAACTGTCCTCGGCAAGTCTCAATAGGATGTAATTTCTGAATTATACGCACTGCCCTTTTTTGGATTTTAAATGTGTTTACAGCTTCGGGGCTGTTACCTCAAAGGATAATGCCATATCTAATTCGCGAGTAGAAACATGAGTAATAAAATGTTTTAGTTATATTGCTGTTTGCATATTTAGTGAGGATTCTTAAACCATAGCAGGTTTTACTTAATTTTTTGTTTATATATTCGATATGTTCTCTGAATCTTAGAGTTTCATCTAAATATATACCTAAACACTTTACTGATTTTGAAAATTTTATTTTTTGTTTATTTAGATTGATACTATCTGGTGTGTCTAGTCCTTGATTAGTTTTAAATAGAACTACATTTGTTTTTTGTTGATTTAGGACTTGTCCATTATTATTGCACCACAGTTCCATAGATTTCACAATGGCATTGCCATTGCTTATTATATCTAAAAATGAGTTTGGACTTTTAATAATAAAATTAGTATCATCTGCATAGTTGATCAATAAAGAATCATCATTAATAAGCAATTCGATATCATTGATAAAAATTAAGAATAATAGGGGTCCAAGGGTGCTGCCCTGAGGTACTCCGATGGATGAATCCAAAGGTGCTGAATACACATAATTGCCATTACTTCTGTCAAACATTTTTACTACATGTTTTCTACCAGTTAGGTAAGAACTGAACCAGTTTAAAGGAATGTCACGTACTCCATAGTGAGATAGTTTAATCAGTAAAACATTATGGTCGATAAGGTCAAAAGCCTTTGATAAATCCAAGAAAATACCACAGGCAATGCAATTATCGTCCAGCGCAAAGTAGATATAATTCGTTATTTCAAATAGAGCAGTTTCTATACTTTTACCTCCTAAAAATCCATGCTGAGATTTACTGAATAAGTTATGCAGTTTAAAGAAACGTACAATTCTGTTATATACTACGATTTCAAAGAATTTAGAAAAAACACTTAACAAGTGGATTGCACGATAGTTTTCAAATAGACATGGATCACCTTTTTTGTATAATGGCTTAATAACTGAAAATTTTAAGTTATTAGGGAAGACCCCAGTTTTAAGTGATTCGTTTATGATATCACATAAAGGTGTAACAATATATTCGAAGCATTTTTTCAAGATAAAAATTGAGACATCATCATACCCAGAACTCTTTTTAGGTTCAATTTTATTTAGAATCTCCCATAGCTCCGGCACAGTAACTGGTTCAAAGATAATTGACACTGGGTTTATTGGTACGTTACATATATAATTTAAGGTTTGTATTTGTCCAATAGCTGCATCAGAAGCTAGGTTGTTAAAATAACTATTCATATCATTTACACAATTGCCAATGTTTTTGTATACGGGTTGACAGTCTTGTTTAGAGCTCCCCACCATATCCGATATTATTTCCCAGCTCGTTTTTGATTTATTTTTTGAGTTTGCGAGTCTATCTTCGTACTGTTTTATTTTTGACTCTTTCAATAAATTATTATATTTTTGTTTGTAATGTATGAATATGTCTTTGTATTCAGGGGAATTAAAGTAGAGACATTGATATCGTAACATAGTGTTTTTACATTCTATCAGACTTGGATTATTGTATTTATCGAAATCAAATTTATTATTTGTTTTTACTGTCCTAAATTGAAAGTGTTTGTTGAAATACAACAGGAAGGTGTTAATAAAGATATTATATTTTTCATCGACATCGGGCATTTCATACACAGTATGAAAATATTCATCCTTAATATCAACACAGAAATCTTTTATAGCAGTTTTAGAGAAAACTCTTATTTTATTAGTTTTTATTATTTTTTTACCAATATTAGTAGATAGTACTTGTGCTGAGTGATCGGATATGCCAGTGAACACGTTAGTGACATTGAAACCATATTCTAAATTAGTGATAATGTTGTCAATGCAAGATTGGCTTGACGAATCTCTACGAGTACATTCGGTGACAGTAACAAAAGCGTTATATGAAAATAACAAGTTCAAGAAGTCATTTTTAGTTGAATTTGAATTAAATAAATTTATATTAAAATCACCAGTTATGAAAAATAGTTTCTTTTTTTGAAGAAATATATCTAATAGACGGTTAAATCTATACATAAAGACATCAGTATCTCCATCTGGAGATCTATAAATACATGCAATTAAAATTGAAACACCATTTATTTTTATTTCGGCTCCACAGCACTCGAAACTTTTACTTTCTGATAAGTTGTTAACGTCACTTATTGGTTGTGCCCAAACATCTAGCTCACAGTAAATTGCCACACCTCCATGTTGTTTCAAGGGTCGGCAAACATTAGAGATTAGTTTGTAGTTATGAATTTTGATGACTTCCAGTTGTTCTTCAGTTTGCCAATGTTCAGATATACATAGGGCCTGCACTTCTTTGACCTCCCCAATAAATGCCGAGAGTTCTTCGACACAATTGCCTAAACTACATACATTATGATGCAATATTTTAAAGTTATTTTGTGTGCAATTATTGTTAACGTTTTTCCTAGGTGATATAGTACTCAAAAATCCTCTATAGGTTGATTTTGGTAATTATGGTATTTCTTAAAATCAAATCTTTTGAAGGCCATGCTCTTTGGCCAGGTAGAAGGCTTATATATATGATCTTTAAAATCCCAATCTATACCGAACATGAAACATTTATTTTGTGTCTCTTGTGTAGGTAGTTCTTTAATTACAATATCGGCATCCTTAAATTGTGATTGGTCCATGATAAACTTCCTTATTTTATCAGATGTAATATGCCTTCTTATTCTATATAGATATAACCATACTTTTCTCCCAATCGCAAATTCGTTATCTTCATTTTCTCCATAGAATTTGGTTATATGTTTTTTTGCGTTTTTACGGTATATAACTGGTTTGAAATCCTCCTCAACTTTATCTTCGGTTGCTAGATTAATAATGTCATTCATTTTATTTATCTGCGCAGCTTCAAGTTCCTTTATGTAATCCTCCTTATTTTTTGTTGGTTTTATATTTGTTTGTACTTGTGGGGTTGCATCTTCACTTTGTTTATTTATGGTTTTTTGTATAGGTAGTGTTTGTTTACTGATGAACTTACTGTAGCTCTCTTTGTATTGATTTTTTGTATGTGTGGTTTTATTGACATTTTTTGTGTTTATTTCAAATTCTTTCTGTATCAGCTCAACTTTTTCTTCAAGGAGTTTTTTATTCTCTTCTAATAATTTATTATTATTTTGCAATAATTGGAATTTACTTTCGGATGCTTCAAGAAGCTTTTTAAGCATTAAATTTTCTAATTTTAGCTTCTGTACTTCAAAGGTACTTGCCTCATTTAAATTATCTAGGATCTGGTCAACAGCACTAGATTTAGGTTGACAACATTTAATTAATGAGTCACTAACAATTTCATAGTTCTTATTTCTTAATACACATGATTTGTGAAATACTCCTGCACAATTTATACACACTACTACTGAACACTTTTTCTTACAGCACAAGAAAGCACCTTTTTGACCATCAGGATCATTAATTTGATCCTCATCGTCGGCCATCTTGAAAATATTTTCAAATGATAACAATATCTTATTGGATTATTGTATTGCTGATGCATTCGAAGGTGCCTCCAATATGACGAGAACATAAAGGAGTTACTGCAAAGCTGAAAAAAAATTCAAACAACCATATTCATTGTGGTGTTACACACATGCTAAATTTAGTCATTACAGATACTACACAATCCTTGACAGTCTCCACTTTTCTTTGCTTTGTTACAAGAAGCTCATGTATTTTTCAGAGAATCCTACAAGAGGTTAAATATCTATGAGAAATCTGACAGCACTTGTAGTCATCAGCACTTGTAGTCATCAGCACCTAAAGCTTAATGCTACAAAATGCAGAAGTGGAAGTGACGCTACTACAAAAATAATTGGCAATAAAGATATGTGGAGTAGAGATCAGCACAGTACCGATAAAGCTGTTTTTCTCAATGTTGTTCTGGCACTAAAAGAAATAACGGAGTCCCAACTCATTATTCAATTCCAAAGTTAGAAGTCGAGCGCAAAGGGCTTGCTGAAGAAGTTCTGGTCCTTTGCAGCAATTCTGCTTGCCATGACTTATATAAGAATTTTTTCTCCTGTTTCGGATTATTTACAAACGGAACTTTTGGACTATGTGCAGGCTTGGCGACAAATTTCTAATGCAATAAAAAAACTGAAAGCGCATCAAAAAAATGTTGTTCAAACTATGAATACTACATTAGAAAAATTGGATTCCGATTTATTCATTGAGAATGTGATCCCGAAGAAAAGAAGAATAGAGAGCATTTTCATTTAACCATATACAATGTTATCAATGATAATATAATAACTTGTTTTGATAAAAAATTCAGCGAACACGGGGCATTTTATGGTGATCTACAATGTTTTGATTCCAGGAGATTTTCCTAAATGAGTCAATCTCTCCCAGAAGATTCACTAAATAAAATTTACACAATAATTCCTTCCTTACGCAGGGAAAAATTAAAAGAGGAATTAATGACTTTTGTTTTCTTAAGGCCCCAGCTTTCAAAGCAGAATTTCCAAATAGATTCTGATTTTTCATCTGAAAATGAGAAGGAGGCTTTTGTCGAGAAGTCTGTGAAGTGTATCATTAAACAGTATTTTTCGTGCATATCTTGCGTGTTTTAAGTGCTATGTGAATATAACCTATATTCTTTAGAATTTCGACAATTGCATTCTGTTTATAAATTTCTTCCGACAAATACCACTCATGCAAGTTTCATGTGAAAGGCCATTTTCAAGGTTGAAATTATTAAAAACGAGACTATGCAGTTGCCCTCTGCAGGAAAATATTGATGCATTATTCCTTATGGCTTGCGAGCCTGAAATAACGACCAATATTTCCGCAGAGGTAATTATTGATAAATTGTGTCAAAAAGTACTACTTTTAAAAGACATTTGCAGTGATGGTTATTACCTGTTATTTTTTTTTTATTGTTTTGATAAATTTTATCGAGGGTTTGATGTTGATAATAATTTTATTATTATATAACATTACTTAATGTTAAAATAAATGTTTGAAAAAAATTACATGAAGGTCCAAAGTTTATTAGAAACCCTATAGGATTTAAAGTGTCAAATATTTTGTCTACGTAACGTGGCTTTAATTATGTAACCTGATGCCCTTTCCAGGTTATTTTCCCGGGACTCAAAACCGTCCCAGCATGCGCCAATTAAGGGCCACACATAATTGTTTAAGAAATTTAAATATATTTCAGCATTTAAATTGTTAAAGAAAAGGCCCAATAATTCTATTTAGAATACCACATATGCTGATTTTTCTGAGCATTACCTTTTGTAATTGATTACCCAATGGAGAGTGTCTGTTGCCTACCATCTACAATTGTGATAATAGTGGTGAAAATTGCTTCATCAATGAAACAATGTTTCTTAGGAAACCACTACAAAGAAATTTCATTGCTTCCGGTATTTACAACATTTCCAGTTAATTCAGAGTCTGTTAATTTTCCTGACCGTTCCATAATTGGTACGACATCCCGAGTGTCTTGTATTTAATATCATAGTTTTCAGCAACATTTAAACGTATTTGATCAGTAATAAAAAGCAAAAATAAAACGCTTGATATTTCCATTGACCATACCAATGTATGACAGTCTTTTTGGAAAAAAAATATCTAACTTGCATACATAGCATTGTTAAATTTTTAAAAATTCGAATCTTTCAACAGAACTTGGTTTCTGAACATAATTCTTAATTCTCAACAACTTTCTTAAGTAACAACTTCTTGCTGCATCTCTAATACGAAGCTTAATATTGAAAACTGGTCTTATTCTCTTGATCATAGCGGGCAATGGTAAGAATATACATTTATTTTAAGGGCATGGAAAGATCCACCTTACCGAGTTCCACAAGCGGTATAAATTTCAAAACAATTTATTTATAAACAAATAGATTATCATGATGAGTCCATTTGCAAAATAAATGTAACACAGTAGGATTCATTGAATTATAAAGTGTGTATATAATAATCAGGACTTAATGGTATGTGTTGAAATAGCACGCCGCACACACCCCTCCCCCCATGTACATTTCTCACTTTTTGGAAAAAGAGAATGCTGGTATTTCATTGAGCATGTTCATGTTTTTAGTTCAATGTTAAATTAATTTGAAAACCTTAGGCACATAAGATATAATTTTTCAAACAGTAAGACTTTAGAACAATTCCTATGATTATGTAGTAATATTATCTAACCTTGATGTATACCTAATATAAGTATACGTTATAAGTTTTTTTTTTAATTTTCAAGTAATCATAATAATTATGATAATTAACAAACACTCACAGAAGTATGATAATTAAACAAATTTAGACACATAATTAAACAAATTATTAAAAAAAAAAATTAATACAAGAAAATATATGATAAATTTTAGGATTATTTCAAACTTTCAGTTCCCAGTTCCCTTAATATATAATGGAAAAATAATTTAACAGTTCATTTTTATGAAATCCATATAATTAGCCAGACCATATTATGATAGAACTATTTCGCATTGGCATAAGCTATATATGCACTCTAAAATCAGGAATTGTTCATTGATGCAAGATCACATTGCTGCTCATCTGATAAACAAGTGTAACCCATAAAATTTCGCATTTTAGGTTTTTATATCAAAGGTTATGGGCATATTTCTTGCTGATCATTTTGGTATAAAAAACTCAAATACAAAAATTTTATGAGATGATAATCCACACTTTGATAAAAGTAAAAGAAAAAAAAATGTTTTAATTACAATCCTTGTATTGTAGGTCTCAGACTAAACTATTTTATTTCGTTATTATTAAAAACCATATAGTATAGTGCATTATGGGCAGGGAATTTGCAAATTGGTTAATGCATGGCTTGTCCAGACGATTACGACTTGAACGATCATTCTCATTTAGCATATTTTTTGCTGAAAGATTACTTAATTTTAGAGTGGAGTGCAAAAAATCAGAATGTTCTAATACCTCTACAGGTTTTAAAATTAACCAAGAACGTCAATGCATCACCCTTTCATGACCTGTGCGAGATCATTTATTTATTCACCTCATCAAACTAATTAGAACAAAACTGGCCAAAATTTCATCATAATTTTAGAAAGGATGAAGCCTATACTATTTGGTAGATTATACCAAACATTATGTTTGATTTGTGAATTCCAATTTTCCGACGTTTTCGAATTGTTAAAAATTAATATTGAAAAATACCCAAAAAATCTGTTTTCTGATCTTTCACTTGAAACGCCTGCGAAAACGAAGCCAGGTAGAGAGTTTCTCGAAATTTTTTCTTCCCAATCATCATTTTTATTAAAGTCAAAACCTACACATTTGAACATGATAAGTTAGGCTGCTGGGATGCTGCCTCGCAGTACTAGTCTCAGATTCTTTCGTTGAGGTTTTTCCCATATCAGCTACCAAAATTAATTCAATGTTCATCTACATTTAGATTTTTATTATTTTGATCCTTTTTTAGGACTATTAATGATGGTGACTTTTTTAATTCATTGCCTAGACAACAGTTGGGTTGTTTTATTTATTTATTTATTATTTGTACGAAATATCTAATGAGTATATAACCCCAATTACGTTGTTTATAATTACTAGCTTGCATTGTTCTTAAAGTGTAATCAGCTTCTTCTTTGCTTACCAGGCCCTCTTTTATTAATGCGCCTCGCTCCATTGTTAGGCTCTTCTAGAAATTTGGTTCTATTCCATGTGTCCAGCTGCGGTTTCATGTTATTAATTAAAATTTGAAAATCATATTGATCATTTGGCTACCAGATTATCAAAATATACATTTCTATTAAGAAATTTAAGTAAAATATTACCCAAAAATGTCTACCATAGTCTGTTTCAGTCCGTCAGTTGTTATGCTATCATGGCATAAGGACACTGTTGACATGCAAACAAATTTTTGCTTTGCAAAGAAGAGTCGTGAGAATAATTGCTGGCTTAAGATACAGGGAAGACATAAAAAACACATTTATAGAATTAAATATTTTAACAATACCATGTAGATACATTTTTGAATGCTTGATATATGTTCATAAAAATTAAACAAATATTCTTCAAGCAGTATTTTTCATGAATATAATACGCGAATAAAAAATGACATTCGAGTGGATTATTTTCGATTAGAGAAATTTAGAATTTCATCTAATTACTATTGTCCCTTGTTCCTCAACAAAATTCCACCATGCATAAAGTTGTTATCATTCAATAAATATAAAAATATAAAACAAATACTAAGCTTACTAACGAATGTACAAAATGGATTTACAAAAGATAGGTCAACAATAAGAGCTATATTTCAGTTCGTTGAGGAAATAGTAAACTCCCTGAATTCAGGTGAATATGTTGCTGGGATATTTTTGGATCTTTCCAAAGCATTCGACAGCATAAACCATTCAAAAATACTCTCGAAGCTAGAGGAATATGGTTTGCGAGGGTCAAGTTACAATCTTTTAAAATCACTTGGCTAAACTTCGCCTGCTCTATGAACATATAAATGTCTAAATATATATTGTTATATTATGCATTTCTTTAAATAAAGACGATATTATTATTATTATATCTCTCTGATAGGAGACAGTGTATTCAAGTTCCAGATGTGTCCAGCGGAGGGTTCATGATATCCCAGTATGAATACATAAAAAGAGGGGTACCACAGTACGTTGGGTCCTTTAATTTTTTTATTATATATAAATGACCTATCTGACAATATCTTATATAAGGTAGTCATGTTTGGAACTACTAAAATATCCCAACAAGAGTACAGCAATGGATTACCTAGCAATGTCCAGAAGGAACCTACCTTTCATAACGGAAATCCAGACTGGACACTGTCCGTTAAGGAAATATTTTCACAATATGAGATTATGCGAAACACCTCTCTACAGAGGTTGTGAACAAGAAGATGAGACGGTCTAATATGTATTCTGTGACTGTTCTGCAGTCTCATCAACCAGAGAATCCATTTTGGGAGAACATTCGCCTATCTACTTAGCAAGATTAGGTTGGATAGAGGCCTAGGCGAGGGTCTGCCTATAGGAAGGAAGTACAAAGGGCCCAATGAGGCCTAAGTGCTGTGGTTCAATATTCCTATAATAATAAAATCTTTATTTTCGCACACTTCACAAAAGTATTGAAATATAGTCAACCGCAAGATCTTAGGAACTAAGTCTTAATTTTGATAAGTTAAAAAAATAAATTACATTACCTATTAAAAAGCTTAAATAATAAAAAAAAGGTGTAAATATATATATAGGGACAATGAAGAATTAAAAATCAGTAAGTGAAAGGTGAGAGCTCATATACTCATTAACAGAATAAAAACTTTTTTCAGTTAAAACAGATCGCACTTTTTTTTTAAAGATTTAATATTATTTGTTGCCTTTACTTATGTAGGAAGTTTGTTGAATAATTTGATAGGCATGATATTAGGTCCGTTGGCTACTGTAGTTAACCTATCTTGAGGGACTACGAGGTTATAAGTTACCCTTAACTGATGAACAGAATTTCCATCTCTTAGAGCATAATTGTCGATATGAGATTTTACATAAGATACACATCTAAAAATGTGTAATGATGAAACAGTTAGTATATCAAGTTCTTTAAATGAATTTCTACAGGATTCACTAGAGATTTGAAAGTGATAGTTTCTTCTGTATCGTAAGAACTTCTCCTATTCTAGAACAGTTCCCCCAACAAATTAAGCAGTAATCAAGACAGAATTGTACATATGCATAGTAATAAATTTTTAGTATATTTAAACTTACATGCTGTCACTTTTGCCATAATATAAAGCACTGAATAGACAATTTTCTTAATAGTAAGTACATCTATTTGATTATTCCATGAGAGAGAAGAGTCTACCTACAGCCCAAGGTATTGACAAAGTCATATTGGGTGATAGATTTATTCTCCATTTTTATTAATAAACTAAAATCGAGAGGCTTAATGGAAAATGTTAACATGTTAGTTTTGTGGAGATTAAGGTTTAGACCATTCTGAAAACAATATTGATGTATCAAAGATACTGTACTGTACTGTTGTTTTGGGCACTAGCATACATTGTAACAAAGTATTTTTCGTTACCAAAATATGCTTAAAATTTCATTTCTTAAACATTTTATTAGAATTGTTCTGTTATATCTAGATTTTTGTTAGTGTATACTTTATACCGCTGACAGCGAATTAGCTGAAAAGTAATTAATAAATAGCGCATAAAAATATTTCAGTTGTAAGGTGCTGATGCACTCAGGCTAAGGGGGACAGCGCGGTGAGAGGAAATAGTATAGGCTCGCGGTCTGCAAGCAAACACAGCAGTAACCGATCGACATGCGTGCGAGGTGGTTGAGTGCGCTCCAGAAATAAATCACGCAGTGTTTCCACAAAAGTAAGGTAAATTTTTATAAGTCCCAAAATGTTTTAAAACATTTTACAAGTCTGTTTGACGTCACTGATGTGACGTCACTCCTTCAGTACACAGGAATAATTTAATTATTCCGCATTTAGTCTTCTGGCTGCCGTCCCACGAGATACCTGTGTCTGCTGTTTGCTTTGGTGCTGTAGCGAAAATATCACAAGTCCACAATTCAGAAAAGTTCCCGTAAGCCCAGATAGAAAGTCACTCCGATCTGACCACCTTCCCCAGCAGACGTGCCTGAATCCAGTCCAAGAAGTAAGTACGACCATAGGAGAGAGATAACGGAATGGAGAAACTTGGCTAGTGCAACTACTGTATAGATAGATAGATAGATAGATAATTTATTGACCAAGAAAAACATACATAAAGTACAACTGGCAAGTTGTACTAATCATACTTTATCTTCCAGCCTTCTTCACTGTTACTCGTAGGTGCTCATCATGTATCTTCGGAGCTCTGGGAGCACTGAAAAGTAACAGATCTGTTCTCTAATCATATTTTATCTTTCCAGTATTCCATCTCGAGGGAAGCCGTTCTGCAAATCATCACTGTTACTCGTAGGTGCTCACCATGTATCTTCGGAGCTCTGGGAGCACTGAAAAGTAACAGATGTGTTCTCTAATCATACTTTACCTTTCCAGTATTCCATCTCGAGGGAAGCCGTTCTGCAAATCGTCACAGTTACTCGTAGGTGTTCACCATGTATCTTCGGAGCTCTGGGGACACTGAAAAGTAACAGATCTGTTCCTTAACCATACTTTATCTTTCAGCCTTCTTCACTGTTACTCGTAGGTGCTCACCATGTATCTTCGGAGCTCTGGGAGCACTGAAAAGTAACAGATCTGTTCCTTAACCATACTTTGTTTTCCAGCCTTCTTCACTGTTACTCGTAGGTGCTCACCATGTATCTTCGGAGCTCTGGGAGCACTGAAAAGTAACAGATCTGTTCTATTAATCATACCTTACCTTTACAGGGAACTAATAACACTATCTTGTATGTTTTAGCTTATACCAAGGAACTGTCACTGCACACACTAGCCAAGTATTCTATAAATTGTTGCACTGTAGTTTTTTTCTTTTTCCCATTTTAAATACTGTATATAATTGTCGTCTTGCTTCATTTGCCTGGTATCCGTATCTAATCTGCACCTTGGTATCGCTTTATTAAATTGCCCACGTAACGCCGCTTACTTTGTGCTAACACTTTGCCGTTTGCTTGGAGCTAATGTTTAAAATAGTAGTTTTGTGCTTGCTATCCTTGTCGCCTGAGTCATTTGGTACTAGAATTTTGCTTGCTCCTCCCGGCCTAAGTAACATAGATTTGAGTAGTTGAAGTAGCTTTGTACATATACGTTTATAGTAATATACTGACTTTATTGAAATACTCTGAGTTTTATTGTCTGTGTGTGAACGTCTAATTTCCCATACATTGACCCACTGGATTAAACTTTCTCCACTTGAGATGTTCAGCCCCGCGTACTCGGCTTGAGGGTAGTGTGTCCTATCACTTAAACTAGGACTGGCGCCCAAGTAATTCGAAAATTCGTTTCCGAAGCTCGTGTGTCAAAGAGTGGCAGCGCCTTTTCTCCACGTCAATGTGCGAGGTGGAAAAAAATGCGTCACAACGTAAGTCATTTTCGGAATCAGCAGTAACCGTGTCATCAGCAAAAATTGATGTAAAAGCTCTTTTCCTATGAACCTCAATGTTGTTAATAAAAATAATAATAAAGGTCCTAACACTCTTTCCTGAGGAATTCCAGTAGACACATTTTTAAGATTACGATTGTAAACTTTATTTTTAAAGCTTAAAGATACTTTTTGTGTCCTGTCTGATATATTTTAAATCACCTTACAGCAGGTCCCCTTATGCCATAATTTTCTAACTTGTCCACTAACCTATGTTATGATCCACAGTTTCGAATGCACGGAGTTAGATAAAAAAATACACATGCACATTTTTCTTTATTTTCAAAGCTTCTATGAAGTTATATCGAAAACCAAATTGCTGTTTCGTAAGTATTTTTTCTTTACTTAAGAAGAAGTTGTTCAGATGATTGTAGTATGATTTTTCATAAACTCTAGAGAAGACTGACGAGAGTACTCATGCCTCTATAATTGGATAAAATTGATTTGTCAGATTTTTTATGAATGGGAATGACTACCGCCTTTTTTAATACCGAAGGAAAAATACTAAATGCGTAAGAGGTTCCATTATATACTGTACGATATCCTTTAATAGAGAGTATGGTAGCCCATCCTGAGGAATTCTTTAATGACAGGGATTTAATAATTGCATTCATTTCATCTGTGGTAATTGGTGATAAGAACATGGAGCGATTGTTAATATTTATTTTTAAATTCTTGGTTACTGACATACTTTAGGTAAGCTGTTCAATAGAATCTATGAAAAAGTCATTAAATGTTTGAGCAACTGATTGCGCATATCTGTTAATATATCTATCTCCATTAATATCTATAAATTCATCGTGCAATTTTTTTGCCTTCAAATTTGGATTTTGATTTTTTATTATTTGTCAGGCTGTTTTTGATTTATTATCAGAATAAATTAGGAGTGATTCATTATAAAATCTTTTTGCAGTATTAATTTTTCTTTGGTGATTTGTTTTAGAATTTTGTATCTTATGTAAACCTCTTTGTCGCTAGTATATTTATATGTTTTAAAGATGTCTAATAAATATGCCTTCATTAATTGACCTTTGACCACTCTCGCAACCAACTCCAAATCTCCCTCTCTTAGCTTGACTAGGGTTCTTTATATCTCTGTGTCTTCATATAAAAATCTAACATTTTCATTATATATCACTTGATCGAGAACTGTAGAGAATAGAGAAAGCATTTCACAAATTATTCTAGGTATACCATTCTAAGGGCCAATTTATCGTAACTCGTAACCTAAGGATAACTGTCAAACAAAACAATAGATACCCATTGTTTCGTTTGACATTTATTCTATAGTTCAGTGTTAGTTAACCCTGTATTGATAAACCGGCCCTAATTAGAATTATTTATATAATACTTTTTATTCCTAAATTTGAATTCATTTACAATGTACAGGAAAAACTATCATAACTTATCAACTAATGGTCATTAGTAGGCATTGTTTTACTTTCATGCAAATGTCAACATTTAAAGTAAATTGATAAAGATTCCAAAGCATTTTATGAACAATCAACCTAAAAAAAATATCACAGACAATTATTCTAATCCAAAAAAGTGAATATATTCGTTTGTAAGAAACCTAAAGTGTGTAAATTTTTATTTTTTATCATGTGTTTCTCAGTTATCTAAACTGTTAAAGTAGACCAGCAAATTTATCAGCATAAAATGATGTAACAGATTTCCTGCTAAACCTAATTTATATTGGTACCAAAAGATCACAAAAAGTATGACTGTTTTCTCAAAATGGTGGGATATTCAAACTATGGCTATCGTCACACAATCAGCAATAGATATCTCAGTTCTATTGAGCACGATTTGAAAAGTTGTTTGTTACATTTTATAAAAATCTCTATATTTTATCACCTAATCAATTTTTTCATATTTTTAAAGGTACATAAGCATGATCAACCCAAATGAAATTTTTCAACTCTAGAAAAATAATTTTTTTTTATAAATAATTAAATGCGCTAAACGAATTCCTTCAGATAAAAAACTTACAGGATTCAATTCAGTTTATGTGTACAATACCAACAGACATGGTATGCTGAAAATTAGTAAATTAAATCTTCACTTTAATTTTAAAGTTTTCTGTTAGCTGTAAGTTCTAGTAAATATATTTGCCTCGAGATTTACATTCATAAAAAATATTCTTAGTTTAAAAAACAGTAATAAATAAAACATCTTATGAATTTTTAACGCAAATTTAAAGTTATATAATAATTAACAGCATCAGCTCGTAAAGTTTTTAATATAAACAATGGGCTTAGAAATTGATTATTACTCAGTGTTTTATATACAATTTTACTCGAGAAAAATTAAAACAAGTTAATATAACCTTGAAAAAACAGGCATGTTTAATCAGGCCCTGTCTTATCCTGGTGGCTATCACATCTAAACTAATTTTTATCGACTGGGGAGCTGCAACTGACTAAGAAATTAGACAATTTAATAGTTTGAGGCTACCTCAGCTCAAACTTACTTCCACAACTAAAAATGCTGATCTTATAACGCCTATTAAAATATATAATCCTTTGCTGTAAAATCTTAAGATCACTGAAAAAACTGCCTTCAAAATAAAAGTAAAGGCTTTACTCCCAAGATTCAGCTTTTGTACAATGGATGAGTATTTTGGATGCAATGAATATTGAGGAGCACATGTATGTTTGTACTGTTCGCTTTAATTTGCACGAGCCTGTATGTATTCTTACTTATATATATTTTTTTTTGTAGTCCTACCAACTATGTCCTGTGAGCTGGATGATATATATTTAATGCATCTGAATTCTAGTTTTCTGTATGTTTATTGTGCCATAATTGTAATTCAACGAAATTGCGTCATTTTGTAATGATCTACAATGAATCATGTAATAATAAATAAATAAATAAACCAGATGCAACTGCAGAAATAAAAACACGTCGTTTCGAAGTTCTCCATTAGTGCAATCAAACTAAGAAGTAGGGAATGAAAAGCGAGCAAATTGGCATTTATTTAATGTTCAAATACTAAAATCGATAAAGATATTAGAGTAATCCATTCTACAACAAGTTATTGGAGATATCTATGATTAACTATGTTACTGAAAAAAGCTGAGAAAAACATTAAATCAAAGTGAAAATATTGTTACGTGTTTACAATCTTCGGTAAACACTCTGTAGGTTCAAATAACTTGCAACATGAATCTTCACGAACCACTATTTTATTAATCACTTAAATTACAATAGTTTATCCTTAAAAATCACACAACTAATAATAACTTTAATCTAATATAAATTCACTACTTTTAAATCACAACTGTACTTTACTTTTAAATCACTTGTCAACTCTTATCTAACCAAAAACTGTCTGTGTATATCAGAACTGTACTGTATACTCAACTGAACTGTCCCCTCATCTGCTGGATTCACCTCTTTATATACACACTTGGAATGTCTAGAATCTCATTGTAGAACCTTCCAGAATGTACTAGAATACTCTACAGTTTTCTTAGACACTACTGAATGGTGGTTTGCCAGTTGGCCCACAGATGGCGCCACCCTACTGGCCACGGAGTAATTACACTCTCTTCTCTGTTAGAGGGCAGCACATAACAATATGATTTACAAACTATACTTGTTTGTTAATATTGTTTAACGTAGTTGTAAACTTTGCTAAATTAAAAATTGAGAATTTTGTCATGTTAGGGGATATCAACATCAATTTAATCAAAGGCACTGTAATGACAAGATTCTTTAACAACTCATTACTGGAATATGATTGCAAACAAAGTATTAAAATTCCTACACGGGTAACAGATGAAACTGAGAGTATTGATGTCATAATATCGAATTCAGATTTAAATATTACGTCACAGGTATCTAGTGTTAGTTTATCTGATCATAATTTAATTGAATGCACTCTAACATGTCTACATCAGGCCAATTTTTCTTTAAAAAAACAAATAAGATGTTTTAAAAATTTTTACTTTTGACATAAATTTCATCATGGTACCGACTTAGTTAACTGGAATCTTGTGTACTTTATCCTGAATTAAACGACAAAGTATCATGCTTGCTAAAACTGTTTCATGATCATGCTCCTGTGAAATCTATTGTATGTTCCAATAAAAGGCCTCCTCAGCTTTAAGTAGTTTAATGATAATCTGCATATTTAAAAAAAACGGAAATATATATGAAATATAGAAAGACCAGATATGCTGAGCATAAAAGTCATTATTGCTCCTTGAGAAATCTGTATAATTACTCTATAAAATTATAGAGAAGAGACCATTTCATACAAACTTTACATTCACATCGTTCTGATAGCAAATTGCTGTGGTCTGATCTTAAAATGTCGAATATTCATAATAAAGATAAAACTTTGTCTCTACCACCTAATTTTGATAAAAACAAACGAGATTAACAATTTTTTTTCTTGATTAGGTTCCTGATTTAACTGCTCAACCTGATTATTTAGACAAATTTTTTAATGCATTATTTTCTAAGCACAATTTTGAATATGTCCCTGTCGAACCTGATACCATAAAATTAATAATAATTAAATAAAAAAAACCTTATACGACGGGATTTGATAATATTTCAGCTAGGATGCTACAGTTAGCTCTATCCTGGGTTTTTGAGCCCCTAACCCATATTATTAATTACTCATTTGAAACTGGTAAGGTGCCCGATTTGTGGAAGAATGCACTTGTTATACCGATTCCAAAAATACCTAACAATATTAAAAATGTATCTAACATAGGATTCATCAGCCTTTTGTCTGTACCACTGAAGAAACCTGAAGCAACTCTTCATGCTCAATTAACCCTTCTCAATCGGGATATAGAAAAGAGTTTAGCATTGTGACTGCTTTACGTTCAATGACCAATGGCTTTATTTCCGCTATGGACAATCACAAACTTAATTCCCTAACACTTCTTGATACGACTAAGACTTTCGACTTGATAGATTTAAACTGTATAGTTTCTAAATTACACTACTACGGTATAATTGCCTTCAATGGTTCCACACTTACATATTCAATAGAAATCAATGCACGGTAGTCCATACTTCAGAAAATATTTGTGTATCAGATTCATCCCATTAATGCTGGTGTGCGTGTGCACACACGCACACGATTCATTTGTGATCTCCAGTATGCGGATGACTGTGCACTTTTAGCCTCTACGCCGGAAGAGCTTCAAGAACTTTTAGATGTGTATGCCCAGAGCTATGATTCCTTAGGACTTAAAATCAACATTGGAAAGACTAAGATTATGTCAACTCCTCATCAAGTGAACCAAATAGACATTACACTTAACGGAAATTCTCTTGAAGTGGTGGATCAGTTCAATTACTTAGGCAACGTTGTTAATGACAAAGCAAACATGGACAGCGAGATTCGCAATAGAAATAACGCTGCATCTAGAGCACTCTGGGGACTTAGAGAGAGAGTATTTGACAACCACGACCTTGCTTTGTCAACGAAAATGGCTGTCTACAGAGCAGTTGTCATTCCAACACTGCTATATGGATGTGAAAGCTGGGTCACTTACCATTCCTGAGCTCTCTTGCCAGTCGTCACACACCACTTGCAGACTGCAGTTTCGAGCTGTTGGCTCTGGTCAGTGCAAGGTAGGCATGTGACGACCGGCACGAGGATCCTTTGACTATTTGGTACATCCCGGTATTTTTACATAGTAAAAATAAGGATTTTATAGAGGAGTTTGCGACTAAAAATATTATGTTTTAATATTCCGCCCTCTAAAAGCGCATTTGAACTATGCTAAGCCCAGTTAGGCTATTTACTTTTCGATTGCAACAGACACTGGACCGCTAGATGGCACCTGCTGACTATTTTACATGTCGCTATTGTAAAAAGTAAAAATACCGGGATGCACCAAATAGTCAAAGGATACTCGTGCCGGTCGTCACATGCCTACCTTGCACTGACGAGAGCCAACAGCTCGAAACTGCAGTCTGCAAGTGGTGTGTGACGACTGGCAAGAGAGCTCCTTTAAGTAGGATCAGTCTTTCGGCTGGTGTTTGTTGCAATCGAATCATTAGCGTTTTGATGGTAATATGCAATTATTACACTTAACGCGCCAGGCTTGTAACTTGTAATTCAGCGCTCGACGGGGCACATAGCCCGGAGAGTAGCTGTTGGTTGCAGTCTGGTTATGTTCCTTATAGTAAAAATAAGGATTTTATAGAGGAGTTTGCGACTAAAAATATTATGTTTTAATATTCCGCCCTCTAAAAGCACATTTGAACTGAGACCATTATTGTTTTCCATTTTCATTTCTGATTTGCAATACGTTATTGAATCTTGTAGTGAAAACCCTAGGAGTCATATTCCATCAGAAACTTAAATTTACTAAGCATGTTGATCTAATATGCCTCAAAGCCTACTTAAGTCTGAAACAACTTTTCCCCTTTAAAGAGTACCTACTTAGACGTAGAAACACAAAAGATGTTGATTAATAATTTTGTATTGTCATATATAATTTATGCTAATACTCTTTACGGTCCTTGCTTGTCACTACAAGATAAATCTCGCATTCTAAAAATGCAAAACTATTGTATACACTTTATAACTAATGTACCACGTTTTGCCCATATTATCCCTCATATCTGCGAGCTAGGGTTGCTTAAGCAAGATGAAACTAGGTTTGTGCACTAATCTTGTTTCCTTAATAAAATTTTAACAACAGGTCTGCTTGAATATGTGGCTGCCAAGATTATCAGACGTGATCAGGCCCATGAAAGGAATTTAAGAAATATCAATAGCAGACTCACATTACTGTTATGTGCTGCCCTGTAACGGAGAGAGATGTTATTGGCCGGTAGGGTGGCGCCATCTGTGGGCCTACTGGCGAACCGTCATTTAGCGTCTAGAAAACCCCAGAAGATTCCAGATATAGAGGGGAGAGTTAGATATGAGATGACAAGTGATCAGATGAAGTAAAGAACAGTAACAAGTTGTGATTTAAAGTAGTGAATGTATGTTAGATTAAAGTTATTATAAGTTGTGTTTTTTTTTAAGGATAATTATTGTAATTTAAGTGATTAATAAAAGTAGTGGTTTGTGAAAATTGTTGTTGCAATTTATCGATCCTACAGTACCTTCACATCGTAGTGCTATATTTCAAACAAGTTTTTCCTATCTTTCATCTTACATCCAGAATGATTCATCAACAAATTTTCAGGATCTCCCAGTACACACAGTTAAGTCGAAACTGAAACAATCTATTCTTGACTGTACATTAAATAATATTGACTTTACTAAATTTTAAAAATGTTAAGTATCTATTTTAAACCGTATTTAATTCTTTTAATTATTATTATTATTATTATTATTTTATTTACAATAGTAAGCGGTTACAAAACCGATGAAACTATTGACTCTGCTTTGCTGTTGAATATAAATGACAATGACAATGTAAAAGACAAACGATATTGACATATATAAAAAAAATGCAAACAATAAAGAAAAATTAGTATTATTGTCCATAGTGGGTGTCCATGTTCATAATTTGGGGGAACTCTCTATCTAATCGATTTTTGAACGAGTTTAAACGAGGGGCGGACACAGTATCCTCGGATAGGGCGTTCCACGTGTAGACTACTCTATTGACCAAGTAGTTTTTTTTTGGAAGCTTTGAACATTTCACTTTTTCTAGTTTTCTAGAGTGGCCTCTCAGGTTGATATTTTGATTTGGAAGAAAAATGTCTAGGTTGCAGTCGTAGTAGCCATGTAGAATTTTATATGTTTCGATAAGATCTCCTCTCAGACGTCGTTCTTTTAGTGTTGTTAACTGGAGCCTTGAAAGTCTTGTTCTATAGTCGTAGTTTGAAAGACAGTTTGGTATTTTTGTTATTTTTCTTTGGCATTGTTCGAGCATCTCAATGTCTTTAACAAAATATGGATTCCAGATGGACTGGCTATATTCAAGCTTAGGACGGATAAAAGTTTTATAGAGTTTTAATATTGAATCAGCTGAGCGATCATGAAAGGCTTTCTGCATACAGTACACAAGCGAATTGGTTTTTTTTACTATGTTGGAAATGTGTGTATCCCATTTCAGATTCGAAGATATAGTGATGCCGAGGTCCTTTTGTTCTTCAACATGTTTCAGGGTGATGTTATTCAACACATAAGGGAACTCTGTATTGGATGTTCCTATGCTAAGGACAGTACACTTTTCTTCATTTAACTGCATTTTCCAAATTTTGGACCATGACTCCACTTCTGTTAGATCCTGTTGTAATTCGGCATGATGGGTTATTGGGTTTGCATAGAGTTTGGTGTCGTCAGCAAAGAACGTGATTTTTGATTTTATATTGAGGGCTAGGTCACTGATGAACACCAAAAACAGCAATGGGCCGAGCACCGAACCCTGGGGTACACCACTCAACACTCTATGTCTGTTCGATAGGGTGCCATTGACTCGTACTTGGAAGAATCGGTTCTCCAGGAATGCCTTGATCAGGTTTAGCAATTTGCCTCTGACTCCATGATGTTCGAGTTTGTAGAGGAGCATGTTGTGTGGCACCTTATCGAACGCTTTCTCGAAGTCTAAGTAGATAACATCTACTTGCTCGTTCCTATCAAAGCTGTTGGTCCAGTCTTTGATAGGAACGAGCAAGTAGATGTTATCTACTTAGACTTCGAGAAAGCAAGAAATTGTGACTAATATTTGGCTGTATTTTATGTTTTACTGCAAAGTTTTACGGTTAGGTTAAAATCATTTAACATGTATCTAATCCTTTTGTGTTTCTTTTTATTAGCAATATATTATTATTTACTAATTTCGAACATTATAAGCACTCTCCCTTTACTCGCTGATATGTATATTTTGATGACTTGACTTCAAAATCTTATGCCTTGACTAATTGTTAATATAACATTAATGCTGAAGACATAAAATTGTAAAGTTGAGCTCATAATGTTTTACTAAATATTTTAGTTGTGTCACTAATGATGAACTAAGTATCTCTACTACTAAATGGTTATTATAATAAAACATTAGTGTTGGTATACCGTCTACAATGGTTAGTGCAATTATGATGATAATAGTGACCTATTATTATAATCTCCTATTATTCAATAAGAGGTAGTTGAGGTCATTAGTGACACAACTAAAATATTTAGTAAAACTTTATGAGCTCAGCTCATAGTTCGAATTTTTATCTGAAATAATTCCTATGCTTAAAAATATTTCAGTTAAAAATGTCAAGTTTGTTTTGTAGAGCTGTACAATTCTATCTGATTGTTCTCGTAACAGAAGCATGAAATAACTAAATAGAATATCAAATATAGATCTTTCATAAGCTTTAACACATTTTTTTTTAACCATTGGCCAATAAGAGAGTGATAAGCCATCACCCATCCCCAATGAGCAACCATCTTGAATGGTTACCTACTGTTGTGATGTGGCAATCATATTCTATTGTTATCCTTAGGTATTAATATAACTGGGTTTAAAAGGAAATTTTACACCAATAGGATCCTGATTTTTCTTGCTGACCCATAAACTATGATTAAATATTTAAGTTAAATAGTAAGTCCTAGAAATAAGTAATATTTGAGAACCAGAATTAGCTGGTGTAGAGTACTTAGGGCTACACATTGGCATCTCATCATTTCTCCATTTTTTCATAATTAGCATGTGATCAATATCAGCATCAAGCAATATTTATTTATTTATATACGGGGAAACCCCATTACAAAAATATAAATACAATATGTATCATTTGAGGTAAATAAACAATTTAACAAATATAATAATTATAAATATGCAAACAGCTTCCATTTATTAATTAATAGAATTTCTTACTGTCTGTTTAAATGAATTGAATGAATGACCTACTACTTCCAATTTATATATATATATATACGTCTATTAGATTTAAGGACCTATCGATAGGTGAATGCTTTCCATAGTGTGTTGAATGGAATTGAACATAAAACAAATTTTGACTTCTGTGAGCTCTGTTTGGAACATTGAAGTTTACCTTCTTTAGCAGATCAGGGCAGAGAATCATACCATTTAAATGTTTATATACCAAATATATGTCTGCATATGTTCTACATGTTTTTAAGGAATTCATATTAAGCCTGTTTAATATATGTGAGTAATCATGGTTCTCTACTAGTGCATTCTGTGAGTCGGATAGAACCTAGAAAAATATGAATTTTTTGTAGCCTAACGAGACTATGCGCCCCCCCGTTTTCGAGGATGTTCTGAACACGATGGCGGAGGTAAAATTTCTCTCCGGAGGTCATCCCAACCCCTAAACAGCCAAAAACCACCCCTGAAAGTAGCAAACTGCATATCCGCCGTATCCTACCAGCCAAACCTGTGTTGCCCCGTTCTCGAGGATGCTGAGCATGATGGTGATGTCGAGACCCCTCCTCGATCCCCGTCGACCCTCCAAACGGCCAAGAATCACCCCCGAAAGGGGTAAACTGCGGATAGGCTGTCTTCTTTCGGCTAAACCTGTGTTACCCTCCGTTTTCGAGGATGCTGAGTACAATAGTGATGTCAAGACCCCTCCTCGATCCCCGCCAACCTCCCAGCAAAAGCCATCAAAATTTTTACCTGGGTAAAATGATGCAGATCTGACAAAACACATCGATCTACTGAACGGTGAGATTTTTTACCGAGCGATATTTCTGAACAAGTAAAATTTTGTTGATAATTGCCCGGTGCCTTTACTCAACGTGCTCCTGTGTGTACTCTTCTCTGTCGCGAGCCTGCGTACTTTTGAACTAAATTCTTCCGTAAAAAATCAAAATCGACGGCATCATAAGTGCTTGGTTTCTATTTAACTCAGTAGATGGCGCCCGGAATATACCCCTGCAATTATCTAGGCATAGATAGACGGATTTCCTTTGATGCATGTAGTGTTGCATATATACACAACTAAACAGCAAAACTAAGACAAAGAAGAACGAACTAAAAGGTTCTTTAAATATAAATAAAACAAATCTACAGAGCATTAACTATTGTACGTATGTAAATTGTATTTCTAATATTTCTATGCGTAAGTAACGACGAGACTTTTGTTACGTTCTTACAATTTTCAGTAAACACTTTGTGGATTCCAAATAACTTGCAACAAGAATTTTCACTAACCACTGATTTATTTAATCACTAAAATTACACTAGCAAATACTTAAAAATCACACAACTAATAATCACTTAATCTAATATAAATTCACAACTTTTAAAACACTATGTACTTTACTTTTTCCCTTAAACTAGTCAACTCTTGTCTAACCTAAGAACTCTCTGTTTGTTTACTGAACTGAACTCTTCTTTATATTTCACTAAACTGTACTGTTCCCCCATCTGCTGGAGTCACCTCTTTATATACACACTTGGAATCCTTCTAGAACTCTTTTCTAGAATTCTCCATAGTTTTCTACCATGTAATAGATGATTGTTCGTCAATTGGCTCATAGACGGCGCCACCCTACTAGTCAGGGAAGTAACTAAGCTTCTGAGGAAAACTTTGAACATGAACTTAATCACATCTTTCCTTGTTAGAGGGCAGCACATAACACTGCCCCCTCCTTAAGCCTGAACGTCCCGGTCAGGCAATTCAGATTCCCCAACATACTTCATACTTCGCCAACCTATCCAAGTGCACGATCTTCATCTTGGACTTCTTACTACGTTGAATTCGGTAAACAACGTCATTGATCCGAGTGATGACTGAATACGGTCCTTCCCAGGGTGGGTGAAGCTTCGGAGATTTTCCCTTCTTTCGCTGTGGGTTATATAGCCAAACCAGATCGCCCTCCTTGAATCCTGCTGACGTTCCCTTCCGGTCATAGCGAGCCTTCATTCTGTCACTAGCTATGCTAACTTGGTTTCGAACCAATTCATGGACATTCCTCAGCTGTTGACTAACTTCGTCTGCGTAGTCATCCACGGACAGTGGCTTCTTATCTGGTGTACCAAACATCAAATCACATGGCAGTCTGATCTCGTGCCCAAATATTACACGAGCCGGTGTCTGTTTAGTCGTCTCATGAATGGCAGCCCTGTATGCCATTAAGAAAAATGGTATATGTCGATCCCAATCTCGCTGGTTCTTGTGAACTACCTTAGAAAGATGTTCCTTCATGGTTTTATTATGTCGTTCCACCATTCCATCTGACTGGGGATGAAGAGGGGTTGTCCGAGTCTTGTGAATGCCCAGCAACTCACAAATTTTCTGAAATACCCCCGACTCAAAGTTTCTCCCTTGATCGGAATGTAGCTCCAGGGGTACACCAAATCGGCATACAAGGTTATCCACCAAAACTCGAGCAACAGTAACTGCTTCCTGATTCGGAATGGCATAGGCTTCCGGCCATTTACTAAAATAGTCCATAGCGACCAGGATGTATTTATTCCCATCATCTGTCACTGGGAATGGGCCCGCTACATCTATAGCAATCCTCTCAAAAGGAGCTCCGACGTTATATTGCTTCATTTGGCCCCTGCTCTTCGTCTGTGGCCCTTTGGTAGCTGCACAAGCCTTGCATTTGCGGCACCAAGCTTCCACATCTTGACGGCTATTTATCCAATAAAATCGTTCCCGTACTTTAGCCAATGTCTTATTCATACCAAAATGTCCCCCGGACACTCCATCATGTATTTCCTGAAGTACTTTTGGGATCCGACAGCTGGGTATCACCAGACGCATAGTAACTTCCTTCCCATCTGGACTTTCCCATGCTCTCTTTAATAGCCCATCTATAACCTTAAGGGAGTCCCATTGTGCCCACAATGCCTTCAGCTCCACACTTTTGTCCGAAACATCCTTCCATTCCGGTCGCGTTCCTTTTTCTTTTGCCCTTAATATAGGACCAATTACGCTGTCATCCATTTGTTCTCGTCTTAGAACTTCCTTTGTCCAATCATCTGGAACATCTACCTGAACTGCCTTCACTTCTGCTACATCCTGCTGCTTCTTTATATTCTTGGCATTAACTTCCTTAGGGCTCCTTTGGCGACAGTACCTCTTGTCATGCCCCAATTTGCCGCAATTATAACAGCAGATTCCTTTTGTCAGACCTCCAGCACTTCGCTGCTGCTTCGGCTCCTGTTTCGGCGGTTGCGGTTCCTGTTTCAGCTCCGGTCGCGAACTTAATTCGTTTAGTAATTGTGCGACCATTTTCTGTATGTCTGTTAACATAACAATCAATCTCATCTTATCAGAGCGAACTTCCTCTTTCTTTGCAGTGTTTACTTCCCCAGGATTCCGTTCTCGACACTGCCGCATCATATGTCCTGGTTTGCTGCACTGATAACACCGAATCAACTTCCTTGGCTGTCCATCGCTCTGTTCTCTTTCCTGCTTCCTTGGAGCATCTGGTTTTGTCATCAACTGGCTTATCATTTTGTGTATGTCAGCCATCAAAGATTCCATATTTGATTTTTCTAAATGGTCCTCTTCTTCTACCTTCATGGTTCGTACTCTCGGACGTGCAGTCTCTTTGTAAGCGGCTTCAACCTCGAGGGCATGGATCAAGGCTTCACTACCAGTCTTATCTCGGGATAATCTAAGGACTCGCCTGATCTCCTCATCTCTTATGCCATCGATGAAAGTACCAACTGTTAATTGTTCCTGGAATTCTTTGGGCGCATCCGGGTAAGCCAGGTATGTCAGTCGCTCAACAGCTGCTTCAAAATCTTGTAAACTTTCCCCAGCCTTTTGTGTGCGTGATTTGAGCTGAGTTCGGTATACTTGGGTGAGGTGTTGGTCGCCATATCTTAGATCTAGTGCAGCCTCCAAAACTTTAAAATCCCGTTGCTGCGTTACTGGGATAGTCTGAAGCAACTCTGAGGCTTGACCTCTTAATGCTAGCACCAATGCCATAGCTTTGTCTTCGTTACTCCAATTGTTTGCGTATGCCGCTGCCTCAAATTGTCTTTTATAGGTTGACCAAGAAGTTTGACCATCAAAGGAAGGCGGTTGTAATCGAGGTCCTGATGATGATAATACCAGCTGGCCTCCTTGTTCTCTTAACAGTCGCTTAAGTCGCTCTACTTCTCCTTCAACTGCACGAAATTTTCCTTTGACTTCAGTTACTTCCTCTTCAACCTTAGTAACTTTTACTTCAACGCCAGTAATTTTTTCTTCAACGTCGGTAACTTTTCCCTTAATGTCACTAATTTCTCCTTCGACGTTACCAACTTTTTGTTCAACTTTATCTACTTTTTCCTTGACTTCATTAGTGGCTGACAGGATAGCATCTTGTTGCACCTGTATAATTTTTCTCAATTCTTCCTTTTCTTCTTGACGTCTTCTTTCTTTTTCTTCTTCACGTCTCGCCTGTTCTTCTTTCTCTTCTAGACGTCGTTTTTCTTGTTCTTCTTTATCTTCTTGACGTCGTTTCTCTTGTTCTTCTTTATCTTCTTGACGTCGTTTCTCTTGTTCTTCTAGCATCATTTTGCTAAATGCAGCTAACATGTCTTGCATTTGTTTTTCAGCGGCCATGCTTCTTGTTTCCATTCAAAAACTAACAAACAACACTAACAAGTTTTATTTAAAGTCTATGCCAGGTACAAGTAGAATGTTCTATAAATTTTCTCACACTATATGGCACAAATTAGTCTTGTCTAATGTCTATATTACTTTCCAGTTCGACTCACTTCACTATCTCCAGTGGTTTCCAAATAGAACACTATGGAACTTCGTCGAATTCTTCAGAAATTCTGTTGCAATTCCGCTTCCGACACCAATTGTTACGTTCTTACAATTTTCAGTAAACACTTTGTGGATTCCAAATAACTTGCAACAAGAATTTTCACTAACCACTGATTTATTTAATCACTAAAATTACACTAGCAAATACTTAAAAATCACACAACTAATAATCACTTAATCTAATATAAATTCACAACTTTTAAAACACTATGTACTTTACTTTTTCCCTTAAACTAGTCAACTCTTGTCTAACCTAAGAACTCTCTGTTTGTTTACTGAACTGAACTCTTCTTTATATTTCACTAAACTGTACTGTTCCCCCATCTGCTGGAGTCACCTCTTTATATACACACTTGGAATCCTTCTAGAACTCTTTTCTAGAATTCTCCATAGTTTTCTACCATGTAATAGATGATTGTTCGTCAATTGGCTCATAGACGGCGCCACCCTACTAGTCAGGGAAGTAACTAAGCTTCTGAGGAAAACTTTGAACATGAACTTAATCACATCTTTCCTTGTTAGAGGGCAGCACATAACACTTTATTTGTTCTGCTATCTATTGCATTACACACAACTAAACACTTACGAAGTCATTCGTATGGGTCCTGCCGCATCACCTAATATACTACATCGTGGTAAGAAGTAAGAGTGTAATGATATTTTTGTCCATTTGTTAAGCGAGGAGAGGTAGCGATATTTTTTTGCTCAGCATCCTCGGCAACAGGGGATAACACGGGTTTAGCCGAGAGAAGACGGCCTATCCGTGATTTACCCTTTTCATAGGTGATTTTTGGCCATTTGGAGAGTTGGCGAGGATCGAGGAGGGGTCTCGAACATCACCATCATGCTCAGCATCCTCGTAAACGAGGGGTAACATGGGTTCAGCCGAGAAAAGACGGCCTATCCGCGGTTTACCCATTTCAGGGATGACTTTTGGCCCTTTGGAGGGTTGGCCGGGGTCGAGGAGGGGTTTCGGCATTACCATCGTGCTCAGCATTCTCGAAAACGGGGTCAACACAAGTTTGGCAGATAGGAGACGGCGGATGTGCAGTTACCCCTTTCAGGGGTGGTTTTTGGCCGTTTGGGAGGTGGGGTGACCTCGGAGATAAATTTTATCGCCGCCATCGTGTTCAACATCCTCGAAAATGGGGGGGGCGCATGGTCTCGTTAGGTTAGAAAAAATTCATATTCCTGTCCAACTTACAGAATGCACTATACCGGGCAATGAAGTTTAAAAGCACAATATATCAAAAATTTATTTTGGACTCTTTCAAGTGAAACAATATGAACTGAGTACAATGGAGACCAAACAATAGATGCATATTCAACATGTGTTATAACCAGTAACATATAAACACTTCGGAGAGTCATTGAAAATTCTGCACAATTGCCTAACATTTTTGATGATTTAGCTACAATGCTGTTTATATACTCTATGAAGTTTAATTGTTTAGTTGAATCTATATATTATTGTAAAAAGTTGATCCAAGACAAAAAAACATGAACAGACACTTAGGGTACGGACACAGTGGAGCATCACACCAAACCTCGCCTCAGCAACAACTAACCTACTACAGTATGGTTCATGAGAATTGAGGGCCTTAATTTCTAACATAAAACTAAACACTGTCAATGAAAAAACTGTCCCTATATTAAATAAATCCGTCATGTTTGTAGAATAAAGTTTCTATTTCTGTAAAACTTTGAGGTGAAGCTTGGTTCGAGCCCCTTACAGCCTTAATTCTATTGTTTTACAAATTCCTGTTAAAAAAATAAGTGAAATTAGTAAAAAGTTAGACAAAACAAAGGATATTTCAGTCTTCATTAGTTTTAATGTATGTTTTTTTTTCATGAGAACCTGCTATACACCATATTTCACCACAGCGGTTACCCTCTCAAATACTGTTATTATTGAATTTCAATAATTTCCATTTCCATTAATTTCCAATTATCTAATTCTAATCTGACAAGATCAATAAAGACATTGGTGCATTTCAAAACAAATTAGCTATAGGTCAATGATGATTTAACAAATAAATATCGTCAATTTTGGATAGGGACAAATAATAGTTCGATCTCCCTGTGAAAACTAAAGAAATATATTCTAGGGCTTAATCAAGCAAAACTTCTACACTAACTAGAAATTATCTAATTTCTTCATATTTATATCGATGTTCTTCCTTCTGATAATGCTAACATATTTAAAGAAAACTCCTTGTGAACATAAAAGAAAAGAAAATTGTTAATAATACAATTTTTATTTGTCTCCAACGAAAAGCTATGGAGTTGTATATACATATTCAATAAACAAAAAAATAAGGTTAAAAAAAATTTACAATATTTACATTAGGTAAAAAAAAAACACTAAGTAGGTATACCTACTTAAGCTATTACAAACCTAACATATTTATAAGAATAGGTGTGTTTGTTTATGACAGTTATAACCAATCCAAATGTAAATAATATATTTTTTTATTCGTCATTTTAATATTCTTTTAAATTATTCCAGAAATTTTTCATATAAAATTAGTAGATATAAAATTTGTTTTGTCATCGTCTGCAGAAAAACCGCTGTAAATCAATTTACAGAGCAACTTAAAAGAAGCCTGGGAATCTCAAATTATGTACGCTTGTCTAGGTTTCCAACTTAGAACCGCTCGAATAATTTAATTCGGTATTCATTTTATAAGTAATTTTCTTCGTCTAACATATCCCTTGTATTAAAATAGATCATTCACATAATTTTAACAAACCTTTAAAGACAATGGGGCTGATTATTGATTAATCCTTATTTTCAGTACTTTTTAAATAGCAGACTACGATGGCAAAGTGTTTTATGGGGGAAGGTTGAGGCAAAATATAGGACTGTCCAACTAATAATGAATTATATAACAAATTTTAATAACAATTATTGTTAAAAATAAATGCTATCTACAAACAAAAATGAATACCAGATTTTGAATAACCTTGAACTGTAATAGCTCTTTGCTTAAAGAAAATTAAAATTTACTATAATAATCCTTGTAAATTCGAGACACTTTTATACCGCTCAAATTGTTAATAATCGTAGATCAGTAATTTAAAAACGAAAAAGTTTTATGACCAGTAAAATCAGACCAATCATGACCTCTGACATGAAAATCAACAAGAAATCAACGCTAGCCACTTGACGAGACGCGTTAAAAATAATGTTTTGTGGCAAGTCCCTCTTGTCTTAGAGACACTATTTTTTTTAAATATGAAAATAAAGTACTTACTTCTCATTGGAAATATCTTTAATTGACAGTCTTATTACTATAAACTTCATAAATATGGCTCCATAAGATATGGACAACGTCTATTCATAGATGAAAACACTTGAAATGTCGGCTAAGACAGGATTACAATTATTAGAAAACTTCACAATTGTCACTTTTCAGTACCGTCTAATTATTTATGATGTTTATTATCTAATATTTTCATGTTTTGAAGGTTTATTTGTGTATTTTCGAATGCACTAGCTCACCAAACTTTGGTCCGCCATTTTAGAATTTTCACTAACAATGGAAGGCGCCATCTTTTGAGATAATAGTTATTGGCGGTAAAATTAATTCAAACAAAAGGATATTAGGCAGAAATTTTATAATTACTTATATCCTACTAACTTTTATAACTGTTTGGCAGTTTGATGGTCATAAAAGTAAGCCAATACGCTGAATAAATATTAAATCACAAAAATTATAATTACAAAAGGGGCCCGATAATATATTTTATATGAATTTTGGTCAGAGTACGGCATTCACGTGAAGTTAGAGGAATCTGGATTCAAATGAAAAAATATTTGATACGATGTTGGTTGATTTGATAGTAAAAAAATATAAAGGCGCGGCGCGCCGGTTTTTTCATATAAAATGTACACGCCACGCATATATTTTTGTTATAGTGTATGACTAAAAAATAAATATATATATTTTTCTTTTTAATAAAAACTTTTATTTTTCAAAAAGTTATTTCCTTTTGGAAGGGGAGCTGATCAAAAGACTTTATGGGTTAAATAAGTCTAATTTGAACTGTATTGTATATGGCATTTCCATGACCCAGAGTGGGTTTTATGGCAAAAAAATTCGAATGGAGGGTGAGGTGGTGGCATAATAACTGGAATTACATGTGTACAAAATTTCAAATCTATCAGAGATAGATATGTGGAAGCGGGTCAAAATTGGATTTTGAGGTTTTTCACCCGCCATAATATGCCAAATAGCTGAAACTGAATAAAAGCTTGCATAAAATATAAATTTCAAGTTGGGAAAAAATTATTATGAGGCAGTGTCCCAGACATGAAATGATGACAACTGATTTATCTAAAATTCCACCATTATGTCTAAGATGCTGCGATAATATTAAAACTACCCAAAAAATGACTTAACGGAACCAATTTACTTTAAAAATTTTATCCTGTCTGAGGTATCTTCCTCGGTTTTTTGTGTAGGATGTTTGACGCTTCATATACAGATTTTGTAATTAGTCTAGGCGTCAGAGGTTGAATATCACCAGATTGATGGAATAATTCCTAAGGGAGCTTTTTTGCGAAGGAACGAATCGCGGGTCACATCAGCGTAAGAGAGCAAAAAGTTATAATGTGTAAAAAGAAGTGTCGATAGCGTGGCACGCGAGGGGAGTCGAGCACGCTCCTTCGCACGGTTCTATCTTAAAAACTATTACACCAATCGAAAAAAATGTAGAGCCCTTTTTTATGTAAAATTTAGTGGAGAATAAATTTATATTCTCGATTTTTGTCGTATTATTGATATTTGCGAAGATATTTAAAAAAACGCAAAAATTTTCACTTTCAATTGTTTAAACAAGTATGTTCCAGACCGAATTGGAGGGGGCATTTTCAATAAATCTCTTTCTAAACATAAAAAGAAGCGATAGAAAAAAAAAGCTCCCTTAGCAATTTTTATAACAAAAAAAAACCTTGACGCCTGGGGTAAATAATGTGCTCAAGTTTAACATATACTAGAGGGTCAAAATATATTTTGTACAATTGAAAAAGTATTTCAGAAGCACTTTATATTAAAAAAAAAAAGAAGGAAAATATTTGTAACTTATTTTTTTCCAGGACAAGGAACAAAATAAAAGGATGTTTTTAATTTTATTAAATAATCTTGATTTTTTCCTTTTATTTCCTTTATTTTTCCCTTGTTCTGAAAAAAATGCGTTGCGAACATTTTACAAGTACTTTCGTAGATCCCAGAGTGGCTAGCATATTCTTTAAAAATATATTTCACAAATTCCAATCAAAAATTTTTCTCCACAAAATGCCTTCGTTTGATCTTAGTAGTCATCCCTTAGAGTTTGATGTGGCTCCCATGCTCTATAACTAAGTTATAGCTTACCAAAATATCACGGGCCACCACCGGTCAGTTTAGAAATGAATCACTTATTTCCATTGGTATAGATGTCAACTACCTGAATCCAATTGGAAATTATCACTGGAATGTTTCATGTTTTTTTTGTTTGTTAGTACTGGCAATTGTGTGTCCAAAGTAATAATTAGGTCATAAATATTCTTAATTTTTTAAAATAAAATTAAAAAATTTCACAATTTATGAGGGTGATTGACAATGCACAGAATAGTACCTAAATTGTACCGCATTTTGGTAAAATATAAAGTATTTCTTTTAACCAGTGCGATATAAATACCGTTTCTTTATGTAGTTTTATGATTTTCAATATTAATACACGATATTACAACCGAAATGGTGACAGAATTAAAGTATGTATAGTCTAAAAATATAATAACGGTCATAATACAGAAAAAACACATGCAACTTAATTAATGATGATTTAATTAACAATGTTTATCCACAACCACTATATTAGGAAGGTTTAATACGTCTGTTTTCCATGGATTAGGATTCATAATACCGCGCTGCGATTTTATCAACTAATAAACAAACTCTTGTCATAGAAACGATTCAAAGACCTTCTATTTTTTTGCTCAAAATCAAAAGATTCTTAATCAAAATAAACTTGTCAAATCTGACGTTTTTCAAAATCAGAATTTTTCACCTGCTCTCATATGGCTTTCCCGCTCTTAATTTAGCCATGGTCATGGATAAAACGTTGAATTACATTCGGGGATTAACAAGCCTTCAATCCAAAATTGGAAAAAATGTGACTCTCGCCTGCACAATTTTTCTCGTAGATTAAAGGCTTGTCAATCCCCTTATATAATTAATAATTGTTATACTTGCCTGTAGTTTTGCTGAATGTCATGAGTAGTTAACGTAGAAAAGTAAATCGCCCTCAGATAATAAAGAAATATTCAGGATATTCTATAACTTTATACAATGATTAAGACTAATAAATGTCCATAAATTGGAGAGGAATAAAATGAGGGACAGAGTGACTAAGGGTTATGATAGCAATAAAACAATATTATTTACAGTCTTATTTTATTTGCTTTGAGAATGAAGAGCTTTTCAAAGTTCTCGTCCGTGAAAATATGACTACATAGATTATTTACCATCATTACAAGTGAAAGTAAATGCTCTTCTGTAGCTTATGGTGGCAAGTGTGTACATATATTATATTACAGAAAAAGTTTTTCCATATTCAAGTAACTTACAATATACAATATGTGCTATTTCTCAGAATAACTATTAATTGTGGACCTTTGTAAGTGATAGCACACAAGCAGTTAGCATTGATTATGATAAAACGTACTCATTGTATAAGTGCAATGTATTCATGTAAACGGAAATGTATCGAAGCACATAAAAATACACTTGGATATATTTTTAGTCCAATATGCGATAAATGCCTTTAAAATAATATTAAATATTATATAAGGAGAGCTCGCTACATAAGTATTACTTTCTCATACAGTGAACATGAGAAGTAGTAGGGAGACTAGAAGTGCGAGTCTGCTAAATCAACTGGGAGTGTAAACTGGGTGTGGGTGAATTTTGAATCTGAAAAACATTATTCCAACAGTCTTGAAATTTACAATTTGTCACAAAGTACATATAACTATTGGCAGACTCCCAGGTAGAGGACAAAGAATCAGCAGAATGTGTCAGTCATAGAAATTCCGAAAAATTAACGTGGCACTTGGCACATCTGTTGATGATCATGTCTATTATCAAATACACCATCTCTGCAAGGGACCAACGAGCAGTCTGTGAAGAAACACCCGAATGTTCAGCTACTCCACCAAAGACAGGGGTTTGCTTGATTTGCAATTTATCTCAAAAAAAGGCACAATTATGTCGTACAATCCTTACATTGCTCCAAGATCACTTTGAAACAGAAAATGAAGCAAAATGCCAAGGCATTAAACGATACTGAGATGATAAAAAAAATCTCAATTGCACCAACCGACAAAATCTATTACCACACCAACTGTAAGAAAGATGTTATTTCCAAAAAAATTTATTGGATCCAATACGGAAACCTACTGACTGGCACACAAAACGAGATTGTCATAAAACTGCTTATAATGAAGTTTGCAATTTTATTGAGGAAGATAGCGAATATGACAGTGATGAGGACAGAGAGGAAAGTGCTGCTGACAAAGAGGATTTTCAAAATACATAATTTTTTCCATTATTTCTAAAAGTAAAAAGTATTTTTTATAGTTTATAGCATCCTTGCCAACTTCTGGACAAATAAGTCTAACTTCAACGATTTTTCCCTCACTTTCAAGTCTGCTATGTGTGATACCTTAAGAAGAACTACTTAGTAATATACAGGTAAAATTGCAAAACTGTCAAAATAACGTTCAATGTAGAAAGTAAATTGTTTTGTTGCGTTGGATAGGAGTACTCTCAGTATGCCAAGTCAGGTAGAGCAAGGTCTGCTAATAATTTATCCGCTACTTTAATGTCTGCAATATTGTATATCAGTGCAGGGTGCAAGTAATCAAGGAGAATAATTCCAAGACTGTCAGAATGATGTTAATTTTTCAGAATTTTCTATGAATTTTACGTGTTTTGGCCTACCTGGGGGTCTACCAATAGTTACATGTATTTTATGGCCTTGTATACTAGAAAACTGTAAATTTTTATCCATTGATTTTGATCCCCTACCCCCAATTTATGCTCCCAGTTTGATTTGGCAGGCTCGCACTTCTAGTCTCTCTACTACTTCTCATGTTCACTGTACGAGAAAGTCAGACTGTATCGAGTAATGTTAAAATTATGTTGCGAGCTCTTAGACTAATAGTCTGTACCACTGTGCCCATACTACATGGTGTGCTTATTTGTCAATAGAATAAAACAATAAGTAAGTGATATTATATGACTGATGGTCGAGAAGTAAGCGCACTTACCTCTTACCCAAAAGTCCCGGGTTCGATTTCCGGTCGTGGCAGTGGCAAATACTGTGAGAGGAATTTTTCCACTATACACGGATATTGGGTGTGTGTCCCTTGTCTCTAAATGTGGAGCCCTCTCCAACACAAGGCTCTTCTAGAGCCTTCCGGGATAAAGGGGGTCATAATTACCTGTGGTGTTGTAGATATCAAAATATGATTTAACTTAACTTACCTCTATATAATCTGGATCCCTAAGAATACATGGACCTCGCTTTGCTCATCTCAATAATAACACATATTACAGAAAGGAACCCGCACAGAAACATGTGATTTGGGATCCCAGTGAAAATGGTTGATACAGAGATATGTCGTAGTTCAGATCTTCCTGATAAAAAGTTCAAATGGGACCAAGGCTCGAAAACCGTTTATTTTGGAGTTACAGCAAGTGCAAAAGTCGAAAATTCGTAAATTCTGGGATTTAGGATCCTGGTGAAAATGATTGAAATTGAGATATGTTGTAGTTCAGACCTTCCTGATGAAAAGTTCAAACGGAACCAAAGCCGGAAAACCTTTTATTTTGGAGTTACAGCAAGAGTGAAAGTCGGAAATGCGTCAATTCGTGAAAAATCTTCAAAAATATACATATACATATATGATATGCAGATTTTATGATCAATTAAGTATAAAAGCTGCGTTTGAAACTATTGGAAGAGCGTTTTGATTTTACATTGTTTAGTTCAGGTTTTTACTCTTCCAAATCCGTGCATTTTACAAATAAGAGTACTATAAAATAACTCATCTACACAAAGAACACTATACGAACGGTCGATTTTATTTTATTTGTCTGTGTCAAAATCTTATTTTTTCAACAAAATATTCAATATTCGAATGCCTATTCCTACTTTCATTTTTATCAACTGAATACATAATTGGTATTTATTTTATGTCTTACTCAAAACTATTGTTTGCGAAAACTATGCCATTCAAAAAATTGGAATGTGTTAGTAGGAAAATTCGAAAATCCTTTGCAAATAACAATTTTTTCTGCTCCTCCGCGTTTATTGATTTTTATTCTTGGCATGAAGATATTTTATTTTTAATTGTTTAGGCTCCTTTCTCTCATTTCTAACGTCAGACACTGAATATGACTAGCTCCTGAACTCTCGATGATAGCATATTTTGAACGGAAATTCCATTTTCGTATAATTTGCACATGCGCTGCATATCTAGCAGATGACGCTCTCTGTAATTTTAAATTCAAGTTGCATTACGATGTTAATATCGCATGACTGTTATTATCTAGTACCGTATATATAAATGTGTATGACTGATGGTCAAGAGGTGAGCGCACTTGCCTCTCATCCAAAAGTTCCAGGTTCGATCCCCGGTCATGGTAGTGGAAAACACTGTGAGAGGGATTTTTTCACTATTCACGGACATTGGGTGTGTGTCCCTTGTCTCTAAATGTGTAGCCCTCTCTCACACAAGACTCTTCTAGAGCTTTCCGTGATAAAAGGGGTCGTCATTACCTGTGGCGTATTTATTATATATTTATTATTATTAGATATTTTTGATTTTTGAAGATTCGCCTTGGTCTCATTTGAACTTTTCATCAGGAAGATCTGAACTACAATATATCTCAATTTCGACCATTTCGACCGAGATCCCAAATCACGTGTTTCTGTGCGGAGTCCTTTAACTAGAAATGTTATTTTATTGCTTTACTTATAGTCCGTGGTACCACTGCAAAAATATCTTGCACTACCTATTTTCCTGCTATTTGTCAATAGGTGCAGGGAGAGGGGGGCAGTAGGGGTTAATGCTTGGGGTGGTCATATTTCTTGTTAAATTCAAATTATAATTTGACATCGGTTTTTTCAAAGCTTTTTGCCGTCCATGGTCCATGCGATACATGTTATCAAATGTCCTGAAAAATCCAACAATAAATACCCTTGGCAGCAATTTTGGTAGTCAAATCTAGTTCCCAGGTCCAACTTCTGGAATAAAAACATCGAGAGATTGTTTAAACGTGGTTTTTATGAAGCTAAGATGTCATTAACAGCAATTTTTTGTGTCGCCGAAAGGGTTAATATGCAAAAATGTGTTTTGCGAACTCATCAAAGGCAAGCTGTTTTTGCAGATGGTGTAATAAATGTTTTTTAATCGCCTTCCAGGTCACCTGAATGGTGTCTTAAGTCTAGGAGATCTAGATTTGTCTGAATGATGGAGACGGGGCCCTACAGTTTATAGTGAGATCTGAACCACTTCTTGGGGATAATTTATATTTGAAAATTACTTTGCAGTAGATTGGGCTTGAACCCACTTCTCTAGGTATGCTCAGAGAGAGAGTTAGACATGCTAACCCACTGAGCTACTATCCCTCATCAGAACTAATGGTCTAAATAAGGTTTTCTTACTCTAATTAATTAAAACAGCAATATTCCACATTGTAGTTTTACTCCATTAACCCCTGCATTTAGCTCTATATTAACCCCGTGTTTTAAAATTTTTTTTCGAAATAACCAAATTCATAACCGTAATTAGCTTTAATTAAGTAAATAAAATATAGAAAAATATTTTACCATTAATTCCTCACCTCTTGCCACCTCCCCACCCCTAATAAAGGCAAAAATTGAAACTACCATATTTTAATTTGGTGAAAACTCATTCCAGTGTCAGTGTCACACCACAAATTTCAACCCTCCTTCAGGTTTATGAGGGTAGTTGCAGCTTCTCATTCAGATAACTTCTTTTTAAATTATTTAAATGGTTAAAATAATAATTGATAACTATATTATCCAAGATTAGTATCTAAAATTAAAAAATTTGTTATAAAGCAAGTTATTTAAAAAAAAAAAATGAAGAATACTCGACTGCAAATTTTGTATATAAAAGTTAATGCTGTTTTTAGTGATTTACCATGTTAAACTTGATTCTCCTTTTTAAATATTTAAGAGAAAAATAACCTCCTCGCTTTTCTTATCTAGGCCTCGGCGTGCAAGGACTTGTCGAATCAGTTTTTTTGCTCAATTCCAGACAATTAAGCAACTCTCGATCACAAGCCACCTCGTCCGTCCCCAGGGGATGAAATGATCTCCAGTCCCAAAATCGCAAAACCATCATAAAGCTCGAATTTGAACAGAAATGAATATATCCCTGTTTTCGTGGGTAAAAAAAACGACGAGAACAATTTCTTGAGTTTGGGGGTGGTTGGGGAGGAGTGGGTAAGAAAATATTGCCACCATCATGTTTCTCGCCCTCGAAAACTGAGGTATTTTGGCTTTTGGGGGTGTGGTTTCAACCCTCGGGGTCGGGCGGGATGGCCTGTGGTCAATAGTTGCTCCATGTATTGAAATGAAGCAAAAAATCCCGATCCGGCAAGCCCTCGCACGCCCAGACCCGAAAACTCGAAAAAGGGGGTGTTTTCTTACATAAAGGGGTAGTTTGCACTAGTTGGGGTATAAACCATTATTACCATCGTATTCTTCACCCTCGAAAACAGGGGGAGCAAAATGTCTTTTGCCGCATTCCCAGTACTTTCATGTTTATCACCTTTTTCTGCAGCTCCACAGGGGGCTACCACGTGTGTGCATGTGTATATATATGCATTTATGTGTAAATGCTCATGTGTATGCATTTGGAATTGGTTGGGAAGGTGGTCAATAAGAATTATTGAGCCACAGCACTTAGGCCCCATTGGGCCCCTTGTACATCCTCCCTGTAGGCAGACCCTCTACATAGAGGTGTTTCGCTTAATCTCATATTAAGGAGATGTTTTCTTAGCGGACAGTGTCCAGTCTGGATTACCGTTATAAGACGTACATTCCTTCTGGACATTGCCAGGTAGTCCACTGTTGTACTCTTGTTGTGGTATTTCAGTAACTCCCTAGCAAGCTTATAGCTGTTTGTTTCATCCCACAGCTTCTTGAATTCATTGTGGGTGTTCTCTTTAATTAATTGTATTATCACCGTGATCGGTAACAGACTAGCCGGGCCAGTCTGTCGGCTACTTTGTTGCCACTACACTGTGCATGTCCTTTCGCCCAGCATACCAGTATGTTATTCATGCTGGAGGCACCCACAAGTGCTTGGTGACATTCCCATACTGCTCCTGTGGTGATTTTGTGACTTCTCAGGTCTAGTAATGATTGTCTACAATCTGTGTAGATCCTAATTGTTTCGCCCGTAGTTTATCTATGTACAATCTCTTTTGCGGCTATGGTTATGTCCGCCAGTTCGGTCTATACTAAACTAGCTCGCCCATCCATTGCCCATTTATATTGGATTTGCAGACTTCTGGAGTATATTCCACATCCTGCCCCATCCTTCTTTTTTGATCCGTCTGTGAAGATGTTGATCACACCTTCGCCAGCAGTCTCGTTCTCACTATTTGTCTGTATTATGTAGGGTCTGTCAAAGACAAACCGGGAAGAAATGCCATCTGTGCACACCTGTAGAAGAGGCGTCTTCTTGACAACCTCATTTTACAGGTGACTCCTGGCCTCTCCACAGCCTACATTTGGTTGTATGCCAACGGTTTTGAGGCGTACCATTGTTGTCAGAGCCATTTCTCCTAGATATATATCTAGTGGTGGCAGACACAGCATTACCTCCATAGCTCTCGTTGGCGTTGTTCGCATAGCTCCGGTTATGCTTAGGCAGGCGACTCTCTGCACTTGGCTGAGCTTGACCTTAGCCGTAGCCTGTTTGCTTTTAGGCCACCAAACCACAGCTCCATAGGTTATCATGTGTATGTATTATATGTATGTGTATTTTTACTGTGAATGTGCTTTTGACTTTCCATATGTACATATTTGAATCTAATTGTGTGGCCAATAAAATCATTAATATTAACTGTGTAAGTGTAGCACAAACAGGTTTAGACTGTCAAATTATTTTAGAATAGGCTTTTACAAATTTTCAATTTTTTTAAATATAGGTTTATTCAAAATTTGGTTCCATTTTTTAAATTTCAGAAGATCCTAATATTTTAAAAATTGTTGCCTCCACTTGACCAATATTGTAAGACCTATTCCGTATGTTCTTGCATTTATACATTGTGTGACAGACTAATCAAGCTCTATTGCATAATATACATTTAAGTCGATGTCATTAGGCTTAAAATTGGCACATTATATACTTTGTACAAAAGAGTATATCATATTTATTAAGCAGGTAAGTGTGTCAGCTAGATGTAGAGAGTTATGAAACATTAAAAAAAATAAATATACATGAAGAAAATTGCTGCAATCTTTGATAAGAATCTATAAAAACAAAAATAATATAGCAGAAAATATAACAAACAGATTTACTTTTGGCAAGAATATATTTTTAACTTTCAAAGTGTCTTTTTAATGTCTATCGTTAAATAATATTAAATTTAAATTACAGCTAAAGGCCATCAAAAATATTTTTCCTTAACATTCACACATCTTTATCAACGAAAAAATAAAGTATGTGTAAATAATTATTTACAAAATTATATACATAATAAAGCAAAAATATCACTTTACAAGGTAATATCAATCATTGGTAATAAATCAGGAAATAAAAAAGACTAGAAATCATTTACAAGAATCTAAACATGAGGTGAAGGCGACGATATTCCATGAGACACAGACTTTTCTAATACAACATCTAATTCATCTAACGGTAGTAATATTTGCCGTAGGAAGGTCAATAGACCTCGGTTTCTCAAAAATGAGTTTTCTTCATACATTTCTAAGGTTACCTTACATGCTGCCATTGGAACTAACATTCTATGCAGTAAATGTTCTCTGGAATAATGAAACTTCAGTCAGTAAAAAGTATAGTGAAGTTATTGCTAGAAAAAAAGATATTATAGAACTGTTTACCTAACACTAAGACATATAAACAGTTGGAATTTTCCATCCTTTCCAAGAGTTTTGCTGGTTTGCATCATTTCATCTATAAGATGACAGTAACATCTCCAAACAGCTACAGTTTCTTGGTGATTCCTTTCTAAACTTGCAGATCTATTACCTGATACTTCTTCTACTAATTCTAACTCAAACTGTTCCTTAACACGAACTAAAAATATAGAAAACAATACAACTTATGTTAGAAAATGCCCAAAGGTCAGTACAGGAATGGTCTAAATTTTGTTTCTCTTACTAAGTAAAATATATAATGAATAAGATGCAACTTTGAATTTGATTGAAAAATTATATTATGGCAAATTAATACAAAAGATAATGTCAGTTCTTTGTAATAAAACAGGATGCAATGTTTTAACATATTTTACAAAAATGTCAGTTTCCAAAAGAGAATAACAAAATATTCAAGTGATCATTCTAAGTATGTGACATAACTTTTAAAAAATACGAGATTTTCCTTTCCATCTTATTATACCCTTTATGATTTATCCCTTCCGTTCCAATGTTAGAGTTTGTTACCATAGTCACGATAATTTTATATTCAAATATATGATTTTCTTACCAAAGTAATCCCATAAATAATGCTTGCCCATGAAAAGCCGAGCAGATTTAAAACCAAGCAAAAAAACATTTTCAAGGCAAGAAACTAAACCATTTTCACTACAAAGGAGTGCAGTTAAAGTTGTATGTCTTTCCGAGCTTCTTCTATAATGCCATTTTACTATTTTATTCACACAGTCACCTGAAATAATATCAACAAATTCTATTATGAGCACATACAGGGCACACTTTAATACTTGTATAGTTATTATTCAATATGTTCTCGTATATAGTGTAGCAAAGTTTTGAATTTACCATTTTTTTAAATTCATTTATTTACTACCAATTTACAAAAAAAATCCGTTCAGCATTGCATTATTCGAAAATATCATGTTTTGAACCCAGAAATATTAAGACGTATTTATAGAAAGAAACTGAGCAAATTCTTATGTAGTTTTAAAAACAATTATTCAACGGAATATAAACACTATTATTAGTAAAGGTAGAAACGTTACTTTTAATTTTTGTAAAAGTAAATAAATAAAATAATGTTTTTAGCAAGGCAGCAATAAATGAACTTAATATTTCGGTTTTACCTAGCATATGTTGGATTTGGGATGGTTTTAACTCAGTCCTTGGTGGTGGTGCAGGGGATCTTGCCCTTGGCGTAGATCGACCAAGGCTACCACCAGATCTCACTGATTCCTCAACTTCCTCCTTTCTCGATATTAATGTGCCAACTAGAAGCCTCTCTGTAGACCCATCGTCAACACCTCTCCCTAGCCATCGCCCACAAGGGAATCTACAAACATTCTATGTTTGCACAGTAGACAATATTTTAAAAAATGTCTTAGAAAGATATGATGTTCTTTAAGCAAAATTAAAAATAAAGAACATACCAAGCTTTCACTGGAAAATTAACATCAGCTTTGATCATAGCTGTGGTTAAATCTGTGTTAGTACAGTATCTGTTAAGGAAATTAAGTATTTTGAAAAAATGTACCCCACTGCCAGTGGGTGCTGGGAATCGAACCCAGAACATAATAGACAGTTTGACCAAGTATGATAGTCACACAACACATTTTAGTCGATTTAGCTGCCATGCCAGATAAAGGAATGATCTTATATTTTTGCTTACTGTATTATAAGCTATTTTTATGAAAAAATAATCCCAAAGATTAGATTTTGTCCAGTACTATTAAAGAAGTATATGTAGATAACTGTCTAAAAAAGCTTTAATAATGCATATTTTTATTAAGAATTCATATCATAAAGTAAAATGTCTAGTAAAATTATATTAACTATATTAGGTGACAAAAAATCCATTGCATATGAACTATTCTAAATCAACGAGTTAAATTAATTCGGCAAAATAAGTTTTAGATGGCTATGTTAAAAAAATACAGATCATATTAATATTAACAGAAAAGAGATGTTATTCTAAGCACAGATGTAGTACATCATTGAAATGGCGCCATGAGTGCAGAAGTTTGCAATATTATGTCGCTTAAAGTAACACTTACTTGTATGTATGTCCTGTTATTTCATTACGAACAATTACGTATTCAATCATCCACTTTGCATAGAGCCCAGAATTATCATGTCCGATTCTTAAGGTTGTTAGAACTCCCAAATTTTGATGCTAAAATTAAATTTTTCATCAAGATGTATTTGTTAAAAAACATCAAATTAATCTTATACCTTATACTCAAAATTTAAAGTAGATTTTGGCACCATAACATGATTTGTTTCAGAAAGCGTTCCTGATAATACTACCCAAACATTAGCGGATGAAGTTGTGCCTTTTTTATTTGGTACTATCACAATTCGGTAAGGTATCACTAGAAAAATCACAAAAAAGATACGATATTTAGAATATCCCAAAGGAGATGCTTACCAGTGGTTGGGTATGTGCTTGTAAAACAAAAATAATCTACAGCATTCAAAGAGAGCAAATGATATAAAAATTGTTCGCGCTCCTCTTCACATCGTAAAAATGCCGAACGCTTATATTGTCCACGTAGTAGGCTTTGATCAGAAAGCAGGGTACGAAAGTGTTTAGATAACTGCTTCTTCTCCAAAGCAAGACGAACCAATGCTCTGGCCATTCCTATTCCCGTCCTAACATCTGGCATCGACTGAACATTTCTGCAAAAGTAGGCACTTAATTAGTTTATAACAATTGTCTAGGCATAGTGCAAAAGCCTGAAAAATATATTCAATTAATGGAAATAATAAAAGATAGATAGATAGATAGATAGATAGAGCATCAATACCCATACTATGTTTCTAGAGGATTTGAATTTGTAATGAGCATTTATTACTCTCTGCGTATACAGGTATATAAAAACTTACAACATATCAAATAATAAAGAAGCTGGGAGTTCGGGTAGATCTGTTCTCAATTTAACTTCACTGACTTGACTGTTCCAATTCTCCAAGTTTAATGCTAATCGTGAAACTTCAGCTATGAAAAAGGTTCATTTTAGTACTACGACAAAAAATAACTAATATAGGACTCACTAGATGATAAATAATTATCGTTTTTATTTAAATGGTTATATTTTTCCTGATAGGCAAGTAAGTGAGACCAGAGGGCAGATTTTCCTCTTTTCCTTTGTAAACCATGAGACCAGACTCTTTCCAGAAAATCGCACAAAGAAGCTACTAAAGTGCTCTCTTCTACTGCCCCAAAACTATCCGATGCATTACTGCTGGATAAAGTTACACCCTCTGCTCCCAATTTTGATAAAAGCATTCTTTTTGTTTTAGCTTTACAGTCCTAGAAGTAAAAGTTATGAGAACAATACAAATCTCTTTCTCTAATTTACTAACCTTTAATAGTTTCTCTACAAATGTCCAATTAGCTTGTGCTATAAGGGCCGGTGACATATCTTGATTATTAGCAGATTTCAAAGATTTATCATTTGGACCAATAGGAGGTCTCGAAAATGTTAATCCTTTCCTCAGCGCACTAGCTCTAGGAATACTACCTTTATTGACTACAGGGGTTTTATTCAAAATTTCCTTATCTAATATAGGGAACTGCCTCGATATAAGATTTCTATTATTCATTATTTCTCTTGGAGAAGGAGATTCAAAATCGGGATTGGTTAAGCGTCTGTCGATAAGTTTCTGAGTATCGTGAGCACTGGTACAAGGTTCATAGCATATGGATCTCATCAAATTCTCCCCACCATATCTTTGTTTTAAAAGTTTTATTCGATTATCAAATATAAGAAGGTTGTTATCAACTTCATCCCAGCTTGACAATATTTTATTGTCTATGAGTGTTGCAAACATTTGTGATTCTAAAAATCTCCATAAAAACAGTCTATCTTGTTCAGGTTGATCGGATAAAAATGAAGCTTTATCAAAATTTTGCATCGAGTCTCTATTATTAAACCAGTCTTCTTTGTCCTATAATTACAAAAGTTTGTACTGTTTTAATACTCACCCTTCAAGCCAAGGAATGTTTAAATATCTCACCTGATTAGGAAATATAACAAAATTTTCGTAAGATTGAAAAATATGCACAAATCTGTTTAAAAAAGTTTCTCTAATGGAATTATTAAATCTGAGATCTTCTATATATGAATCAGCAGGTTGAGAGGTATCATTTTGGTCTAAAGCAACTCCCGTTCTTCGAACTATGTCAGCGATCCTTTGTAATGCCTCAGACCTTGCAGATCCAGGGGGAGATGGGGGTCGGTCATTGTCCAAAGTATCATGAATTGAGAGCTTTCTTCGATTTTGTGGCCGTCCTGGTAACGTACAGCTTCTCGACATTATATCCTAAAAATGTCAGCAATCTGCCATAAACATGTCTTACATTTTTTTTAAAAGTACTGAAATTCTACCTTTACATTATTACATATTTAGCCCAATAAAATGGGAAAATTTGAATGAAATAATCCAGAGCGGCCTGAAATTTTGGGAACAGGCTTATTTTGTGGTATTTTTTAACATATCAAAACTCCTCACTTGTAGATACTGGCGGAGGAGAGGGGGAGAGAAAATAAGTAAAAAAATCGGTTTTTCGCAAAAACTCGAAAAGTATCAATTTTACTGTAAAATATGTAGCACACGTGAAAATTATAGGTAATAAAAATCCGCACAATTTCTTTTTTTTAACTTCGTATGACCTATTGGAGCCGAGATTGATTTTTTTGAAATTTTGACAGTTTTGCGACACAACGGAAACGCGCGCGTTATTCGTTAAAATCACAATTCGGATCGCAAAATATTTCAAATGAAAGTTGTAGAGAATTCGATTACGAACAATTTCCTTTTATTTTTCATTTCCATTCAATCAATATTAGCAGAGATACGAATTTTTAAACATCTTTATAGCGCACTATCAGAACACTTGTTTCATGATAAAATTGATAAAAATTCGAAAATGATAGATTGTACCTACATATACTTCGACCGAAAACTCGAGTCAGTAACGCAAAAAATGAGCGGCACTCTCGTCACAGGATAGTAGCTCTTATTTGATACTAAACCGGCACCTCGTTCTACCATATAATTCCATTAAATCAAGAAAAATAAATTAAGTTTTATCAGCCTAGTAGAAATGGAAACCATGACTACCACAAACAATTTTAATGACCTAGTCGACCGCATAGAGTAAATGATTTAACATGCCGCCTCTATATCTAATAATTTCCTCGACTAACTATTCAGTCGCAAACAAACTTGGAGAGAAAGAAAGAAATCGTATATTCCGGGAACTCAGTGGCGCCACATACGTATTTATGTAGGTATATATAAAATAATAATATTTCATAAAATAAAAAACAAATATAATTAAATTTGTTTTCACTTTCAACTCAGCAAAAAGCAAAACTGCTACGTATGAAAGTGATGCAATAGCATGTCATTCGCAAGGTTATTCTCTTTAAAAAAAAAGGTTCTTAAAAACTGTTTTTGTTCAGAAAAATTGAACCAATATTTTTTTTGATTTCTTTTCTTGTATATATCATATCTTTTGGCTTTATGACCAAATTTCTTAAGACCTAAATGAAAGCTTACAACATTTCCTACAAAAAGTACTTTTGCGTGTATGTTTTTCAATAACTAGCGACAAGGAACTGACCATTGAAAATACGGTTGATTTTAAATTTTTACCAAACAGGCAATTTTCTTCACATTTGAAGTATAAAAAAGTACATACAATATTTTTTCAATTTTTGAAGTATCAGAAGTTCTTCTGTGAGCATTTCTGAGTCGTTTCATACTGGGCCCATATTTTAAAAATTCTCTTCAAAAAACCTTTAGTGTCATTATTGCCTAAAGCCTTTTCCTTTCATACCCATTCACTCGTTATCAAAACGATTTTGTACATACACCATCACATTCAAAATTTGATTCTCATTAACTTTCATTAGGTACACTATATGCATACGATCTACCGTTTTCGAGTTTTAGTATTCTGATAGCACGCTATAAAGATGTTTAAAAATTCATATCTCCGCCAATATTGATCAAATGGAAATGAAAAATAAAAAAAAAATCGTTCGTAATCGAATTATCTACAACTTTCATTTGAAACATTTTGCGATTTATCTCGGCTCCAATAAATCGTACGAAGTTAAAAAAAAAACGAAATTGTGCGGATTTTTATTACCTATAATTTTCATGTGCACATAATTTACAGTAAAATTGATACTTTCCGAGTTTTTTTTGCGAAAAAACGCTTTTTTTACTTATTATCTCCCGCCCTCCCAGGCGTCTACTGGTGGGGACTTTTGATATGTTAAAATAAAAATAAGCCTGTTTCCAATATTTCAGCCCGTTCAGAACTATTTCATCCAAATCGACAAATTTTGTCTCATTTTATTGGGCTAATTGTGAATTGAAGAAAGCTGGTCAAAAGTAATATTTCCGTATGTTAAGAAACTACTTAAAAAGTTTTTATATCAAACCTGAGTATTCCGGCTATTTTCCGAATTTGGCACATGCACACTATATTTATCTAGAATAGACCAAATTTCAGCAGTAAATGCCTCTAAATGGGGAAATGTTCCCATTTCTTCAGGTAACTGTACTTTACACTTATCAATATCCACGTAACAAAGGCTTGCCTCTGATGCAACTTTAATATTCTCAGAGGATGCATATAACCCTAGAATAAATATAAAATTAACAAGTTACGAGCATTTAAATTGCTTTATTTTAGTTCATATGTGTATAAATCTTAGACCATTCAATGTGCCGCTACGCTCTAATGAACTAGTATTACATTAGTTAAAACGGTTCTTATGTTATGAGAGATAGAAAATCCCAACTATCTCTGTTCATGTGGAAATAGTATGAGGTCATAACTTTAATCAGTCGTAACCACGTTGCCAAATTTACAAATATTCCTCAACTGATGATTGACATTCAGATTTTAATGAAATTTGAATAAATAATCTGCAGTTTCAGCGATATTTTTTTACAAATTTATAGATTGAAAATGAAAAAGAATTGGTATGATAGAGTTTCGACAATAATTTTAATAATATCTAAATGACATGTTTTAAAATATCCCTAAAAGAAACGAAATGTTATGGCTCTTGGCATTAATATTATTATTATTGTAAGCTCAATTTACAGTCTATCACAAATGAAATCAAGAAGTCGTCATATGAATACATGTTGGTGGTGTATTGCATATTTGTATCTACCACTAAACATTCATACCCTAGCCAGGATTCGAACCCGGAACTCCTCGGTTGCAAGCCTAACACGTAAACGTTGAGCCACAGAGCCGGTATATAATAGTAAATTAATTTATATTTATTTTCTATGGTGTATTTTTCATTGGGTGCTGCATTGTGTATTTTAAATTTGACACAAACTCAGTATGGCATTTCTGGAAGAAAGGAACAACCAATGTGTGCTTTCACTGCTTTCTCTAATGTTATAATCTTTTTAGCACATTGGAAGGTATATGAATGAGCAGCCCATCAGAGCGTAAGCAGCACATTGAATGATCTAAGGTATAAATACAATTTAATTAAATTAGCTACTCCATACATGGTGTTTTTGAAATAAACACATTTTAATCTGTGAGTCCATTTGTAACACGAAGACCAATGCCACTTTTAAATTTAAAAATAAAAAAAATAATCATAGGCCCACCTCTTATAATGTGGATCATATTAATACAGCTTTCAGTGAATTTATAAACACTTTATTATTTTGGCAAAATACTTGCTGTCCCTTAGTAAGGAAAAAAGATGCTATCCATAAAGAAAATACATGGTTTTATGACAATTTGTGAAGCAACGAAAGGAGTTAAAAAGGTTGTACTGGCTAGTAAACTCAACAAATAGAGAAAATAGTAAAATATTATATCACGAAATGAAAAAAGAATGCAAAAAGAACATCAGAATAACTAAAAGGGAATATTACAAAAATATAATCAATAGTGCTCAAAATAGGAGTAAAGAAACATTGAAAATAATAAATACAAAACTGAATCAAAATAAGAATAAAGCAAATCTTGTACGGCTATTAGTGAGGTGATAAAGGCGATAAAGGATTCTGATAGAATCGCGAATACTTTTGCAAATTATTTCAGTACAATATCTAATATTGCTATTTGAACAATTTGGAGAGAACTTATCTCTGCCATGTACCACAATTGATAATCAACCGCAAACTTTATTTGTCAGGTATATAGATGAGTATACTGTTAAAAATGAGATTAAGAAACTAAACAATAAAAAATCAGCAGGTTTAGATGAAATCACCATTAAAATTAATCAATGACATAATAAACATCCTTCTAGCACATTTAATTAATAAGTCATTGGAATCTGGAACATTTCCAGATATATTAAAAGTGGCAGGTGTCAATCCACTTTATAAAAAGGATGGTCAATGCAATACAGAAAATTATTGTCAGATCTCACTTCTGAGTGTATTCTCAAAGTTTACTGAGAGACTTATTCATAACATGATAGTGGAATTTTTAAATATGCATAATATTATTACACCATGCCAACATGGCTTCATATCTACTAAATCTATCATTTATTAGATTCCATTTACAATGACCTTGATGAAGAAAAGTATGTAACGTCATTAATATTTGACTTGTTTCGTGCATTTGACACCATCAATATAAAATTTAGTCACGAAATTGTATAACATGGGTATACGAGGAAATTTACCTCAGTGGATAAACTCGTACATGTCTAATAGAAAATTACTCGTCACATGAAGTATGTGCAGATGGGAGTTTCTCAGGGTAGAATGACAATGTTTGCTAAGAATAACAATTATTATAGTCTCGGCACAGGACCCTGAAGAGCTTTCTCAAAATATAACTTGTGTCTACAACGAACTGGAGGACACTTGGTGCCAGCGGAATCAATTAATACTGAATGACAAAAAAACTGTAAATTTTCCAAATGAAATCTGTTTTGGATGTAAAGGGCTTATTAAATATCTATTACGCTTTAGCCTCCAGTTATTTGGTTATGAACGTAGTTACTTGGGGTGTATGCAGAAACATTAGCAGTCTTAATATCGCAAAAAAGGATCATCAGTCTCATCTTTAGTCTGCAACCATTAGACAGCCGCAGGGATGTTTTTAGAGAAAATAAAATCCTAACCGTAATAGGCATCTTTATTTTAAAATGTGTGTTTGTGCACAAAAATATATGCTCCCTTAATAGATTAGAAGATATATATTCATACAAAACTCGGTACAATAATGATCTAACTATTCCTTTGCACACTACAAATTTTTATAAACAATCGCCTAATTACAATTTCATTACTGTATTCAATAAATTACCAAGTCATCTATAAAATGTAAAACATTTTAATAAATTTAAAAGTGTTACAAAAAACTACTTGTTAGAAAAAAGCTTTTATAATCTTTAAATATTTGTGCCTGTTTGTATCTATGTATTTGTGCTTTATATATTCTTTATATGTGTATTGCATATATATTTCTTTTTTAATATTTTATATGACATTATATTATCTATATTTGCCTTACCACAACTCAAGTTATGTATTTTTAAAATGATGAATAAATTTATTATTATTATTATCCTGCCAATCCCAATGCCCGCGATGTAAGCTATTAAATTTTCTGACAATTGAGATTGCAGCAAGTCTGCAAAAAATGATCGAAATTTAAATAAAACTGAAAGTAAAGACACAAAGTTGATATTTCATTTAGTAAAAATAAATGTACGAAGAGCAATCAACGATTATCAATGAGTGCTTGAACTTTTTTTGGCACAAAATCATTCACTTTTGAAAACATAATAGCCATCTATAGTTTCTTGAATGTTGCACAGCTGGCCAAAGGTTCAGTCCTCAAGATTAGAAAAACGTTGTTGGTAAGCACGCGCATATTTGTCCACTATAGTTTGCAATTACCACATACACATTATAATGACCTGTACGAGAGTAGGTACTGTTTAGTCATTTACCTACAATGCCCTGGCATTTCCAGGCTATGATTATGTCTAAAATACAACCCACGAAATTTAACTGTACCAAGAGCGCACTCAATTATTTGCAATTTTCACAATATTTTTTGGTATCATGAAGTTGTGACTATTCATAGGCCTGAATGTATAAGCGTATTCGAAAAACACTGTGTATATTTATTTGATATGTTTTCAAATGATCAGAAATAAAGATTTATTAATTTCTGGTAACTTACCTCAAGGTAAATAACCCTAAAAATATTTATCGGTGTTCAAATATTACCTTTTTCTATACAATTAAGTGAGAGTTTGCAATGATCCAGTAATAAAAAAATAATTTCTAAACAAAATTTTAATGACATTATGACAATATAACTTACTTACCCATAACAAAAGGAACAGGAGCATCTAAGAAATGATGTAAAGCAGCAGGTAAAATTGGTACATAAACGTGTGGCCAAGTAAATGGAAATAATAGAGCTGTAATCCCTTCAGCTACAACCATTAACCTCTGACAATCTAAAAAGTCATAATTCTAATAACTACTGTGACATTCGATATACAGGTGATATATTTCTTAAATTATTTCCTTTTATTATCAAAATTCAATCATTTCTTAACTTTTAATTTATCAATAATCATCCCTGATTACGACAGAATAATAAATAACCAAATTTTCAATACATATTTTCATAAGGGGTCGTCCACAAATTACGTAACGTAAAATTCACCAATTTTTGACCCCCCCAAGTAACAGGGCCGTAACGCCTGGCCGCTGACCCCCCCCCCATTCTGTTACATAACACATGTATAGTTTTAGACTTTAAATCAGAAAAGAAAAGATTTTTGATTTCCAATAATAATTCACTATTTAATAAACAATTACAATATCTAGTTAACTTTTATTTTAAGTAGTGTTGCAACAGTTACGGTTGGGGAACGGTTTAGTTCACGGTTTTTGCTATTATACGGTTAACCGTAACCGTCTATTTTTCACGGTTGTTATACGGTTCTTGCAGCTCTGAACATGCAACTCGCAACAGCGGGCGCGGCGGCACCGATACGGATAAGAGCCTGTTAGTTGACGTGCAGTTTCTGAAAGCGCATCCGTCGGACTCTGTGTTGTGTTTGTGTTTTCGCGGTAAAAATGTCGCATACACGTAAAAGAGAAATTAGCAATGTATGGAAATATTTTACAAAGGCATCCGATGCGGCCACCAGCGCTGTTTGTAAATTCTGTGATACAAAAATATCACGAGGGGGCAAAAATGCGTCAGTTAAGGATTTTTCAACTTCAAATTTATGGAATCACCTTAAACGATGGCACAGTGAAGATATAGAAACAGAAACGGATAATTCTCAATCTAGCTGTTCCCCACTGCAGGGCTTGTGCAAACACCGAAGAGGAATAGGTTGAATCCGCACTATATTTTTAAGTAGGTAGATACAGATGCCTACCTATATTTAAAAATTTAAATAAATGTTTGTTTTCTTTTTTAATCTCTATCAGCTTTTATTGTTTACAATGTTTCCTGTTTATTTATATTTAGAACGTTTAATTTTACGCTGTTTTTTTGTAATACCACTACAAAAATGTAGTTTAGTTATTTTACGTTTTTGTTTTGATTTAAATATGCCCTTTCAAAGTGTTGTGTTTTATTTTGAAGAATAAAGTTTATTATTTTATCATTATGCGATTCATTTTAAAAACCGTAACCATAACCGTAACCGTAGGAATAACCGTAACTGTAATCTTAACCGTAAAACCCGAAACCGTTGCATCACCAATTTTAAGGTAAGGTGTGACATTGCTAAACAACAGAAATCCATTTATAGGATGACAGAATTATTCTGGCGATGCTATATATCGTCTTCTATGAATAGATTTTTATTCCATTTTTCACGCAGACTATCAGAGGCCAGTCATAAGAATTGGAATCGTCTTCGGTGGTAGTCGCACCTTCTGTAACTTTAATATCTGCATCTTCTTCTGCTACCCACTCCACCGTGTCAGGTGTTAACATCGTCACATAGCGCACGAGTTTTAAATTCAAAACTTGAACACTAATCGAATTTAATTCAATAAATCATGTCTTTTGTTTTTGTTGTTTTAGAAATGGGCACATTTGTAGAGCATGTATACCCATGTGCCCTAAGCATACTTTCGGTCTGCAACCGATAGTTCAAAATGAAGGCAGTCTTTGAATTCTCGAATGGCATTTTGTATGACCTCTGGGCCTATTTTGTGAATTTCTTAGTTTATCTTATTTTAAACCTGTCTATTTCATTTGAATATAACTAACATCAGGAAAATGTATTTTTAATGTAGGCACTAAAAAGTTTGTAAAAAAAATCTATATAAACATCACCGTTAACTGTGCTTTCACAAAAATAAGGACCAATAACTCTATTAAGTTTACAAGATATTAGATTTTCAAAATTAATTTTCTTAGTAATTAATGTCCCAAATCTAAAAAACCTTATACTGCTTACCAGAATCATAGTATAAATGAATTTTTAACCTACCAGTTATAAACATAGTCATATATACATTCACTATTTTGTTTTTTGTATATCATTCGTTCTTTGTTAATCTCATTTGTTGTTTTTTTTTATTTTCCTCTATATCTTATATACTACTTATAATAAAATGTTTACAGAAGTAAATTGTTCAATAATCTGTTGTGTTGATGTCCATTCCCAACTAGCACCAAAGTGATTGTAACTGAGATGGGAAACTTGTATGAGCAATCATTACGTAATTACGACTAAATTTACGACTTTAATGTAAAAATAACTTCATGTCGTTGATAAATACATAAATTGATGACGTGAATGACAACATTCCTGATTTCAACTGTAAATAGATTAAATACAGGCATCAGTGTATCTAGAAAGCATTTACACCTACGGAAGGCTTATTCTGAATGAAGATTTTCTATGCTGAAATAGATTAAGTTCATATTTGCAGGTTCGAGATTTTTTTTTTTTTTAGTAAATACACCTATATGTTCCACGTTACTATAAACGCTACTATAATTATATATACTTTCAATTTTTCAAAACATCTAGGTGTCTTCATATACCTTACAGTGATTTGATTGATGAAATGGTGAACCCCCTTTAAGAAGAGAGCCATCCATTTATGCCGCTGTTGAATTTATTATAAAATTCAACCTTAGAAGTTACAAAACCATTAAATTTAGTAAAGATAAAATTTTATTGCTCTATAAGCACTAAAAAGATAATACAAACCTAGGATAAAATGTACTGATCCAAGTAAAATTATCGTTAATTAATTACCTCGCCTTTTTATACCATAAAAACATTTATGGCACTGTTTCAACAAGTTTTAATTATTGGGAATGCAGACGTATAACAGAGATACAATTTTCAAATATGACCTACCTGCACTGCGTAGCAAGATTTGATTTTCAAGTAAAAGGCAAGTAAACAGCTGTACTACAATATCAACTCCCAACCATAAGAACATAAGCCTTAAGGGAAAGTCTAAATGAGGTAATTCAATTGGTGGGGAAGCATTTTGTAGTATGGCACTTGTTGGAGGCAGCTGTGGATCAGAAGGTGGTAAATGTATTATGAGGCTTTTACCAGGAGCAGGCAACTCCACCTGAAAAGATAAAAACGCCTTAAAATTAAATTCATAAGATATCCTGATAATATATATTTAGGGGTTAATTCATACCACGAAAAAGTACGAAATATTCTATTATTGTGTTTCAAGAGAAATGGTAGTATTATATCGAGCTATATGTTATTGTTATGTTGGGTCAATTAAATAAATATATATATTTTTTAATCGATTGCAGATTGAAACCTTCGTAAACTGACAGTGATGTAAAATGTATTGAAACTATGCAGAGGTAATTTTGTACAGCATCAAATTTCCTATAACCACAAAACATGAAATTTTCAAATTTGAACGAATCAACTTATTTGCAAAAAATAGCCTATTTAAAACTCTACAAAATTGTTGATGTAACTCGTCTCGTATCATTTATTGTTTTCAAGATATCAGCAGTGAAAGTATTAAATTTTCAAAAATTTCTTATAAATTCCTTCATAATACGTGTGAAATATCGATGTAGAATATTTGCCTGTACTTATAGATCACCAATACTATCGATTTGGGTTACTTATCATATTACGTTGGCGTTGTGCAATTGCGTTTTAAAAGTCAGATAAGGTGGTGCAGACGTAGAGGCATTTTGTGTGTAATTACTTGGCAAAATGGCCACAAATTAATCCAGCAAGTACAGATAACTTAAAGTCCTGCGATGTAACTCAAGTGAGTTTAAATTTCATTTCCAAAGCCCAGCGAACATAGAATCCTGCGATGTAGCCAAGGTGTGGTTCAACTGTAATCTCCAGGAAGCAACAGAGAACATGAAGTCCTGCGATGTAGCTCGAGCGTGATTACAATCCTCTTCGCTGAACAATCTGGTCTTATATTATATGTTAAATGACGTCAAAATTCTCCCCGGATTCACGCATTTCCCTGGTCCCGCGACGGGAATGTTTACATTAACAACATTACAATGTTGGTTACAGTGTAGCTTTGGGCGACATTTTAGACTGAAAACTTAACTCTCTATCTTTTTCCATGGTTAAGATAGAAAAAGGTGGGCGATTTCATACTCTGGGAAGTCGCTGAAGTGCTTGACGCTTTTCGTGTCCATTGTAAACAAACTCTGTGGCTCAACTCGATTTTATGGGGTATATACAGGGTATTTCACTACGTTATAGTAGCAAGCCTGAATTTTATATATATTATTTGGGTGACTATTTTTTAATTAAGCATTAAAATATTATTAAATAATTATTACAAAATTCCATCAAGACAAATAAACAATTTAAATTTCATGAATCTGTCTAATAAAGCCTCACTCGCACTCATATTCATGCATAATGCTCCCATGCCCACGCTCACAACGGACCTTTCATCATGTCTGGGGGGATGTTAGACCCTTCGTATTTGTCTGGCCACTTACAAAAGGTTGTAAAATAGTCACCCAAATAATATATATAAAATTCGGCTTGCTACCATAATGTAGATATCCCTATTTTGTCTCCAGCTTTACAGCGTCTGAGAGAAGTTTGGGCCTGTGGAAAGCATCTGGCAATAACAAATGTTGGTTCTCAATAATATTGTGTAAAAGCTGCTTTACATTTATGCAATACAATGAAAAGGATGGCATGCAAAACTTTGCGTGATAATTTTTGCATCTTGAAAGCATTTTACACTACTGCAATATTTTGTAAAATCTTTGGGACTACTAAGGAAACGAAAAGAAAAACTGTTATGAGGTTATGTTTATTGTTTATCTAAAAAGTTGATCTAAAAAGAATATAAGAAGGTTACAAGAGAAAAATTGTAATAAGCCAATCTTACTGATAGCGTTTTTCCATACTTTTATTATTCAGCACGTGTAAGTTCTACAAACAATAACACTCTAAAATATAGGTTGTTTATTGCTTTAATTCCCTTAATGCATAGTTGGCAACTCAAATATTCCCAAATAAAGTAACTATATTGCAACTGTCATGCAATCAAATTAGAACACGCCCAATTCAGTGCAATGGGGCATATTGCCATCAGCTGATCAAAATAGCTCAACGTACGCATGTGCGCAATAAATATTTGCATGCCACCTGCAATATTGCATTAATGTAAAGCCGCTTTAAAACATATATAAAAAAACCAGCTATGCTACTGTAACGTAAAAGAGTATTTTATTCACTCTCAGTACCTGTTATCTGAAAATTTTAGTTTTGCAAAAATGACGTAGGTCTGGACGCTCTAGGACCTTACTCTATAAAGAAATATGCGAATTAGGTACTTTAGTTGCTAAACAAGCCGAAATACATCTCATCCAAAATGTAGTAAAAAAAAATGTAGATTATTCGAACCTTCAACCACACGCATGAGAATCTGGCAACACAACCACTACACCACGACGAATTTTAATAAACTTAGATACTTTTTGCTATATGAACGGAAGAGTAAGATTTTTTATTTTACCTTCAATACCTATTATCTGTGAAAGGGCCCCACTTTTAAACTAGCGAGTACGCAATATGTTTTTTCCTACATTTACACATTTATTGTGAAAATTCTAGCTTTGCTAAAATGATGTAGATCTGGCGGCTCTGGAATCTTATTCTATATATGCCTTTTCTTTAAATTTGAATTTATATTTTTCGAGAACGTCACTTTATGCTGTTAAGAATAATTAGCTTACTCATATTACACCAGAATAATTAATTTGATCATTAATAAGACTAGGTATCTATTGTTAACACTGTCATCATGTAAGTTACTGCAAAAAAAACTTAAACGTGTATATAGCTAATGTTTCTAAGAGGTCTAAAACTGTTAAATAAACATATTACTACCTCGTGAATAAGAAGATTACGTTAAAAAATGTGGTAAGAGAACAAATATTGATTTTATGACAGTTTACCAAGAAAGCAAGGTAATATAAACTCAAATGATACTTTTTTGAGTTTTCTAATGTTTCGTTTCATTACACCACATCATTAGCTATAAATTATTTTAAATGGTTGCTATGCGAACTTTCTATCTCCATTTATACTAAACTATACTATAAATGTACATATAGTACCTAAGAAAGTAAAACAAAACTAATAAATATAATTGATATTTATGCAGTATAATCTTTAAAATTTATTGTCCTCAAATATTAGATCAAATGCGGTTTTGTGTGATTGAGATTATAGCTCACAATTAGTGACATAACTACCAGGGGGACATAAGGAGTGTGGCACATTTGTGCCTCACAGGGCCTTTAAGTGCTAAGTTCTGGGCTCCATAAAAAACAGTGGCGGCCCCAGAATTTCTAAATGGGAGTTAAAGATAGGCAACACAACTGTGTATACGTAGAGCCCGGGCCCCTGTGGCCCCCCTCTTCGGACCGCCACTGATAAAACCCCTAAAACCTAAGTTCCAAAAAAATATTATAATTTTCATAGTCTTGCACATAGGCCTCATTGACCATAGTTACGCCATTGGTCACAATATTACTTTTCATCTACCTATCAAAGGAATTTGATGGCAATTTATGTGTGGTAATTCCAAAGTCTACAAAATACGAGACCCCTACCCTACTAAGGTAGGCGACGTAAGTTTAAGGACCAGTTGTACTGGTCACTGGTGACTTTGGGACCCCTCAATTCTCTCTAAACAAATACAATGAACATAAAAGAAAAATATTAGCTTATTATTAAGAGCACCCTCTCAAGCTTGGGGTCCGATACATGAATCCTCTCTAGTCCCCCCTATTGCTAACCCTGCTTGCATAATAATGTTCCTACTATTATTAATAATAGTTTTTATCTTTTAATTGCAGTATGTTGTTGGACATTAAATGCCATAATTAAATAAATATGCATTGCATGTTCAAAATTTACATAACAGAGTTTTCTAAATTATTAATATGGTGAATTAACATTGGCTTACATAACTTTTAATCCATAATCACATCAATATAACTTACCTCATATAAAATATTAAATACATAACTTTCTAAACTGAGACCGTATGAAGAGCTGGATCTTTTCGGAACACATCTGAAAATTAAAATATGTTACATACTTCTGTTATAAGATATTGATAATTGTCAAACCTGTATAAATTTTCCAGAAATACCTTTGCGGCTTGAACATAAGCTGTTTGACAGATAATGCCTATACTTTTGGAAACAAACAGTTTATCTTTAGATATATCGTAATAGGTTAAAGCTGCACCACTGGGATTATGAGTTAATTTAAAATGTCTTGGTAGAGATCTAGACTGAGGTCCTTGACTTTGGACATTCTGTAAAGCTCGAGCTTTTAAACCACTTGACAGCTCAGTAATATACATCGCCTAAAAGTAGTAAAAATTATTTTATTAAAGTATTTAACAAGAATCTCTAATATATACCTGTAAGGTTTGCATGGCTGTACAAATGTCTCTGTTCCGTACCTCCTCATAAAAAATAAGACTGAATCCATAACATCTCTTTCCATCTTCTCGTGTTATAAGAAACGAATGAAAATTTGGGGCCTGGGTCACTGAATGTTTTTGTGTGCGAAACTTTAGTCCAGAAGGTAAAGATAACTAAAAGACACTTAAGTAATTACTACTGAAATGCATAAAATATATTTTAACTTACCATACAAACAGCTGATGCGTCAAAAGGATTTGATTGTACGTTCTCTGGATAGTGCGCCAAAACCTTACCTTTGTATGATCTTTCTAGAGGTGAAACATGTAGATTGTCTTCTAAAATTTTAAACATAATGTAATACACTATACATCAGAAACAAGTTCCACATACCTGAATATTTGTCTGGTTCTAGGCCAGAATTATAATCAAGACCACAAATAACAAAATAATCAACAAATTTACTCATTTTTATTTTCTGTTCTAAAATCTAAATTAATAATATAAACCTAAAAGAGGGCAATTTCTTTATCACAAAACATTGTTAGTATTTTGTACTTTAATGCACTTTAAAATAATATGTTACTACTTCATACGATTTATTTTCTTTTCTTTTCAGCCATTTTGTATTGTTTTTGACATTTCTCTGACTTTTAAGTCTTTTAACTTCCTGTTCCTCTATAAACTACTAATTAAATGAACTATTCGTGATTGTACAATCTCATTTATAAAATAAACGAAAGCACTCAAGACAACAATTTTTTTTACGTACGACTTTGTCTTTATCAAAACTAAAAGTTACTAATGGCGGCGTTATGTTACGATTTACACATTATTAAAAATTCGATTATTTGTTTTTGGTTGTAGTTCAAATGTTTACATTAGTAGATTAAAGTTAATGGTATTATGACATCATAGACGAAGGGAGAGGATGAAACGTCTAAAGGTCGTTGCAGATTGGCTAGTCATACGTCGTAAACTGTGGAACGTAAGGGATAACTGGATTACATATTTAACGCTCAGTAATATTTGGCTCAGTTTATTTATTACGTTTGACACGTTGGATTTTTTACGATTCGGGATTTTTCTACACGTTTGATGGTAACAGATATTTGAGGACCCTCCATATCAATTTTTATGTTCCGTAAGCTTGTTTAACGTGACAAAACCCTATACGAGGTGCTATATTTTTCATAAATCAATATCTTTCATGTCAAAAACCTTTTCGTTTCGTAAAACGCCAATACATTTGCACGCTACAAACAAATACACCATTTAACGTGCGTTCCCGTAGCTCTTGCTTTATACGAAATAATATGAAAATACGCAAACAGCCATAATTTAAATCAGAATGAATATCAAGTTTGTAGCTAAAGATGATGGTGTCGACTCTTCTGCGCAGAATCTCGGTAACAGGTATGCGTCACGCGTGATAAAAATAAAACTGTGTTCTAAAAGGCGGTTCAAAAGTAGAGGGTTAACTCTTAACTAGAGGATAAATGCCGAATGAAACAATAGACATCTATTGCAATGTTGTGCATGATATTTATCCCCTAATTACGAGTACCTAAGTAAGATATTACTACTTTTCGATAACGAATAACAGGTTCTGTAAAATTTTTGATTGGAGGTAGCTCATCGTCGGTGTTAGGCCTCAGTAGCGGAGATAGATCGACGTTAAATAAATGGTACATAGAGAAAACTGCATACATAAAGAATACTATTAAGCGAATTATCTGGTTCATTTGAACTGTGACATAGTCTTACGAATAACCAGTTTGTGTCATCATTGAAGCAGTGTTACCAGATTTTATTTTATTTACCATGGAAATTATTTAAAATTTTTTAAGCCCAGAACTTACGTTTTGAAAAGTTAAAAATCAATTTAACTAGAAATATAGTTATTTCATTTGTATAAGTATAAGTTTTAAAAACAAATTATTTAATTTTAATCAACAAAAGGCTCGATTCTACAAAATTTGGGGTTTTATGTATAAGTAAAATGGGTCTGACAACACCAGATATTTATGACATTGGAATTAGGTAAGTGTAATTTGCACTAAATTATTCTATAATCTGAAAGTCGTTGTGTGGAGTGTATAATCGCCTTTACACTATGCCTCATGAGTAATTGACAACCAGTCTGTAACAACCTTAAGTGGTTATGGTATAGTGGCAGAAATATCATAGATTTTCAAGAATGTCATCACAGAACTCCTAAAAGAAGGGGCGGAAGAGGCATTAGTGGTAGTGTCATAGAACCAGGATTGACAGATTTTTGTATTTATCGCCCGTTTCGTGTTCTGCAGTTGTGGCAGCGATGGCAGCTGCAGAAGAGATTTATAAATAAGTTGTAGGTTTGGTGTGTGTGAGGAGCTCTAACCCAAGATTGTTGTTTGGCTTTTAAACAGTTTCAGTTTAAACTACATAAAAACTCCCTCTGTTTAACTTGTTTGAATAGGAGTAAGCTTCTAAAAGGAGGCTGGTGCGATCGACTTCTATTTAAATTTGTATGAGAATATTTTATGTGTTTTTATGTCATGTCTCTCGCAAGTTGATAGAAGCTAAAAGCTGTATATTGTTTCAAAAGAAAGTTATAAGTATGTTTTTAATGTAGTTTTATCTGATATACGAAAAAAAATGACTATAATCGTATTTCTAATAGATACTTCAGCATCTATGTTGCAAAGGTAATAAATTGTTCTATTTGTTGAATGAAACAAGTTATTATATTAATTCATTTTAATAGAACATTCATAGGAGGTCGAACTACATTACTGGATGTCGCCAAGTCTGCAGTTGAAACTTTTGTTAAAATTAGGCAGAGAAGTTTAGATAGTCGGATAGATCGTTACATGTTGTTAACATTCGAAGAATCACCAAATAATATTAAAGCAGGTAAACCTTTACTTATATCACTGATTTTTAAATTTCATTAATTTCTTAACTGTTTTGTATAAGGTTGGAAAGAAAATTTAGCAACATTTATGAATGAGTTAAAAAATTTGCAATCATACTCTTTAACGACAATGGGTGTAGCTGTGAAACAAGCCTTCGATATATTAAACATTAATAGAATGACATCTGGAATTGACACTTACGGGCAAGGCAGGTGTCCATTTTTCTTAGAGACAGCAGTTATTGTTTTGATTACCGATGGAGGAAAATTAACGACAGGTAATAAAAGGTAAATGATTGATTTTATTCACACAGTTCTAATTAATTTCTAGTTAACGGAGTCCAAGAAGAATTCAATTTACCAATGAATTCTCCAATACCCGGGTCAGAACTGACGAGAGAACCTTTTCGGTGGGATCAGAGATTATTTGCATTAGTCTTGAGGTTAACAGGTACGTGATTGATTCAAAAAATACATTTATTAATTCAACAGAGATATGTTATTTATTTAAGTTTATTTTCAAGGCACGCCAGCAGTTGAAAGAGATACAGGTCTAGTCCCTAGTGATAGCAGCCCTATAGATGCGATGTGTGAAGTGACCGGGGGACGTTCTTATTGTATTACATCACATCGCATGCTCAATCAGTGTATTGATAGTCTAGTTCAAAAGGTAAACTTAGCAGGTACAATAGATGTGTAGCTTTCATAGATATTTATTGGTTGAATTTAATAAATTGTATAAAGACTAACAATTCCTTTAATCTCTCAAATTTAGGTTCAGAATGGTGTTGTGATTAATTTCGAGAAAATTGGTCCAGACCCTCCTCCCCCTTTATATGATAAGGAAGAAGGCAAAGAAGAGGGAAGTAAGGAGGGTGAATATGAGGGCAGCGAAAGAGGTGGAGTTCTAAATGTTAATTTGAATACTTCATGGCATAACTGTCGTAAAATGATTTATGTACCTAAAGCAAACAAAACTTATTGTGTTGGTGAGTTATTTATAATGATGATAATAATAATGTGTCTTTATTATTTCCTTTACATTTTAAAGAACTAGGGAAAGAAGTAGTAGTTTATTAGTGAAAAACAAAATGCGTATTTCAATCCTTATAGCAGAAAATCCACTAACGGCTTGAGTTCTTCCGCTTGTCAATATCGAGGAACTTGACTACTTTTGTGTCTTGTTACAACAGTTAGAGCTCCCTTTATTAGATAGAACATAGTCATCTAGGTATCCAAACAATTTTTACAGAACTTTAAAAGTAAGTAATGTGAGTATTCTACTTTCTATGAACAGTTGTATAAAGATTCTACTAGGAGATCGACAAAAGACACAATCGAGGACATCAAATATATGCCTAATTAGATTATTACTGGTCGATAGCCGAGTGGGTTAAGGCGCGAGGTGGCAATCGCGATTAATCACACAGACATCGCACTACCGGGTTCGGAGGAAATGGTCGTATATCCGCGTTTTTTCAATGTGTAAACCCCTTCCACACAAGCCCTGGCTTCTGGAATTCGGGGTTGTCTAATTTCTGTGGTGTTTACTTATTTATTGTTTATTTATTATTACTAGTGGTAGTGGAGTTCTTAATCCTGTACTCCTTGCTCTTGGAAGAGTTGAAACTTTTGGTGTAAAAGACTACTTCTGACGTGTAGCTTCCACATACACTGAAATAATTCAACACTGCACTCAACATGTTTCATCAATCACTAACTAATAAAGCAGATTATTTAGGATATGCGCCCTTTGTCACTATTCATGTATTCTGCAATTTCTAATATTTGAAGAGCATTCAACCATCTGTTATTAGGTACATTTTTGATTAGCCTTAAGTTGTTAATATCAATTCTGCCAAATTTGAGCTAGGTCATATGCTCCTTGATTCTACTTATGATTGGATGTTTCATTTGTCCAATATACTTCAAGTTACAAACTTTATCAGAAAATTTTCAAAAAATGAGAACTGGAATATTGAAAGCACCTAGTATTTTATTTTTATTAGATACATCTTATGTTTTCTAAAAGTTTGAGTTGCTGTTTTAAGTGATGCAGTCACGGGACATATAGCGGAGGAGATCCAAGAATGGGAAAAGGATCAGAAAACGTTCTACTGGAGGAATACCCCAGGCCAAAGATAAGCGAAAAAGTTTATAACTTATTCGACAAAGAATGCCACAAGGCTTCTCGAACTGGAAAAGTCCGAATTAAGGCTAATCACAGGCCTTCTAACTGGCCACTGCCCCTTGAGATACCATCTCAAGAATATGGACAAGGCGGTAGATAATAAATGCAGATATTGCGATACTGCAATTGAAACTGCAGAACACATACTTTGTGAATGCAAGGTGTTAGTCCGCACTAGGCTAAAATTCCTAGAACAGGCGGAATTAACGCCGGAAGACATAGGGAAATTAGCCCCCAGGAAAATCACAAGCTTTGCAAAAAGTCTGGGAATCCTGGGATAACCATTGGATGTAGGGTAAATCACAAAAGATCTTTTAGGTCGAAGTGAAGTAAGGCTGTGCGAAGCCAAACGATCCCATAAAACAATCTACAAGTGATGCAGTTCGGGCGTAAACCAGTCCGAGTTGCGGGACTTTCAAATCTTTCTTCTAAGCAACGGAAAATTACTATTGAAACTATTTTCTATTCCGTCCAGAAAAATTTCTGTTTTATCATCTATAGAATTAGCGTCTTATATATTAGACCAATTCAATGTGTTTAATTCAGAGATAAAGTTATTTATCGAGAAGAAAATAATTGAGCTTTATGGTCTGATATCAGGGATTGTAAGACCTGCGTATTATGTTTAGAGGAAATATTTGTTATAACATAATCAATGATTTTCTGACTCGTTGGTGTTAATCTGGTAAATTCTGTAACTGTGACTTTCAGCCCATAAGACTCTATTATGCTCGTTAAATGAAATTTTTCTGTACTTTCCCCAGCAAAATCAACGTTTAAATCACCAGTTAGAATGACTGCTTTGCCTAGTTCAAATGTGCTTTTAGAGGGCGGAATATTAAACATAATATTTTTAGTCGCAAACTCCTCTATAAATCCTTATTTTACTATAAGGAAAATAACCAGACTGCAACCAAAGTTACATGTCTGGCGCGTTAAGTGTAATAATTGCATATTACCATCAAAACGCTAAAGCTTCGATTGCAACAAACACCAGCCGAAAGACTGATCCTACTTAAAGGAGCTCTCTTTGCGACTAAAAATATTATGTTTAATATTATGTTTAATTTTTGCTTTGCCTTCGTTAAACAAAGCTTCCAATATGACTTAATGTATAAAAAAATGTGTTTATACAACCACCTGGAGGACGATAGATACACAAAATTACATAGTAAGCGTTACTAAAACTACATTCAATAGCGCAGCATTCGATGTGATGTTTCTCTGACATATTTAGTAGGTCTGCACGCGGTCTCCAGAAAACATCATTGGCCACATAAATTGCAGAACCATCATGTTCCCCATGAGATCGGCAGAAACCAGAGGCAAGACTTAAATTTCTTATTCTATAAATTCCAACTCCATTCCAAACGAACTAAATTTTGGTCGCTTGTACTTGGGTTTAATTTTGAAGCATAAAAAGTCATCCCTATTGAATTTTTCGTTTAGGTGTATAGTTAATTCCTCAGCAGAGAGATCTCTGTGAAAATTCGCCACATAAACCCATGTTCTCTTAATTACTTTGACTGCCGAAAATTAGTTTTCATCTAATATTGCATTATCTCGTATAATTTGTCTTTATTGTATTGCCTATTGTAATTTTCTTCTAGCTTTGACAAATTTTAGATCTTCATTTTTACTGTTACTATCGTATGTATTTTATTATTGTTATATGTGTGTATATATTATTATTATTCTTATTACACTAAAACATCTTTTTTATTACTATCTGTAATGGGCTTCGGCCCGTAAATAAATAAATAAATAGTAGTTTGATTATTCTGGGAATATATTCAAATATGTATTTACTTTTACAAATTCAGAATTGTTTATCTGATATTTATTCGCCTTGTTTGAATGCGATTAGCTAAATAAAAGATGTAGCAAAAACTGACTGTTTTACTATAAAATTCACTTATTTTGGAAACATTGCAATATTCAAATGGAATTTTGGAATTGGACAGACCATATGATTTGAAACAGCTTTTTGTAATTTTTGAGGACCTCATATAAAAAATATAATTTTTCTCGTCATTACTATTTTTTAGGCAAGCAAAAACTTTTATACGTTTTCTCATAAAGTTAAAAATTTTAGCCATTGCACTTATTGTAAACCCCATCCGTGGATGGATACTGTAGATGGCTCACAACTAAGCGAACGAGTTTTTTACATATTATTTTTCCTTAGGATATTGGCCTATTCCTGAATCATTTTGGCCGGAAGTTACAGTTTCTGTGTTACCTCCAAGATCAGCTCATCCTAATATAAAATTTACGTGCACAAATTCCGAGCCCCTAGTTATCGAGAACCTTCCATTCGATAAGTATGAATTGGAACCATCTCCTCTTACACAGTATATTTTATCTAGAAAACAACCTAAGACTTGCTGGCAAGTAAGTATAAAAGTTATTCACTTAGAAAAGAGGAATTTGTATTGTTTTTTATGTAGTGTTATTGAAATGTGAATATAAAATTTACAAAACACCTGATTATTCAGATTAGTTATTTTATTGGTTATCCAAATTGATTTGGGCTTCATATGAAGTATGATATAATATATCGTTTCTGTAAGTGAATACAGTATATTCGCTATATTTTAAAATAGGAAGAGGCAATACTGATTTCAAGTTTTGTGACGTGTATCGCTGATCTGTATACACTGGATAACGCATAGGCTCTTTCCGCCGTACATTCAGCTGTGCGGTGAAGCGGCATTGTTGTTCCAAGCTGTTGGTGGCAAAATTCCAGATGTCTGTAAAATAGAGGCATGCAATTTATAAAATTTAAAAGCTGCAGATAAATATTATTTATTTTTTAAATATAAGTGCATTTTCTGTGACAGTTCTTTAATTTTTTTATTGTTATTATTTCATTCATTTACCGTCTATATTATTATAATTATGTAAATGAAGTAACAACTCTACCTTACCGACATTTCAGAAACCTGGCACCAAATTGCCAAACAATATGACAGGCTCAGCGCACAGCCCTTTCGGGCCTATGCGATATCCAGTATATATAGATTAGTGATGTGTATATAATATGTAGCTAATTAAATGTCAATGTAGAGAATACTAATGTGTACATCTGTAAACTATCAAGAGAAATCTTATAACTAGTAGCATATATTTCATCATAAGTAGGTACCTGCAACAATAAATAATGTACAGATGAATCTCTGAAGCTCTCTCTAGATAATCACATCGATGTTAAATTTCCTCTATTGCAATAGATATATTTTATTTCCCTATTTTAACACGAAGCCATTAATATTACATCTTTTCATAATTAATCTAGCTAATTTGTTTTTGTCTAGGTATTCGTTGCAAATAGTTACAAAAATTCGGAGGTTGGGCATCCCTTTGGTTATTTGAAAGCAAGTACGAACTTAACTTGCGTGAATCTATTTGTTATGCCTTATAACTATCCCGTACTTTTGCCATTGTTGGACGAACTTTTTAAGGTAATTTTTTTCTGCCATTTTATTTTGTTTTATATATGACACAATACCAAAACCTGTGGTTTCTGGTGGTCCACAAGGTTCGGTTCTAAGACCACTTCTGTTGATATTATATACAATGGATCTTGGCGACAACCTTAAATATATGAAAATCCAATCTTACGCAGATGATGTACAACTTAAGTATAGTTTTAATGTAGACAATCTACCCGCAGCTGCAAGACACAGTGATCTCAATTCCCTAAACGTTTACGGCACCAATTACAATTTGAAATTAAACATAGAGAAGTGTTCTGCTATGGTATTCTCTTCCAGATTTCGCTATAATTATGTAATTAACCATATAGAAATAGCAGTTGATAATATGATAATTCCATTTGTAGAAGAAGCGAAAAACCTTGGCGTTATATTTGATAATAAATTAAGTTTTAACGCACATGTGAGCAACTTAGTTAAGAAATCTTATATATGTCTAAAGTTACTATATGCCAACAAGCAGTTTCTGAATTTTAAAACAAGGAAAAAGCTGTGCGAAACGATTATTTTCCCAATCTTTTACTACTGTGACACTATGTACTATCCATTTTTGGATACAGTTAACAAAAAACGCATCCAGAAAATTCAAAATACTTGTTGTCAACTAATATTTGATTTAAGAAAGTTCGATCACATTAGCAAAAAATTCTCCAAGCTAAATTGGCTAAAGATGGACAGTACATGAAAACTGCATTTCTTAGTTTTTATACATAGAATTTGTATCACGTCTTCTCCTGCCTATCTTAGAGACAAACTAATTACTCGTAACCAGACGCACGATCGACAATTTCACCATGCCGCATCACTCTACCGCAATGTTTCAGAAATCTTTTACATATAACACTGTTAAATTGTACAATTCATTAAATTCAGAGATAAAAAAATATAACATTTTTACCTTCCGCAAATATTTAAAGTCACTTTTAGCAGCGCAATGATGAAACGGTTTTCATTGTTACTTATTAGTGTCATATGATTATTATTGTTACTACTTATTATTGCTCTCTCATTATTACTTTCTAATTGCCGCTGTTTTCACCTTTTCTTTTTTTTTTTTTCTCTTATATTATTTTACACTTTGTTTATATCTACATACTTAACTTGTAATTACAGGGTTAAGTGGAGGAATAGCCTTTGGCTAAACTTCGCCCTTTAAATAAAGACGTTTTATTATCTTATCTATTCTATCTATCTTATTTTAACGTGTAACTTGATGTACTATATATTAATATTTTTTACGTCAAATTGTTTTTGTATTGCTATGTAATTGGACCTGTGTAAACTTTTGATTGTATTAGCACCAATAAACTTACTTACTTACTTATACAGGGTGATTTACCCAAACATGCGGAAAATTATTCAGTTGGTTGCCCCCACCAAAAGGAGTTAAAAAAATTACCTTATTTTTTTTGTAGAAGTGCGCCGCCTACGACTAACCAATCTGACGTAATACGGTACAATGAAATCATTTCCTTCTTTATGTGGTATGAGTAAAAACGTTTCTCGCATATAGACAACTTATTGAAGGGTCTTGTTCTAGTAATTCTAGGACTTCTTCGTCTACTTCAACAGGACGATTTACTACACGTTCTCTGTCGCCTGGTAAACAAAACCCGGTGTCATGAACTCGTTGCACTGCACTTAAATTTTTTCTCTCATTAGGTTTGTGCCTATGGGGAAATTTTCTCCTGTATTTTTGTACAGCCCCTGCAAGATTTTCATCTATTGCACCATAGGTTAATATCATGTCGCAGTACTCTTGTGACGTAAACTCTGGCATAATCGATATTTGCGAATACAGTTTAAAATTTAACAAAAATGGAAAATGCTCTAAACGGAAGTCAAAGAGTCACTGAACTGAACAGTGAACGCGTGACGCACTGACCTCAGACAACTAAGACAGCTGATATTACTTGAGTGCTAAACAAACAAGCGACATGTGTGTGAACGCGTCGAGATAGCATAACTCACCCGTTCAGAAGCATATCTTTGCAGGTTTTAATGCAAAAAAATATAATAAATTACCTCTAACAACACGATATTAGATCGATGATTACTTTAAAAAGTAGCAACAGTATGACACTATTAATGTTTGATAATAATAATAATAATAATAATAATAATAATAATAATAATAATAATAATAATAATAATAATAATAATAATAATAATAATAATAATAATAATAATAATAATAATAATAATAACCTTTATTCACTTAAGCCTTTTACAGGATATGAAACGTCAAATAGTACACAAAAAAATACATTCATATATCTAAGTATCTAAAAACACAATAACAAATATATAACTTGACAATACATTACTACAACTTTAAAACTTATTATATTTACAAATAAATAATGAACATAAAAAAAGGTACATATTTATAATTCATTGTTAAAATTCAAGTTTATTATTATTATTATTATTATTATTATTATTATTATTATTATTATTATTATTATTATTATTATTATTACACCTTTTACTTGTTTTTTATTGTACACAATCTATCGACTGTAACATTTTTATACTCGGACTCGAGTAACGGCTAATAATAATAATAATAATTTAATATATTTATATTTTTGTTAGTATGTACGGCAGTAGTATCATCAGCGAACATAATGAAGTCAGTGTTGGGATCACTAGATGATATATCATTAATATAGATTAAAAATAACAGGACCCAACACTGATCCCTGAGGTACTCCATATGCAATGGATTGAAGTTCAGAGTCACTTCCTTTAAAGGATACAAGTTGTTGTCTGTCATTTAGATATGATTTTATAAGCTGGATACTGTTCTCAGAGAAATTATAATATTTTAATTTATGAATTAATATACTAGCGGATACGCAATCGAAGGCTTTGGTTAAGTCGCAAAAGAGTGCGGCTGTATAACTGCCTTCTTCATACCCTTCATTAATTATTGAAATTAATTTATTAACAGCTGCTGTAGTAGATAATGAATTTCTAAATCCAAACTGATTTTCATTGAAAAGATTATTATTTTCAAAATGTTCATAAATTTTTGCCTTTAATAATTTTTCAAATAACTTTGCAAATATGGGTATCAAGGATATTGGCCTAAAATTTGACACATCATTGATATTTCCTTTTTTATGTATTGGGATAACTCTTGAAATTTTAAGTACCACCAGAAAGGTGCCCTCTGTAATACATAAATTAAAAAGTTTCGTCAATGGTACTGCAATTAAATTACCAATACACTTCAGTATTTTAGTGTTAAATCCAAATATATCTTTACTGTTCTTATTATTTAACTTAAATAATTCATCTCTCACCTCATTTATATAAATTCTTGAATTTCAAAGAGAGGAATATTATCAGTTCTTATGTTACTAAGAAAATCATCACTGCTCAAGTCAGCATCGGGGAGATCATTGAGAATGGTTTGCACAACATTAACAAAAAAATTATTAAATCCTCACTAGCATATACAGCGCATCTATACAGAACTCGACCAAATTATTTTTCTACTCTGTAGAGAAATTATTTTCCCAAAAATATATTAGTGATTTTTTTTTATAGTTAATTTCAATTATTTTTAACATGTTGATATGTAGGATATGCTTTATTAAAAAATTAAGGTTAATTCATTGTGAAAAATGTACAATCTATGATTAAAAATTCATAGTTTAAAGTAAGTTTTCGGTTAGTCAGATAAATAGAAGATCTAATATAAAATTTAGGTCCACAGATGGAAACCAACAAATGAGTGGCGAACCCAGTTCCAAAATTATACCAGAACCTTGCCAGCATATTACGCAGGACCAATGAGGAGAGCTCTAACTAGAATGGGTTTGTTTGTTATATATTTTTACTGTTGAAAATTATCACCATGGTTTTAGGTACACCTGTTGCTTTGGCACAAACCTTGATTCCTGAAAATTCCGAAAATGGGCTTAGTTATTCTGTATCGAATTATTTGAAACGATTGAAAAACCAAGCTAAAGTTGAATACGATAAAATGTGTAGCGAAATTATTCAAAGACAAACAAATGTAAGTATCAGTAGTGAAAAATATAACTGGTTTTTATTTATATTGGCATGCTTTGCGTTATATGCTAACACGATGTAAAAATAAAGTTAGAATGATCACTAACATTTTGAATTTCATCCCCTAGATGAATGGTTTGAAGACGAATTTCAATAGTCCTGAGCAGATTAGGGTATTGCCTAAAGTGTCCTTAAAAGATGAGTTAATAAGTCATCCTTTACTGATAGATAAATTTACGTCACAAAGAGATCAGGTCATGGACCAAGGTAATACTTGGACGTGTACCTTGGATAAGGAAAGGCAAAGTGTCAGCTATAAAAATCCTTTTGATATTCCCAGAAATAGACTGATTCAACAGGTAAATAAAACAAACTAGTTTCTAAAATTATACAAACACACTTATTAAATACTTTTTCTAATAAGTTTCTGGGGCACATAATTATGTACCAATAAATATTTGTAGGTTTTTAGAATGCGGAATAATTTCTTGCAATCCGACTGGATATCCTTGGACCAAGATAGTGCTCATTCACTGCCAATATCACAAATGGGCAATTACCAGGAGTACCTCAAGAAACAAACGCCACAACTGAGGGAAATTGAATCTGCGCCAGTTCGACAACATATGTTTGGAAATCCTTTCAAAATCGATAAGAGGATGATGGTAAATGAAACAACTAGTTTTACGAGTTCACAAATTAGCTGAATGTTTTCAGTGTGCTTCAGTTTCAGCTAAATCAATCTATTTTCTTTATAGGTTGATGAAGCTGATATAGATTTGGTAGGCTCACCAACAGGGACCAACAGAAACAATAAGAGACCTAATCCTACTGATACTTTATCAAGACTTCCAGCAAAGAGAAAACCTGGTCCCCTACCGAAGACTTTCAGATTTTCCAGGCCTAGTGCCGATAGCATATCACCGCAAAGTCCGCAGCCTTCACCCCTTCCATCCCCTGTTCCATGGCACGTGAATAATATACATTTCATAATTTTATTTCTTATTTCCCGGTCTTAAAAATCACTGTTATGTAATTTCATAAATTTTCCATGTTTTAGGTTAAGTATTATTGACAAGGAACTTCCAAGATTTGACGAACCACCAAGTCTAATTATGAACGGCTTAGAAAGTCCATCAGCAAGCCCACTAAGTGACCGATCGAGGTCTCCTTCTCCAACACACCAACTACAAGAAGCGCCTTCCTATGGTCTTAGTGAAGTTAACTTTAATATTCGTACTAATACAAGTAACTATAGTTACATGATGGCACATACCGTTGAAACTACCACTAATATGTTAAGTGATTATTATTCGAGTATTTCGGCCACTGACGATAAACAAATATCTCAAATTCTAAAAGAGGCTAATATAAATCAAAATAGTGTTTCGGTAAATAGTTTTGTTCCGGAACAGAAGCCTAAGGTAAGTTTCATAAAAATCTGATATAATTTTGACCGTATGATTCAACTTTTGCTTTAGGTTGAAGTCGAGGAAGAGGAAGATGAAAAGGAGATTCAGAGCCAAAACTTTGAAATTAGGAAAAATCTAAACAGGCTAGTGCGGAAACCAGGCAAAAACTTCACAGAACTGTTTGCTAGTATAAAAACTTTGAAAGGTGATATTGAAATTCAGGTACAAGTTGTCAAATTGGTGATTAAGGAATCGTTAAGATTTAAGAGACAACATTTGGCGAGCCTGCTTGAGGAGCATGTACAAAATCTATTAAACGTCGAGAATAAATAATTGTCTATATTTGTAATAATATTTTAGGTAATTTTTCAATTTCTACCTAGGAGTACCCAAGCAACACCAAGTGGTTTAATAAACGTTTTGATTTCGTTTATACGACTGGTATATATAATGTTTATCGCAACCTATATTCAACGTTCGAATGTCCGCGCTACAAACGTATATATTTGTTTTATCATATATTAAGTATCAACGCTCTAGATATTGCCTCAAGTAAAAGTAATTTTATTATATTGACTGGGGACTTTAATATAAATTTCAACGAAAAATGCACTTCCACAAAGTTATTGAATCACCTATTCAGTTGTTATGAACTTATAATAACTTGCCCCAATGAAAATACCAGAATATTCACATATAGAGATGGTTACACCAGTTCGACTTGTATTGACTATATGGCCACTAAAATTCGAGGTAATCAAGTAGAAAATTACAAAGTTCTAAAAAAACGAAGCATTAAAAGTAGCAATATAGCACATCTAAATGTATTACTCAGTAAGGTTGACTGGTTCTACTTATTTGTAAATGCTGGATTTTTGTTTTTTATAGAAACAATTGTATGGTACTTTAACGAGTGCTGTCCAGTCAAATATAGAGAAAAAAATGTACAAGTAATAATAGTGCAAATGATAAAAATTGGTTAACAGAGGAACTGATTAAAGAAAGCACTGAAATAAAAAATATGTTTTGGCTCATGAAAACTTCAGACTGTCAACAACTTAGAATATAAGAAAAACATCAAAATTACCAAACAGACATATTTTAAAAACAAAATTAATAATTCGTCAAATAAAACAAAGGAAACATGGAACATTATTAATTTTAGACTTGATAAATGGAATAAAAATATTATACTCAAGTACAATTCAGAATATGTGTCTGACTCTTACGAAGTCTCTGAATTATTTGCTACTACAATAAAAAATAATAACACATCGGAATTTTGTATAGAACCTGTCACGGAGAAAGAAATTATAGACATAACTAATACACTTAAAAATGAATTTTCCTGTGGCACTGATGATATATCTCTTTTCATTCTTAAGAATATTAACATAAATATTATTGGTCCTTTAGTGTATCTGATTAATCAGTTGTTTTGCCAGGGTTGTTTTCCTGACATATTCAAAATTGCGCGTTATTCCACTATTTAAAAAGGGCTGCTCTGAAGACATTGACAATTACTGACAGATATCTATAGTCAGCACCATATCTAAAATTATTAAAAGGGCTTTTTATGTGAGATTGATTGAATATGTTGAAAAAAATAATTTTTTAACACCATCACAGCATGGCTTTAGATCTGGCAGATCAATAGAGACTGCCTCATGTCATTTGCTAAATTATGTACATTCTTGTCTAGATGATGGAAAGTACGCTTTGTCAATGTTTTTTTTACCTATCCAAGGCTTTCGACACTGTTCACTCTGAAAAGCTTTTAAGCAAACTATTCGACCTTGGAATTAGGGATACTGCCCTGAGATGGATCCAGACTTACATGGAGGGACAGTCACTAACAGTAAGCTACAATAATACTATGTCATCCAGTCATAATGTCAAACTTGGAGTACCGCAGGGCTCAGTTCTTGGACCCTTGCTTTTTATGCTATATGTTAATGACCTTCTTGATTACATAAAAAGTGCTGGGCATGTCACCATGTTTGCTGACGACACGACAATTTCGTATCGGCAATAAGAAATGACGATCTCCAGTTGTATGCTGAAAATGTTGTAAATTTATTAAGGTCCTGGTGTGATAGAAATCAATTAGTATTAAACCCGAATAAAACAATGATTATAAATTTTCACATTAGAAGATCTCTACCTATAAATTTTAAAATATTTTATATAGAGCTAGGAGAAGAAATTAAATATCTTGGTACCTCCTTAGATTCTAAACTATCATGGGACAAATATATCGATGCCGTGTGTAATAAATTAAATAAAGCTTATTTTGGCATCTTACAATAATTAAAAGACAAGGTAGACGAAAGTGGTCTATTAATTATTTAGTATGCCTTAGCCTACTCGCACATTTCGTTAAACATCATAAGTCCTACAAAAAAAGACTAATACGTCTTATATTTAACTTGAAAGTTGTGGAACAGCTTTCAGAGAAAAAAAAATTCTGACTCCCATGCATATATATCTTTAAATGTCTCATGTACACTAAAAATAACATCTGCTCGTTTGTTCAAGTTGCAAATACCCATCAATACAAAACCAGACATGGGAAGCTCTTAAGTATCCCATCGCATAGAACAACTTATTTTAAACATTCGTCATAGTATAACTGCGTTAGTCTGTGCAATGCAATACCTGAATCAGTGAGAGAAATAAAGTGCCCCAAGTTATTTAAAAATAAAGTTAAATCCATGCTGTTAAGGGTGTTTTTCATAGTGCTGACGAATTTATGTCCGGTTGTATATTATTTTGTTGTTTGTATTTACATTATTAATATGTGCATGTGTGTGTATATATATTTACGTATGTATTTTATTTCGCTGAGTAATTTATATACTTGTCTGACATGCCATATGTGCTCTATATATCTTATGTGGTTAATAAAGTTTATTATTATTATAGACATTTTAAAAAAACGTATATATATGGTACATCGTATTCTAAATATATACATCTTAAGAAAACGTTATATTGTCACATCATATATGAGATATATACTTTTATGTGGAACCTCAAATAAACGTATTCCATATACGTCGATAATACGTATAATGTAAAGGTTTTTCTCACGGTTATGAAAAACCTTTTTTCCAGTTACTGGTATACGTGTAATAAACCTTTATTATACACTGTAATTCATTTTTCATAGTGTTGCTTCAGCTTATCAAACTTTTTTTGGCAATGCCAAAATTTAGGTAATATATTCAGAGAACATAAGATGAACATATTTCAAATTAAAATTATAGAAGTTTCAAAGCCTCATAAAGCTTGTGAACTATATAGTTAAAAGGAAATTAGATGTAATCGTAATATCGAGAGATTTTTTAAAGGGAATCCACCCTTGTATCTTTGTTAATGAATATACGCTATAAGTTCTTTAGACCTTTTTTATATTGTTTTATAAACTAAGAGCTTATTTAATAAATGGTTAAATAGTTTCCATCACTTTATTTTTACCAAAATTACCTTAACTTTCAAAATTTAAATGGGAAATTCTGTTATACAGTATTATAGACTAATCGATTTCAAATAAGTTTGCAAGTCAAATCATGTCTTAAATCAGAAATCATTTGCTACTTATGATAAAATTGTTAATATATATTGCTGCATAACAATAATAAGATGACATTGAAACAATATTGCCAATAGTGCCATATTTTGTAAAATATATTAATTTTTCTTTAATTATAACAGGGAAATTAGAATTAAAGTTTTTTTTTTGACTTGCGATACATTTCCCTTTGCAAAATTATTTACAATTGATCAGTCTACAACACTATAAAAAAGTTAGAAGGTACCCGTTTTTAAATTCGAAAGTTAATATTATAATCTCCAATTTTTTAAAAGTACATATTTTAAACCTCCTACCTATATATAACTACTGATATCAAGGACAAATAATTCAATTGCATATATGTGTGCAGATAGTAATTTTTTAAAAATATTTATTATTTAGTACTAGCTTTTTTATGTTATATTAAGCTTTACCTATTCTGCGGGATTGGCTAAATACGTAAAACTATTTTATCATTTACTATATTTCACCCTTGGGCACCTAGGATGTTTGACAACGATAACAATGCACAACATTGTTCATTACTCTTTACTAAAATCCAAAAATACAGTCTATTTATTATTATTGTTGTAACTATAGCGGCTTTTGGCAAGCTTCAACCAATCTTGAATCGTCCCTCTAATTTTATTGTCACTGGTCTCACCCACACCTTCAACGCTAGCCATGCAGAGTTTTACACCTTCTGTGATAAAAGAAAATGCAGTTACTATGAAATTGTTCAGATAAACAATAATTCTTCCCAATCACAAGTTGGTTCATTCCTGTAACTTTAACCCACTACAACGTGATAACTCAAGGATAAGGGCGGCTCGTCAACATAACACTTGTTGAATTTCAATCAAACAATATATACGCAAAAACAAACAAGTAAATATTCTTTGTTTCGATCTCAAGGCCACACTACTAAGGTTGACTACCACCACACGAAACAGAAATTAACACGACGATCCGCGGTTGCTCACCAGCTATACTGTGGAGACAATGAGAGAAATGCATATATTTATGAGAAATGCTTATGTATTCTGCAACAAAGACAACAATACTAACCCGGCTGCTGGCGACTGCGCAATCGATACAGATTGATATACATTTAAAAACCGTATATTATAAACTGCAATATTACTGAACAAATATTTTCATCATCATCTATCTATAACAAATTTTGGTGAATGTAAATATTTTACTCATATTTCCAGATATTGTTATAATCTTCGAACTATTAGTTGCAATTGTTTATGACATGCCTATAAAAAATGTAGCACAAATACATATTTATCGTATACATTTAAAAATCGTATATTAAAAACTATAATATGGCTGAAAAAATACAAGTAGTGTCAATTTCACCAATTTACAATTTAAACATTTGACGGAAGTGTAGTCTCAACTCTCAGTTAATTATTTCTCAAATATTCTGCGTTACTCCAAAAATTTTCGGAGAAATACATTTATAATATACGTAGAAAAATCGTTTATGAAATAAACACTGTTCATAGACATTGATTAAATATACGATAATGAAATTTAAACCATAATTATTATAATAAACGTTTATTAAACCATCATGTGTTGCTTGGGTAGTACTCTTTTATTTTATTTTGTACGGATTAAACTGATAGCATGTTTTACATTTTTATCTATTTGTATATTTGAAATTTTATGTAAGTACAAAATAAGTAATAAATTTGGGTTTTTGTTTTATTGAAATGCGTATAGGTAAAATTATATTACTCGTTCTCGTTCAGTAATGTTTTATTTAGTTGTATGATCACCAAAGATAGTTAGTATCAGCGTCAGTGGCATATAGGGGAGGCTTTGTCAGTAAAAATCTTATTGGAAGTCAGGTAGAAATAGAGTTTATTGGTGCTAAAACACACATAGGTAAAATAAACTGAGCAAAACAGTTTTATGGTACTATCATAACAGTTAATATTTACAATTGGAAATATCGAAAAGACAATCAATACAAACCAAACGAGATAATATACGAGGAATGCAAAAATCTGAGAATGTTTCACCAATTATTTATAGCTCCTAATATTTCTTCTAACGAAAAGTTCTTTTACTGTGGCTCTTAATTTTTTAGTAGTCATACATACTTTTTATTGCTCGAGGTAAACTATTAAATAGTTTAACTCTGTGAAAGTTCGTACCCATTTGCCTTCTGGTAAGTGTGGTGTATTCCCTGCAGTTATTGTGACGGTTTTTGATGTTTTATAATTGTGGTTGTCTACATGAAGATATGGTCTGTAATATGCTTTTTTACATGAGTGATATCTTCTAGGGCAAAAAGGCATGGTAGTGTAAGTATTTCCAACTGTATAAACATATCCCTGGATTTGCTCCGATAAGCTAAATTGCCTCTATCCCGGATGGCTCCTCTCTGTAAGTCGATGTCTGGTAGCAGAGTGACCCCAAGCTAGGATTGCATAGCATAATTTTGAGTGGAACAACCCAAAATAAACCATTTTTAATAGGTTTGCAAGTTGTCTCAATGCAAACACTTTTTGTTAAGGCATTTGCTATGTATTTGCCATGAACATTCCATCTAAGGTTGGGGTCTAGTAGTACTCCAAAAAATTTAACAAATGGCGGATTTTCATTTATAATGTACTAATGTCTCTGGTGGATGATATCATTGTTACCATTTTAGTCTGATTTAGGGCGAGTTGGTTATTGTTGAACCATCTTTCAGCCTTTGATTGTGTTGCAAAGCAATTTTGTATTAAAGTGTTAGGTGGGGCTCTGAAAGAGATAAAGTTGTGTCATCTGCTTAACATAGACAGTGGACATTAGGTAGTGATGAGAACAAATCGTTTATGTAAATGAGGAATAGCACAGGTCCTAATATTGAGCCTTGTGATACACCCGCGATTACAGGTAGCTCCCTTGAACGGCTATTTCCAGCACAGACCAACTGTTTTCTGTCTGTCAGATATGACTTTATAAAAGCGACACTTGAGTCATTGAATCCATATCTGAGTAATTTGTTAACAAGTATTTCACGTGATACACAATCGAAGGCAAAATTCCTGATTGGGGGTAGCTCGTCTACAGGCGTCGGTGTTAGGCCTCAGTAGCGGAAATAGGCCGACGTTAAATAAATGTTAAAAAAAAAAAAAACAATCGAAGGCTTTACTGAGATCGCAAAAAATGGATCCCCAGTACATATTTTTCTCGAAACAGTTTAATGTTAGTTTGATGAAACTTAATATAGCATCTGAGGTAAATAGGTTTTTCCTAAAGCCATATTGAGATAGGGGGAATGTCATCGAAGAAAAACTTAAACCCATTATTAATATATCACATACTTGGCTGCAAAAAATATTGAATTAGTTGTCATTCCATCATGCATGGTGGGGGGTCAGCATAATGCAGAAAAATCCAATAACTTTAATGCCCACATTCACAGACGAGAATATTGAGTTACATCGAAAAATGGAACTTTTATAGTCTTCAAGTACAAAATAAAATAACCCCTGCGTGCAACTCAATAATTATAAAAATTAATTCATTACGAGTTACTGATATAGCAGGAATAGAACACCTATTATTTAGTATTGGTTACTTGGAGAATTCATTCATAATAAGAAATTTAAAATCTGTTCCTGTAATTGAAATTATTGACAATTGAAAAATGAAAAAAATGAACCGGCTTCAAAGGAAAATTACTATAAATTATGAAATAAACTTTCACATAGTAGTCCGGTACCATTAGAAGTCTGTCTGGAAATGTTAAAAATAGGTAGGTTTTTCATCACTTGCTTCAGTGATATGAATGAACCTCGTCGACCAGCTACCGGCTTCGTCCCCAACTTTGGGGTCACACTTTAAAAAAAACAGGTTTTCCGCAAATAACCTGAACATGGTTGGTCCTAAAAAATATTTTAGACAAAAATTGAGGAGCGTTAAGTTTCTTACGAAAAAGGTACTTTTAACAATTTTTCGTAAATGTAACCATTTTTATGATAATGCTCGGCAAGCATACTTACGTTGAGGAATATCGTACTATTTTCTATGCCAGCCACAGAGCTACAGTACTCGTATTTTTTTAAAGTGGTGTCCCCTGTAAGCCTTAATCCATATGGTCTAGAACTATATGTTCGTCTTTTTTTTTTGCAGTAGGACTGTATTGGCATGACATTAAGACAGTCTATGGCAGTTCCACAAATATTTATGTACATGTCGATCCGTTTTTCCGGTAACCACATTTCATTTCGCATCCTTTAAAGCAGCTACATACAATAAAATTTAGAACTTCTTCCGGTGCCAGCTGCTGCAAAGTGGAACTTGCCATTAGTTCATCATTTTACAATTGCCATCCCTACATTTCAGCAGGTAAGTCGTTCCGCCATTGTTGTACCTAGTGGTACACTAGGTAAAAGTGCTCTTTAATATCTGCTGCCGTTGGTGGTAACTGAACTAATTTGTTGCTCTCCATTTTTTATCTAAAACATTTTTTCGTAGTACCAACCGTTTTTGGAGTTATTTGTGAGAAACCTTTTTTTTTATCTTTTGACCCGAAGAATGGAGATTAAGCCAGCAGCCTATCGGTGGAATCTTTTTGGGGGTTCATATTTATTACTGAAACAAGCGATTCATGAAAAACTTATCTATTTTAATTTTCCTACAGATTTTTTTTTAACGGTATCGAACTATTAATTATTCTGTCTAAAAAAATCTATGTTAACTTCATAATACAATTTTCAATATAAAATGATAAAAGCAGAAGTGTAAATCTGAGAATAACAAAAAATTGTTGAATAGCTTTCTATATAAGGAAATAAAAGGCTCTTTCAGGAAATCGACACTTGGGCCTCTAATTTGTTCTATTTTGCAGCAGAGGATCCACGATCTGTAAATTTTGAGAATATCATGTAAATTTCTTGGAAAGCATATTCTGTTTCTCCTTTATAGGATTGACTTTTGTTTTAATATAAAGGTAGTTATTAGGTGGATCCCTCTGATGGCACGTCACAATTAACCTTCAAGCGGAAGTTTCATCAACTTGAATAATTTATGGCAATTCAGGTACAAAGTATGCCCAAATGAGACCATGAATAAATCATACGACGAAAATATTTAGCTTATGTTGTGATTCTTCGTTTCAGTGGTTTTCTATGTTCTTTTAGATGATATTTATAATTTAGTTCTATTCCCAAATATATTGCATATAAAAATGTTGATTTTTGAACTTGATGTACCGAGTTACGGCGAATTCATGCAGAGTCTACGGTTAAAATTGAAAACCTGCTTTCTTGATATCATTAATCATAGTTTTAAATTACCAATAGTTTTATTAAGAATTTTGTCATGAGAAATTCGAATAGCATCATTGATATATTGAAGGCTTTCAGACCAATTCCGAATAAAAAAATATATTATTTTTCATTACTGGTGATAATGCAGGAATTTGCCGTAATCCTTCTTGGACAGCAAAACTATCTGACATAGTGCAGTTTATTTTGATGTATAGTTAACCTCTTCTGAAAACCTTCTTAGAGTACAAATTAATTTCTTATTTGCAAAAGTGCTTATACTCTATAACATTTCTGGTGAACAAACTTTCCGCACACCACCAATCAACGTACTCTACAATTTTATGTTATACACAGTTTTTCTATTAACAGGTAGTTATATTTAAAAGTTTCGCCCCGGTACTTAGATTTATAGAGATTCTACGTAAGAAATATACTTTTTTAGCAACTTTTTAACCTCTCCACAATAAAATTGTGAGAGGTTACAAAAATTGGTTCAAAAACGAAAAATGAGATAATATCAAATCTTTACGTTTTGAGGTCCTAGGAACCCAAAAAAGTGGTTTTTGAAAAATGTCTGTGTGTGTGTATGTGTGTTAGCACGATAGCGTCGAAACTGCTGAACAGATTTGAATGAAACTTTGCGTGTGCGTTTCTTTAGTGCCCCAGAAGATCTGAAAAGGTTTTGGATGAGATCGGATTACGTTTAGTGCCATTTTGACGCAACAAGTTGTTTATTTTATAATTACTTTCAATTTGCAATGGAACCATTGAAAAGCAGTTAAAATTCTGATTTCAACGATATATCACACTTCCACCCTTTCGATTTGGTTTCCGTGAAAAAAATTAAAAACAAAGCAAATATGGCATAGATCGCATTTCGCATGACATGACGATGCGCGTAGCCGTTACATCGTGAAACTCGTCACATCACGTGTCAATTCACGTGTGACGGTTTCTTCACTGCTCTAGAAGTAGAGCGGATTACGTTTAGTGCCGTTTTTAAATATATATACAGACAAATCGAAGAATGAAACTACAAATATTCCTCTTAAATCTAGTAAAACTATTGAAATGCTAATGTTTCATTTAACAAAGACAGCCGCGAGCGATCGGATTGCAATAAGCAAATTTTGACGATTGTCATTGTCATCGTTTATCATCCGATAACGTTGGTGTCATGTCATGTTAATAAGATGCATATCTGTAACTTTTAGTGGATTGTCACAAACTTTAAAGGTAGATGTAACAATATCAACATCATATGCTTTCTGTACCTTCGTTGGTGAATTTATTATAGATTATCACTTTACCAATTTTCAGTTTGTTGCTTTACAAATCTGTAGTATTTAGGGTAACTAGACTTTCTTAGTCGTTCAAGTGATGTTAAAGTTGTTAATATCCTAATAGTATATTATTCAATGAGCGATAATGTAGGTAATAACTCGCATAGATGATTGTAAATTCATTAAGTTGAGGGTATTTTTAGTGCCCCAGAAGATCTGAAAAGGTTTTGGATGAGATCGGATTACGTTAGTGCCGTTTTGTCACACAATTTAATGCTCTTTTCGGCTTCAAAGATCCACCTAGTGGGGATGAGGTTCCAGCCGCTTCCAGTAGCTGCCGATTTTTTTATGACATAATTAGCATGACCAGAAAATGTTTAATACATAGGCAGAACCTTGCCTATGTGGGTGGAGCCACAAATCTGTATTTAAAGCATTATTGAAGAAAACCGCCATCTACCAGAGCTGGGATTGATATCTTCATCTTGTCAAACATGATTCATGTCTATAATAATCATGATTGTTTACAATCCCTAACATGTAATGTTTAAAAAATGGATCTGTTGCACGTAATCACTGGACGCCTTTGTAACGGGCCTTCACAAAGTGAGTTTTGAGTGTCAAAAAGTAATCAAGAATATAAGATAAGAACACTTTAATACATGTTCGTTTTACATTTGAACCGTCAAAAACACCACGAGCTGTAACTAAAAAAATATCTGTCCTCTGGTAATGGTGCAAAAGGTAAAGTTGTAGGAAATTTTGAGACTCAAATTGGTATTTACAAAAACGATTTAACACTCACGGGAGCTCAGATATTTTGTGAAACTATTTATGATTGCTGAGTAGGAGATAGTCTCGAATTAACCATAGGATACCTATCATCACTGACATGAGTAAAAAATTACCATCACTTTTTTAGAGGTTGTGGAGAACTTGGATTGCTTAAAGGGTGAAAGGAGCCTCCTTGAATGCAGAAACATTTTGAACTTCATTGGAAGATTTCAAGTGAGAGTGTGAGATGCAGGAGTGAATGTCCAGTGTGCAGTAGTGGTATTTACCAACTTTGTGGATACCGACCAAACACCTATTCATATAGGCGAATGTATTCAGAAGAAAATGTTCTTTCATCGCTGTAAAGAAAAATACTTAGCTAGTTTTAATTTTACCTACCTATTTAATTTAGAAAAGCATGGAAACAAGAGAGCTGATATGTTTTTTTGCAGTTTTTTCCTTAAAATGTTAATTATCAGGGGCCTCGGGAGAGTTTTTCTTTTCATCAGACTTGTTAGAAACACCGTGTTCATGACGCGTTATAACTTTTAAAACTCGGAATTTAATTATTACTAATTGGAGATAAGAGGATGACAATAAATTGAGATTTGATATAAATATAATATAATAAATAAATGATTTAAGAATCATAAAAATGAAACATCCATTATTAATCCAGGGTAAATCTAGTGTAAAGGTGAATATATATTTGCTTATGGCAAAGAAGAATTGGTAGTTGAGAAATTGCTTCTTGCTTACAATCGTCCTATACAACAGACGATCCTCACAGAATGAATGAATTAGAAATAAGCGATGAAGAGAAGAATATCTGCTAAATGTTCTTACAACATCGGCAAAAACAAAAGCTTTTGTACAATACACTTTTTGTAAAGGAATTATTTTTAATTAATTAAAAGACCTAGTAAACTGTACTTCCTATCAGGAAAGAAATGATTCTCTGTGAAATATAATATATAACTATAAGCATAGACTTGTGTATTGTCATTCTGCACTTTGTTGAGGAAATCAATATTTCGCATTTTTTATTAACAGTATTTTTCATATTTTTTGGTATAATGCACATGTAAACAAGTAACATACAAAATCTACGAGAAAATGTGGTCACATTTACAGACTTGTGGATCTCCAGAAGAATGAAACCAGATAAAGAAAATTAAAAACAAGTGTTTATTGAAATGTATTGAAGAAAATAAGAAATACATTATAATTATAATAGCTTTATTGCCCAACAGTATAAACCACATACACATAAATGTAATGTAAATAATACATAAAATGTTAAAATATAATGTACATGACAATTAGTACGTTACAAATATAGAAACAACAAGTAAATACATAAGTATCTGTATGACTACATAGGTTCCTCATCCACAATGACTGCGTTATTCATTAACTTCTTTAAAGTACAGTTGTTAATATATCACATAAATGAGAGATATTGTTAAAATTGTTAGACATTACATACACGGGAGACCTTAATAACAAATTTATTCTCAACGTTGTTATAAAAAAATACATTTTGTCTAGACCCTGTCTAGGTACATAAATTTTAATCTGAGCTAATAATTCAGGACAATCAATTTCGTTGTGTAGCAATTTGTATAAAAATGATAATGAGGCACATTTCCTCCTTGTGTCTAGGCTCATAATATTAAACCTTTCTGTCAGGTACATATAATCAATTCCTCTTACAGGATACTCACCATCCAGCTTAAATACCAAGTATTTTAAAAATCTTCTCTGTACCCGCTCAACTGCATCTTTGTGACAATTGTAGTGAGGGTACCAAACTAGAGACGCATATTCCAGTTTAGTACGCACATATGAATAGTATAAAACTTTAAAAGCATTAATCTCCATGAAATTTCAACAGTTCCTGATAATAAAGCCAAACATTTTCAATGCTTCTGATATTTTCTCTATTATGTGAAAAGTAAATTGAGCATCAAATTTTATACCTAAATCTTTGTAAGTAGTGCAGCGTGCTAGTAAATTACCGCTGATTTGATAGTGATATTCACAAACTGACTGTTTCCTTGTGAAATTTAAAAATTTGTATTTCACAGGATTTAAATGTAACTTATTATTTACACACCAGACTTGAATATTATTCAAATCAGCTTGCAACTTCTGCCCATCATCTAAATTTTGTATTTAGGTGTATATCTTCAAATCATCGGCAAAAAAAAGGTGGTTACACTGAATTATAGAACTCAGGTCATTTATAAACAAAAGAAACAGCAGTGGACCTAAATTCGACCCTTGTGGGACACCAGAGGTACCCACATATTTATCAGAATTATATTCATTATAAGAAACGTATTGAGCTCTCTTCTGCAGATAAGATTTAAAGAATACTATCGTGGTTGTTAAAACCAAACTGTCCCCGTTTACTAAGTAGTGTAACGTGGTCAATTCTATCAAAAGCCTTTGAAAAGTCTGTATAAACCACATCGACCTGTCCCCTATTATCTGCAACGTTCAAAATGAATTGAGAGATTACTGCCAAATTGGTCACTGTAGATCTCTTGCTCATAAAACCTGAAGTAAGATATTAAATTATGGACTGATGGGTAGATGCGGTTATACAGAACGACTTCAGAAAGCTTAGAAAAATTGGATAAAATAGATATAGACCTATAATTAATGACATGAGCTTTATCACCACTTTTAAAGACAGGAATCGCCTTAGATTCCTTCCACTGATTCGGAAATATGGTTGTTTTTAAGACCTGATTGAACAATATGCACATTGGGATGGGGGGAGTAAATTTGAATTACTTTCCGTCCCGATGTGCTTATAATTGTATTGACATCGAAGAATAACAATAAGAGGGAAAAAACTTGGAAAAAGAGGTATAAACCTCCAAAAATACTTTTCATTGGCAAACTCTCTTGAGGGAATAATATAGGTGCAGCGTTTTTCACTTCGAACACTATAGTGCTTCAAGCACAGTTTAGACAGAAAGGCAAATACAAAATCTTTAGTTAAATATGTGTATCACAGGGATTCCAGAGGGCTCAGTAGATCTGAGAATTTCTATCTGCATCAGACCGTCATGTGTCATTGGATATCTATATCTAGCTGATTCTAGCTAGCGGTTGATACCTGCTTATTGCACAAATAGTTGACCTTTGCATTTTTCCGAATCTATGAATGAGAGAAATCTCATAATTGCTTTTAAAAGTCTGTCACAGATTATTTCATTAAGCACATGAACTTTAGATTTTATGTGTGTGATTTACATATACAATGGTATTTTGTTGCGTTATTTGGAAATGCAAGGAAAACACGGCAAAAAAACTGTTTATAATTTTCTATCAAAAACCAGTAATTAAATTGTTTGATATTCCTTTAATATAGTCTTATGGGTATTTAAAATGTACTACTGTTTTCATTACATCTTGTTGCTTTATAAAAATATAGTTACAAACAAGCAGCTAATATTAAAACATAATATTTTTAGTCGCAAACTCCTCTATAAAATCCTTATTTTACTATAAGGAATGTAACCAGACTGCAACCAACAGCCACTCTCCGGGCTATGTGCATGCCCCGCCGAGCGCTGAATTACAAGTTACAAGCCTGGCGCGTTAAGTGTAAAAATTGCAGATTACCATCAAAACGCTAATGCTTCGATTGCAACAAACACCAGCCGAAAGACTGATCCTACTTAAAGGAGCTCTCGTGCCAGTCGTCACACACCACTTGCAGACTGCAGTTTCGAGCTCTTGGCTCTTCAGTGCAAGGTAGGCATGTGACGACCGACACGAAGATCACTTGACCATTTAGTACATTTCGGTATTTTTGGGATAGCGACATGTAAAATAGTCAGCAGGCGCCACCTAGCGGTCCAGTGTCTGTTGCAATCGAAAAATAAATAGCCTGACTGGACTTAGCATAGTTCAAATGTGCTTTTAGAGGGCGGAATATTAAAACATAATATTTTTAGTTGCAAACTGCTCTATAAAATCCTTATTTTACTATAAGGAATGTAACCAGACTGCAACCAACAGCTACTCCCCGGGCTATGTGCCCTGCCGAGCGCTGAATTACAAGTTACAAGCCTGGCACGTTAAGTGTAATAATTGCATATTACCATCAAAACGCTAATGCCTTATAATAAATAAGGATTTTATAGAGGAGTTTGCGACCTAAAATATTATGTGTTAATATTCCATCTAAAAGCACATTTGAACTATGCTAAGCCCAGTCAGGCTATTTATTTTTCGATTGCAATAGACACTGGACCGCTAGATGGCGCCTGCTGACTATTTTACATGTTGCTATCCCAAAGATACCGAAATGTACTAAATGGTCAAGTGATCCTCATGTCGGTCGTCACATGCCTACCTTGCACTGACGAGAGCCAACAGCTCGAAACTGCAGTCTGCAAGTGGTGTGTGACGACTGGCACGAGAGCTCCTTTAATTAGGATCAGTCTTTCGGCTGGTGTTTGTTGCAATCGAAGCATTAGCGTTTTGATGGGAATATGCAATTATTACACTTAACGCGCCAGGCTTGTAACTTGTAATTCAGCGCTCGGAGGGGCACATAGCCCGGACAGTAGCTGTTGGTTGCAGTCTGGTTACATTTCTTATAGTAAAATAAGGATTTTATAGAGGAGTTTGCGACTAAAAATATTATGTTTTAATATTCCGCCCTCTAAAAGCACATTTGAACTAAGCAGCTAATAGTAGAAAGCAGGTTTTCACGGCCGTTGTCTAATGAAGTAGTTTCTTCCGGGTCTTGCCGTGGTCGCCGAACTTGACTTGACGTTTCGCTGATCATCCACTCAGCTTCTTCAGAAGGATTCTAAAGCCAGTCTTTAAAATTCTTCTGAAGAAGCGATGATCAGCGAAACGTCAAGTCAAATTCGACGACCACGGCAACACCCAGAAGAAACTACTTCTTCGATAAGCAGCTAATAGTTAATCACAGATCCATTCGAATTCCACAGTTGCCTTCTCAGAGAACTAAACGCAGATTAGTTGAAGACTGAAGAGAAATGGCACCGATGTAAATAACAAGTACGAATTCATCGTCACTTTAACTAAAATGAAAAGTAGTAATCTCTAATAAATTTTCAGTATTTTCTTGTGAAGGCCCACCTGTTTCTTTGAGCTACCTAATATATGTTTAAAGTAAAACTGCCTGCGCAAGTAAATTTTGTGTCTCCAATCAGCTCCAAATTGTGTTTTACATACAATATTACAGAATAGTTTCGATAGCGCCATTTGATATGTATACATCTCTCAATTCTCCTATATAAGTATGCAATTATATATAAACATACTGGCTGGTGTTGCACTTTAGCGCTACTCTTTACCAACTTACTTAATAATCAGCTGAAAGGGCAAGTACTTTATTTATTGATAGGCCAATTGTCGGGCATTTGTTTTCATTACATAAAATTGAATATTTTGAAAATATTGTAGCAATATTATTTCAATAATCCTAAAGAATTTTGGAAAAAATGTTACAATATTTTAAAAATATATTTATTTATTAATCACCACTACAGGAATGATGTTCCCAATTATACACTTGTATACGCATAGACAATTATACAACGACCATGCCCTACAACATTGCCACCTGTCGCAGCTGAGACTCGAACTCAGCAGTGATACAGTGACTAGACATGTTGTCTCTCACACAACATCATCTAGTTCACACTACCAACTCGGTAACACATGAAAAACACCACAAACCCCCATACCTTAGCCGGGATTCAAACCCGGGACTCCATGGTTGCAAGCTTAATATGACATGAAACAACTTTATTAACATTAAAATACAATAAAAATCCTCCCCAGGACCGATTGTGCAAGCTTAACAGGTAAGCGTTGAACTGATATTCTTGCTGTTTGGAGTATAATTAAAATGAAACAACATTTTAGAAAATGTATTTGCTATTTATTCAAATTAATTTGTAACAGGATTTTATCATTTCTCCATCTCAATCATTTTAGAAAAGTGACCGTTCAAAAACTTAATTGTTCAGTTCTATGTTTAGGTGAACGATCACATTTAAACTAAATTTAAACTATTGTCTTTACATTTTATACAATATATTCTGTTGGTGTAAGTTCATAAATAGAAAAAAAAACTTATAAAGTTCCAGAGTATACTAGATCATATTGCCAAAAAAAATTTATATAACATAATCGAACCTATTTACATAAATATATATATTATATGCAAAATAATATACAATTAATACAAAAATTCTACATCAATGCACCACTTATATATATATTTTTAATTGCATCCCTAAATATATTTTACAAACTTTTTACAAGCCTCCTCGAGAATTCTGAAACACTTGTTACAAAAACAAACTAGTTGGTACATGAAAAATACTCTAAATACTGTATGTACATTACAGATATTTCTTTTGAAGAGTATACCATGCTTTCTAAACTTTTCATCATAAATATATTAACCCACATCCATATGTTCATTAAAAATGACCTATATCTAAAGCTAACACTGAAGTTCTGCTACAAACACGAACATTTTGGATGTCTTTCGCCAATGAAGTTGATTAAACGTACCCATCTTCAGATGGTGCTCACACAGGTAATGAAACGTGTTGAATGTAGTGTTTGTGAAGACTTCTCCAATATCAGCATCACATCAAATTAATTATTTAAATCAATATAAGGTTCTAGACAGATATACGATATGTTTAATATATCCGAGTCAACTTGTACTGCGGCATTCATTTTTTTGAATTTTATCAAGTATTAGTTTTGAAAATCTTTTGGCTATGCTGACTTACACTGTACACTTATAAACAATACACAGTAAACAGTACATTTATAAAAAATAAAAATTAGGAAAGCATGTTATACATCCTCCTATTAAAATATTCCAAAGTGTGGAATTTATGAAGACAAGTTTATCACACTAATTTGAAAAACATAAATAGTATGAATTGATAACGGTTAAATTTATCTCGAAATATTTTGGGATTTGATTAAACTTCGACATTTTAAATCGAATTAGGTTAAAAAGTGAAAAGACTACTACATAGGTAGGTTAGAAATTTTAAATAAACTCATCGAAGGATTTTTTTGTATTTAATTTTTGATTATACTTTCAAATCCAATGTGCAAAAATAAACTAATTGAAATTATATACATGTGGTAAATTTCTGTGACTTTAGTTTATATCTAATTCAAAAGACACTGGGTATGCCAAAAAACAAGTACTGTAATTGTAAGAACCATTAGTTTAGCTAATACTTCATTATGATTGTTGGGAAGAAGTCATTTTTGACAATTTTACGCCGTTAACATAGCAAGCACTTTAGAATTACAAATAGTGTGTCCTACCTTTAATACCTTCAATCCTTTACATCTTGGGATCCTTATGATCATTTGACTAAAATAAAATTATTTCTTAAGGAAAAAAGAGAATTAATTTGCAAGAAAACATGTTACGCTTTTTCATTAAAACTAACTCGACATGAGTTTGTAACAAAAATGCAAATACGAGATTTCCCTACATTTTTCAATTGGTAGAAAAATCAACAACTTGGTTTGACTCATTTAAACCAACTTCTTTACCAGTTGTACCTTTGGACATGCTCTATTCTAAAGTAGTTAAAGGACTTTCCAGTTAACACATTCACGGGCAATCGATTATAAACGATGGCGGATATGGCATCACCGGCATTTCCTGCATAGATATTTATACGTAACATGCTAGATGTCGACGAAAATGTTACTCAAAATACCAGTTATATAAATTTTTTTAACTTTGGTATGAAACTGATATTTTACCACACAATTTTTTGAAGGACTTTGATTCTACATAACTCCTAGATAAAGAAAAGGACTTGGAAAAATATTTTTGTGTGTAAGCCCAGTTTCGACATGCTGCCAATGCCCACGAAAATGTTACTTCAACATACCTGTTATACCTCTTTTTTTTTACTTTGGTATGAAACTGATTTTTTACCATTTTTCTAGGATTTTGATTCTACATCGTTCCTAGATAAAGAAAAGCATTTGGAAAAATATTCTTGTGTCCCAAACCCAGTTTTGAAACCAACTGAACTATCCATTTAAACTTAATATCTAGAGCTCTCTTACAAATATCTCCAGACTTAACCATAATCCCTCAAATAAGGAAAGTTTACTGATGAATCGAAAAATCTCAATTTTGTTGAAAATAGCTCAAATTTTGTATGTTATTACAGATCTAACAATGTGTCACTTTTAGTGTCAGAAAAACATAAAAAGTGAAGCTTCAAAAGTTATATGCACTTTTCTGGTGCACTCTCACGAATTTTATACTTTTCACGTAATATATCACATTGTAAAGATTGAATATAAATGTTCATAATGGATTTTGAAGAAATCTAGACCTGGCCGATATTTATAGGTCATGCCATTTTTTAGAAATTAAACACCAAAAACGGTCAAAAAGTTCAAAATCAAATATCTTTTGTGATGAGATTGAGCAATTTTATCAATATTGGTGAAAATAAAGGGCATCTATGAGCAAATTGATGCACCTAACACGGATGCCGTGTGTCGAATAGAACGGTCAACAACGGCGGACGAAAATATAACTCTATCCTTCGCCTAGTATCAAGGAGGCAATGTGCATCAATTTCTCTTCTTTTAAATCGTAAGTTTTTTTATGTAGTTTAAGACAACGTTAAGAACTATATATTTTTCAAATAGTATATTTGTTTACAGCTATCAAGAATGCATTTTTTAAAATCTCTTTTATTTCTTCTATTTGGACAATTAAGAGCTGAATAGTATAGTTCACATCATGAATGTTGTCGCTCATGTCATCATTTTAAATTTCTAAGTCAAATCAACTCAAGGTCACACAGAATGGCACGCATGGGACATCGACGTATGGAAAAGACAAGTGTTTTGTAATAAAAATGCAATGAATTTTAACATCCGCTGCCTCCATTTTGAAGTTTTCTTTGCAAACAATAAAACTTAAAATATCACAGTAACAAACACTGAAAGCTTATAAAAAATGGAAAGAAATAGGCAATCAATAAATTTGTTATATGCATCCACTGCACGCCACTGAATTGACAGAGAACTAACAAAATACTGAACGTTGGTTGCAGTTACAACTAGCGATTATATTGTTTATTTGTAAAAAGCATCGTTACACTTTGAACTTCTGTCGTAGCCTCGGCAGATGTGACTTTCTGTTATTTACATCATATGCGTTTTGTATTTACAAAGATATAAAATCTCATGTCGTTGATAAGTGCATAAATTGATGACGTGAATGACAACATTCGTGATTTGAACTCTAGCTACATCTGTGTTTGCCATGATTGTGAAAATACTAATTATCATTATGAAGTAGAAGTCTGACTGAATATAATCCAATCTAGATGGCTGAAATGTCAATTATCATACACATCACCAGTATGTTTCGGTGACGCCAGTACCACTTTGCGGCAGCGACGCACAATAAAAACCATTTACAGTCTGCAATTTTCTTGCACGTCCAAGAAATCTTGCCAGCTGATCATGTTCATCGATTTAGTTGCCCACTTCAACATCTTGCAGATAATCGGTTCTGTTCAATTTTTCTTGCAACTTAGGTGCAAGTCTGGTGGATAATTTAGTGGTTTCCATGTTACCAATACAGAAAAAAAGTTACTAGAATATTACTTCATACCGCACAACCCGATTGAGAGGTTAGACAATAAAAATAGGCGAAAGCGTTCTCGACGAGTAAAGCGAGCAAAATAAGTTAGGTTACAGTATTATTGTTTACTTTGTTAGACATAGTACAATTTATTTTTACAAAGTTGGCAAATCTTGCGCAATATTATTGCAATTACATAAATTGCCAGCTGTAAAACGTACCCTCAAGAAACTGCCACTGCAACATCTTGCTTGCAAGAAAATTATCGACTGTAAAGAGCTTTTTATAGTTGATGCAATTTTCAAACCTATATTCCTTAAAAACGGCAGTAGCTTGAAGACCATGCTATACCAGGATGGATGGACATCGTATCGTAAATTACATCTGCAAATTCAAAAATTGATAGTGGCAAGACTCAACGAATAGGGGCACTTTTCTTTCGAGAAATTGATCTGACGTTTTTTAAAAGTACTATGGTTAATCGGAACCATTTTAAGGGAAACTCCAGGTGCTCATGGTATAGAAAATAAGAGCCTAAGACTTTTGCTTCATGTGCATTCGATTTGTTCATAGATGTGCTTTATTTTCACCAACTTTGGTGAAATTACTTCCCTTCATATATTGAATTTTCAGATTATTTTTGCTGTTTTTTAATTTCTTTTAAAATGGTAGATTGACCTACAAATATCGGACAGGATTAGAATTCTTCAGAAATTCACTGCCAAGAAGTGTATTTTTGTTATCCTGGTTCGATTATTAGAATGCCATCTTGAAAGTGCATATAAGTAAAAATACATAAGAATCATCAATAAAATTTCCCCTGGAAAGTTGTCGCCAAGAACAATCAATTCGATTGTACTATAAGGGTAGTTTATTAATGAATTTCAGTTGTGGGAGAAAGTACTATTTATTATTAGTTAATCTTCAAAATATTCAGGACTGACCACAAAATTTTAGTAATTCTCAAAAATAGTTGGTTTGAAAAAAAATTAAGTGACTTTTTTCCAATGTCGAACCATTCAAGTTATTATTTAGCATAGGAAAAGTGCTTTATAAAGGCTTCACTTTTTGGATTTCACTAATTGAAATATTGTCTACATGGCGATTCTAAAATATGCTGAAAAACAGTATCGGCACAAAAATTCCTAATATGACTTCTCGAATAATCAGCATATACACATATATACACTTTGTTCCCAGCAGTTGACATATTTTGCATTTACAACATACTTATATTTCAATTTACTTAAATAGTCATGAAAATTTCATTTTACTGATAAATTTCTTTTCACACTGGTATCACACTATTTTTAAAGTGGTTGAAAAAAGTATTTAAAATGGAAGTTGTCAAAATGAAAGTGATTCATATATTATATACTGTCAAAATTTTTTTTACAAGAATATCAAATCAGCATAGGATCTATCTATAAAAAAATACTCATCTTTTGGCTTGCCAGGTTTAAAATTAGATACTCCTAAGTGAGCAAAGTAAAATAAATAAAAAACAAGTAGACAAAAATACACAACCACTTTAGTAAAAAAAAAATAAACTACTTACAAACAAAAATATAAATTAATATATACAAAATAACGTCATAAAACTACACGAGCTAAGAAACCGGCAAAAACAACAAAAAAATTCTTATCATAAATCAGGAGATTTTTGCCAATTTCTGCCCAATGGAATCTACAAAACATCAAACAATCTAATTTAAAAAAAATATATTGCTAATGCACTTATGTGATTATATTTTCACAGAAAATATTGTTCGTTGATTATCAGTTAATAATAAAATAAAAATAAATAATAAAAGTGTACACTTGCCTAATATTTACATTATAACAAAAAAATATATATTTATTAAAAAGTAAAACTGCTTTCATTACAATACACACAATTGCTCACCTGTAGTATTTCTGTGGGTTGTTTAAAATACAATTAGACTGAATTAAATTAATTTGTACTGTTCGAACAGAAAGACGATAGATGTATGAAGTGGAGTCACCTTAAACCCTAATTTACATATTTACTCCATCACAAAACATTAATGATAGGTCCATTTTGGCACCGAAATATTTTTCACACGTAGGAACAACAATAATTGTGCAATGTAATGCAGTTGGTTGAGATCAGATTATCTCTTTTACAAATTCACGCAAATTTTGATGCAAAATAATTAATGCGTTTTAGCATAGAAATTATGTTGAAAAAATTTGTTATCCACAATTTTGACTGACAAAAATCTACACCCAGTTGAAATTTTGTGCATACATTAACTTAAACAATGTTGACATTTTATTTTTTAAGCCTTCCATCCAATAACCTAGGGCAGAAGTGGGTAAAGTAGGTAGTAGCTTAAATTTTTAAATGTTTTATTAAACGACATGCCAAACTGTCTTAAAAATGGTCGCCTGGCCTTACCAGAATAATTTTCCAAAAACCGAAGCGAAGAAAAGTCTCTAGATTAAAATAACAGGATCCCTGTTTATGTTATTTTTATATTTTTAAATTACTCCAAAGAAAATGATGCATCACATCTGCACTGACGTTAGGAAATTCGATGAACATCACTTAAAATTATGAAAATCTCACTTTCTTTACTAAGTTAATATTTTAAAAAAGTGTTATGCAATTTTGCGACAGGTTTTGAATTGTTTGAGAAAAAAAATGGAAGTTTCTATTTTTGTTGGAATTCTAAAACAAATTTTGTAATTTGTATTCTTATGTGTTTGGCCCGAAGAGCAACTTTGCTGAACTCCGCCACAAATAAAGGTAATTTATTATTATTATTTAGAAATTGAGAGGGGAGCACCCATTTAGCATACTTTTTTAATAAAAATATAATTGCAAGTTTGTGACACTATTTTTTAAAAATATAACTGAGCTAGTAATGTATGTACAAATTTCCAACTTTGACTGGGGACTGTATTAATGTTGTTTAATTTTGTCAACAATGGATAAGGTAAAAAAATAATTTACACGCACAAACACATTGACAGTTTTTAAATATTTTGCCTCGAAATTTGGTATACAACAAAAATCAACACTTTAATGCATGGCAGTTTCATGTTAGTAAAGTACTTTGCATTGAAAGTATTCGTAAAATAATATACAGAAATGAGACTAGTTCATATGTAATGTACAAAATGAAGATATTGCTACTACTGTGTATCAGACGTGTTCGATCTCCTTCTGATCTTTCCCAAAATACTAGGTTGGTTTAAGCAGATTTGCTGATATTGTTGCAGTTGAGCTTGCTTATGTAGTTGGCTTGCAATCGTAGAGTTCGAGGGCAGCGTAACTTGTGACGCATCTGGGATAAAACGTTAACGTTTATAAGCTTTTAAGTTATATCACAGTTAAGTTAAAAAAATTGAAAAAGCTATTATACAACAAAAAGCATGCACTATTTTGAATCTCGACTTTGACTTTGAATTGAATATACTAAATATAGTGACTGTCAATTATCAAAATTTAACTGCAAATCGGTTAACTGACTTGCGTTGGGTGTTGCCATCTTGATTGTGATGGGAGTTCTTTGGAGGGTTCTGGAAGTCAAATTCTGTGGGGTGCCAGCAGTTTGTTGTACCCTTGGCCTCTGCAATGGGGTTATCAGCTGAAATGGTTGGCTTCCTTGGGCTATGGATACTGTCTGGGGGGCGGACGATGCTGTCCTAATACCTTGTTGGGAGACCCCTTTTATACCAGAAGTTACTAATTGAGCTGAGAAAAGAATTAATGAAAATTTGTAGGTAGCTAGCGTTAACATTCTATTTATCTATTAAATATGCAAAGTAGAGCTCAAACCCAAGTAGCATTTTTAGACACAGTTTAGGAACAAATTTAGTGTAGTAGGAAACAGTTTTGTAACTGTTTCGATACTTATGGGAGATACAAAGGTTTACATACATTTCCAACATTTTTTCTGAAATTGTTACCATTTTTTACCTATTGCAGATAGCACAACAATATTAATGGAACAGTTCAACAACTGTTACGACCTTTAGATATAATTTTTTTCCGGAACAACTGTTTGAACACATTCACGAAACATACTGCAGCATCTGTTACCTCATTTCTAAATTGTAAACATGTGTCGATACATTATTGAAATTGTATGGAACACATTCTTGTCGCCAAATGTTTCCAAACTGTTTCCATTTTTTTCCATGAATATAATGGGAACATATGTCACTACAAAATAGATTATTAACTGAAACCGTGTGAATTTTTTTAATAGGTATTAACCTCACATTCTACTATTAACCATAGAAAAGTTGGGAAAAATGGGAAAAACCAAACAATTTAAACATTCTTCCAGGTATTACAATCTGTTAAATTATACAAGAATTGTGAAACCAAGAGTGACCTTAAAAAAAGTTGCTGTGGAATGTCAAAAGCTAAATAATAAATTAACAAATCTTGGGACCGATGCACTTACAACGGGGTCATCAAATAATGTGGCGAAAGTAAAAGAAATTCCTATTAATATTATACAAAAACCGCCAGAAATACCGAAATGCGCGCGCAACACAGCCGGCTGGCGGCCGTTTGTTTACGTGTTGCCAACCTTTCCGAAACCAGACCGAAACACAGAAGAAATTGTTTCTGTAAGAAAATAATTGTTAACATTTCCAATAAAATTTCGAAACAAGTTTCTTTCAGAGGTAATATGCTACAGTAATCGGAACTAAGTGGATGCATTTACAGAATCAAGTTTCTTTTCATAAAATATGATCTAAATTTTCGAAACATATGCAGAACTGCTTCTGTAGCCATTTTGGTTGTAAATATTGACATTTGCTATTTAACGGCCATTATGGGCAATCTTTAAAAAAAAACGTTGACAGAGCGCCTTGGACAAACCCTTAATATCGAAGATCACTAATTACGATAATCACGAAAAAAAATATATAATTTGGTATAATCATTATCACCAAAATTTTATAACCTATATATTTTTATTTTAATACAAAAATATATTCGAAATGTTTGTATTTACGAGGCGCATTGAAAATATCGAAGTATCTCCGCCGAATAATCGATAAAATTCTTTCCGCTACGTCTCTTCAGGCCAGATATGGCTTAAAATGATGACAAAGTTTTCACATTATAGGTACTACACCGACCATGTTATTTTTATTATCCTATGTGTACCTTTAAATTGTTTCCATGTTGAAAAGTAATAAAAATACGCACAATATGGAAACAGATTCGTATTTGGTGAAAGATAATAAAAATTTCCGAAACTAACTGCACACATTTGTTCTCATTGTAAAAACGTGTGTATGGAAATGAATCAATATAAAATATAATAAAGTATCGAAACTTTTGTGAAACTGTGAATAAATCGGCGAGCTACAAATTTGAAACATGTTTCTCTTTATTTTCGAAACTAGCAAAGAAACGCCTAGTGCCACCACAATAGAAACATGTACTGTATAACCATAAGAAATTATACACGTGTTGGAAATGTATCGGAACATGTTGGAAACAGCTCCCATTTTAGACATGGTAACAGACACAATTTGTTAGAAACGTTTGCCAAAATTTTCCTTAAAATGCTACTTGGGAACTAGAATATTGATGATTGTTTAATACTATATATTTAATGTAACTATAATGCGAATGTGAAACGCTGACATTTCACATTCTTTTTTAATTCACAACACATTAGAGGGCCTGTTAAAAATCTATAACACATCAAATTTAATATATAAATACACTAATAAAAAAATATTAAAAATTATTTCCATAGTTTACAAAGAGCAGCAAACGGTGTCAAAACCAGGGATGGCTTAAAGTGTGTCACTGCATAAAAATGTCCTTAGCTCAATATCTTACCATGTAGTTTTGTTGGCGAATACGGTAACGTTCGAAATTAATATGACCAAATTATTATAAACACTTTCTTAAAATGAACTGAGAGGATAACAGTGGATGCAATATTAACGAATACGCATATGTACTTTTAATTACCAATGACAAGAGTAAAAGTATATTTACTAATAATAATTTTTCATGTTTTCAAGTTAAACTTCGGCGCTTCTCATTAAAAACCGATTTAAATTGAGAGAACGACCATTCACTGTTGACACATATGTAACTGGTGGATTCTTAAAATATGTGAACTATTGAAATGTCACATGGAAGGGGGAGGAATCTATCTCATAAGATGTCATACGGCAGGAGGCGCACAAAAATTTGTTATAAATGTTTGACTTTGAAGTATGTTTTTGACATTGTAATCAGATAGTTTTTTTATATTTTCAAGATGGCGCCCGACAAAGAGGACGGGTCGTCTCAAGACGAGTGCAAATATTGTAAAAAAGCAGTTACCAGTTGTCTAAAATGTTGTGAATGTGGTGCAATGTATCACCTATCATGTGCTCTAAGGACCAGTGGTTGTTATTTTAAATGTTGCAAATCAGAGAGGGAAAAAAAATGACAAACTAAGTGCAAAGGCTGAAAAAGTAGAAGAAAAAGTGTTGACTTCTCAATGGAAGCATGACTATCTAGAAAAGGAAATAGAAAGTGAAAAATCAAAAGGCAAATCCATAGAAGATAAGTACAATGAACTGTTAAAGAAAGAAGATAAAAAACATAGTAATTCTGATAAACATAAAAAAAATGTAAACCTAAATAAAAACATAAATATTGACGAAGCAGCAAAAAAGGGGTCACAGAATACAGTTAACCCAAATATCAAAACAATGGCTACACAGCAACAAAAAATTATGAACTTATATATAAACATAAACAGCGACATCAGCGGACAAGGACACGAAGAAGAATCCAAGCAAATCCAAGCAGAGTACTGGAAAACCAGATAACAAAGTAAACAATAAAAATGATGAATTCAAAACAGTAACATATAAACAAAAAAGACAGAAAAATGTAAACAGGAATAACATATGCCATGGCACAAATAAGTCTGAGGATGAAAGTAGCTTTAAGGGTGTAGACAAAAAGCTATGGCTTTATGTATATAGGGTACCAAGACAAGTCACCGAGAACATTACTTTATATCAAAAAAACCATCCTTTAAAAATCTGAAAATAGATGCAAAGGAACTACCCACTAATGAAAATCAAAATAAATAATAATAAAAATAAAATATAATAAAAGGAAGAAATGTACCAACCTGACTTTTGGCCCAAAGGAGTGATAGTAAAGCGATTTGATTTTAATAGGCAAAAACGCTATAATCAAAATTATTCTTTTTTATAAATGCAAATACACCTAATAAAATAACTAGTGGAAAAGACAAGTATGTACTGTCGTGAGCAGAAACAAATAGGACAACTTTTTTTTTCTAATGTAAATCTGTGTCTATTTGAATATGTAATGAGTAGCCGAAATAAAACAGATGTCATTTTTAATTTCTTTTTTATTTTAATGCTGTAGTTATTGCTATAGTAAATGATGAATGGTTAATGAGACAAATTGCACTGCGTTATAACATTAACAAAAATTTGGTGTGTAACATTTTAAGAAAGTGGAGAATAAACGGTATGATTAGTAGAAATCCCGGATCAAAGGACAAAGGATATCCTACTTAACAAGAAACTAACTATTAATATTTCGTTATTGCACCATTTTTATTTATAACTTCTATAAGTCTGTTTGGCATAGAATTAAATTATCTTATACAATAATCATTAGTAATAATATTTTCCCATGCATTATTTACTATTTCCAGTAATTCTTCGGCATTCCGTGGTCTCACATTTCGTTTTTGGATACATCTTACGAGTAGTCCCCATACTTCTTCCACAGGGTTAAGACCCGGACTATGACTGGGCCAGTTAAGAACATTGATGTTGTTATCTTGAAACCAGTTAGTTACGGTATGAACAGTATGGACAGAACAATTGGCTTGTCGAAATATGAACTCACTATTAGGAAATAATTGTGACACAGAAGGGAGCATGATATTGCCTAAAATCCTAATATACGTTTCACTATTAAATCGTTCCTCAATATGCCACAAAACACCAGGACCACGTGCCGATATCCAAGCCCACATATTGACGGAAAATCTACCACTTTCATCATTGTTAGATATATATATTTCTCATCGAATCGAGTACTTGGAGGGCGGTAAACACAAATAAGACAGCTGTGTGTTGACTGGAAAGTTTTTTCGTCTGTAAAGATTACGTTGTTCCAGAAATTTACATCATGCGGTAAAAATTCAAGTGCAAATCCTACTCGAGCTTCTTTATGTTCAGCTTTAAGTAAGTATTTCTGTGCTGCTGCATGACAGCGTATCTCCGATTCTCTTACTCGCCGGCGACCAGTGCTACTCGATCCAGGAAAATTCATTTCTTCAGCAGCCTGAATAACTGAGTAAAATGGATTTTCTACTAAAGCATTTACCAATTGCAAATCTTGTTGTTGAGTTGATATCCTTCGTCACCCTGATCCAGGATTTCTATTAATCGTATCGTTTATTCTCCACTTTCTTAAAATATTACACACCGAATGTTTGTCAATATTATAACGCAGTGCAATTTGTCTCATTGACCATCCATCTTCTGTTTTAGCAATAACTCCCCATTTAACTAAACCGCTTATATGCGGCATATTAGTTTTTTGCACACTTGCAATAAATTATGACAATTAACTGACAATGTCACAAAAATTAAAGTTAGATGTACACAACTAGATTTTAGCAAAATACCGTTATAAGACGTCCTATTTTTTTTGCTCACGACTGTACAATACATTAATAAAGAAATAAAAGGGATAAAGGAAACAAGTACTAAATTATGGGACAGTTTATGTATACTACATCAAAATCTACAAAGCTTAAAAAATAAAACAAGATGAAATTGAGGCATTTATTGAAACCTGGGGTAAGAAACCAGATATCATTTGTCTGACAGAGCATTGGATGAAAAGTGAAGAAGAGGACTTTGTTAAACTCAATGGGTGTGAATTAAAATCGTCTTATACAAGGAAAAACATGCAACATGGCGGTGTATGTATCTATACTCTACATAACGGTGGGTTTGACCATGTTGAGTAAATTGAAGAAAAAATCATAGAAGGCAGATTGAATGTGCAAGTGTACAAGATAACTTAAATAAACTAATTATCATCAGTGTGTATCATACAAATCTCGGTAATTTTAATGTGTTTATTGACGATTAGAAATTCTTTCTTATATTAAGGTACATTTCAGATTTTTTGATATAACTATTTGTGGCAACTTCAAAGTTAATCTTTTCCAAAAAATGATATGACTTAACACTTTTTTAGATGTACTAAGATCGTATAACTTGTCACAAACTATATTTGAAGCAACTAGAGTTATAAAAAAGTCAACTACTCTCTTGGATAATTTTTTGTCAATTTTGAATATAACAGCAGCTCAGTTGTAAACTCAGCACCTTCTGATCATCATACCCAGATCCTTTCTTTTAACTATCGAAAAGATCAGCATCAAAAAAAGTCATCAAAAAAAGAATATATTCAAAAAGTAAATTAAACCAATATTATCTTGAATTGTTAGTCAGAAAAGTGGGAAAAGGTAGTAGAGATAAATCAGGTAGATATAGCTTATGACATTTTTATTAATAAAATTAAGGAGGTTATGAATAGAGTAATTGGCCCAAAAAAAAAATTCAAGATAGCCAAAATAAAACTAAATCTTGGTTGACGTAGGGAATAAAAATCTCATATGCAAGAAAACGAATGCTTTACAGGCTAAAAATATCTGGTGAGGTAAGCAAAGATTACTTTAAAAAATATTCATATGTTCTAAAAAAAAGTTATTAATCGAGCAAAACAGTTGCATAACACTGAATATATTTTAAACTCTGAAAACAAAGCTAAAGCAACATGGTCGATAATAAAGAAAACTATGGGCAAAGACAATTCAAAGAACATATTAGATAATTGTGGTAATAAACTGAAAAATTTTGATAGATTGTTAAATGAAGTAAACAATTTTTCTGTAAATGCGTGCCCAGATACAAACAAATCTTTGGAGGTAGATCTGACAAAGATTACTAAAAATAATAATACCATTTTCTTAAGGTTTGTGACTTAGGACGAGGTATATGAGTGCATCAAAAACTTAAAAAATAAACAGTCAGTTGGAGAAGATGAAATTCCAATCGCACTTCTAAAAAAAAAGTGGCCGATCTGATTTCGGATCCCTTGGCACATACAATTAATTTCTGTTTCTTAACAGGGGTATTTCCAGACAGATTAAAAATGGCACATGTAAAAGCAGTTTATAAGAGTAAAAAAGATGAACTTAAAAATTACAGGCCTCTCTTGTCAAATATTAGTAAGATATTCGAAAAAATTATATACAATAAGCTTTCTCGATGGTAATGGTGATCACAGACTAACAATATGATTTTCGTAGAGGTCGATCAACAACAAAAGCGATTTATCAAGCTTTAGTATAGAAAAAGTTCTAGAATATACGAATAAAGATAAACATACGTTAACTGCTTGTTTAGATCTATCTAAATCGTTCGATAGTGTGGACCACGGCATTATGATTGAGAAGTTGGAACATTATGGTATCAGAGGGGTGGCTAAAAGCCTTATCAAATCATACCTGTCGGGAAGAAGATAGTCCGTTATAGAAAGAAATAAAGAGGGTCATTTAATTAAATCTAGAATTATAAACATTAAAAAAGGTGTGCCACAAGGTTATATCCTTGGTCCTCTGTTATATATTTTATATACTAACGAAATACCAGCAATTGTTCAACATGATGTAATTTTATATGCTGATGATACTTCTCTGATCATTAGTGAAAAGACCAGAGAAGCTGCCAGCATGGAACTCATAAATACTGTTGACTTGCTCCAAACTTGGTTTTCACCTAATAATCTACTAGTAAATGTTGATAAAACACAAATTTTAAACTTTGGGGCTCGAGGCAACCATAGTATGGAACTTGATGTAAACAGGACTATGGTCACTACAGTAAATACAGTTTCATTCCTGGGAACCAAAATAGATCAAAAACTGGATTGGAAATCACATATTGACGCTCTTTCACAAGATATTGCAAAGTATTGTTATGCCTTAAAAATATTGACCGATAGCTTAGGTGTAATAGCAGCTCTGAACTCGTATGATGCATATATCGTATCAAAAATTCGATATGGGATCATATTTTGGGGCAATTCAGTTGATGCACAGAGAATGCTGATTTTACAGAAGAGATGTTTATGAACTATATTTAAGATGAAAAAAAAACAACAGATAGCTGCCGAATGGCATTTAAAAACAACGGTTTACTCACGACAACTTCGTTATATGTGTATGAGGCAATAAAATTTATAGTCCAGAACAAAGGTTTATTTATTGATAGTCAAAGGACACATAGTTATAATACAAAAAGAAAAGAAAACCTTTTAACTGATAAAACCATTATATAGTTACATTCAAAAAAATGTTCATAATGCTTTGATTAAAATTTGGAATAAAGTACCCATGCAAATATGAAGTTTGCCAGAAAGAAGTATGTTAAAAGAGCTGAAAAACCATTTATTGAATAATCTTTTTATAGCATGAACGAATACTTTAAAGATGAAACTCTATAATCCTCTCTGTTAGTGTTTACATCATTTGAATTTTATATTTTAAAAGTAGATCTATATTATTGTGTTTACCTCTTTGTATTAGTGTTTTATATATACTATTGTAAGTTTTATAATTGTTGACATGTTCTATATCCCTTAAGGGGTTGTTAACGGAATAACGGAACCAATAAAGTATTCTATCTATCTATATTTCCACATAGCGATACCACCCAAAAAATGGAAGTTAAAATTAAAAAATTCTTGTAGAATTACCAAATCGCATGGTGAAAACCATGTATCCATTGGAAAGACAAAAAACAAGAAACAATCCAAACAAGTAAACTGTGTGTAGAGCAGCCGAATTAAGATTTCTATATTCAATTACTGCATGTGAACGATTTTGACAGATGAAATCACGTTCTTGGGCTAGAATGTGACTTTATATTTATTACAACACTAAGTTATTTATTTACATTCAAAATATGTATACCATTTGTTCCAAAATGTATTTTTTTTTAAATTGTAAGTTTTTGAAAGTATATTGTGATGAGGTGATGGTATACCACCAAAACTCACTCTTGTTTTGTCACTGTACTTTTTACTAGCTTGATCACCTTGTTCTCAGGCCCGCGCCGTACATAAGGGCAAAGTCGTGTGGTGCACGACGGCGCCGAGGCGCTGAAGGCGCCGAAAAGTCTCAAAACTGAAAACTAAAAAAAAAGATAATGCAACAAATAAAATTGTCAAAACAAAATTTGTAATGATAAAAAAAAACCCGTAAGGAATTGCTATTACATTGTTTTTTTCTTTGTTTATTTTTTTATTTTTACTCTTTGAGACGAGGGAACGGAATTACTTCTCGAAAATAATATATTTTCCAAATGAGTACGCAATAATAGCATTTATTCGGTCAAATACGTAACATGATAACATGAATTGTGTAAACTCAAACAAATTTGATTTTATTCATGTTTCAGTTTGAAATTTGGCTTGCAACGAGCGAACAAGCTTTTGTATCATATTGTTATGTGCTGCCCTCTAACAGAGAGGAGAGTTGTAATTACTCCCTGGCCAGAAGGGTGACGCCATCTGTGGGCCAACTGGCGAACCACCATTTAGTAGTGCCTAAGAAAATTATAGAGAATTCCAGTATATTTCTGGAAAGTTCTACAATGATATTCTGGACATTCCAAGTGGGTATATAAAGAGGTGAAGCCAGCAGATGGGGGAACAGAACAGTAACAGTACAGTTTAGTGAAGGATAAACAGTTCAGTTTAGTATCCAGTACAGTTCTGGGTAATCTGTGGTTCTGGTTACAGAGACAGTTTGTAAAAGAAGAGTTCAGTTGAGTGAAGTATGCAGTTTAGTGAAGTAAACAGACAAGAGAGTTTTTAGGTTAGACAAGAGTTGACAAGTTTAAGAAGAAAAGTAAAGTGCTTAGTGTTTTAAAAGTAGTGAAATTATATTAGATTAAGTTATTATTAGTTGTGTGATTTTTAAGTATTTGCTAGTGTAATTTTAGTGATTAAATAAATAGTGGTTTGTGAAAATTCTTGTTGCAAGTTATTTAAACCCACGGAGTGTTTACTGAAAATTGTAAGCACGTAACAATTGGTGTCAGAAGCGGAATTGCAACAGAATTTCTGAAGAATTCGACGAAGTTCCATAGTGTTCTATTTGGAAACCACTGGAGATAGTGAAGTGAGTCGAACTGGAAAGTAATATAGACATTAGACAAGACTAATTTGTGCCATATAGTGTGAGAAAATTTATAGAACATTCTACTTGTACCTGGCATAGACTGTAAATAAAACTTGTTAGTGTTGTTTGTTAGTTTTTGAATGAAAACAAGAAGCATGGCTGCTGAAAAACAAATGCAAGACATGTTCGCCGCATTTAGAAAAATGATGCTAGAGGAAAAAGAGGAACAAGAGAAACGACGTCAAGAGGAAAAGGAAGAGCAAGAGAAACGACGCCAAGAAGAGAAAGAAGAACAAGAAAGACGTCAAGAAGAACAAGAAAGACGACGTCAGAAAGAAAAACTAGAAGAAAAAGAAGAACAAGAGAAACGTGAAGAAGAAAAAGAAAGAAGACGGCAAGAAGAATTGAGAAAAATTATACAGGTGCAACAAGATGCTATCCTGTCAGCCACCAATGAAGTCAAGGAAAAAGTAGATAAAGTTGAACAAAAAGTGACTGGCATCGAAGGAAAAGTGACTACACTTGAAGAAGGAGTAAGCGATGTCAAAGGAAAAGTAAATAAGGTTGAAGAGGAAGTAACTGAAGTCAAAGGAAAAGTTACTGGCGTTGAAGAAAAAGTTACTGGTGTCGAGGGGAAAGTTACTGGCGTCGAAGGGAAAGTTACCGATATAGAAGGAAAATTTCGTGCAGTTGAAGGAGAGGTAGAGCGACTTAAGCGACTGTTAAGAGAACAAGGAGGCCAGCTGGTATTATCATCATCAGGTCCTCGATTACAACCGCCTTCCTTTGATGGTCAAACTTCTTGGTCAACCTATAAAAGACAATTTGAGGCAGCGGCATACGCAAACAATTGGAGTAACGAAGACAAAGCTATGGCATTGGTGCTAGCATTAAGAGGTCAAGCCTCAGAGTTGCTTCAGAGTATCCCAGTGATGCAGCAACGGGATTTTAAAGTTTTGGAAGCTGCACTAGATCTAAGATATGGCGACCAACACCTCGCCCAAGTATACAGGACTCAGCTCAAATCACGCACACAAAAGGCTGGGGAAAGTTTACAAGATTTTGAAGCAGGTGTTGAGCGACTGACATACCTGGCTTACCCGGATGCGCCCAAAGAATTCCAGGAACAATTAACAGTTGGTACTTTCATCGATGGCATAAGAGACGAGGAGATCAGGCGAGTCCTTAGATTATCTCGAGATAAGACTGGTAGTGAAGCGTTGATCCGTGCCCTCGAGGTTGAAGCCGCTTACAAAGAGACTGCACATCCGAGAGTACGAGCCATGAAGGTAGAAGAGGGCCATTTAGAAAAATCAAATATGGAATCTTTGATGGCTGACATACACAAAATGATAAGCCAGTTGATGAACAAACCAGATGCTCCAAGGAAGCAGGAAAGAGAACAGAGCGATGGACAGCCAAGGAAGGTGATTCGGTGTTATCAGTGCAGCAAACCAGGACATATGATGCGGCAGTGTCGAGAACGGAATCCTGGGGAAGTAAACACTGCAAAGAAAGAGGAAGTTCGCTCTGATAAGATGAGATTGATTGTTATGTTAACAGACATACAAAAAATGGTCGCACAATTACTAAACGAATTAAGTTCGCGACCGGAGCTGAAACAGGAACCGCAACCGCTGAAACAGGAGCCGAAGCAGCAGCGAAGTGCTGGAGGTCCGACAAAAGTAATCCGCTGTTATAATTGCGGCAAATTGGGGCATGTCAAGAGGTACTGTCGCCAGAGGAGCCCTAAGGAAGTGAATGCCGAGAATGTAAAAACGCAGCAGGATATAGCAGAAGTGAAGGCAGTTAAGATAGAGGTTCCGAAGGACTGGTCAAAGAAAGTTCTAAGAGAGGAACAACTGAACGACGATGAAATTGGACCAATGTTGAAGGCGAAAGAAAAAGGAATCCGCCCGGAATGGAAGGACGTTTCCAGTAAAAGTGTTGGACTGAAGGCTTTATGGGCGCAATGGGATTCACTTAAGGTTATAGATGGACTATTACGGAGAGCATGGGAGAGCCCGGATGGGAAAGAAGTTACCATGCGGTTGCTGATACCCAGGTGCCGAGTACCAAAAGTACTTCGGGAAGTGCACGAGGGAATATCCAGGGAGCACTTTAGCAGAAATAAGACTTTGGCTAGAGTACGGGAGCGATTTTACTGGGTAAATAGCTGTCAGGATGTAGAGGCTTGGTGTCGCAGTTGCAAGGTTTGTGCGAATATGGCTGCCAAGAGGTCACCTACAGGGAGTGGTGATCGAATGAAGGCTAGATATGACCGCAATGCCAGTTCAGCAGGATTCAAGGTGGGGGACTCGGTTTGGCTGTATAACCCACAGCGGAGTGAAGAAGGATTCTCGAAGCCTCGCTCACCTTGGGAAGGACCGTATTCTGTCATCACTCGGATCAACGACGTTGTTTATAGGATTCAACGTAGAAAGAAGCCCAAGATGAAGATCGTGCACCTGGACAGGCTGGCAAAGTATACTGGGGTATCTGAAATGCCTGACCGGGACGTTCAGGCTTAAGGAGGGGGCAGTGTTATGTGCTGCCCTCTAACAGAGAGGAGAGTTGTAATTACTCCCTGGCCAGAAGGGTGACGCCATCTGTGGGCCAACTGGCGAACCACCATTTAGTAGTGCCTAAGAAAATTATAGAGAATTCCAGTATATTTCTGGAAAGTTCTACAATGATATTCTGGACATTCCAAGTGGGTATATAAAGAGGTGAAGCCAGCAGATGGGGGAACAGAACAGTAACAGTACAGTTTAGTGAAGGATAAACAGTTCAGTTTAGTATCCAGTACAGTTCTGGGTAATCTGTGGTTCTGGTTACAGAGACAGTTTGTAAAAGAAGAGTTCAGTTGAGTGAAGTATGCAGTTTAGTGAAGTAAACAGACAAGAGAGTTTTTAGGTTAGACAAGAGTTGACAAGTTTAAGAAGAAAAGTAAAGTGCTTAGTGTTTTAAAAGTAGTGAAATTATATTAGATTAAGTTATTATTAGTTGTGTGATTTTTAAGTATTTGCTAGTGTAATTTTAGTGATTAAATAAATAGTGGTTTGTGAAAATTCTTGTTGCAAGTTATTTAAACCCACGGAGTGTTTACTGAAAATTGTAAGCACGTAACAATTGGTGTCAGAAGCGGAATTGCAACAGAATTTCTGAAGAATTCGACGAAGTTCCATAGTGTTCTATTTGGAAACCACTGGAGATAGTGAAGTGAGTCGAACTGGAAAGTAATATAGACATTAGACAAGACTAATTTGTGCCATATAGTGTGAGAAAATTTATAGAACATTCTACTTGTACCTGGCATAGACTGTAAATAAAACTTGTTAGTGTTGTTTGTTAGTTTTTGAATGAAAACAAGAAGCATGGCTGCTGAAAAACAAATGCAAGACATGTTCGCCGCATTTAGAAAAATGATGCTAGAGGAAAAAGAGGAACAAGAGAAACGACGTCAAGAGGAAAAGGAAGAGCAAGAGAAACGACGCCAAGAAGAGAAAGAAGAACAAGAAAGACGTCAAGAAGAACAAGAAAGACGACGTCAGAAAGAAAAACTAGAAGAAAAAGAAGAACAAGAGAAACGTGAAGAAGAAAAAGAAAGAAGACGGCAAGAAGAATTGAGAAAAATTATACAGGTGCAACAAGATGCTATCCTGTCAGCCACCAATGAAGTCAAGGAAAAAGTAGATAAAGTTGAACAAAAAGTGACTGGCATCGAAGGAAAAGTGACTACACTTGAAGAAGGAGTAAGCGATGTCAAAGGAAAAGTAAATAAGGTTGAAGAGGAAGTAACTGAAGTCAAAGGAAAAGTTACTGGCGTTGAAGAAAAAGTTACTGGTGTCGAGGGGAAAGTTACTGGCGTCGAAGGGAAAGTTACCGATATAGAAGGAAAATTTCGTGCAGTTGAAGGAGAGGTAGAGCGACTTAAGCGACTGTTAAGAGAACAAGGAGGCCAGCTGGTATTATCATCATCAGGTCCTCGATTACAACCGCCTTCCTTTGATGGTCAAACTTCTTGGTCAACCTATAAAAGACAATTTGAGGCAGCGGCATACGCAAACAATTGGAGTAACGAAGACAAAGCTATGGCATTGGTGCTAGCATTAAGAGGTCAAGCCTCAGAGTTGCTTCAGAGTATCCCAGTGACGCAGCAACGGGATTTTAAAGTTTTGGAAGCTGCACTAGATCTAAGATATGGCGACCAACACCTCGCCCAAGTATACAGGACTCAGCTCAAATCACGCACACAAAAGGCTGGGGAAAGTTTACAAGATTTTGAAGCAGGTGTTGAGCGACTGACATACCTGGCTTACCCGGATGCGCCCAAAGAATTCCAGGAACAATTAACAGTTGGTACTTTCATCGATGGCATAAGAGACGAGGAGATCAGGCGAGTCCTTAGATTATCTCGAGATAAGACTGGTAGTGAAGCGTTGATCCGTGCCCTCGAGGTTGAAGCCGCTTACAAAGAGACTGCACATCCGAGAGTACGAGCCATGAAGGTAGAAGAGGGCCATTTAGAAAAATCAAATATGGAATCTTTGATGGCTGACATACACAAAATGATAAGCCAGTTGATGAACAAACCAGATGCTCCAAGGAAGCAGGAAAGAGAACAGAGCGATGGACAGCCAAGGAAGGTGATTCGGTGTTATCAGTGCAGCAAACCAGGACATATGATGCGGCAGTGTCGAGAACGGAATCCTGGGGAAGTAAACACTGCAAAGAAAGAGGAAGTTCGCTCTGATAAGATGAGATTGATTGTTATGTTAACAGACATACAAAAAATGGTCGCACAATTACTAAACGAATTAAGTTCGCGACCGGAGCTGAAACAGGAACCGCAACCGCTGAAACAGGAGCCGAAGCAGCAGCGAAGTGCTGGAGGTCCGACAAAAGTAATCCGCTGTTATAATTGCGGCAAATTGGGGCATGTCAAGAGGTACTGTCGCCAGAGGAGCCCTAAGGAAGTGAATGCCGAGAATGTAAAAACGCAGCAGGATATAGCAGAAGTGAAGGCAGTTAAGATAGAGGTTCCGAAGGACTGGTCAAAGAAAGTTCTAAGAGAGGAACAACTGAACGACGATGAAATTGGACCAATGTTGAAGGCGAAAGAAAAAGGAATCCGCCCGGAATGGAAGGACGTTTCCAGTAAAAGTGTTGGACTGAAGGCTTTATGGGCGCAATGGGATTCACTTAAGGTTATAGATGGACTATTACGGAGAGCATGGGAGAGCCCGGATGGGAAAGAAGTTACCATGCGGTTGCTGATACCCAGGTGCCGAGTACCAAAAGTACTTCGGGAAGTGCACGAGGGAATATCCAGGGAGCACTTTAGCAGAAATAAGACTTTGGCTAGAGTACGGGAGCGATTTTACTGGGTAAATAGCTGTCAGGATGTAGAGGCTTGGTGTCGCAGTTGCAAGGTTTGTGCGAATATGGCTGCCAAGAGGTCACCTACAGGGAGTGGTGATCGAATGAAGGCTAGATATGACCGCAATGCCAGTTCAGCAGGATTCAAGGTGGGGGACTCGGTTTGGCTGTATAACCCACAGCGGAGTGAAGAAGGATTCTCGAAGCCTCGCTCACCTTGGGAAGGACCGTATTCTGTCATCACTCGGATCAACGACGTTGTTTATAGGATTCAACGTAGAAAGAAGCCCAAGATGAAGATCGTGCACCTGGACAGGCTGGCAAAGTATACTGGGGTATCTGAAATGCCTGACCGGGACGTTCAGGCTTAAGGAGGGGGCAGTGTTATGTGCTGCCCTCTAACAGAGAGGAGAGTTGTAATTACTCCCTGGCCAGAAGGGTGACGCCATCTGTGGGCCAACTGGCGAACCACCATTTAGTAGTGCCTAAGAAAATTATAGAGAATTCCAGTATATTTCTGGAAAGTTCTACAATGATATTCTGGACATTCCAAGTGGGTATATAAAGAGGTGAAGCCAGCAGATGGGGGAACAGAACAGTAACAGTACAGTTTAGTGAAGGATAAACAGTTCAGTTTAGTATCCAGTACAGTTCTGGGTAATCTGTGGTTCTGGTTACAGAGACAGTTTGTAAAAGAAGAGTTCAGTTGAGTGAAGTATGCAGTTTAGTGAAGTAAACAGACAAGAGAGTTTTTAGGTTAGACAAGAGTTGACAAGTTTAAGAAGAAAAGTAAAGTGCTTAGTGTTTTAAAAGTAGTGAAATTATATTAGATTAAGTTATTATTAGTTGTGTGATTTTTAAGTATTTGCTAGTGTAATTTTAGTGATTAAATAAATAGTGGTTTGTGAAAATTCTTGTTGCAAGTTATTTAAACCCACGGAGTGTTTACTGAAAATTGTAAGCACGTAACAATATATTACATTTGAAACTAAAATACAAAAAAATTTGAGTTGTAATACTGTTAGAATATATTTCTGTTTTTTATAAGTTTATAATTATGTTATGTACCTCAATGGGAAAATACTTGTATGGCTTGTACTCGTAAAATATAAAAATGAAAATAAATTTATGAAAATACTTTTTAAAATTATTTTTCAATAGTGGATAATAATACCTAACTTAACCCGTATCTTTACTAACCAATTTAAAATTGACCCCAGTACCTTTTTATGTAAAAATACCTTTTTCTTTTTTGCATAAATAAACTGATTTATTATTATTATTATTATAATATATGAACGTAATACAAATTTGGGGCGTTATTTTAAATTTGCACAAGGGCGCCAAAAGAGCTAGGCGCGGGCCTGCTTGTTCTTTATCTTCTCTGACCACTTGGCTTTTTTAAATAAAACTGCTCTAGTGCATTGGTTCCACTTCTTTTATACATCGCAACCCTTATTCCAGAGTTTTCTCTTATTCTGGTTAATGATCCTGGGATAAAACTATCACCTTCTTGAAATTTTTAGTTAACTCAGTGGTCTCTAGGACAACTAGCGAACTACTAAGAAGGGGGTAAGGGAGCGTGCACATAACAATACTATTTTGATAATTACTTTTGGTTGAAACATTCATTTTTTTACAACAAACTTTAAAAAAATGTATAGTTTAGTGAGAAAAAAATTCTGTAATATGTTCTTAAAATGCTCTCAAAAGGTTATAATTTAAACAACAATCCAGCAAAATTCTGGTCATATGTGTAAAACAAAAATAACTCTTCAAGAATACCAGGGATATTATACTTATATTCAAAGCAATGACGCGTAGATATAGCCCTCAAGAGGTAACCGGATGGCTCTTGGTATTTGGGGTCCTGAATTGATTCAGAACCCTGCTGCATTACCCGATTCGGCCCGAAATGGACAGTGGTGGAGATTGGGATAGGGGTTTAAAAAAAGAATGATCATGTGGCAACTGAATAAATTTGCGGTTGCCTGAAAGCTCATACCCAGTTTATATGATACAATTCTAATGTCATCCGATACGTACGAGCCATTTTCACACACACGAATTAAAAAAAAAAGTTGTCAGGCAACCGCTTGAAAATTTGAGAGCTTACTGATCTGTACCTCCACTCATTGTCAAGAAATTTCCATTCATGTTTGCCGGGTAGTTTCCGAGAAATAACCATTTAAAGTCGTCCAAAAATCGCATTTTTCAAAATTTTTAAAGAAAATTCTGTTAAATACGGTTTAAATCGGATGGCATTCACAGTGTGAGCTCTTATGGATATGAGAAATGATATGTATGCCATCCGTTTTCGATGAAATTCCACTCCATTTTTGCCACCCCAAAAATCGTAAAAATTAAAATTTTCGATTACGCGTCAAAAAATGTTTCGAAGTCAATATTAACGATGGATTCTAGCCAAAATAAGCATTCATCAAGATAATTCTCTGTTCATTTACCAGTCACAACCTCTGTTGAGGCACGTTACGTCACGGAGGAGGCGGTGGGCTTCAAAAGAAGTCAAGACAAAACAAATCTCGTCTCATAAAATGTACTTTAATATAAAATGCGATTTTTGGACGACTTTAAACGGTTATTTCTCGAAACTGTCCGGCAAACACGGATGGCAATTAAGCTCTCAAATTTTCAAGCGGTTGCCTGGCAACTTTTTTTTTTAAATTCGCGTGGGCGAAGACGGAGCCCGTACATATCGGATGAATTTTATCATATAAACTGGGTATGAGCTTTCAGGCAACCGCAGTTTTATTCGGTCGCCACTAGCGTTGTCAATCCCGGTATCACCAATCCCGGGATCCCGGACGAATTTATGGTCCCGAAAATCTCAGGATTTCACAAATTAATCCAAGGACTGGAGATATGCTCAGAACTTTAGCAAATATCGTTATTTTCAAATATAATTTAATATAAGCCACTTCACTGATTTGTTTGCTTTATACTATTATAATATATAATCAACAACAAATGTAAATGTCAGATACCTACATTCTTATAATACCAATACCCGTAAAAAGTTATTTAATAAAAATATATAAACATAAACTCATAAAACCAATGAATCCTGTAAATTATTTGGAACCAATATTCAATAGACGATAGAGTGAGTAATAGATTGCCTATTGTGAGTTGTGAGATGCTAATTTGTATACAGCAGATAATGATGTTGCTCTTAAATTTATGCTTAAACAAATTCAAAGCGTTAACTGTGCTTTAAGCACTTATTTGGAATTGTCACTAAAACGCAAATTTCTGAAAGAAGGACTGTTTTATCTGGAGTTTTATCATACTTCCATAATCCACGACCACTGCAACCATCTGGCAGTAAGAGTAACACTGATGACTGTATGTTTATTCAAATTGCCTGAATGCTCAGATATAATAAAACTAATTACCAAAGTAGTAAATAGAGTTATGAAGATAAAAGAAAGTGCAGATCCAGAGCCAGAGTATATCAAAGAAGACGAATTAACTATTGCTGGGTTAAAACAAATAGAGAAGCAAAAAATCTTGAAAGAAAGGCTAGATGAAGAAATTCGAAGCAGTATGAAGCTGAAGGAAAGGGCCACGATAGGGCCATTAAGTCTAGAAATGATAATAAAACAAGAAATGACGTTATTTGAAAATGGGAGTTTTTTTAGGAAAAGAATTTGAAAATTGCTTATCAGAATTTATATACCTCCCACCAGTGTATAGTCGGAAAGGGCCTTTTCTAATGCTGGTGGGCTCTGTACAAAGATCGGGCCCAGGCTAGAAGACGAAACCCTAGATACATTAGTCCTTCTTAGATAGTTTTTAAAAATAAAACTGTTAGTTTTTGGTTAACATTATTATTCATTCAAAAAAATAAAACAAATTTACAAATTGTTAGTTTAATTTTATGGTAATATTTAACAACGTATTTTGAACCTAGATCCCGGGAAGTGTCGTGATTTGTCGTTTGTAATCCTAAAAGCCTAATCCCGTCCCGGGATTGATAACCCTAGTTGTCACATGATCATTCTTCTTTTTTAAACCCCTACCCCAATCTCCGCCCCCTGTCCATTTCGGGGCGAATCGGGTAATGCAGCAGGGTTCTGAATCAATTCAGGACCCCAAATACCAAGAGCCATCTGGTTGCCTCTTGAGGGCTACATCTACACGTCATTGCTTTGATTATTAGAAAATAAAGAATTTAACAGTCCTCCGGGCATAGTCAATGCATTTGCAGATTTCTTCCATAGCATAATAATATATGAAAAGCCTGGGGGTAATTTTCAAATAAAAGATTTCGATGCTGTTAATCAACTGAATGCTAACATTTCAATTAGCTCCTTTACTGAAATGGAAATAATATCCTCTCTCAAAAAAACTAAAACCGAAACTAACTTGTAGGGATGATTGTGTGCCGAACTTCTTAATCAAAGATTGCACCTATGCTCTGTCTGCGCCCATAACTTTAATATTTAATTTGTCGTTAAATTCCAATTGGTTCCCAGACAGAAGGAAGGTATCAAAAACTTGACCATGTCCAGGTCCTGTAAATGAAATACCTAACTATAGGTCCATTACGCTCCTATCTAATCTAGCGAAGGCCTTCTATGTGTATTTATAATAGTTTATTCACACAAGTTAAAGGACTAGTACCAAATCAGCAATATTTTTTAATAAGCAATAGATCCACTGATACCAATTTAATGTGTTTCACTCAGTATGCTAGTAATGCTATTGACAACCTGCTCCAGGTAGATACTATATATACTAACTTCTCAAAGACCTTCGATAAGTTAGACCATGAAATCTTGCTGAATAAATTGGAACGGCTTGGTTTTAATAATAAGCCGATTTTACTTTTTAAATCTTACTTATGCAGTAGAGTGCAACACGCCGAATGTCATAAATCCTATCAGTATGTAGCCACAGTAGTAACTTGGCTCCATTACTTTTCTCCTTGTATATTAATGGCAGAACTAATTGTACTAATAGTGAAAAGTTATTGTTTGCTGGTGATCTTAAAATCTTCAGAACTATACAAACAATCGGCGATTATATAATACTGCAGAACAATTTAAATAATTTGCAAAACTGGTGCACTGACAACAAACTCTACCTAAATATTAGTAAATGTAAGTTTATGACTTTTACTACTACAATATAATTATTTACTTGATGATACCCCTCTGGATAGATGCTTTTTGATTAAGGATTTTGACCCAAAATTAAATTTCAGAGAAAAGCCTATACTTTGTAGATCAAATGGAACAAACAGAATTCCTGCTTAAGAACATGTCATTTAAAAAGTGGCACGTTACAAATATATTAAGAGGAATATTTAATATTTGTTACTTTGCAAAAAGTTTATTTTATATCAATTTATAAAGAAATATTGGGATGCAAACTGATCTGTCATTAAATTTTTCATGAACAAGAGAAAAAACCGATGATTATTTGGTTCGATTTTTTCTTATTTATTTATTCATGGGAAAACCCCATTATGCATATGATGAAATAATAATAGCACAAAGTACAACATACAACATTAGCACAAATGTAATAAATAGAAACAAGAACAGAAACAGTTTATTTACACACAAAGTAGAAGGCTTACGAAGCAGAACTAATAGCAATATTGACATGGAATAATATAAATTACATTACATTTATATTCTAAAGTTTACGCAGAGCTGATAATTCGCAACAGAATGGTCCCAGGGCCCTCCCCCGTGCGGACTGCCTCGGACACCCGTCGCCCCAACCATCCCACCGCGCTCCTCCTCCGAAGCACCCACTTCACTTCTGAAGATCACAGCAAGATGGCAGGAACACCAAGTATCCTAGACGGTCCACGCAGAAGAGGACCCCAAAACCACTCAGCCACGATAATACATTACACATTAAAAACTCTGTTGTATTCAAAATGCTTAACAAACAGTCTAACACATTCAGGCGGCTTTCATTGATATATCTCAAGGTTCTTGTAATAAGCGAATGCATGCCATAGTTTGTAGAATGAAATTCAACATTAAATAATGCATTGTTTCTGAGTAAATGCCTAGGTACATTGAGGCCTATCAATTCAAGCAGCTCTGGGCAAGAGATCATACTGTTTAATAATTTAAACACAAAAGCAAATCTTCTTGATTCTAGAGACATCAGGTTTAATCTACATAAAATGCTATTGTAATTGTGATCATCTATGGTATGATTTATGCGAAATGCACAGAATCTTAAGAATTTGTTCTGAATGCGCTGAATAGTTGTTTTGTTAATGGCATACTTTGAGCTATATTTTTGCGCATTAGACGCGATAAGCGGTGCCATTCGAGCGAATAAGTCATGACGTCACACTTAAAGGCACTTGCAGCGGTATCGCGCGGCTTCAGGAGTACGCTAGAAAATGACGTCACGCTTCAAGACGCTTAAAGACATTACTGTAAGCCGCGAGATCGCAAAAATTTAACATTGGAGACCGTATCATTGAGGCATACTCCAAGTGAGATCGAACAAGTGAGGTATAGATACATTTAATAGAATTCTCTACAATTACGTAAGAGAAAACCCAGCATTTTTGAAGACTTCACCGTGATATTATTTATGTGTTCATTAAAATTTAGATGGCTATTAAATGTTACACCCAAATCTTTTACTGAACTAACCCGTTCCAAATCTGAGTTGACTAAGCAATAAGATGTATTGAACTTAATATTACCTTTAAAAAATGATATAAAAGAACATTTGTCAATATTTAGATACAGACAATTCTTATTGCACCACACATTTAAATTCTTAAAGTCATTCTCGACTAATACCGCATCATTAATACATTTTATGGTTTGAGATCATCTGCAAACAACAGAAACTCACAACTAACAATTGCATTGCTAATGTCATTAATAAACAGGCAAAAAAGAAGAGGAGCACAATGACACCCTTGAGGCACTCCTGAGCTGACATTAATTTCATTTGAGATGAAGTTACCCTGTTTAACCCTCTGTACCCGACCTGTCAAGAAACTATTGAACCATATCAGTAGACATTCACTAAAACCTAACTCCGATAATTTATTGATCAATATCCTATGATTTACCCGATCGAACGCCTGTATAAACAGAATCGATTTGTTATCGGTTGGTTATCAGAGTATACTATTGCGAAATAATTTGCAAACAGACCTACTATCTCCTCTCCATTGGAAGCTTCCTCATCTTCATAGAATATCTTATCAGGTAAACTATAAGAGGACCTTTTTTCATTTAAGTATTTCCAAAACAATTTCGGATCAGAGGTGAGACTTAAATGAATTCTATTCATATAGTTAGTATAATACATATTCGACATTTCATTACACCTATGCCTTAGTTGAGAAAATTTGAGATAATCAAGTTCGTTATTGGATTTGTTATACTGTTTGTGAGCAACTTTTTTCTCCACTATCAGCCGTCTCAATTCATTATTGAAGTATTTAGGAAAACTTGAGGATTTAAAGTGTTTAAGAGGTACATAAAGGGCGATGCCTATGTAAATAATCTCTTAAAATATAAAAGTAGCCTGATTTACATCATCAGGGCATAATTTTGAAACCCAATCTATACAAGCAAGATAATTATTTAACCCTATATAATCGGCATTTCTAAAATCGTAAACTTTAGAGAGTGCGAGTAATTACTATTAATTGTATCTATGGAGAAACAATAATCTACGTAATGGACGCTATCAGGAAACAGGGCTTATTTAGAGTATCGTCCTGGCGGAGTTTAGCATTAGCTATTCCACCACTCAACCAAGCCACTTGCACACAGACAATTACACAACGACCATTCCCTACGACAGCCATCTGCTGCAAAGGAGACTTGAACTCAGGAGTGGTACAACGACTAACCGTGTTATCTCTCACACAATCCTGTCTAGTCTATTGCTACCAACTTGGTAACATATTAAAAGCACCACTAAACATGCACACCTTAGCCAGGATTCAAACCCGGGACGCTTTGGTCTCGAGCCTAACCCATAAGCATTGAATCACTGAATAGAATTTCTAGTCCTTGGTGTCATACAGCACTCATGCTTACAAATATCAATACACACACAATGACATACTGCCAAACGATATTCAAAATTTATAAATTTTCTGTCTCTCTATATGTATTTGAAGGAGGCAGAATAATGGTCTGAGGTTTCATCGTGGCTTAAGTGTAAAACATCAAGTATTTTCAATAGTATTCATATAAATAGTAAATTTATTCACGAACTTACCTAAATTTGAGGTTCCTGCATTAGCCAAAACCACAGTCTGGGGCCCTACACCAATATTATTGACAGCTCCTACTGAACTATTACCAGCGGCCTGTGTTATTGTATTAGAAGTCTGTGTGGCTGTTGTAACGGGAAGAGATACGATGAGACTTGTTGGATGTGCCTGTATGTTCCCAGTCGAGGAAAGCGATATTGGTTGTGCAAAACCTGGCAGCTGCACTTGCAGGTTTTGCAATATACTTTGTAGCTGAGCGAAATTAAGGCTTTGAACGTTTATCGTATTTGCATTCTGTGGCGGGGGACTCGACAACGGGCTAAGCACTGTGTTGGTTTTAGGTGACTGCACCATGAACGGTTGACCACCTTTAGGGTTCTGAATGAAGTGCGTGGTACCTTGGACATTACTAGTTGACCCACCCAATTTTTCCAAAAGTAAAGAGTTCGTATTGGGGCCCACGATATCTGGTCTGTCGGCGGCAGGGGTACCAACTAAGAGCGCGGATAACGCGGATTTGTTGCTATCACTAGAGTTATTAGATAAAATCCTTTGATTAACCACTTGTTGTTTAACCGGAACTGTAGTAAAGTTTGCATAGTTCCCACTATTCACTGAGGTTAAAGTAATAGTTTGAGGTTGCTGCTGACTTAGCTGCGTATTCAGCTCTTGCAAGTTCATTCTGTTGTTATTTAATGCTATTAAGTTACTATGGTTTAACACTCGCGCATTGGCTACGTTCGGAATTGTCATTTTTCTGGCTAAAATTTTTTGATTGATAGTCTGTATTTGCTGCGGTAGTAAAGACGAACTATTGATGGCATTCACCACTGCTGCGCTAGCATCACTGTTTATATTACTGGCTGGAGAACTGTTCAATAAGTTTATTATCGCAGCGTTGCTGCCAGCTAGTTTTTGCTGTTGCTGCTTCGCATTTGCTGGAAAATGAACAATTTATGAAAGCCAGAAAGTTTCTTAGATTACTAAACTTAATAAATTTATTAAACATGTACTTATTTTTCTTGACATGAGGTTAAAATATGCTTATATATAAAAATTATATAAATATTTGCAAAATAGCTTTACCAGCTGCCTGGAACTGTTGTGCAGAGTTCATCAACTTTGTTGCTAGGGCATTTATTTCTAATTCTTGATTTGAAATTGCCTGTGGAGTAGTTTTTACCTGAGCAGTCCCTTGTAAGTGGCTTTGCTAGAATAAACAAACAATTTGGATTAATATCATACGGATTAATATCATACCTCCTTACCAGCTATATATCTTATAGAAAGAAATGTTAAATTTTTTGCAAATTATTTAATCACTTCAGTTTTCCATTAGCTACTGCCGATTGTTCATCAAAGATTTATTTTTTCTACAAAATCATCATAATCATGAAAAACAAATGAAGAAAAAGATATTTTCCAGTAAATGTTAGGGTAAACATTTAATATCATTGAACAAGTCGAAGCACAACTTTCTTATATTATTTGGAGGAACTGACTTTGACTAGAAGCAAGCGTATAAAAGAGATAAATATACAGTTTTAAATGGTAGAAATAAAGACAACATCGTTTGTTTTTACTTGGTACCCTAGAAAGAAGTACGTTTTACCAAGAGTAAAGACTGGATATTAATTAAAATGCTCCCTTTGATCATTTTGACTTGTGGACAGTGTTGTTGTTATGAAAAGTATGATTAATAAGCCTGAACTCTGGACGCTAATTAAATTACAACCTTTGATAAATCTGATTGTATTGTGTTAATTGATTTTTAGTGGTGCTTGTAATATTTAATCCTCTCACGATGGCAGCCGCATATAGTATTATCACTACAGAGATTGGATGTGTCATCAGCAAACATAAAAATGTTAGAAAATTTTAGATCGTTTATATAAATTAAGAACAGCAAAGGTCCTAAAATTGACCCTAGTGGAACCCCTATGGTTGTGGGTAGTATATCAGATTTGTAATTATTGACTGTGTCCTATCCTTTAGATAGTTTTTAAACCATTCTAGGGCTTGACCATGTATCCTATACTTTTCCATTTTAATTAGAAGAGTTTCATGACATACCAGGTCAAATGTCTTACTGAGATCCAGAAAAATTCCAATAGCATTTTTCCGGTTGTCCATATTTTCATACAATAAATTCAAATTTTTTTTTATAGTACAATAGTGGAGAGACCCGTCCGGAAACCAAACTGGTTTACATTGAATAGCTGGAAAGTATCAAAAAATTTGTAACTCTAATAGCTATAACTTTTTCAAATATTTTTGAAAATGCAGTCAGGATCGCAATTGGTCTGTAGAATATTGTTAACTTCACCCGATTTAAAAAGTGGAACAATTTCGGCAATTTTCAGTTCTTCAGGAAAGATACCTTCACTAATTAAGAGATTTATTAAGTACATCTGTGGTTTCACAATGTGTGGTATGCACTTTTTTAATAAACTTGAACTAACCTTATCAGAACCAGCGGCATTTGAGTTCTTTAAATTGATAACAATGTTGATAACTTGTGATTCCGTCACAGGGTCTATGAAGATACAAGAAGGATTTATAGTAATGTTAATACAATCAGCGTTATTAGTAAGTGGTGACATACTTTCAATAAGCTTACGAGGTACATTAATGAAGTAATTGTTAAATGTAATACTGATTGTTCGAGAATCATTCACTACTTCATTATCTATTATATTTAGATGGACATCGTTTTTCATGTTAATTTTAGATTTGATGATATTCCATGCCGTTTTAAATTTATTTGCTGAGTTAGACAATAGAGAAATATTCCACATTTTTTTAGCCTTTATAATAAGTTGCCTATATTATCAAACCTAATTCTTCATTCACCCCATTAATATTATTACTGTAAAAATACAAGCATGTCATGGCTAAGTTCCTTATCAATATTATTAAATATTATTATTTCAGTTTGATGCTCTTCAAGTATATTTGTAATATTTATAAACAAGCATTTCTGCTGTGCAGGCAAGGTTACCAGCATAATAAACTGACATTGCTCGCATTTAAAACGTTTAGGTAATCATTTATCTTAGGTATTAAAATAATGAGGTGAATGAATATGGGGGACTGTGTTTTTAGGGCGGGGGGAAACACGCCCGCCCTGCCGATCTGAGAGCCGTCCCCGAGAGTTTTGAGTTGATTGGTTTGTATTTTCATTTATACATAGTCAATATGGCTGCCAGTGAAGAGTGTGAGTCAGTTGATACTCTAATAAATAAGCCATTCAAATGTTGTAAATCAAACGTTAGTAGCAACACAGTGTGTATAAACTGTGGAAATATCTATCATAGATCGTGCCTCAAAAGAGAATTTCCTAATCTGGTAAGCGAAACAGGAGATACACGGATCAAATGTTGCAGCATAATTCCAAATGAAACTAAAATGATGCAGCTAGTAATGGAGAATTTAAAATCAGAAAATGAAATGCTAAAGAAGCTTCTGACTGAAAATGAAGATAAGTACCAATTATTGTTAGAAACCAAAGTTTTAATGGAAAAAAATAACCTACTTTTAAACAAAAATAATAAACTATTGGAAGAAAAAATTCAGAACTACAAAAATGAACTAGATAAAAACAAAAATACCACCATAAAAAACACAAATAAAGAACAGCAGTTAATCACTAATGAAAAAACTAATTTAGAATCACAAAAACCAACAACATCAATAGAAATTTCTAAACCAGACTCCAAAACAACACACACAAATTTCATTGAAGGGACACAAAACAACTGCACAAAAACATTTTACAAAAGACTTGCACAAAAAGAAAAAATGAATTCCTTGATTTATATTAATACATTACGTGAGCCAGGAACAGAAATTTACGAAAATAATGAATGGAAAGTTGTTCAAAATAGAGGAGGAAATAAATATAAAAAAAAATATATAGGCGAGTCACAAGAAAATGAGAATTTCAAAGGTGCTGAACCTAAAGTTTGGTTATACCTGTTCAGGGTGTTAAAAGATGTATCGGAAGATAGCATAAAGCGATTTATAAAGAAGAAAACCAACTCAGAAAACAACAGTGAAATAATCGTTAGGCAGATTAGTTCAGAAAGTACACATTTAATCGTTTTATGGTAGCAACTGAATTTAAATACAAGGACATGCTTTATGACCCTAAATTTTGGCCAAAAGGCGTTGGGTATAAAAGATTTGATTTTAAGCGATATTATGAAACACGCAGGCCAGCCTCTTTTTTAGAGTAGTAGATCTGCAAGAAGAAAATAAGATGAAGCATCGTAGTGAGTAGAAAACTAGGAGAAGAAATACTGAGAAGACTCCCCTAAATTCGCTTAAAATTGCTGGGAAAATAACCAACAAATTAACAGATGTCAAAGGACCCAGAAACTATCAAAGAAATAATAATACTTGCGACTTCAACTTAAGCATTTTCCACTTAAATGTTCAATGTCTAAGAAATAAAATTTTCGAAATTGAAGCAGAAGCCTTTTCATATAATTTTTTATGTTTTAGTGAGCACTGGATGTCAGAATCAGAAATTGACCATGTAAATATAGAAAATTATGTACTTTTAGACAAATTCTGTAGACTGACTCATGTTCATGGTGGAGTGGCTATACTGGTAAGAAATGACATTGCAAATGTATGTACTCCAAGAGATGATTTACAAGCTTTATCACAAGGGATCCATTGTGAGATCTGCGCAGTAGAGTCGGTGAAGCTTAATATTCTTGTAGTGACAATATATAGATCCCCGTTGGGTGATTTTAACATTTTTACTGATATAATTATAAGACTCCTTGACGTAATATCATGTTCGAATAAGACAGTATTAATAAATGGGGACTTCAACATAAATTTTAAAGCGGAGGACTATAGAACTCTAGATTTTATTGATTTATTGTCTACATATGGCCTTCATATAACAAACAAAAGTAATACGAGAGGAAATTCTTGTCTAGATAATATTATAACTAACCTAGTCAGTAATAATTATAAATCAGCTGTCTTAAACATAGGTCTTTCCGATCACTCCGCAGTAATTTTACATTTTAAAATAAATTACTGCAAAGAAAAAAGTATTCCTATTACCATTAGACCCATTACAGAAATAGGCTTATCCACACTACATAATTTAGTTCAAAACCTAGACTGCAATTTTATTACTAATGATCATCTTAATGTAACTGCCAAGTTCACTTTATTTATCGAGGAGATCAAAAAATTATTGGAAATTGCATTTCCAGAAAAGACAATTTCTATAAACAAGGCAAGAACAAAAATAAATTGGTTTACCAACAACCTTCGTGAAATGCGTGAAACCCTTTCTTTTATGCAAGAAGCCTTAATTGGAACAGATTCTGTGGAGATAAGACAGCAGGTTAAAGAATATAGATTATTAAGGTATAGGCAGGCTATAAAGCAAGCTAAAATCGTAGCACATGATAACTATATAAAAAGTTCAAATAACACACCCAAAAGTCAATGTGGCAATTAGTTAATAAAAATAGAAACCACGTATTAAATTATCAAGAAACTAAATTGGCTAGTGAGGATTTTAATAATTTTTTTGTTAATGTTGTGCAAACCATTCTCAATGATCTCCCCGATGCTGACTTGAGCAGTGATGACTTTCTTAGTAACATAAGAACTGATAATATTCCTCTTTTTGAAATTCAAGAATTTACTATAAATGAGGTGAGAGATGAATTATTTAAGTTAAATAATAAGAACAGTAAAGATATATTTGGATTTAACACTAAAATACTGAAGTGTGTTGGTAATTTAATTGCAGTACCATTGACGAAACTTTTTAATTTATGTATTACAGAGGGCACCTTTCCGGTGGTACTTAAAATTTCAAGAGTTATCCCAATACATAAAAAAGGAAATATCAATGATGTGTCAAATTTTAGGCCAATATCCTTGATACCCATATTTGCAAAGTTATTTGAAAAATTATTAAAGGCAAAAATTTATGAACATTTTGAAAATAACAATCTTTTCAATGAAAATCAGTTTGGATTTAGAAATTCATTATCTACTACAGCAGCTGTTAATAAATTAATTTCAATAATTAATGAAGGGTATGAAGAAGGCAGTTATACAGCCGCACTCTTTTGCGACTTAACCAAAGCCTTCGATGGCGTATCCGCTAGTATATTAATTCATAAATTAAAACATTATAATTTCTCTGAGAACAGTATCCAGCTTATAAAATCATATCTAAATGACAGACAACAACTTGTATCCTTTAAAGGAAGTGACTCTGAACTTCGATCCATTGCATATGGAGTACCTCAGGGATCAGTGTTGGATCCTCTGTTATTTTTAATCTATATTAATGATATATCATCTAGTGATCCCAACACTGATTTCATTATGTTCGCTGATGATACTACTGCTGTACATACTAATAAAAATATAAATATATTAAATATAGCACTAGCGGATGCATAATTGAAGGTCATAAACTGGTTTCATGCCAATCAATTAAGTCTCAATGTTTCTAAAACCGAAACGATGTATTTCTCTTTACGTGACACATCCTCTATAAAAAATCCTGAATATGTAAAATTTCTTGGAATTTATTTGGATCAAAAATTAACATGGTATAATCAGATAGATAAAGTTTGTAACAAATTATCATCATCCATATATGTTCTTCGTAACTTATCAAATAAAGTGTCTAGAAGTGTTCTATTAACGGTATTCCATGCCTTGATTCAATCTAAAATTTCATATGCAATATTGGCATGGGGCCATGCATCTCTATCCAGCAGAGTTTTTGCATTGCAAAGAAAAGCTGTAAGAATATTAAGTGGGCTAAACTATAGAGATCCCTGTAGGGATAGTTACATCCAGATGAAAATTCTCACAGTCCCATCTATATACATTTTGCAATGTCTCATACATGTAAAACAGAACATCACAAATTATATTTCTCATACGGAAATACACGACTATGAAACACGAAATAGAACCAATATATATGTAGATTACCACAGATTAAGTAAGTCAAAAACAGGCATAAATTATTTTGGACCAAAAATGTTCAACCTTTTGCCTCCTACCATGAAGACGTTGTCACTAACTAAATTTAAAAGAGCGATAAAAAATTATTTACTTCAGAAATGTTTTTATTCTTTATACGACTATTTTAATAATGATTTTAATGACACAAGTATATAATTTAATGTTCGTTTATTTTAATATATTTTTAATAATAACTGAAATCACTGATTGATCTTATTTTAATGTGTAACTTGATGTACTATATATTAATATTTTTTACTTCAAATTGTCTTTGTATTGCTATGTAATTGGACCTGTGTAAACTTTTGATTGTATTAGCACCAATAAACTTACTTACTTACTTATTAATGTGTGGTATTATTTTTATGTATCTTTGTTATATCTGTCTCTTCGTTTATTTGTTGAATTAAATGTTGTTATTGTTTACATCTGTTTTGATTAATTTAAAATAACGTTTCCCTCACAGCTCGCGCGAGGCGTGACAATATATCGCTTTGTATTTTTTATAGTATGTTATTATGTCATTATTACCTGATAAAGTCAATGAATACAAGTCTTTAAGCCTTTGCGCCGAGTTTCTCAAACCCTGTGTCATCCAATTTTAATTTCTTATATACAATATTTATAGAAGTCTCCGGAAAAGTCATATCAAAGTGGAATAGAATAGAAAATTATTAAGAAAATTGTTAAATTTTGTATTAACATCGAAATTATCGTCAAATACATCAGACCAATTTTCTGTTTGTAGTCTAGAGCAGAAGTACCTTATTTTTTCCTGATTCTTTACATCCCTGAACATCAGTTTTTTATTGGCCTGTTTAGAACAATTTATTGATGTTGTTAATAACAATGCATCATGGTCAGATATGGCATTTCTTATAACTTTACTTTCGTAATCATCAATATTTAAATTGATACATATATTATCAATACAGTTCCTTATTCTAGTTGGTTCGTTAATAGTAGGTACAAAACAATAAGCATTAAGTACATCATTCAATTTGGTAAGATTGTTGCTATGTGCTAAGGAACTAATATTAAAATCACCGCATAATACAATCTTTCCATTTTTATATTTACTAGTTACCATTTCAAGTAAAGAATTTAACTTATCTAGAAAAACATCAATATTTCCATGTGGAGATCTATAAAGACAGATAATAACAAAAAAGTTATAATTGTCAATTGAATATTTAACAGCAGTAGCCTCAAAATGTTTTTCTATATTTAAGACACCAGTGAGATCAAGTCTTTTACATATTAAATTGTTTTTTACATACATACTGGACTACTAGGGGAACAGTTATATACATTTTTTTGTTTGTCCGATTGTTCTCCATGACCAGCTACTTTTTATAACAAAATTAACTACACTTTATATATTAGACAGTTAACTTACCAAAATAGGAACGGACGACGTATTCTGTATCGTCTGATTCTGTACAGTTATATTGGAGCCATTACTTCCATTCACAATTGGTGTGGCACAAGACTGGTTCTGCAATGTCTGACTCAGCTGATTCAAGTGTTGCTGCGCCAAATTTGTCTGAGCCGCATTTTGGGCTTGAACTTTTTGCGCTTGTGCTTGAGCAATTGTCACCTGTTCTATGTACCCTGGACTTAACCCGTAACGTATACGGACAGATTTCCTACCGCTTTCTGTAAATATCTCAGTAAACTGATGTATGTATCTATTGGCATTAGCACGAGAACCTAATGAAAATCTACACGCTACTCCATTTTGTTCATTTTTCTTGTGGTCCCTGTCTAAATAGAGTTCGCCAAGGTATTCAGAGTTCGATGGCCTTTGCAATATGGACAATTTGATATGGTATATCCTAGGTTTGCCTTTCTCCTTCGATGGCATATCAGTTTCTAAAACATATTCCTCTATAAGTTGCGGCAAGCAGTCACTTGTCTCTTTTGGTCTCTTATAAGTTTTGAATTCCTTTATAACGACTCCTTGTGAAGGCGGACTAAGCATCGGAGGGTCTAAATTTGGAACTGGAACAGGTTTGATCTCTTCCGGCGCCTTCTTAGCCGACTTTGGAGTGAGGTTCGGAGACAGTCCAATTTTTTGTTTCGTTTTCGTTCGGTTGATATAATCATATAACTCTAACCCATGCCTATGAGTAAACTGATCTAATTTCCTTTTTCGGTTGACGGTGACCTGTGAAAATTTACGTGCCATTCTCCTAAATTTGTGAGTGTTCCACATATGTTTTTGATTATTTATTTCGGCTATTTGTTCACATATAGAATTGTCAGGTTCTAAATACAGTGTGGGTTCATTTGCTATTAACAGTTGACTTTCTAGTTGGTCTTTTTCATCATTACTCCAGTCAGGTTTATCTTCTACTATATTATTTATATCTGCCAAAATACTCTATAATAGAAGAGGATTATAAATGGCGTGAACATATTCAAACACATATATTCTTCAATTAGAGTACACTGAGCAGGACCGCATTTACTACTGGGCCTCTAGGCGAAATTTTGGTGGGGGCCGATTTATGAGCAGAATTCTTTTAGAGTTAAGACTAGTAATCAACCATCATTTAAATGTAAAAAATTGTCTATTTCTGAGCTTAATTGTCCAAATATGTGATTAAACATACATACTTTCATTTAAAATTTTCCGTAGAATCCAAATTTGCTACTGGAATTTTTAAAAATGCACCAGAACGCTGTATAAAGCAATAAGATGTCATTTTGAAACATTCAAACAGACAAATACAAGTTCGCATTTTGCAATTTAAATAAAAATACTGAAGCATCGATTATTAAAATTTATAAAAATTTCAATATAAATAAATACATAGCCTGAAGGACCTCGATCGTGTAATATGAATATGTATTATACTTAATAAAGAACATTTATTATTATTATAAATACATTAGCATTACGATGGTAGGAGTCTCTTTCATGGTGGAAGGTCCTAGGCTGTGGCTAGTGTGCCTAGTAAATGTAGTCCTGCAGGTTTGTTTAAATGTTTATATTGAGATATTATGTGTAGCAGGGTGTCTAGTGAATCCTAACCTAAAAATTTCTGTATAATCTATATTTACTCAACTTTACATGAATACTTAGCTGTCTTTGCAGTTTTCGTGACAAAGCTATAAAGAAATATTTTTTAAGTGGCAATAGGAATGACAGCGCCAACACTTATTGATTCTTTTTTATAAGTTGGTAGGATTACCCTCAACATTTATGAGAACATAACTTTTAATATAAATTCATTTTATTTATAATATATATTTAGGCATTTTGTGGAGATAAATAAACTGAAAATGGTGGACAGGGAAACAAGTTCTTTTTTTTGGAAAGTGTCAGATAGTAATGATTTTCATTTATATTCAATTCTAAATATCAAAATGAACATACAAATAAATTTTGGAAAGAATCTGTTCATGGCTTAACTTTCTATTAATTTATTGCAGTGTAGAACATTTTTTATGTTAACGAAAATATCCAGCATTCATTCATTAGTCAGACTGTTAATACAACAAATTGATTATTCTTTTTGGCGACAATTTTCCAGGGAATTTTATTTTTGGTTATTATTTATTTTGACATCCTGATTACGAAAGCAATATAACATATAGACAATATAACACTTTATAACACTTTTAAAAATTGGAGGTCATTGCTGGATTGTTTTTCCGCCTTACCAGTCCTTTATCATATATTTCCCGCATTTTCAAGCATACAAAAAGTTCCGTATAATTTCTGGTTCTCCAGGATATTTTGGTCACTAGACACCCTGATAAAATCACAAATGTTTATATGCAATTCTCACAATATAGCTCAAGCACAAATGTACTTATTTCACACTTAAACAAACTCGTTTTTTGATAACTGAATACAGTTAGTAGTAGTAGTTTTTTAAGCATTTTTACATTTCTTTTTAACATGTATTTTTATTCCTGTAGAACTTGGACATGTAATAAACATAAATTGTAAAAGTTTTTGTCACTGTTATGCAATAAAATTCTATTCTAGTTAAAACTGATCCATTTCGTATTTAATAAATTATCAGTAGTTATTTTTGTGCAATTTGAATATTTTTGACCATAATTTTTTTTGTTTTTTGGAATTTTTACCATTCGTGTATACTGAAAATAATAAAAATAGAGATTTTTAAAACAAAGGAAAAACAATACGATTTTTACAAATATTGCAATGTTTTAATCAAAAATAGGGATGCTTCAAAGCTTCAACTCTGTTTCGGTGTTCGGCTGCAGCATACAACAAAAAAAAATTTTTCGAATTCAAAAACTGACTTAGGAGCTGAAGCAAATAAGAGACTGACTGACTAAATTACTAAATATCGAAATAGACAATTGTTTTTACCGTTCACTTATCTGTTTGTTTCTAATAAATATTTATCTTTTAAAAAAACAGTTTGTTCAAATAAATAATTTTTATTCAATCATTTTGTTACTATTTAGAAACAATTATTTAATAGCAGAAAGAAAACTCGTTTTGGCGCATCCCTAATTAAAAATGTGCAACCATGGTTAAAATTTTTAGTGATATATTTTTTTGATTTTTTATACAAAAATTTCATGACTTTTAATCTCGCTTTTAACAGTACCTTTACATGGTTAGAAGAGTAGTTATTTTGATTGATTCTCTAATAACGTATTTTAAAGCGCTGTTGTATATTATTGTCTTTGTCCAATTTCTATCATAGCATGCCCAAAACAGGGCAATAGTATACATACAAATTAGAAAATTTTTGTTATTTTCAAGTATGAAACATTTTCATTTGTAGCAACAATTTATAAGAAGCAAAACGTCTACCAAAATTATCAGTGGACCTCTCCCTTTCCTTTTCAATTTTAAAAATTAATTGCGAAAATTTGTTACCTTAAGTGTAGGCCTGAGTAAAACATGATGAATATCACACTTAAAATGAGGATACGCCTGTCGATAGTCCCTGACTTCCGCTATGATGCAGCCGTTGTAAAATAGGTAACTAAACTGAGGTTCAAGTAAGTCTATTATGAAAGGGGGAAGCTCTTCATTGTCAATGTATCGCAGAAGGTCATCCTCCTCGTAAGGCCACTGTTTGGTTTCTATCATGTTGGCAGTATCTTCTGTGTAGTTGGGATCAGTGCGGGAAAGCGTTCTAAAAGCCAGAGAGTAACCTTTGTTGCCAGGATATAAATTTAGAATTAGCGTATTCAGTCTTTCTCTCGCTATGAGTTTTTCTAATAGAAGGGACTTGTACTTTACACCCTGAAAAATAAATGATATTTCAACTTTTACAATGATTAGACAATTATATGCAGAATTTTATCATTAAATTCTTGTACTGTTGTACATAGCATCGAAATATTTTTTAGAGATTATATATAAATAATAATTTTTTAAAACTAAGAACGCATCAGATATTGTAAAGGTCAACAGCACAATGGCTGCAAATCTACACCATTGCGTTGTGATTGGTCAGTGCCCCAATGACATTTAATTATTTGCCATGTGCCTCCATATAGGTCGTTGGATTGCCTAAACATTATATTAGACCGTGATACTGCTGCAAAAATGTCTCTTACTAACTTTTTTGCTGACTATTTGCCAATAGGTACAGAGGGGACATACAAATTTTATGTAAAAATGATGCCTTGCTTGCGAGTTGACAGCCAATGGTTCGGTTCGTGTTATATATTCCTATATTATGTAATACTAACGATCTTAGATTTTAATGCAATTATGTTAAAATACAATGCACACGTGTTATATATATTTTCAGATTTTAAGGTACCTATGTGGGAAAATGTACCAATGAGATTTGGTGTGTTATCCAATATCAATAAGGGTTATTATTTCATGGTACTAACTAAAATAAAATTCAACCAGTGGCGTAAAGAAGAGGGGATGCACAGCTTTCTAAGCCAAAATATTTTTGTTACATTTTTTTTTTTATTTTAGGGGCAGAAATGTGGTTGTTTGATCACTATTACACGAAAAAAGTTCTCTTTATTAAACAACGTAGAACCAAGGCATCATTTTGTAGCACTGTAACAACTATTATGTTTTCGATGATTTCTCTATCATGAAATTTAAAACACAGTAACAAATTAAGGGAAAAAGTGGCAAATTATAATACTTAAGTAATATTAGTTTTAATAAATAATATAAATATGCGTTTAATCTTACAACTGTCTCATTATATTTACCGGAGTATCTTCTTCTTCGTCCGAATCTGATTCCTTATCACTTTCCTCGTACAATTCTAATAATTTGGCAAAGATATCAAAAGTGGGTTTTGGAGGAGGGTTCCCAATGGCATCTGATGATGTTGATGCAGAAGTTGATGGGTCCTGGGGGCGTTGCAGAGGCAAGGAGGAACGACTAGATTTAAACCTTTTTATTGTACGCTGAAACAAATATAATTCTCATGAATGCCAACTCAAATGGTACTTAAGTACTAAAGTTTTTGGAAAGTATTTGTACTCTACTGAATTTTTCTATTAAAAATAGGTAACAGGCTCATTTTATCTTATCCACATTTCTATGTCCAAGAGAATAAAATTCTCCAATTTATCATCCAATATTGAATCCAATGCCAGTAACATAATAGCTATGCTATAACCCAGTAAACATTTTTGTGACATTTACATAACAGTGATATAATATCTAAAGCCATTAAAAACCTGAAATCTGGTTATGTGATTCTATACCCTCTTTAGTTGCTCTACCTCGATATTCTATATTTCGGCAGAACCACAATACATGCAGAAGAGGGGGTACATTTATTTATGAGACACTACCTTCAGACAGTACACGATTTCACCAATCACTCTGCCTTTTGCTAGTTCTAAATGCCTAGCTCTTCTTATCCAAAACCATAATGTCTCTCTAGTTCTTTGTTGTTTGTATAGACTACTGAACACGCCATCGGTCGATGACAGAGTTACCTTTGGTACCCTGGTCAACTTTGCTGCTTCCTATACAAACTTAATAATTATGGGAGATTTTAACATGCCCGAGATAACCTGGCCTGCCTTTTTGGACTCACACATGACCGAATCATCTCAACAGCTGATTGATTTTTTATCAAATTCACATGTCTCTCAGATTGTATCTGAGCCAACCAGACTTCGTCAAAACTAGAGACCCTTCATGACACGTTCGCGCCCGTCGACGTTTCGCAATCCGCGCGCGCCTCCCTCTTAGATTTAATCATCACCTCTAATAGAAACCTACTAAGTGACCTCACATATCTCTCACCAATTGAGAAGTCCGATCATGTCCTGGGATCTAGCATTCAAATTCATGTTGGAAACAAACTTGAAAATAGTGTGTAAAAAGAAAATAAACAAATTTTACATCTCTTCGTAGCGACTTATTAGCAGTTGAGGGATACTCTTTTAAACGTGGATGATATTGAACTTTGTTGGAATATTTTTAAAAAGAACTTCTTTAAAGTTATCAATATGAATTTCCATTACAAAACTCTAGTAACAGTACCATCAAAATCCTGGATTAATGAGGATATCAGAGCACTATGGCAAAGATTTAGGCACAGCAGAAGTGATGAGGACTTCCATGCTCACCGACTGTTTTCAAATCATCTGTTGCTGCACATATCAAGTGCCAGGAATGAATTTGAACAAGGTTGGCAGTTAGCAATGATCTCAAGAGACTATACAAGTATGTTCGCTGTCAACTAGACTCCACACTACTGCACAGTCACTATGCCTCAGTTCAGAAGGGTGGACGGATCCATTTATAGTAATCACAGAGAAGTAGCTAATTTGTTTGCCAACACTTTCTCTCAGACCGACCTATACAGTGGAATCTTCTCGCGCTTTGCCCAATATTCATCATCTTCCTCGAGTGCCCGCTGAACTAACAAATATTGACTTCCAAAAAGAGCAAATTGCTGAGAAAATTCGAACACTAGACCTGCCGATTGCACCTGGCATTGACGAAATATCCATCATATTGCTTAAAGCTTGCATTAATTCTATCTGCTAACCACTCAGTATAATAATAAAACTGTCCTTCGCTTCTGGGATATTACTGTCCGAGTGGAAACAAGCATGTGTTAAGGCCATTTTTGAGAAAGGAGATAAGTTCAGCTCTGATAATTTTTGTTCAGTTAGTCTTACTTCCATTGTTGAGAAGTTGATGGAATCAATCACTGTGGACAGCATGCGACCCTTTTTTTTTCTAATTGCACATCAAATTATCCCTGTCAAACAACACAGGTTCATCCCAGGTCGCTCAGTTGACACCAACTTGCTGTGTTGTGTATCAGACTGGTCTCTCAGGTTAGTTTGTGGTGAATGCATTGACATCGTATACATAGATTTCCGCAAAGCCTTTGATAGTATCTAAAAATTGCTTGTTGTAGAAACTGATTGGTATACGTAGGAGTTTACACATGTGGATTCAAGATTTCCTTATCGACCGAATGTTTTTTATCATGACGATCTGGGAGTCACCATTTCACACAATCTTTCCTGGTCCAACCACATTGCCTGACAAGTTAATAAAGCAAACACCAAAGTATATCTACTGAATAAAACTTCCGTCCACTTGAATCCCACCACCTCACCCAAACTATATAAAACATATGTTCGTCCAGTACTCGAATTTACAAACAGTGTATGAATAGAATAGAATAGAATAGAATACACTTTATTTGGTTTCTAACCTTAATACATAATTCAAACCTTTTAGAGAGTGTTCAACGCCGCATAACCCGGATACCATTTGGACGTATCCACCCATGTTACGAAGATTGCTAGCACAGTTTAAACCATGGTGTAGTATATTAGGTGACGCGACAAGACCCATACAAATGGTTCCGTAAGTGTTTAGTTGTGTGTAATGCAATAGATGGCGGGACAAATAAAGTCTCGTCGTTACTTACGCATAGAAATATTAGAAATACAGTTTTACAGGTTCTGTGTAGTTAATGCTCTGTCTTAGTTTTGCCGTTTAGTTGTGTATATACGCAACACTACATGCATCAATAGAAATCCGTCTATCTATGCCTAGGTAATTGCAGGGCTATATTCCAGGCGCCATCTACTGAATTAAATAGAAATCAAGCACTCATGAAGCTATCGATTAACATGGCAAATGCCATGTGTCGGACCACCTAATATACTACACCATGGTTTAAACTCACCTCACTGGCTGCCAGAAGACGTCGGGACGAACTTATCACTACGAAAAAAGGGATATGAAATGAATTATCTCCAATTTATAATTTATTTACTCTCGTCAATGACAACAGATTATGTGGACATCCATTTAAGATCACCAGGGACCCCGACCCCTTCAGAACCTCCGTTCGGGAATGCTTCCTTTCAGTGGGCGATTTTGACGTGTGGAACACTCTCTCACCTTATGTTGTCTCCACACCCAATGTAGATACGAAAACCTTGAATTGATAAGGTTTTTGTTCATTTACTTTGTATTTTTTTTCTTGTAATTTAATGCATTGTTGTTTGACCCCGTGTATTTTGTTGTTGAGCATAATGGGTGCATTTCCCCTGCTCTTATTTTTGTATAATAAATAAATAAAATATTGGAAGAATATATTTGACATAATATGTAAAAATTATATTTACATCATTGATATGAAATAAAAAGTATTACAATTTATTACAAATTGCACAATTGCGTACAAAACATTGTATCTTATAATAGAAATAACTAAAATAATCTGAAACCATTTCGGTAGTACTATTTAGAAATCCTAATTAACATGTTAAAAATAATATGACTTTATTTCTAGCCTTGGTGGCTACTCAACTCAACTTGTAGGAATTATTAAAGAATTTGAGAGGATGTTGACAATTTTATTATTATTATTATTAGCAGTTACTCGAGTCCGAGTATAAAAATGTTACAGTCGATAAATTGTGTACAATAAAAAACAAGTAAAAGGTGTAGTCTATTGTAATTCCCATTCATCTACGGTGCACACGACTATGGCTATAGAGGCCAATTCGGGAGAGCACATGTCGACCGCAGTCAGGACAAACATAGACCTGGTTAGGTCTTGGATTCGGCCTTCTTGCAGCAACATTTCCTTGATAGCTGGCCACAACCCCTCGCCATTCGGTTCTGTCTGCTGCAAGTTGTTCCCATTGCTCGTCTGCAATACCGCAGGATTTTAGATTTTCATGGAGAGCATCTTTGAACCTCTTTCGTTGACCGCCACGCCTTCTTCTACCGCTTAGCAATTCACCACAAAGTGTACATTTAGGAAGGCGGTTATCATGCATACGATGAACGTGACCTGCCCATCTTAGGCGTGCTCTTGAAATAAGCACCTCAATTGGAAGGCTGTTCGCTCTCCTGAGCACTTCCACGTTTGATATGTGATGGAACCAACGGATTTTCATCATACTTCTGAGGTGTTTTTGCTGAAAACGTCCTAATTCTTTCACATGACGACGGTAAGTGACCCAGCTTTCACATCCATATAGCAGTGTTGGAATGACAACTGCTCTGTAGACAGCCATTTTCGTTGACAAAGCAAGGTCGTGGTTGTCAAATACTCTCTCTCTAAGTCCCCAGAGTGCTCTAGATTCAGCGTTAATTCTATTGCGACTCTCGCTGTCCATGTTTGCTTTGTCATTAACAACGTTGCCTAAGTAATTGAACTGATCCACCACTTCAAGAGAATTTCCGTTAAGTGTAATGTCTATTTGGTTCACTTGATGAGGAGTTGACATAATCTTAGTCTTTCCAATGTTGATTTTAAGTCCCAAGGAATCATAGCTCTGGGCATACACATCTAAAAGTTCTTGAAGCTCTTCCGGCGTAGAGGCTAAAAGTGCACAGTCATCCGCATACTGGAGATCACAAATGAATCGTGTGCGTGTCTTCGTGAAAGCTCTAAAGCGCCCTATGTTAAAGAGACCGCCATCAAAACGGTATCTGAGACCTATTCCTCTGACTGTCAGTTTGTTGTCAACAATAATTGTTAGAGCAGTGGCAAACAAATTAAAGAGTAGGGGTGCCAGGACACATCCCTGCCTAACTCCAGTGAGGGTTTGGAAAGGTTCGGTTGCCTCATTATTATACATAACCTGGGCATTGTTGTTTGTATGTAGACTGCGACATACTTCCACAAATTTTCTAGGGATACCTAAGCGAAACATAATTTTCCAGAGCACTTCCCTGTCCACCGTGTCAAACGCCTTGGTTAAATCAATGAAGGCCATGTGAATTTCTCCTTGATGTTCGAGTGCTTTTTCTTGAAGCTGTTTAAGTGTGAAGATTAAATCCGATGTGCCTCGGTTTGGTCTAAAGCCACTCTGTGTTTCAGGAAGTAACTTTTCCATAACAGGTGATAGCCTATTTGCCATCGCTTTAGTGAGTATCTTCCCTCCAACAGCCAGGAGAGCTATACCCCTGTAATTTCCACAGTCCGCAGCGCTTCCTTTGTTTATGAAGAGGTTGATTAAAAGTGTATCACGAAACTCCTGCGGAGCTTGACCACTTTCCCACACGACATCAAACAGTTTTTTCAGGTAGGGTATGAGCTCTGACGACACAGCTTTAAAGATCTCAGCTGGGAGTGAGTCGGCGCCGGGAGATTTGTTATTTTTTAGCTGCCCAATGGCGGTTAAGATCTCTTCCATTGTTAGTGGTTTATCTAAGTCTTCGAAGGTGTCATATTGAGGGATAAGATTTATAATATCGTGATCGGCTTGACTTTGCTGGTTAAGAATGTTAGAGTAGTGTTCTTTCCATCGGGCTCTTATTTCCTGGTCTTCTTTGAGGAGATTTCCATTTAAAACTTTAATAGGGCACATATTTTTCCGACTGGGGCCGTACACTGCTTTTACTCCTTGAAAGAAATTCCTGTAGTCGTGTGAATCGGCGTACCTTTGAATTTCTCTGGCCTTGCTTGCTCACCACTCGTTCTTTATTCTTCTGATTTCGCGTTGCGTTTCATACTTAGATTGGGTAAAAGCTTCTGCTTTTGATGAGTCGTTGGGGTGGTTGATAGCGTTTTGGAAGGCAGTATGTTTGCGGTCAAGAAGTTCTTGTATAAAAGCTTCATTATCACTGAACCAGTCCTCCTGTTTTTTACTTGCTGCAGTGCCAAGAATTTCCTCACTCGCACTTTTTAAACTGTCTTTAATTTGTGTCCAAGTAGTAGCGACATCTACAGAATTGGTTTCTTCTAGTGCACTCAAATTCTCTTGAACTTTTTGCTTTAGCTGTTCGACGGTTTGTTGGTCACGCAATTTACTAATACAGAGACGGAGTCTACGTTTTACTTGAGTTCTTCGGTGTTTGGGTCTCATAACCATTTTCATTTTAGAGACAACAGGACGATGATCGGTCCAACATTCGCTATCAATGCGCGCCTTTGTAATTTGGACGTCCTTGAGATGCTTCCTACGTACGATAACATAGTCCAGTAGATGCCAGTGACCTGATCTGGGGTGACGCCAGGTGCCTTTAAATTTATCCTTTTGTCGGAAAATGGTGTTTGTTATAACTAGATCATGTTCGGCGCATTTAGTTAGGAGTAGTTGACCGTTAGCGTTTATGTTGCCCAAACCGTTCTTGCCTATGATGCCTGGCCAGGTGTCTGTACCTCTCCCTACTCTAGCGTTAAAATCGCCAAGAATAACGAGTCGTTCCGTTTTAGGTATTCTACAGAGTGTTTCTTCCAGCTGTTGATACAAGCTTTCCTTGGTTTCGTGACTTGCATCCAGAGTGGGAGCGTAGGCGCTTATTAGATTTACCGCGTTGCCATCTGATAGCTCATAGCGTAGCAGCATTAGAAGCTTGGATAGGCCTTGTGGTACTTGTGTTAAGTTGGATACAAGTTGATTCCGAACGGCAAATCCTACTCCATGTTGTCTTCTTGAATTGGTGGGAAGACCTTTCCAATAGAAGGTGTAGTACTTTTCTGTGAGAGAGCCTTCCTCCAAAAATCGAGTTTCGCTGAGAGCTGCAACGTCAACATTGAGTCGGTGAAGTTCTCTATCTATTAGAGCAGTTCTTCTTTCAGGCCGATCGGTGCGAGTGCTGTCGTTCAAAGTACGAACATTCCAAGCGCCGTAGATGAAAGAATTAGTTTTGTTGGATTTAACTTGTCGGTGTTTTTTCGACATTCGATGAGGTGTCCCTGTGGGCACCCTCCCCCGGAGATCCGATCGGGAGGGTATTTTACCTCCGGATGATTTTCTCCCACTTGAACGCTCCATCATTTTTTTAAAGCCTTAATCGACTGAAAACGAAGCTGCATATGAAGTTTTAGCTGGAGCAGGTATGCAACTGACCAGCTCGGTTGCGGAAGGCGAGTGTTGTGGTCCCATGGCACAGAAGGAGACTGCGACGATGGGGTAACCAAACGATTCCAAAAGCAACCTTTGTGTGCGATGGGTTATTTTTACCGCACTCTTCGTGAGAAGGTGGATGTTGACAAGGTTGGAGGTTGACAATTAGCAACAATGTTAAGAGTGGTTAATCATCAGCAGATAAAGGAAACAACCATGATTAAAAAATTTATTTGCAACGATCGATGATCAATGAATTTGGCTGACAATCAGAAAACCGTATCAAGGTTGCAACTTTGTTTCAAAAATGGTCCATAACTTGAAAATATCCACTTCAGTTGCGCAGAAGTTTAGATATTAGCTTTAATTTATTAATCGTATTTCAAATTTTTTACAAAAATATTGAAAAAAACATTTTTCATGCAAGTGATCGCATCAAATCTCGAACACAAATGAACAATTTTGCTCCCGAAAAGGCGCGTTATTGCCATCTTTTAATTTCATGTTATAAATTATTTTGTTTTAATTTTTATTTTATCGTTTGCACATTATACATCAGTTTTGTATAAATCGGAAGGTAAAAGTGGCTAATTATTTGGTGCCTTTATATTGCGTAAATGGTATGGATGCTGTGTCAAATACATAAGAGGTCAAATAGAGGTCGATGCACTATATAATGTAATAAAATGCACACAAATACACTGTATCCTTGTATAGTTGCTTGCCCAAAACGCCAAAAAAGTTTCTACTGTATTTTCTGGTTACTTCTATAGTGTGAATAGGACTTCCATATTTACTCTTCCTGGTTTAAAAACAGACTATAGTGTGTACTAACAAAGGTCAAGATAGCTTAGGTAATATTACAGAATGGTGGTGTAATATATCTGCTAGGTTTTATTGTAATCGCTTCTAGATTTTGTTATTGAGGATTTTAAATATTCATTATTCCTTTGTAAAAACTACAAGACCATTACCATTTTTGAGCATTAGGCTAAATTTGCATTAAATATTGGAATAAAATGTTATACCATATGATTTTTTAATATTTGTTGAGCAGTTTTTTATGTGTGATGAGTGATCTCAACATAAATTATTTAGCAGAATCGGAAGAAAAAATTGAATTATTAAATACTTTATCCACCTATAATATCACTGTACAAACAACTCAAGCTACGAGGATCACAGCAAGCTCTGCACATGCATTGATTATATTTGTACAAATACTACTGATACCACATGTAACATAATTCAAAATGGGATTTCTGATGATTCATGTCAATTATTAAAATTGTGCCTTACATTTGACACTAATACTAATGATAAACCACCATTAACAATAATTTTTAGTGTTAATAACTATAATTCATTTGCATATTACATGAGCAAAGAAAGTTGGACTGATATTTATTGCGAAAAAAATGTAGCAAAATCCTTTGAAATGTTTATTAATACTATAACCTATCATATTAAAATTGCTTTCCCAATGAAAAAACTAAAGGCTAAACAATTAAAACCGAATCTATGGATGGCACAGGGTATTCGCATATCGACTGAAAAAATAAAGTATCTGTATAAGTTATCAATTAAAACTCAAAATGAGGATTTTAAAGTATATTATAAAAAATTCAAAAATATTTATAGGAAAGTACTAAAAGCTGCAAAAAATGCATAATGACATGAAATACCAAAAACCTGATAACAAGCCAAAAATAGCATGGGATATTATTAATACTACATTCAAAAAGAACAAAAAAAGCTATAATGGAATAGCGGAACTTAAAGTTGAAAATTCTATAATAAATGAAACAAATAATAAGGTTAAGATTTTTAATGAATATTTTATTAATGTTGGGGGGGCGAGCGTGGGTGCGTCTTTACTATGTACATACTTCGATATGCGATGTAAAGCAACGTAAGGCGCGGTTAGTACTTGGAATGGGTGACCGTTCCAACGAAGACCGCGTCCTCGCCTCACACATCTTCCAGCGGCTTGTATATCAGTGTATGCGCGGAAGCTATACAACCTTAGGTGAGGGTTGTATAGGGGATATACCATCCTTCGGAGGGGATGTAAAGCCGTCGGTCCCTTGTCTATTAAATGTTAGGCAAGTAAAAGATCCCTACTCTTCTTAAGGGAAGAGGTTCGGCAAAATTCCTGGTTGGGGGTAGCTCGTCTACAGGCGTTGGTGTTAGGCCTCAGTAGCGGAAATAGGCCGACGTTAAATAAATGTTAAAAAAAAAAAAAAAATTATTAATGTTTCTAAAAACTTAAATAATAAATTATCTGGAAATTAGTTATTAATTTTTATTTATTTATTATAATAACACCACACCACAGGTAATATGACCCTGTTTATCCCGGAAGGCTCTAGAAGAAACTTGTGTGGGAGGGGGCTACACATTTAGAGACAAGGGACACCCAATATCCGTGTATAGTGGAGAAATCCCTCTCACAGTATTTTCCACTGCCACAACCGGGGATCGAACCCGGAACTTTTGGGTGAGAGGCAAGTGCGCTCACCTCTCGACCACCAGTCATACAAATAATAATAACACATTTCATTTTATTCTGAACCGTGAGTTTCCTACAATGTTTCTTCCACTGGCAACTGAATCGGAAATCTTCAATATCATAAATAGTATGAAAAAATCAAATGCAAGCGGCTTAGAAGAAATAATTGGATATCATCTGCATATAAATGGTAAGAGCAGGAGCTGAAACAATCGGTTATATCAAAAATGAACATTGAAAACAGACAATAGAGGCCCTATTACACTTCCCTGCGGCACACCAGATTTAGTTTTTTCAGAATCTGAGAAAGAGTCATTATATTTTACAATTTGCATCCTATTTCTAATATAGCTCATGAACCACTTAAGTGCTACACTATCTAACCCTATATATTTTAATATTGCTATTAGTAGATCAAAGTTGACTAAATCAAATGCTTTACTTTGATGAATCCAGACTGTAGTCTGGGTAGTACATTATTTTCTTCCAAGTAATATTTTAGTTGGTATGCAACAACTTTTTCAATAAATTTAGAGAATGCAGGCGATATACTGGGTGGGCGTAGATCTGTTAAGTTTATCGAATTTTATAACTTAGGACATGGATTTATTAATGCATTTTTCCATAACTCAGGAAATATTCCAGTGCTCAATGACTCATTTATTATGTGAACTAGATAGAATATCTATTATGTGAGGTAATACCATTTTTATCAATCTTAGATTTATATTATCTATACCTAATGCATCTTATTTTAAAGTGCTGAGTACCCTATAGATATCATGGGAAGTGACGCTTTTAAATTTAAACTTGTCTGTTACATTATGTAATATATTATTCTCATAGTAAGTAATTAAATTCAAGTTAACGTTATTATCTCCTGCTACATTTATAAAGAAATTGTTTATATCGTTTGGGGTTACATTTTCTTCCAAATTACAGATATTGATATTTTTATTACTATTAATACCCCAATCTCTCATTATTTTCCAAATATTTTTAGGATTATTCTTGCTATTTCTTAATGTAAACTGCATGAAAGCAACATTTTCCCTAGTTATTGATTCACTGACATATCCTTTTAAATTTAAATAATATTCTTTGTCGTTTGCATTTCTTGTTTTTAAAAATTTTTTATGTGCCTTATTATTAAGTTTTATCATTTTCTTAATGGCATATGTAATATAAGGTGGGTTCTTTTTCTTGCTATTGTATTATTGCAATGGAGCATGCTTATCAAATAAATATATTATATTCTCATTTAATATTTCAACTTTTGAATTTATGTTTGTTTTTTCATATATATGTTGTTCCAAAGCAAATTTGATGCATCGTTATTAAAATCTTCATAATTTATTTTATTATAATTTTTAAGATATGTTTTTTTACCTACTTCTGATTTGTTACATTCAAGGGATAATTGACAATACATTAACATGTGATCAGTTAATTTATACATATCTGTGGTATTACACGAATTTACTAGAATATTGTTACTTAAGCATCAATCAAGGATTCACTGTCACCCGTTACTCTTTTAGCAAATTTTACAATTTGCTTTAGATTAAAATTAGCCAGATTTAGATTGAAAAATTAGGTGTCACTATTATTTTTTAAAAGATTGATATTTATATCTCCTAGCACAATTACAGAATTGACTTCTAATAAATATTTTCCAGTATATCAAAAAATTCTCCAGGACAATTTACATTTACATTAGGTGGTCTATATATAATTCCTATCCCTAGGTTATATCTGTTTATATTAATTTTTATCCATAGCTGTTCTAATCCGCTTTCAAAATTTTCATTCCTATAATACACTTTAAATTTGTAATAATTTTTTAGGTAAACAACAACACCGCCTCCACGAGTAGGTCTGTCCGATCTCACTAAATTATAGTCTTTTATTGATACATATTTCGAGGGGAAATCCTCTTGTAACCATGTTTCTGTTATGCCAATGGCATCTAGAGAATTCTGACGTATTATGTCCTTGAACAAATCAAAACCAGAATTCAAGGACCTTATATTAACATTTCCTATGTTTATGTTAAATCTGTTTATTGTTTGTTACATTTGAGAATAATGCAGCTTGTTCAGGGCCATAGTCGTCGTTTGCAGCATTTCTGTTTTGGTTAATCCTTTACTTTTTTAATTTGATTCTGTTTTCCAGTGGAAGTTTCCAAAGTTTCTGTGTTTCTGTCTTTGCTGTTCCAATGTTTACCTGTCTACGTTTATTAAATTTTTCTTTAAAGCTTTGAGATATCGGCATATTTAAATTTTTTATTTGTGTATAGTTTCTCAGCAGCATCTGTTGGTATGTCAAAGTATGAAGAGAATTTTTATTAGAGTATTTTTGCATAAGGTCCATTTTACATCATCATGAGCTATATCTCTGTCTATCTCTAAATTAATTATTTCATCCATCAATTTGGCTTGTGCTTCGAATTCCATGTTATGTTGTTTATTAATGGTATTCCCCCTTTTTTTGTTGTAGTGGCTTGGTTTTTATTTTCTCTACAATTTTTTGTTCATCTTTGGTGACTGTGCTATCTAATTTCTGGTAAAGTATAAATGAACTTAATTGAAACCACATAAAAACTAAAAGCCGGCAAAAACAGTCGGCATCTCTTTATTGTACATGGGCGGAGGTAAATAGAAATGCATGCCATAAGAAAATGATAAGATTTTCGGGCGTTATTATATTATCCTCTGTTTCAAATGGTCTCCAGAAAGCTATGATAAATTAGTAAATAATTAAAATATTTTACCTTTTATATAATATTCAATATTTATAAATATGAACAATAACTAACTAAACTCCTACGCTTGATATTATAACAGGTATATACGCACTGCACTGTCACAGACAGCACATCTCTAAGTCCGCCGTTGAAACGATTTACGAGTTTTTTTTATGCTAGTAGGCCTGTCCGCTTTTTTATCTTTAAACCAGTGCAGTCGTAGATGGTTCATTCAGGCTGATAACATTGCCAGTCTCGGACTCGCCTGCACAGTTTCAACTACCATTCGAATCTCGATACCATTGCTAAATATATAGGACAAAATATCAAGTTCAGTGCGCCCGGACCTGTGCTTTAACACTAACCAGTTTCAATTATCCTCGTTTAAAGTATATATATCTGTCTGTTTTTTGTCTTCTTTTTTAGCTGATAATTTATCCTTGATTAGCTGTTTGTTTTGTTTTAGTAGTTTTACATTTTCCAACAACAAATTATATTTTTCATCCTTTTCATTTAGTAAACTTCTTAGAAGTTCATTTTCGATTTTTAGTTGTATGTCTGTGCATATATCTTGTTTGGTTGAACCTGTGGGTTCCACAGTTGATAATTCTGCTCACATATTTTAATGAATTTTAGATTATTTTTAGTTGAACAGAATAGGCGAAATACATTTCCACATTTTATAAACACTAACACTCTACTAGATTTACTTTGACAGCACTTGAAAGTTTTAACTGTTCCTTTTTCACCACTATTTTTGAGGGCACTTTCTGGCTCCTCATCACTCGGCGCCATTTTTCAGGTTCCCATCTCAGTTACTGTCACTTTGGTGCTAGTTGGGATACTATATAGTAACTATTACTCTTGTATATATAATACAGTAATTCGTACATTTTATTACAGATATTTTCATATTAACATCTGCAGTAGCAATAGTTATTTCGAAATGTTTTTCTACGCATAATTTATATGGTACAGGTTTCATTTTAAACTTTTCCCTAGAAAAAATACATACTCCTCCATGTTGAAAATCTTCACGACAAAAGTTATTAATTAGCATTTATATAGTCATATGTATATAGAGATGCAGTAAATTTATAGTAATCTCGTCCCTTTCAAAACATTTTAATATAGTTTGTTTAATTGTTTGTGGCAAACTGAAGGATACATCGTTCAATTGCAATGAGATGAAGTGAGGTACTGTCATCGGTTTAAGCGCTGAGACCTCAATCAGCGAAGTTAAGCAGTGTTGATTGAGGCCGTCACTTGGATGGGTGAACGGCATCTCATTTCGCCGTCCTGGTTGAGTGGAAGGGTAGCTGTAGTTAAACTCCGCCAGGACGTAAATATAAACAAGGCATTAAAATAATTAAAAATAAATAAATAAATTACATCACGTCAACTAAAAATTCATCGCATCACATGTACTCGAGAATAGCTACTCTGATGTCGATGAGCATGCATCAAATTGCTTTGTGGAAATTTTCCTAAACCCATTCATTGCGGCAGTGGATTCTGCTTACTATACCACTATGTGGGCGTGAACACGCTATGCGTATACACGTTTCCCGCACGGCAACGTTAGCGAACTAATACGGCTCCTGCAATCAGTACAATATAACAATGTTGCAAGATATGCAGAATAAATGCAAATTGTTCATAGGTTAACCCCTTGCACGATTAAGTACAGTTCTTTTCAGAAGTTCAAATAACATCAATAAACAGATTGCCACCTGCTGACCAGAACCTATATTCTGTAATTATGGAGAGAGTGAGCATTCATTGTGCGAAGCGAGAGGTCACATCACATGCACCTCACCCGACCATCCTAGACTGTATTCTATAAGTGCAGTGAATAACTGGTGAACGTGAAGGGATTCAGCGAGAATAGCCGAATTTACAACCAATTAGGTTAGCGCAAAAGCATCAGCTGTTCAGTGCTCAGTTGTTATCATTGTCATGTCACATGTCATTAATTAAATTAGATAAAAGGTGACAGAATAAATTTTTATTGATAAAAAATTCCGTAAGGATATATGCTCGTTATTGGTAATATATATTTTTAAAAATATGACTATAATAAATTAAAAGAGTAATTGTAATATTTGCTAAGAATTATATTATTATTACCTCGTTGGCGATGACCAAATCCGCAATGTCCATTCTGATTCACAGATTTGACAATATTAAATTTTGGCCGAAACAAACTGTCATAAAAGTAGGGTAAGATCGCCGTTCTCCCGGGAACTGGTGGATTCCCTCACGATTTACCAGTAGAAGTAAGTTCAAGCATTTTTCACACGATGCGATCACTCCCGTAGTTACAGAATAGACTTTTATGCATTTTGAAGTGAACTAAGCCCACTTCACACGGGAATGTGCTTTCACGCTTTCACAGAATAGAGGTCCTGGTGCTTCCCACGGATAGAGTCGCGACTTCCCTACCGCCATCTAGCTAAAATTTTGGATGTTATAGAGTGAACTTTGATACACTATAAACATAATGTAATGTGCATATTTCGTTTGTTTCCTGCAATTAACCATGCCTCCAAGCTCGCGTAATTTAAAAGCTGGCATTGAGGCCTAACTTTCCAAAAAAAATTATCCGTTTTGGATTTAATGGCATAAAATGGCGGAAAATTCTAATTTTAAATAACAAATTCAATTGCGCACACTGGATTTAATATCTTTGCATCAAATTTTCAGAGTGTTTTTGTTAGAGCAAAAGGCAGATTTTCTGAAAGTATGAAGCTGATCGGTTCACTCAGCGGCTCTGGGAAGCAAAATGAGGAAAATATGATTTTTTCCAGTTTTGTCACATTCGTAGGTTATGGTTGCGCTCCTAGGGCCCACACTAAACGTAGATAAATTTTGGGTACTCCTGAGTACCTCCCCAACAGGATTCAACCATAAAGTTCCTTTATATTGTTTCTTTGTGCTATTTTTACTGCGCTAATACTAATGTCTTATAAATCCCATATTTACTTACATTTTATTTAATTACAATAATTTTCTTACGGCTTTCTTCAAAATCAGAGAGCTATTAGAAGGAGAGAGGGATATTTTTCTCTAAAAAAAATTACTGTAAGCGGTATTCGTTTTTCTATAATATGTTGAAAATTCGCGACGTTGCAATATTTAAAATGCTGTCAATGCACAGTTTGTCAATAAATGCAAGTACTTTACAGATATTAAGAAAATATGGATTATCGTAAGAATAAAAGATAATATTTCTGGCAAATCTACCATTTTTTGTTCTCAAACACATTTTTTATACTTTGTTAAAAATCACAAATATATTCTTAACCTCACAAAAAGCGATAATACACTCTAAATCAAAGCAACAACTCACATTCTGATGAGTATAATATCAGACAATTTTCAGATTAACAATAGCAAAATAAGCACTAAGTATTTAATTTACTCGTGATCACAAAGCCAATATGTTCATTCCAGGTTAATTGATAGACTATGTAGACCCAACAATTTGCATTTTTTCAATCTTCTTAACAGTGTTATTGGATTTCAGCTGAAATTCTGGTATTTTATGTCTTTTACAATATATTATGTAATGTGTTTTTATGGATTGAGAATAAGCTTATATTTATTGCACCTAGTTGCAAATTCAGAAAGCATATTTGTGTCTTGTACAGTTCATTCACATCACATATATTTGAAATCTCTCGAATATAACAATCCTTGGCCAGCTGTTACTTTACAATTAGTCGGAAAAGACTTAATCCAACCTTTCATACAGCTCATCATGTCCATCGAGTACAATTTTTTCGCCAGAAATTCAGCATCTACAAACTCAAGTAAGGAAGATGTGCGATCAAAGAACTGGTCTATGGTGTATGTGTATATATTTAGTTATAATTATTATGTGAATTTAGATATAATGACACATTATGTTATTTTTGTATTTACTCAAGCAGAAAGTTGCTATTATTATATTACCCTGTTGATTTATTGCCAATACTTTCTTTTTAGTTAAAAAGGAATCAAACAGTATTTCTATTTCAATATTTTTCTTCCTCTTAGGTTAGGTTGAAATGTGAGTAGGTCTATGCCAGACCAATCGGTCTATTGTGGTTCACTCCTAATTCCACCCAATAGGTTCAGCCTTTTGATAAAGCTGGTAAGCTCGTTGGGTGAGAGACTGTCCAGGTCCTCAGACAAAAGATGTCCCTTGCTAAATAACCAGAACTGGGTTTTTTCTGCAGCGAGACAGTCTAGGATGTTTGTTTTGGCAGTGCTGGTTCTGGTCTTTTCAATTTTGATTCCCTCCTCTTACAGGTTGCTGCTTCCACTATATTTTCAGTTTCAATCACCACTGTTCCTTTTTCTCGGTATCATTTTCCTCTACCTGGTGTCCTTACCACTATTGGGGTTTATGTCATGATTTGTCCATACAATATTTGATTCTGGCCAACTCTAATGGTAGATATAATAAGTAATTTGTCAATTAAGTTCCTTTTTATGTTGAGAGATCATCATTGTTCTGGATGGACTAAGAGGTGAATTTTTTTTCATCCTGGATTTTCATCTGCATCTGAAACTTATTGTTAAGTCGTTATTCTCTAATAACAATTATTATTTCTTATCTACATTACAATTCAATGCTACTTACTGATGATGTACAATGTAAATTTGAAGGTAACCATTGAAGTATAACCTCAATCGAGCAGAATGTCCGTCAGGATACACAACTTGGTTAGAAATCCATTACAGCATTAATAACTTAAAATGTATTTTTCAAACCTTATTATAGAAGGTTTCCCATTAGCTATTGTAAACTACTTTACAAATAAAGTAAAAAATCTACTACCTGTCAGTTTTTTGAGGTTGCAACTATTATTTTTCCAAATATACTTGAAAAATTTCTAATACACCAGAGCAAATAGAAAGTGTGTACATAGGTATGCATAAAATATCAGAAGAGATATTTATTCAAAATTAATGGAATATTGATTTGTTAAAATCAACGTACATAGGATCTGAATTGATTTGATAAAGCTCTTTTTTTTATTTTTTTCATGGCAGCATCAATGTTGGCAATTTGTTTTATTGATTGCTCAACGTGTAAGTTACTTAACACAGAATAGACGATGCATATAACGGGCGTTAGAAAAGTATGGGAACGGTGGAAAATCTCCAACAGTTTGCATCAAATCGAAAAATAAAAAAATACGTGTCAAAAATTTTTCAAAAAAATATATACTGATACCAAAATGACCTCCCCACCCACCACCCTGTGGGTGGGGCGAGAGGTAACTTTAAAATTTCAAATGGAAACCCCTATTTTTTATTGCGGAATCGGATTCTAAGGCAAAAAATACATAAATTTTATTCCGGGCATTTTTTCGATTCTTGCATGGTGTCGCTGTAATCGCAAAAAAATTAAAAGAAAACATTACTGTTTCAAGAGTAGCGTCTTGTGCCCATAACAAAATGTCCAATTCAAAAACTGAAAAACACGTATCGTATTTGCTATTTTTACAAAATCTATCCAATGACATTGGATTTGACTCTCCCACCCCTGACCCAGTGGGTGAGGCAACTTTGAAATTTGTAATAAAAATCCCTATTTTTTATAGCGGATTCGGATTGTACGGCCAAAAATACGTGAATTTTATATCGGGCATTTTTTTCAATTCTCGCAAGGTGTCGCTGCAATCGCACAAAATTGAAATAAACCTTAAGCGTCCATAAGTTTGTAAATATTTACAAACTCTAGCTGCTTGTGTTGACAAGAAAAACATTCACTTTAAAAACAATATCTGTAATATCTTGGTTTTTATGAATGTTTTTTTTAATGTGTTCTTAATAACAGTATTTGTTTTGTGAAATTTCTACGAGAACGTTCACTTCCTGCCAACTTTTGCAGAGGCAGAAGCGCACTTTTGTACAAAAAAAGTTATTTCATTTTTCACTAGTTCTCGCGTTTTTTTCTGCATAATGGCTACTTCAACAGAGGAAGAGAGAGTTTCTCTTTTAATGATGCGAGGGCGCGGCGATAAAGAAAGGTCCTATGATGAAGTTGTGATTTTATTCAACGAAACTTTCCGTGTAGATCAAGTGGGAATTTCGAAATCTACTGTGTCCCGTACCATCAAACGATTCTTAGACACAAGGACAAATAAAAATCGCCCAAAATCTGGAAGACCACAATCTGAAACATCGGAAGCTCGACAAATGGAAGTGGCCCAGGCATTTGTTGAAAATCGAAGGTTATCAATCAGAAAAGCCAGTCAACAGCTTGATATGAGTGCATTTTTAGTTCACAAGAATTTGAAACTTTTGAAATTTCATCCTTACAAAATTCACCTTCACCAAGACTTAAATGAAGATGATTTTGATTCGGCGAATTTAGTGAATTAATGATGAGAAAGAGTAACCAAAACCCAAATTTTTTGTCATCTCTACTTGTCTTCTCAGATGAAGCAACTTTCAAACTCAGTGGAAAAGTTAATCGCCATAATTTCAGATATTGGAGTGATGAAAACCCTCACACACACACACGTAGTATCCACAAAAATTAAATGTTTGGACAGGAGTTTTCAGGGATCGATTCATAGGACCATTTTTCATAGATGGAAATTTGAATGGAGAAAAATACCTGGAAATGTTGACAAATCAAATAGTTCCCGCAATATAAGAGATTGCTGGTGATAAGTTCGATAATGTTTGGTTCCAGCAAGATGGGGCTCCTCCACACTATCGGGATATTGTTAGGGACTATTTGAATGGTACTTTCGAAAATCGATGGATAGGTCGAAGAGGAACTATTGAATGGCCAGCAAGATCTCCCGACCTCGCGCCACTTGATTATTTTGTTTGGGGCTACGTGAAGGGTAAGGTTTATTTCACTAAACCTTGTGATTTGGAAGAGCTGAGGCAACGCATAATAACCATTTTGCGGAAATACCACCTCAAATGATAAGAAGTGCTATTGAAAATTTTTATGTTCGTCTCGGACAATGCCAAGAAGTCAATGGGCACCATTTTGAACACCTGCTATAATCTTGAAATTAAAACCTGCTAGTGTAGCAGTTAAGCTGTAAACTAATTGCCTCAACTGCCGAAATCCTCACCTTGCCTTAAATGGCTGAGTTCCCTCCTTGCCTTCACTGGCTGGGATCAAGAACTTGTCTGAAGTGGCTGAATTAAGAGGTAAAACCACTATTAGTTTTTTTTTTAAATCAAGTTTTTTATTGCCCTGTAAAAAATGTAAATTGAAAATTACTAGCTGCTAATAAATTCACAGAATGTTAATAGTTGTTGTAATTTCCGCACGACCGTGTAAAATCGCTGTTCCCAAAACAGCTCGGAAAATCATTCACTCCGAGATTAGTAGTTTTATTTTTCGTATTTTTTTAAGTATGCGTTCAAAACTTTCATGTTTCCACTCAATTTTCTGCGATTGCAGCGACACCTTGCGAGAATCGAAGAAAATGCCCGATATAAAATTCACGTATTTTTGGCCGTAGAATCCGAATCCGCTATTAAGAATAGGGATTTTCATTACAAATTTCAAAGTTGCCCCTGCCCCACCCACTGGGTTGGGGTTGGGAGAGTCTAATCCAATGTCATTGGATAGATTTCGTAAAAATAACAACTACGTGTTTTTCAGTTTTTGAATTGAACGTTTTTTTATGGGCACAAGACGCTACTCTTGAAATAGTAATGTTATCTTTTCATTTTTTGCGATTACATCGACACCATGCAAGAATCGAAAACAATGTCCAGAATAAAATTTACGTATTTTTTGCCGTAGAATTCGATTCCGCAATAAAAAATAGGGGTTTCTATTTGAAATTTTAAAGTTGCCTCTCTGTCATTTTGGTATCAGTAGATAGTTTTTTGAAAAATGTTTGACACGTATTTTTTTATTTTTCGATTTGATGCAAACTGTTCGAGATTTTCCACCGTTTCCATACTTTTCTAACACCCGGAATACGCCTATAGATGGATCATTGACCTCTCCAACCTACAGATGGCATTGTGGTAGGTCATTCAAGGCACATGAATAATGGTGTGGAATTTGCAATATATGAAAACTGTTTTATTGTTTATCAGAAAATTTAGTATTTTTATGTTTTTAAGTTATTTTGTTCTCATTCCTTTGTCTCTTTTGATGAATGTACCAGCTAGCCTCAGAATATATTTTTTTGAGAATCAATAAAAAAGTTTTCCATGTGATTCAAACACTTTTGGGCCACCCTGTGTATAATTGCAATCACAAAGGCTGTGGTATACTTATCTTACTGACATATTAATATTAGTATTTAAGAGGCACTTTTACCTAATGACTAATGACAGAGACAATATAACATTTCTGACCTATGACAGAATAGATATTAGGATCTAGAGATAATATATGCTGGCTCGGTGGCTCAATGCGTATGCGATGAACTTGAGACTAGATTATGAATGTTTAACACCGTTTTTAATGTGTCACCGAATTGGTAGTAGTGAACTAGATGAGGTTGTATGACAGGCAACACAGTTAGTCGCTGTATCACTTCTGAGTTTGAGTCTCAGCTATGTAGATGGCAATGTCATAGGAAATAATCGTTGTGTGTGTATATGGTCCAGTTAAATGGTGCAACGGCCATTATGTATAACAAAGTAAATGACATTAGAAGGAATATCACCACGACATATTCAGTGTCAAAACTTGCTTAAAATTTAACCAACAATTGACAGACTGACTGAATAAGCAACGTCTGAACTTTTAAACGTCCAAATTTACTGTATCACAATGTCCACAATAATATTCTTTGCAAAAGTGATACAATTGTAGTATCAAATACACCTGTGAAATTATCTTTCCCACACAAAAAATGTTTGACCATTTTTAAAGATTACTAGATTAAACACTAAATTATAATTTAAATTTGTGGTACTTAGTAAATTAGTCGTTATATTGTAGGTATTTTTGTTTTTTTCTAAAATAACACGACAAAAAAAATCCTCGACATTTACCATAAATAAAAGTACTCTATTATAATCTTGACATCTTAGTAATATATAGTAAAATGTGAGCAATACAAATAAAGATAGATATTATTGAAAATACATGAATCACCTGTAGGATATCTATAAAAGTAAATGACAGATTTTGTATCTTGCAGAGGAAGTGTTTCCTGCATGAGTGTTCCTAACCCTATAAGTTCTTGTTATATGAGAATTACATATCTACAGCGGAAAATGATTTATTTTAATTTCGGGCGAATCGAAGAAATTATACAGATCTGGACAATAGCATAAGAATGTTCGTTATGCAACCTCTCTCTTTTAACATTTAAGAAATACAATTCAAACATTCCATTAGACCTTCGTTTAATACGTAACATGTTTGTTTTTATTAGTTTCAAAGCTATATTCTGTTTTCTTCCTTATTACCTATTACTTTATACAAGCTGCTTTTATTGCTTTAAGTATATCTTATACCCTTTATAAAACAACATGTCTTTTCTCAATATTTATTCATTGGTTGAAGTGAAGTACTGAACCAATCACAAATGAGAACAACATGAGTTAAGAAATACTGAAAAAACAACACAGCTATTGAGTAACATAATCTGCCAAAACATGTAATCAAATTTTGACAGATAATTAATATCTGAACTTGCTTGAATCAAATCACACTGAGATATATATTTGAATAACACCAAAAGACACAAAAACAAATTTGATACTATTCTCAAAATTAAATGTATACTTACTTCACCCTCCTCACATGCTGCCTCCAGGCTTTGCATCGTTAATGTCACTCAGTACCAACATTCAGGTAGCCACATTTTTGTTTTGAATATGCTAGCCAAATTACTTATTTGTTATTCTGAAACCAAAAATCAACCTAATTCAACAAAATCATTTGTTGTTTATAACTGACAAACATTTGACATAACAATAAAATTGAATTATAATGAACCCATTGGCTAGGTATGGGTTGACAAGACAGATCAGATGAGAAAAATAGAGGTCCATTTGAAAAAGAAATGAGGTAGAAATAATTTTTGGTAAAATCTGACAAGTTGTTAAAAGATGACATTTGAGAAAGTTTCATCCCTTCAAGAATGACTTTGTAGGTCATGTAAACAGAACTATATTTCGTAAAATAGACTCACCTTGTATATATATTTATAAATATACAAAAACATTGTCACTACATGCTGCACATTTTATTCATGAAGACCACATTCGTATTTTACGTTTGCAGTAAGGCCGCAAGGGTAACCTAACCCCTATTGTCACTCAAAAAAAATATTTCCACACCTTACACATTGAATAGATACAATACGGATATTAACGGTAGTTAACACTTAAACAAAGGCTTATTATTTACAAATATTATTTACTTCGATATCAGTATTTTGACAAAATTATAGAAAAACCCAGTTTACAAACATACTGGACTGGGTACCCATGGCGGACCTCTATCGGTAAATTTCTATTTACAGCCAATCAACAAGCTGAAGGGTTTTGGCGGATTTTTTTAAAACGACAACGTAAAAGTAGGCATTTTAGAATACTATGGTCAATTCATTATTTTTTAATACAGACAAATATGCTCCACTCTTTAGTTTATGCAGATGTTGATGGAATTGTTGTCAAATTAGTCGTAATATTAATAGGGCTATTAAATTTTAAACAGGAAGATTGCCTAAATAGAATACACATTCATGGTGTTGGTGTATGCCATTATAATAAATAAAAATTTTATATTATGACAAATAAAACATAAATTTTCACTGCTGTATAAACGATATTAATCTCCAGAATATTTACTATTGCAAACAGGGGTGTTTAAGTATATTCCTTTCTATAGGAAATAGAACCTGACTGTAATATGTTACTTGTTGGAAGTCCCTATTTGAATAGGTGCATAATTCAATATCAGTATCTCTGCCTTAATTATCCTAATTTAAAAAAAAAAAATAGAGAATTTACTTGATTTTGATATCCGACATTCTGATTTAAAGTAATAATGCGCATCTGCTACAGATGAAATTCATAATAACTTTTTTTACATGAAGTAAGATGAGATTGATTAGAAAGTATGTAGTAAGGAAAGATTCGGGAAATATAGTAGTAGAAGTTGAACCCAGTGTAATGAAGAAATTAATGGAGTTAGAAAAAATACATGTAGTATTTCGAAACTGTATGGGAATAAAAACGGTAGTCAACAGAAAACCATACATGGTAATAACAGTGTATCATTCCCCAAGTTCTAGCCATAGTAAGTTTATAGAAGCATTTGAAGAATGGATTAATAGATTAGATGTTGGAAACAGCACACTAATAATCATAGGAGACTTCAATGTAAACATTGCTCTAAGTAACTTCTATAAAAATAAATTATTAGACTGTATCAATAGGCTGGGTCTGTATCAGATTATGGATCAATTTACGAGAGTAACAAAAGATAGCAGTACTATGATTGACCTTATTGTGACGAATAAAAAAAATATACAATATGGAGTTTTCCTTACACCAAAAATTACCGATCATTCTATAATAGCTATATATCTTCAAGATTCACAGGAGAAGAAAGGTTATTTTAAATCGGTTAGACAATTTAAAAAATTTATAGACTTAGACTTTCAGCTGGATTTAATGAGTGTGGAATGGGATTCAAATATAACAGTTGTTAATGTAATGGCAAGCAATTTAATTGAAAGCATACTGAAAACTCTAGATCAACATGCCTTTGTGGTTAATATATGGATGAAACCAAATGTCGAGCCAAAAGGTTGGTGGTGTGAAGAATTAAGAAGCACATTATTGGAAAGAGATAGATTGTACAGAAGAGCAACTATTACAAAAGAGAGGGAAGATTGGGAAATTTTTAAAATAAAAAGAAATGAAGGAGTAAGTTTATTAAGAAAATGTAAAATGGAATATTACAAGAGCAAAATAGATGACTGCAAAGGAGATTCCTGCGAAATGTGGAAAACACTAAAAGAATTAGTAAAAGGAAAGCCAGAAACATTGAAAGAAGAAATAAAGTTTAACAATAAGATAATTACAGAAACAGATGAAATATGTGACGAGTTTAATAAATTTTTCAATAAATCAATAGAAGATATTAGAGGAAATGTACCTAGAAATGGCACAAATAACAGTCAGTTAGGTAGCGTACAAATGGTAGATAGTACTTGGGAATCTTTTGAATTGTGTAACCTGCCCAAACTTAGAGATGCGATAAATAACATGCCCAATAAAAAAAGTAGCACTGATGGTATCACTGTAAAAATATTAAGGCTAGCGTTTGAAATAATAGGAAACAGATTCCTTGATTTAATAAATGTCACTTCAAAAAAGTATAGTACCAGAAAAATGGAAAAATTCTACTGTGGTTCCTATCAAAAAAAGGGAAAACACTATCTTGTGCAACGAATTCCGCCCAATAAATATGCTGCCTCCATACGAAAAACTTTTGGAAATTATTGTAAAAGATCAATTAATCAATTTCATAGAGAACAACAATATTTTGACGAAACATCAAGCCGGATTTAGGAAGAGTAACTCTTGTGAAACGGTATTACAGTTGGTACTTGTGAACTGGAAAAGTGCAATCAGCGAGAAGAAATATATTGGGGTGGTATTTCTGGATTTCAGACGTGCATTCGAAACAATAGACAGAGAAATGTTGCTAAAGAAGATAGAAAAGCTAGGTTTAAAAGGAACAGTGTTACGATGGTTTCAATCCTATTTGTCCAATATTGTTTATTTTATATATTAACGATATAGTTAGCATAGTACAAAAATGCCAAATTCAACTATTTGCTGATGATACGCATCACGCGATGATATTAATATTATAGAACATACCTTAAATAAGGAATTAGTAGGTATTTATAAGTGGTCAGGTGAAAATAGTTTAAGTTTGAATTTAGAGAAAATCAAATGTATGTTGTTAAAGTCCAAATATCGTGATAATCAAACATTAAATATTACAATTGATGGTCATAAAATTGAAAATGTTACACAATTTAAATATCTGGGTATTATCATCGACAATAATCTAAGTTTTTCTAATCATTGTGAATATATATGTAAAAAGGTATCAAAAAAAGTTTCGTTCCTTTCTAGAATTGGAAAATTTTTAAGTACATGGACAAAATTATTGATATATAAAACTATAATTGTTCCACATTTTGTTTATTGTCCGACAATTATGTTTATGTTCAGTAAGAAGGAGTATTACAGCCTTCAAGTGATTCAAAATCGAGCTTTAAGATGTATATTAAATTGTGATAGGTATACTCGTGTTAGTTATATGTTGGATAATTTAAAAGTCTTTATGTTTTTATTTTTATTTACAAACTTTTGAATAATATGCTTCCCAAACATATGTTGGAATTCTGTTCATTTGTGTCAGATATTCATGACTACAACATTAGGTCTCAGGGCAACTTCTATATCCAAAGAACAAACACTCTCTATGAAGAAAATCAGTTATTCATAAAGGGACTAAAGATGTATAATGAAATACCCAACGATATAAAAAATAGTGTAAATGTTAATATTTTTAAATATAAAAGTATAGTGTACGTTAAAGAAAAATGGTCTCTGTGATAATTTAATAGTCTATGTTTTTACTTATATATGTCATTGTATATGTATCTCGTGTATACATTTAGTATCTAATAATTTAAGTTATTGTTTATAATTTTTTCTATATAGTCTTAAATCAGCAACTGATGTATTTGTTTTAGCTAAGCTAATAAATTATATTGAATTAAATTGAATTGAAAATTGGTATAGTGCGGGAAACCTATAATTGAGAAGGGTGTGCAAGGTGAGACGCTAAGAAGGCAGACCCTGCAAACACGTGGTTGACCTTTGCTCTCATTTTAATGCACGCGACATAAAAGATGTAAAGTTTTCATCAAGAAGGGAAGTGCCAGGTGAGACGATAAGAAGACAAACCTCCCAACCTTCTTTCTCATTTTAATGCATGCGACATAAAAGGCGTAAGACGTGATGATGCATCACCACTACCCACCACTATTCCCACTACGTCTGTGATTATTTTCATTTATCGTTTTCCTCTACAATAAATTATCAAATTGTATAATAGATATTCACAGGTAAATGTTCAAATGCCGCAACAGACTCCACACATTTTTACTTACCTGCATATGTTCCAGGAATGAAGAGCTCACTACTTTATACCATATAGCAGTACACATAATTATTACATTCTAGCGAATGCTATTCTTAATTATCTAGGCTCTGAGGTTACAGGTATAGTATATTCTACAACAAGTTGTGGAATGGCCCCTATTCCACATGAGCGAAAAGTTTGTACGGTTCGCGAGTGTGGAATATGCCATTCCAAACGTGTTTTAGACTATATTTTTTCTAACAAGATTCTAGAAATTACATAAAAAGTTGCTTCTTTATGCAATAGTTTTATTAGAAAAATTACGTTGGAATAAATGTCATTCCAACACACTGTGGAACACAATTTTTTAGTTGTGGAACGTGTACTTTCTAAAATAATGTTAGAGAAATAACATTTTTGAGATATTTTCAAAACAAAATCAAATGTATAATAAATATCAAAAAACCAAAAAACAAAAGAAAGTTTTTGCTTCCGAGGATTTTACTATGAAATTCAGAATCCCATGGAAAATTTTAACATGATTTTTCTCGTACTTTCAATTATAATGGTGAACATTTTTAAACAATGTTATTACCACTACTTTTGCATTTTTTTGCTATTTATCATTTGTAAAAACAATAGTGCATTTCGGATTGGGTAGCTTAGGCTATCGACTCCACCCTGATTAATTCTAATTATAAATTACAATTGCAATTAATTTAATAAAGACAATTTATTATTATTTATTTTCCAATTTTCTTGATTTCGTAGATAAATAGGCGTTTGTTTGGAAATACGATATTTTCCAGATTTCTGGAAAAAGACAGTCGTTACACCCCTTCCTAAAGTTAATAACCTGGCAGCATACAATGAATTAGTACGATCAGTTTTTTACCTTTGTTATCCAAAATACCAAAATACTAGAAAAAATTGTGTACAAACAGTTAAATGAATATCTTTCTTTAAACAAGATTCTGCCAGTTAATCAATCGGGCTTTAAAAAGGGTATAGTACAAATATTGCACTATTAAAAATGAGTGATAATATCATAAGAGCTTTGGATATGAGTCAGGCAGCTGTTTTAGTATTGTTGGACTTTACGGAAGCTTTTGACACTATTGATCATAGTCTTCTAGTTGCTAAATGTAATTATTTTGATCTAAATCCTGTATCATGTAACTTTTTAGAAAATTATCTGAAAAATCGCACACAGAGAGTCATTATAAACAACGAAGTCTCTTGTGATCTACCTATTACAAACGGTGTACCCCAGGGCTCAGTCTTGGGACCTCTATTATTTTTGTTGCACACTTTCAGACTTGTACGAACAAGCAAATCACTGTAATGTGCAGATTTTTGCAGATGAACAGATTTATCATCACCTCTCAGCTAATACATTACATCACCATACCGCTGTTATCAACAATGACTTAATCAACTATCAATAACTATGCTAATAGACATAACCTAAAATCGAATCCCTTAAAGTCTAAAGTTCTTTTAATTAGTTCAAAAAAAAAACACTGTGAAAATTTAAAATCAGTTATATCGATCAAAGATTGATAATCAAAATTATAGCCTTTGTACACATAGCAAAAATTTTGGGATTAATATTTGACGAAAACCTCAGATTTATAGATCATACCAATAATATTTTAAAGCAGTGCTATGCAAGACTAAAGTAACTTTATTCTAGTAAGTATATTTTAAATAAAAATACCAAAAAAATGCTGTGCGAAAGTTTAGTCCTATCTAAAGTAGCTTACCGCAATATCATGTACTACCCTTGTCTTGACGCAATCACATGCAACAGACTACAGAAAACTTGCTATAGGTTTAGTAATAATCTAAAAAAGTATGATCATATAACTAACGCTTTTGTGGGCCTGCGATGGTTAAAGTTAAATCGTTTGTTTAAATATCACTTTCTTATTTTTGTACATAATCTTTAAAATGAAGCAACACCAAAATATTTACGGGAAAAGCTTGTATCACAGGAAGTCATTCATAATATTAATGTTCGTTATCCAACAATGTTAACTATGCTCCAATATAAGACAGCCATCTTTCAACGCTCCTTTACATATAATGCAGCGAGATTGTACAATTACTTAAGTGCTGATATTAAGAGTCTATCTGTTACTTTATTTAGGAAAAAATTAAAAGAATACCTTTTTTTAAATCAGTGAATTTTAAGAATATTTATTTCTCTTTTCTCTTTAGATTAATTATTTCAGATTAATGTAAACTAGGTTAGAAAGGGTTAAGTGTAAGAATAGCCTTTAATGGCTAAACTTCGCCCGAATTGTATTTCTACTTTTGTGGAAATCAAAATAAAGGGATGGGATTTAAATATCACCTCCACCACACTCCTCATGCAGCTATCCGCCAGGCTTTGTTACAATAATTTATACAATACCAAGAGATTATAAAAATTTTAAAAAATCGTATAGGGAAAATAGCTGGCAGTTTTCCACCTAATCTAAAAGCAAATCAGCCATTTTGCCTACATCCTACATGATTACTTACTTAATAATTTTTTTTCATTTTCTAAATATGTTATACATTTGTCAATGTATGGGACCATGCCACTCGCCTTCTGCAACAGAGCTGGTCAGTTGCATACCTGCTCCAGCTAAAACTTCAAATGCAGCTTCGTTTTCAGTCGATTAAGGCTTAAAAAAAATGATGGAGCGTTCAAGTGGGACAAAATCATCCGGAAGTAAAATACCCTCCCGATCAGATCTCCGGGGGAGGGTGCCCACAGGGACACCTCATCGAATGTCGAAAAAACACCGACAAGTTAAATCCAAGAAAACTAATTCTTTTATCTATGGCGCTTGGAAGGTTCCTACTTTGAACGACAGCACTCGCACCGATCGGCCTGAAAGAAGAACTGCTCTAATAGATAGAGAACTTCACCGACTCAATGTTGACGTTGCAGCTCTCAGCGAAACTCGATTTTTGAAGGAAGGCTCTCTCACAGAAAAGTACTACACCTTCTATTGGAAAGGTCTTCCGACCAATTCAAGAAGACAACATGGAGTAGGATTTGCCGTTCGGAATCAACTTGTATCCAACTTAACACAAGTACCACAAGGCCTATCCGAGCGTCTAATGCTGCTACGCTATGAGCTATCAGATGGCAACGCGGTAAATCTAATAAGCACCTACGCCCCCACTCTGGATGCAAGTCACGAAACCAAGGAAAGCTTCTACAAACAGCTGGAAGAAACCCTCTGTAGAATACCTAAAACGGAACGACTCGTTATTCTTGGCGATTTTAACGCTAGAGAACATGAACGCTAACGGTCAACTACTCCTAACTAAATGCGCCGAACATGATCTAGTTATAACAAATACCATTTTCCGACAAAAGGATAAATTTAAAGGCACCTGGCGTCACCCCAGATCAGGTCACTGGCATCTACTGGACTATGTTATCGTACGTAGGAAACATCTCAAGGACGTCCAAATTACAAAGGCGCGCATTGATAGCGAATGTTGGGCCGATCATGGTCCTGTTGTCTCTAAAATGAAAATTGTTATGAGACCCAAACACCGAAGAACTCAAGTAAAACGTAGACCCCGTCTCTGTATTAGTAAATTGCGTGACCAACAAACCGTCGAACAGCTAAAGCAAAAAGTTCAAGAGAATTTGAGTGCACTAGAAGAAACCAATTCTGTAGATGTCGCTACTACCTGGACACAAATTAAAGACAGTTTAAAAAGTGCAAGTGAGGAAATTCTTGGCACTGCAGCAAGTAAAAACAGGAGGACTGGTTCAATGATAATGAAGCTTTTATACAAGAACTTCTTGACCGCAAACATATTGCCTTCCAAAACGCTATCAACCACCCCAACGACTCCTCAAAAGCAGAAGCTTTTACCCAATCTAAGTATGAAAGGCAACGCGAAATCAGAAGAATAAAGAACGAGTGGTGGGCAAGCAATGCCAGAGAAATTCAAAGGTATGCCGATTCACACGACTACAGGAATTTCTTTCAAGGAGTAAAAGCAGTGTACGGCCCCAGTTAGAAAAATATGTGCCCTATTAAAGATTTAAATGGAAATCTCCTCAAAGAAGACCAGGAAATAAGAGCCCGATGGAAAGAACACTACTCTAACATTCTTAACCAGCAAAGTCAAGCCGATCACGATATTATAAATCTTATCCCTCAATATGACACCTTCGAAGACTTAGATAAACCACTAACAACGGAAGAGATCTTAACCGCCATTGGGCAGCTAAAAAATAACAAATCTCCCGGCGCCGACTCACTCCCAGCTGAGATCTTTAAAGCTGTGTCGTCAGAGCTCATACCCTACCTCAAAAAACTGTTTGATGTCGTGTGGGAAAGTGGTCAAGCTCCGCAGGAGTTTCGTGATACACTTTTAATCAACCTCTTCAAAAACAAAGGGAGCGCTGCGACTGTGGAAATTACAGGGGTATAGCTCTCCTGACTGTTGGAGGGAAGATACTCACTAAAGCGATGGCAAATGGGCTAACACCTGTTATGGAAAAGTTACTTCCTGAAACACAGAGTGGCTTTAGACCAAACCGAGGCACATCGGATCTAATCTTCTCACTTAAACAGCTTCAAGAAAAAGCACTCGAACATCAAGGATAAATTCACATGGCCTTCATTAATTTAACCAAGGCGTTTGACTCGGTGGACAGGGAAGTGCTCTGGAAAATTATGCTCCGCTTAGGTATCCCTAGCAAATTTGTGGAAGTATGTCGCAGTCTACATACAAACAACAACGCCCAGGTTATGTATAATAATGAGGCAACCGAACCTTTCCAAACCCTCACTGGAGTTAGGCAGGGATGTGTCCTGGCACCCCTACTTTTTAAGTTGTTTACCACTGCTCTAACAATTATTGTTGACAACAAACTGACAGTCAGAGGAATAGGTCTCAGATACCGTTCTGATGGCGGTCTCTTTAACATAGGGCGCTTTAGAGCTTTCACGAAGACACGCACATGATTCATTTGTGATCTCCAGTATGCGGATGACTGTGCACTTTTAGCCTCTACGCCGGAAGAGCTTCAAGAACTTTTAGATGTGTATGCCCAGAGCTATGATTCCTTGGGACTTAAAATCACAAACAAATAGACATTACACTTAACGGAAATTCTCTTGAAGTGGTGGATCAGTTCAATTACTTAGGCAACGTTGTTAATGACAAAGCAAACATGGACAGCGAGATTCGCAATAGAATTAACGCTGCATCTAGAGCACTCTGGGGACTTAGAGAGAGAGTATTTGACAACCACGACCTTACTTTGTCAAAGAAAACGGCTGTCTACAGAGCAGTTGTCATTCCAACACTGCTATATGGATGTGAAAGCTGGGTCACTTACCGTCGTCATGTGAAAGAATTAGAACGTTTTCAGCAAAGACACCTCAGAAGTATGATGAAAATCCGTTGGTTCCATCACATATCAAACGTGGAAGTACTCAGGAGAGCAAACAGCCTTCCAATTGAGGTGCTTATTTCAAGAAGATGGGCAGGTCACGTTCATCGTATGCATGATAACCGCCTTCCTAAATGTACACTTTATGGTGAATTGCTAAGCGGTAGAAGAAGGCGTGGCGGTCAACGAAAGAGGTTCAAAGACGTTCTCCATGAAAATCTAAAATCCTGCGGTATTCTAGACGAGCAATGGGAACAACTTGCAGCGGACAGAACCGAATGGCGAGGGGTTGTGGCCAGCTATCAAGGAAATGTTGCTGCAAGAAGGCCGAATCCAAGACCTAACCAGGTCTATATGTTTGTCTTGACTGCGGTCGACATGTGCTCTCCCGAATTGGCCTCTATAGCCATAGTCGTGTGCACCGTAGATGAATGGGAATTACAATAGACTACACATTTTACTTGTTTTTTATTACACACAATCTATCGACTGTAACATTTTTTTATACTCGGACTCGAGTAAAGGCTAATAATAATAATAATAATATTTGTCAAAAATGAATGAAACGAAAGTCTGGTAGCTGAGCCCAGAGGCGTTTCGTGTGGGTGGGATTTTTACCCCACATATCGAGAAAAGACATGAATGTTCTAAAACACCATGACTTTCAATTTTTTTCCCTCATTTTTTCTATTCAGATCCACTAGTTAAATAAAAATGTTGGGCTTGTTCATTTTTTTAAAGGCTCAAATTAGTCTACCAATGAGTGGGCCATTTTTTAAATTTTCGTGTTTCATGGCATCCAACATTTTTCTAAAATAAAATTTGTCTTTTGAAATTATGAATATTTTTTAACTTTTCTCTCTTCAAACAAATCTATTGCTAGTTTTCACGTTTTTTACATTTTCAACAACTACCAGGTCGATTAACGATACAAAATAAAACAATACAAATGAAACTTTCATAATGAACTAATTTTTGTAATCAATAGAATTAGTATTGTGCACCACAAAAATATGTTTTCATTTTCATTAAAATTGTTTGCAGAGGGGTTAATAGAATACTCAAAAGTGGCACTGAAAGGTATAGTGTATAAAAAATATTTATGACCCAGTCAAAATTCCAAAATGTATTGCTGTAATAACATACTTTGACTAACACAACAAATAAAAAATATGCAATACAATATGTGTTCAAATATCTTTGAAACTTCCTTGCTCTTTGATCTTTTGACTAATGTAACAAGCGTAAAATATATAAGATGATAAATGTTCTTAAGAGGGTTATTTAGCACAATGAAAAATTGTCAGGTCTTCAATTGCAAATTAAAGAACACTCTCCTCCAAGTGTATATATATTTACCATACTGTTATCAAATCCTATATGATGTATTATGCTGAAGAGATGAGACCAATATGATGGCAGATATAACAGCACATTATTTCTCTAAATGCTGGAAGAAAGGGCAAGGTATAGGTCCAATAAAAGTACGTTATCAAAAGCCTTAGGTCATACTTTCACTACCATCCAAGCAGAGATTCATTCCACGGGTTTATAGGCTTGAGAATTTATCAAAACAAGCACACAGATTTATATTCTCTTATATAACCAAACAATCTTTATTAAAGTTCTTAACTGCAGTATCTTTAAAATTATTCATCGCACAGAAATTTAAGAAAAAAAAAAAACAAAATGTTTGTGGTTTCATAAGTACAAGTTTCTTCTTTGTACTAAAGTAACCCTTTTTGAGTTATTTATGAAAAACTGTCCGAGGTACCAATTATCAATGCTAAAATCGCAATCTTCAAATCACTATAATTTGATTAAAATTATCACACCTCTTTTTCTTAAAATTTAATACTCTATCAGATTCAGTGGTTAGTTTTTTATTTTTCCGAACCAAAGAACAAAATGGGAACCACCTTCAAATAACAGAGGCTTTAAGTATTCCACTTTATTGTACATAATGAACCAAATTCATTCAAAAAGGGTTTCATATTGATCAATTGTGAAAAGCTGGATTAATTAATAAATTAAAGAAAATTTTACCTGCTTTCATTTCCAGCTCAGCATTTCTCTACGTGAAGTTGAATATCGGAGATATTAACAAAACAAAGAAAAGTTCTCTGTCTTCCTCGGAAAAGATTTTAAACGATTTTTTAAGATGCTTAAGTAACTTGCAAAAAACCCATACTACTACAACTTTAACATACCAAACAAAATACCAAGCAATTTATTGAAAAGTAAATAAGTAGGGAAATATAACCTACCCTCATAGACTTTTGTTCAACTCTCCCTTGGATTAGTTGTGTAAAGCATAATCTCTAATTTAACACAGGGTAACTGTTTGTTTTCGTTGAATAACTTGAATCACGCAATTCTAACGTACAAAAACAGTTACAATGGATCATTTAAATATTTGAAACAAAATGCTATAACTATGGGAGAGATACAAGAAGTGAAAAAGGCTTTTTATTAATGATTACTTTCAAAGTAATTATTATTAAATAGAAGTATACAAAATAAAATTTGAAAAATGTTTTCCCTAAATGTGTTTTTATTTTTTTTCTAGGATATTTTTTGCAATGTTCTTTGATCCATTAACTTATTGGCTTTTCTTCCAATAATGCTATTTCTTTCTCGGATCTTTTTCTCGTCAATTGACATTGTAATAAAGCCTATGTTTCACAAAACACATTTTTTAAATCCACACGCACAATTGAAATTGCTGTAAAATTCAAATTTTATCATATGACTGAAAACGAGCTACCATTCGTAGTGATATAGAACTATTTCTGCTAGCTGTCATTCAACAACTCATTCTAGGCATTCACTTGTGGGGTTAGTTTGTGAATTTCTATTTTATTGTGATATACTAATGGGTTTGGCAGAATGAAATATCCATTTTAAATTCAGTTGTTTCCATTAATAGCTAAATTTTTATTCGAAAATTAAACACAAGGTTCTTCAAGAAACGCGAAAATTTTATATTTTAAATATTACTTACATCAGTCAAATGATTTCCTCCACGCTGCTGACACTCTTGAAACCTAGCACGAAAGTTTTTCATCACCCGCTCCACCATTTCAATCGGGATTGCGTTAACCTCTTAACCTCTGTCTGAATATTATATTTTAGTTGTTCCAAAGCTTGCAGTCGATTAGAACACACTTTAGGTAACCCCATAAAAAAAATCACAAGCTGAGAGATCCGGTCACCATGCCAGCCAGTTGATGTCCCCAAATTTCAAAATGACTTGCAAGATTGTCATAAAATCCCTAGCAGTGTGGGAAATGGTTCCCTCTTGTTGAAACCATAATCTTCGAATATCCATACAAACATTACAAAGTTGTGGTTCAAAGTTACGCAATACCTCTTAATAATCTTGTGATGTAACAGTAACTGTCAAGTCATTTTTTTTCAAAGAACAACCCAAAAGGGCTGTACTGCTAAACTTGTGTACCTACTTTTCAATTGTTATTTAACTAAGAACTGGATCTCATGGATTTCAATGAAAGTGATGGCGAAATAAACGCTGGATGATTAAAATAGAATAATCATTTTCTAAATAAGCTTCAATAGCAAAAGAACGTTGAATGCTTGACTAACATTCCATATTCAGAGCTAAACCGACATTTCTCGCAAATGCTATGACAACTGTCTTAAATTTCCATTTATCGCGAAAACATAGTGACTTGATTTGAACTTATATCTCATTATATTATGACATGAACAAACTTTGAAAATGGATACTTTATTCTGCTGGGCCGGTTATTAATATAAGAATTTGTGTAGTAGTAATGTACGTTAATTTTTAATTCAAAATTACTGATAAGGATTATTTAAGGTGATTCCGACAATTTGCCTACAGATGTATTCATTAAAAATATGGCACGTGTTCCCTTGGAGAAGTTTGTGGCATTAAGGCAAATCTGGCAAATAAATAAGAATTGTTTTATTATATGAATAGATAATTACTGTTTACTCATTATTACGAAGTAATGTGAGGAGGCACATCGCTTTCTTCGACAATATGTATACGTGTTTGTCTGTATATTGCGGGCTTTGTAAATCAAAAATGCTCTGACCAATATTTACGTGGTTTTTGTAAATGGTAAAACAAAGTTTGTTAGCCCTTTTGGGGGCAGAGTAGGCACATTTAAAGTAGTGCAAGTTATTTCAATTTTCGTTTTTGGACCAATTTTAGTAACCAGTCACAATTTTATTGTGGTGGAGGTTAAAATGGCCTGGAAACTTGTATTTTGTTGGTGCGTGTGTGGCTAAAACTTTTTAAATTGCATCTAAGCCACGTAATAAAATTATATGCCCACCTTTGGAAATGGCCTCTTATTGTTTTAAAGGCCTCACACAATTAGTACTACACACGATCATCAAAATATTTGAAATCGACATTTTCACTTTTCAGATACTGTCTGACACTACTACACAAAACTAGAAAATTCCATTTATTAAAAATCCGCTAGGCATAATTTCATATTTGTTTATCTTTTTAAATGTTTTAGAAAATTATGTATCTATCACAAAACACAATAATTCAATAAAGTACTTTGTTTAATGTTTTCAATACTTATGTGGCTAATGTCAAAACTTTGTTGTTCCCTATTGAATTTGTCAATTCAGAAATTAGCAGCACCATCTATTGATGGGTGATTTTAGCCTATATGTTAAAGGTTATACAGATTTCACAAAATCACGCTTTTAGGAAACTTACAAACCATCCTTTTCCTTACATTTTTAAGTTCGTCTGCCACTATCTTCTGCTCAACCAGTAGATCTATCAATCCCATGAAACCTTGTGTAGTTAAATGGAGACTCATTGTATAAAATTTCATCCTTTAGGAAGTGACTGAGTAACTCATCATTTTAATAATTTTAAATGTGTTGGCATGGCATACCGGCATGATCAGCTCATCTCACTAAACTATATAAAAAGTTATTTGTCCTTTAGAAAATAATTCACCAGCTCTTAGAACATAGGTTTTATTCCTCAGTAAAGGCAACAATTACCTGCCAAATATTTTTGTCTCCGCCAAACAATTTATTACAATGATTTATTTGCATAACCTGAAAAAAACTTATATATTTACACATTTAGTTTTGTTTATTTTCTATTAAACATATCACACAGGATTCCAAACATCTGGTAATACGTCGAAAAATACTTTTTATCATAGTCACACTGTCCTTAATTTTTCACTTCACTGACATAAAGCATTATATGAATAAAAGCCATTCTTCCTCTTTCCAATGAATGTTTGAAAATCGCATGTTCAGAAATTACGAAGTAGTTCATAATTTTAACAAAGTACCACGGGGTTGGTGTGGCAGACTTGCATTCTCGTGATCATCAGTGCATCTAATTCAACGATGCAAAAAGTGAATTGTCTTTGTAGAAATAACTGGATTACGAGATAAAAATTATTCTATATTACATCTTAAACAAGTTTTGTTAATTATAAGTTTAATCACAATAAGCCACTACTGAAGCATCATGTTAGATTATACGCAAAGTCAAAGCACAGGTTTAAACAGATTCATATATTTGTTATCAGATTATATTTACAGAGATTTTAGAAATAAAGCAAACATCAATTTCACAATAAGCTTTCCTTGTTCAGAATACTTTATCTTATTAAAAATTAAATATGCTTTACAATTTTTTTCATAAACAACCATAAAACTTGATTGATTATTTACCTATTTTATTTAATAAAATATATAAATAATAACAAAGTGGCTTAAAACTTATCCTTGGCGCACCTATATAAATATATCACAGTAGTGATAAAAATTTAAGAGACCTCTCTACCTTAATTCAGATGTTAATAATCTTTTCGTAGCGATGAAAAGTGGTTGCATTTAGGCCTTGTAGTCCATTATACTTGTGTTACACAAGCCAGGAAATTTACCCATTTAGACCACATTATAGCCTAAACACCAGAATAATTCCAACCATTCCTTCTTTCCTTTAATAATCCATTGAAAGTTACAGACATTTAAATATCTCTTGTACGTTACACTCATTTTCACATGTTATAGATTATGGCATTGTATGATACAAGGTTGGTAAGTACATTATAACAGAATACATAATTTAAAAATTAAAAATTTGCAGCTCAATTAAAAAGACACCTTAGCCTACACACAAAAGTAACAGTTTCAGGGGCCCTTCGTTTAAAGCATCTTAAGTGTATCTATAAATTTATTTCTCAAACGACTCAATTTTTTATTTATTTTTTGTTTTACTTCAGTTCATTCCAATTTTATTTACTGTACTTGTTAGATTAATATTATTATTATTTATAACAACATTGTGATTTTGTTTCTTTCTTGGGGAATTAGTGACAATTTTGTTTGTTTCTTGGGAAATTATAACACAATCAGACAGAAAAACATTTTTCAATTTTCTAGGCAAAGCACAAATGTTATTTATTTTTTTGAATAAAAATAGAGTGGCCTTTTAAAAATTAACAAAGGATGTATAAATAAAACATTTATATAGTAAATGAAGGTTAATAATATTCAAATTATATACTGTTTAATTAGAAAACTTCTTTTCCTGACAAGAAAAGTGAACCACATCTCCGTTGGGATATCTGACTAGGGCACTGAAAACAAATGATAAAAATTAATTTATGGTCGATTAATGGGCCAGTTTTAGGGCCGAATTTTCTATTTCATTTAAATTTTCTGTCAATTAACTTTCGCCATCTTCGAAATATATTAACTACAGATAAAATCCATGTCAAAATGTTTCGAAACGCCTGTCAAAGGCGGGGAGAGTTAGACCTCAAACATCCTCGAATCTGAAATCCTTTTAAACGTTACAATTTTTGGCTTAAAAATAGGTTAGTAAACAACAACCCTCGAGTCTCTATAGATTTGAAGATACGGAACATGGTTTTTTATTGCAAAATAGGTAGCAAAAATTTCGTGAAATAAGCTTTAAGTTAAGTTAAGTTAATAAAAAATGTATTTGTTTATAAAAAAATCTGCCTTTTGGTACATTCAAAGATACTATCAAAGTCAATCGATTCCAATTGGTTTCATGTCGATCCGTTCCATTTTGGCGAAACGGCAGCACTTCGAATTTTCAACTTTGAAATTTTGCAACAGTCCGCCATTTTGGATTTGGAGGTCAGAGTTGCGCACACTTTTTATACATACCAAGGCCTATCTTTTTCCAAGATTTCATCCAGTTTCGATAGCAATTACTTTAGTTATTGTAATTCGAACATTTTTCATTTTTTCAAATTTATTGCTAATTTTGCAATAGTAAACAATTTGTGCGAATTTTCAATAGCCTATCCTTGTGAGAAATTGTCTGAGGAACAAATTTGATAAGTGATAACTCGAGTCGATTAGAGGCTTATTTCACGAGATATTTAAGAAAAACTAAAAAAAAAAAAGTTTTCGCTTCCTATTTTGCAATAAAAAACCATTTTCCGTATCTTCAAATCTATAGATTCGAGGGAGACCTATTTTTAAGCCGAAAATTGTAACGTTTAAAAGGATTTCAGATTCAAAGTCTAACTCTCCCAGCCTATAGAGATAAGTAAATAAATGAGAATAGAGATAAGTTGTGAAAAAACTATCAGTTATCATAGTGGCATTTTTCTTTGGACCTTGATATTAATGAAAAACCTGTGTCTAAAATAAATTATAAAATCGTATAAACTACTTGGATAATTAAATATCCTCGAGACAAAACATTTTTTAATCAGAGTAAATATTCAAGCAACATTCTGACATTTCAAAAAGTCAGTGTGCGAAGTGCAAAGAACATCATGCCAATCCATATCTATACTACTCTGGTCAATAAAAATGGGTTGCCATCACATAGAAAACCGACTTTCAATTGTTGCAATTATCAATCTAATTCACACCAAATTTTGTCAACTTAAGCTGGTTAATCTTATGTTGGAAAAAGTTGAAAATACTCACCTAAATCCATAAGACAAATTTATAGAACCAATGATACCTATACGCACCATTTTACATCATTAATATTTTTATTTGTCTTTTTAAAAAAATTGATGTTTCACATATGTAATTTTATGAATAAGTAAGGACTTTTCATATAGAACTTTCATGAGCGGCTTCATTTTAAGGAGTCTCCCAACTTTTCTCTCTGCAAAAATTCTCGGTAGAAGTATGCAAAGTTCTACGCAGCCACTAAACATGCTGATCGTGGAACTGACACGTTCATGGTGTAGGAGTGGAAAACCTACCAGAAAATTTGTAGGACAGTTTAACCATTCGATTTCAAAAATATTAATTAAACAATAGCTGAATTTGATGTATATGCTCTGACTGAAACATGGCTTACTTCCAACATAATGAGCTCTGAACTGTTAACAGCCAATATACTGTTATCCGTCATGATCGCATGTTATCCAGGTGTGGTGGTGTGCATTAGCTGTGAAGTCTAATTACAAAATAGTGCCTCTAGATCTCTCACTATTCAACTCTACAGCTCCTGATGTAGATGAAGTTGGTGCAAACATAACTCTCAATTCAGCTTCAATATATGTATTCGCTGGTTATATGCCTCCCGCACTAATTAACGCTACCTATTATCAACTTTATGAGCGCCTCTGGCCTACGTATCTAATACATTAGATGTTAGAGGACAAGTGGATGTGATCCTTAAAGATTCCACCAAAGCACAATGGTTTTAAATCTCCTGAGTTCGTTCATCTCCACATCAGGGGTACCTCAGGAGTCAAATCTAGGACCTCTTTTATTTCTAATATTTATTAATGATATAACCAACATAATTAATGTTGAAAAACAACTGTTTGCAGATGATTTAAAATTGTACTCTACTATTAACGATGAATCAGACTGTGTCAAATTACAGGAGAAAATTGTAAGAATTTATCGGTGGTGCTCAGAAAACGATCTCAATCTGAATGGCGGTAAATGCAAATCCACGACATTTACCCGTAAGCAAAACTTTTTTGAATACAATTATTCCTTAGATGAGAATATACTCACGAGAACAAAAACGATGAAAGATCTGGAGGTAATGTTGGATCCAAAACTATATTTTTCTGGCCACATTGCAAAAATAACTGCTGCTGCCTCCCGTATGATGGGATTAATTATACCTAATTGTAAAGTATTTGAAAATATCAGTACCCTAAAACTCTATTTTATTGTAGAGGAAAACGATAAATGAAAACGGTCACAGACGTAGTGGGGAATAGAGAGGGTAGTAGCTATGCATAATGCATAGCTGTTTGTATCACATCATGTTTTACGTCTTTTATGTCGCGTGCATTAGAATGAGGGAGAAGGTCAGGCTTGTGTTGTTTGCCAACTAGCACGAACGACATGTGAGATATGGTACTTCAGAGGCGGACTTAGTTTACTTTCATATACGGCGGAGTGTACGGGTGTAAGTGCAATTAATACATTAATACATTAGTTTATATTTGTCTTTTTGCTGGTATGTAACTTATTTATTACAAAAATGAGTCGATTGAGTGACAGTGAGTGTGAACGTGACAGTTATAGTGATTTCAGTGATAAAGAAAATAAAATTCCAAATGAGTTTCAAGGGAGAAAAAAACGGCATTTAAGCAGTGACGGGAAACAAATTTGTTTAAATGTGTATAATACTCTTTTACAGCGACAAACTAATGACTTTAACTTGCGTGATTTAGATATATTAAGGGAAACAGAATCTTTAACCCACGTTCCCTATTCCACATTGTACAAACTAGTGAAAACAGGTGTTACCGAAAGAAAGCAACGTTGCGACGCTGGTATATCAAAAATTTTAGATCCATCAATAGCAAAACTTTTAAAAAATATAATTTATGATGCATATCAGAAAAATGAAATTCCGACTGTTGACGTGGTAGACAGAAAACTAAAGGAAATGGATTGTCCTTTGAAATATACGACAAGAACTTTAAGGAACTGGCTGAAAAAAATTGGATTTAAATTTAAAACGATTAATAAACGCGTGGTGATTATGGAAAGCAGACGAATAGTGGATTGGCGACATTCATATCTAGAGGAGATTAAAAAGTTCTGAAGGGAAAATAGAACAATTTATTACCTAGATGAAACTTGGTATGACACTCACGATACCGTAAAAAAAGGATGGACTGATGGAACTAAAAAATGTCTACCACAGTCATTGCCTCCAAATAAGGGGACTCGATTGGTTATATTACACTGTGGATCAGGTGATGGATGGGTAGATAATGCATTGAAACTATGCGGGAAAAACATGGAAGAGTGTAACGTGGATTATCACAAGAATATGGAGGGAGTAATTTTTGAAAAATGGTTTGAAAATACTCTAATTCCAAAATTAAAGCCAAATAGTGGTATTGTTCTTGACAATACGAAGTACCATTCAAGAGAATTATATAAAATTCCTAATAAGAGTTCGACTAAATTGGAGTTGCAAATTTTTTTAACGGATCACGACCTATATTATATGGACAGTTATACTAAAGCAGAATTGTTGGAAGTCCTTCATACGAAAACATTTGAGAAGAATTATGTTATAGACAGTATAGCTGAAAGATTTGGCCACAAAGTTTTAAGATTACCACCATATTATTGTATTTTCAACCCAATAGAATTGATTTGGGGAAAATTGAAAAAAAATATCAGAAAAGGAAATACTTTTCCAAAATTCGACAAAAAAGTGATAAGAGTTAATTAAAAACGAAGTGTCCAAAATTACCAAGGAAGATTGGGAAAAGAGAATTGCCAAAGTGATTAGAATTGAGGATGATTATTTGAAACTTTGTGAATTTAATAAAAATGGGGAAAATAAATTCATTATAAATTTAGAAGAGGATAGTTCATCATCTGAAAATGAAGAAGAGGGGGAGAATGCACAGGATTCTGAGGAAGAAGTGATTGTGATGACTTGTGATTGAAGAAGTGGTAGTGATATATATAAGTTTATTATTTGTGTCCGTTTTTGTGTTCAATGATAGTGATCGTGATATCAAGCTTATTATTTATGTCATTTTGTGTGTTCGTAAGTATTTTAATCTATTTTTATTTATTTAAAGAATTCAATTATATTTAATTTTATTTATTTGGAGAATACATATTTTATTTACGAAAATTTACTATTTCGAGTTTTGTTTCTGTTTTTAGAGGTTTATTGTTATTTTTTAATTTATTTTGAGAATACCTATATATTTTTTTACTGTTACTATTTTAAGTTTTTTTTGTTTTTAGATGTTTATTGTTATTTTTTTAATTTATTTTGAGGATACCTATATATTTTTTTACTGTTACTATTTTAAATTTTTTTTGTTTTTAGAGGTTTAGTTTTATTTTTTTGTATAATTTTCTTTATCCTGTACTAATATTCTTTACCCATCCTATCATGGCAAGATATGCTCATACCTCCCCGTGGTTCTTGCTAGGTAGTAACAATTTACTCAAATATTAAGTGAACTAGGATACTGTAACTACTGTATAATCAGTAGTGTAAATTGTTGCCAGCTAAACTGAGCCCACACAACAAAAGCCAACGCAATTTTCTTATGGAAAAGTGACTTCCATTAAATTGGTTGAATTTTTGATATGTTGTGTATCCTATCTCTGTATCAAATGCATCAATGTCTCAGATTTGTTTAATAACACCTAAACAGTATAATTGATTGTCTTATCGTATCATATGACGTCATAGCAGGTCATGTCGTGTCACAGAACCTCATAGTGGTCACTTTGAATTTTATTGTGATCTGAGCACCTAGAAGTAATAGAAAAGAATGTTATTTAAATCATGATGTTCTATGACACGAATTACATGCTATGACATCATATGACGTGATGATGTTTGAGATTATATGATGTAATATTTCAATAAAAATAAACCATGACAGTTATGAGGTGTTTTCAAACCACTGTGAGACCCTAGAAGCAAAAAAAAGAGTACTGATTTAACCCAGACCCATACACCTCAAATAAACGATAATTCTTACTTTAGCAAGCTTTATCTCAAGACTGTGAAAGTTTGTCAATTTGTGCCAATTGAGACATTTGATCAGAGATATGGGATACACAACATATCAAAATTTCAACCAATTTAACGCAAGTCACTTTTCCATAAGAAAATTGCGTAAACAGACATACGTACACAATATAGTTAAGTCCGGGCCTGCCTTCTTAGCGTCTCACCTCGCACCCCCCCTCTCAATTTTCTCTTTCCCGCACTATACCTAGTAGTGTTACAATATGTTTGTATTACTTGGTCACCTATATATATATATATATGTACGTAGGGTACTTTGCTACCTCCAAAACAGATACTGGCTACACGTTGTCACCTCATATATAACGTTGCCACCTCCGTTTTCGGAGGTGGCAACGTTTTGCACAGTTTTCAATTTTACAAGCATTTAAATTACATTAGAAACCTATATTGAAATTTTCGCGTGGAGGTGAAAAGACCCCTTTATATCCACAAATTAAATTTTTAGTTCAACTATATATCAGTGGCGCTGCTGTCGTTTTCATTTGTACAACAGCCAATACGATGTCACCTCCGGCTATATATGTTGCTTTTTAGATCATAGAGGGTACGATATCACCTCCAAATATCGGCAACATCGCGATGAATGTCGGGATAAATTCAACACAACAGAAATATACCTGCGTAGCGTTGTGCCGGAGGAATGGGCATTATTAAAATATGCTAAAGAAACGTATCAGGTTAAAAAATTACAGTATACCGGGTTGGGGACTGCCCATAATGCCTACATCATAATACAAATAAAATTTCGCCTACGTCATGCATAATCCATTTCCTCTATGCTACGAAAGGCTAGTTTTTTGGTTCACTGACAGAAATTATGCGCTTGAACAGGAATTACGCTACTAGTACTTGGAATGTTTACCAAAGAACAAATATGAGCAAAAAATGCGTTTTTTAAATTGCTTCTTGTAAGCGTATTTGAGTATCCATAAAATATGTTATATTTTAACTTAAATGTAGTTTTAGTTTTTTACGTCCGGTATTTGCGATTAAACAATTGAGTAAAATTCAATTATTATTATTTCATGAATTTTTATTTGCAACATAGAAAGTTCCCCAAGAAAAAAGCTAAAATGTAATTTTTCATAGTATATTTTCTTAGCTTTAAGACAACGCAGTTTATTTTATTCTTGTTTAGGTAAATTACTGTTTTTGGGCCCTTAAACTTCTTGATCGTGAAGTTCCAAGTCGCAAAACATGTAAGAACTTGGGAACTTTTCTTTTATATGAAACAATGAATACGCATTCAATACACAATAAATATGTAATTTGTTCACATTGATGCCATTATTTCACAGGTAAATTTCAACAAAACTCAGCGGCTTCTATCAGAAAATTTTCGTAATCTCGATTTATAATATGTTATAAAAGTAAAACTATAGAATAATATTATTCCTTTAATTTGAAACTAACGCAACGGGTCAATCGTTTAAAGAATGTAAATAACACATGATAGTATAGGCCACGACAGCTTCAAAGTCCTTTATAAGTGATTTCTGTTTGCACTTCAATATTACAGCTAAAACCTATTTCAAATGATTGCTTATCTTCTAAAACATCAAAATCTGAATGTCATCAACATGTCGTAATGTACAAGGTGGTTACAGAGGGTGAAATGTGAAAAACACAGTAAAAAATTTTTTTTGTCCTATTTAAAACTACAAAACACGAGAATTATTGTGTTAAAGCACGATATGCCTAAGAGCAACGGGAACATTAGAAAAAATATATTAAACAATTCCCAAAGCATGGACTTAAATGGACGACGTTTACGTTTAAAGTGCGCTGGTGAAAAGCATCTTATTGCAAGGTAATGTTTTCTTTTACCGCTCTAGCTACCTAAATCTTAACGTGATCAAAAAATACTCGTTAATAACATTAGATTGGGCTAAGCCTTTTTTTACTTTTTTGTTCGGATCGCTCTAATTTTTCAATAATTTTTTTAAGAGCGCCCGCACAAGATATTCGTTTGACTGTTTACATGAATAATAGAAACTGAGCTTATATAAACACACACAATGTTATGTATTTTGTTTGAACAAATCATTAAAATTATTACATTTTATTATACGTTTCGAGTTTTTGCAGAAGAGTATAATGCATTTGATCGGAATTTCTAAAACCGTATATATCACTCGTGGAGAAAAAAATTCATATCATTGTTTTAGTGACCAAATTAAGCAACTTTTGAAATGTCTGTCTATCTGTCTGTCTGTCCGTCCCTCACATTTCTTGTAAGCATGATCACTTGAGAAGGACACATCTGATTTGAACAAAATTTTAACAGTTAGTGCTGCTAGTGAAACAACCCTATATTTTTTAAAAAAATGTTCAGTAAACATAAAAAATATGAAATATTTTAGGAAAATAACTATACACAATGTTGAGTATTGTAACATTTGATAAGATTCTACAGACACGAAAATAATATATAATGTAGATACTGACGAACGTATCGCCAATCAAGACAGTATCATTAGGAGATAATTAAAATTGAAAATATAGCAAATAGCAATTATACCTAAAAAATAACTTATATAAAAATATAAAACTTATATTATGGAATGTGGAACAAATATATAAAAAATGCAAATAACATGTTTACTCAAGTTATTTTATACTTGTTCAAACTGAATCCGAGGACTCTTCAACTATTTCGGAAGTAAGACGAGTTTCCTTAATGTTGGGGTTTTTACAACATGATTTTGTCCTATACACTTGCAGGATCCGATGCATGGTAATGTCTTCTTCATACAAGGGCATTGCAGACCGCTACAACCTATAAAATTTTACTGAAATAGTTAGGAGTTTCGAAATATAATAATCAACAAACCTTATTTACAGTTATATGTATATAAAAAAGGTGATTTAATCGGCATTAATGATTTAGCACTGAAAGCAGGAGTAATCTTATTATCAATAATTTTATATCCTATCTGAACTAGTACTACTTAAAGCACCTATATCTATAAGTCCATATAAATTTTCTAAAACACGAATAATGAAAAATTTTGAAAGTTGTTAAAGTTCACACACTACCTTAGATCTTAATAAGTAGTTGTAATATATTGTAAATAGTTTAATGAAGGATAATGTTTTCGGTACTTAATAGTTTTTGCAAGGATTTCTTTTTTGTTATCAAGCCGGCTATAGGTACGCACGGACAGTATATACAGAGAATCCACGCGCGCTTATAGTATTGTGATTAATAGGTGTAATTGTTATTAAGTAGAATAAATGGCATAGTAATTGATCGCAGTGTTATTAATTTAATAGTTGCCTCTACTAACAAAGAACACGAAAATTGGCGACGAGAATTAAAAACTATAATTGTTAAACTTAAAAGTGAAGTTAAAATTCAAGTGTATAAAAGATTAATCAAAATTGCTACTTCTGGAGGAGGACAATTGCGAGAGTTTGACCCTAATATATGTAACTGGGCAATTTATGAATCTCAAATGATGCAGTTTTTTATTGCAAACAATATAAAAGAGGATGAGGCACAAAGAGCACATTTTTTATATAGTTTAAATCAAACTGCTTATGAATTACTTAAAAATATGTGCGTCCCTAATGATCCTGAAAGTGAAACCTTCAAAAAATTGGTGGAAAATTTTGACAAACATTTTAAAGTAAAAACGTATGGATTTCCTGAACGTCGAAATTTTTTTTTTTTGCAAGAAAATCGGAGGAGGAAAATATTGCAATGTGGGCAGCACGAGTCAGAGCTTTAGCTTCTAAATGTCAATTTGGAGCGGCAATAAATATGTATATGAGAGACTGTTTCGTAATCGGTTTTCCGGAAGGTCCCATATTGGATAGATTATGTGAAGAGGATGTGTCATTTCTTTCCTTTGATAAAGCTATAGAAATTGCGAGAAATAAGGAAACTAGTGTAAATCATTATGCGACCAGTGATATAATAGTTAAAGAGGAACCAGAAGTATATCATCTTAAGCAAAATCGGGAAAGATTCGTGGATAGAAGACGCCTTTCAAATCAACCAACAGTTTCTATGAGTTCAAATTTTTCGAAACAGGGTGGAAAACTTGTGTGCGACTCTGAAAGAGGTACTACGCAATTCCGAGTGGTAAATCAGTGCAGGGTATGTGGAAAGTTACATTCTGGGAAGTGCATATATGAAAATTATAAATGTCGAGGTTGTGGAGTGAAAGGTCATTTAATCAATGTATGCAAGAGAGACAATAATAGAAGAGGATCAGTTAAAGTGAGTACGGAACAAAATAGAAGAAGAGGCAATGTAAGTAATCATTATTTAGACTACAATACCGATAACGATTCGGACTTGGATAATTTGGACATAAATAATGGCAGTGTGGGACAAATGTTTAATTTAATTTCTAAGGATAATAAACCGATTTTTGTGAAAGTTAAAATTGAAACAAAAGAATTAGAGTTTGAACTAGATAGGGGGGCTAGTTTGTCTGTTTGTTCTCTAGATTTTAAAAATAAATATTTTCCAAATAAAACTTTAGAAAAAACAGACAGACATTTTGTGACTTATGTAGGAAACAAAATTTATCCCATTGGGACAATAAATGTAAATGTTGAGTATAAAAATATTATAAAAGACTTAGACCTATTTGTTATTGAAGACGGGGGACCAGCTTTGTTGGGCAGAGACTTTTTGCAAAATTTAATTTAACTTTAAATAAATTAGATTTGAATGATTCAATGAAGATGTAAAAAAATTGTACACATAATTCAGTAGCGTATTTAGCAACACGTTAGGATTATTTAATAAGGGATATATAAAGCTTGAATTAAAAAAAATGCCACTCCCAAGTATCTTAAACCTAGACCCCTACCTTTTGCAATGAAACAAAAAGTTGATTAAGAAATAGATCGTCTACTTTCGTTAGATATTTTAAGTCCAGTGGAATACTGTGATTGGGGTACTCCTATAGTACCAATATTAAAAAGTAATGGTAATCTTAGATTATGCGGAGATTTTAAGGTGACCCTTAATCCCGAATTAAAAATTGATAAATTTCCCTTACCTCGTAGAGAGTATATTTGTAAAATTACAGGGTGGTAAATAATTTACTAAGCTTGATCTTTCTCAAGCTTATCAACAAGTCGAGCTTGATCCGGAATTTCGAAAATTAACGGTAATCAGTACACACAAAGGTCTTTTTATGTATAATCGTTTACCATACGGAATACATTGTGGGCCATCAAAATTCCAGAAAATTATAAAAAAAAATATTGCAAGGTTTAGAAGGAATAGCTTGTTTTTTAGATGATATTGTTATTACGGGTAAAAATAGAAGGGACCATATTGAGAGGGTTAAAGTGGTTTTAAAAAGACTACAGGATAATGGATTTACGGTAGGAAAGACAAAATGTGAATTTTTTAAACGAAGTATCAGATATTTGGGTTATAAAATAGACAAGGAAGGACTTCATACTTGTAAAGAAAAGACGGATGCCATTGTAAATGCTCCCGCACCTACCACTGTCGTTCAATTAAAGAGTTTTCTGGGCCTTGTAAATTATTACCATAAATTTATAGAAAATAGTTCGAAAATTTTGAAACCTTTGTATAATTTATTAAAAGCAAATACGCAGTGGATATGGGATGAAAAATGTGAGTCATCTTTTCAGTAAATAAAAATTAAATTGTCAGCTTCACCCATACTTGTCCACTATAACCCTAAGTTACCTGTGCAGTTAACCGTGGATGCCTCAGCGTATGCAGTAAAGTAAAGTTTTAGAACAATTACATGTGTCTCACATGGGGACGGTCAAAATGAAAAGTTTAGCACGTTCGTATGTGTGGTGGCCTAAGATGAATGTGGACATCGAAAATATAACGAAAAATTGTACAGGATGCTTAAATTTCAGACAAAATCCACCTAAATCCAAGTTAGTAAGCTGGAATTTTCCAGATAAACCTTATGAAAGATTGCATATTGATTATCTCGGTCCTATATTTAATAAACACATTTTTGTTGTTATTGACTCATATTCCAACTGGCCTGAAGCATTTTTTGTCAATACACCGAATACTGAAAATACTGTACATTGTTTGAGAAGTATATTTGCTAGATTTGGTTTTCCTAAAACAATAGTGTCTGATAACGCTAAATATCTTGTTTCATAGGAGTTCAAAAACTTTTTGAAATTAAACGGCATACATTTTAAAACCAGTGCTCCATATCATCCTCCTACGAATGGAGCAGCCGAAAATGCGGTGAAATCCATTAAGTTAGCATTACTTAAAGCTCTTCACACTAAAAAGGTTAATGATTTAAATTTAATTTTGCATAGATTTTTGCTGGACTATAAAAATACACCCACTGTACCACTGGTATGTCAGTCACCTGCTCAGATGCTAATAGGTAGGAGGCTTCGAAATAGACTTGATCTCCTAAAACCTCCAAATTTGAATGAAAAAATAAATAAAATTGATATTTCGGCAGTTCGAGATCATGTTAAGAAAAAACAAAAAGATCAGCAAAAATATTTTTCTGGGAAAAGAATAAAAAATGTTAATGTAAATGACAGAGTTTTAGTCAAAGATTATAGAGGAAAAAAACCAAGTTGGATAAACGCTATTATTTCCAAAAGGTTGGGATCTAGAACTTACCTTACTTTTATACCAGATCTAGAAAAAACTTGGAAGCGACATGTAAATCAAATTTTAGAATATTCATGTAGTGATGTAAACAGTAATATATTCGTAGACTCAGGCAATAGTACGGATGATGTAAACAAAAATTGTGACATAAACCTTGGCGAATTCTTCGAGAATTTTGAAAATAAACCGCCAACGCCACGTAAAAGTGCTAGAAATCGTAAAGCTCCTGACAGATTCCAGGCGACTTCCTGATTTATTTTCAAAATTGTCGGGGAGATATGTAATATATTGTAAATAGTTTAATGAAGGAGAATGTTTTCGGTGCTTAATAGTTTTTGCAAGGATTTCTTTTTTGTTATCAAGCCGGCTATAGGTACGCACGGACAGTTATACAGAGAATCTACGCGCGCTTATAGTATTGTGATTAATAGGTGTATTTGTTATTAAGTAGAATAAATGGCATAGTAATTGATCACAGTGTTATTAATTTAATAGTTGCCTCTACTAACAAAGAACACGACAGTAGTAAAATAGAGCAGCAAATTTAAAATAATTACTCCACCGGGACTAAACGATTTTAAATCATTTCAACACCAACAAACATTAAGACAATGCCCAGAAATGCCTAGGCAGAAATAAATTTGTCTCAGAGTACAAAAATATCCGCATATATGTAATAATATATCGAAATGTTATTATCTATTTCGTATCCTTAGGTTTTTTAATTGAATTTTCCTCGCCGGTGTAGGACAATAAACACAGAAATTTTACACTATGTCGACGTTTCGATTTATTTTTAAAATCTTCTTCAGGACTAGTGTAAAATATTCTTATAAAAAAACATGGTCCTTATCGTTAAATATATATAAATAAACATGAAAAATATATAAGACATACGTTGCCGTTTCGGAAAATAATAGTTAATTCTAACTATTATTTTCCGAAACGGCAACGTATGTCTTATATATTTTTCATGTTTATTTATATATATTTAACGATAAGGACCATGTCTTTTGATAAGAATATTTTACACTAGTCCTGAAGAAGATTTTAAAAATAAATCGAAACGGCGACATAGTGTAAAATTTCTGTGTTTATTGTCCTACACCGACGAGGAAAATTCAATTATATATCGAAATGTCAAATAATGTATCAATACTGTGTGATCGTACAGCCAATACTACACTTTAAAAGACCACGCGCAGTGAGGAAACAAACAAAAGTCGACCTTAAAAGATCTTGTGCGGGCGCTCTTACAAAAATTATTAAAACATTACAGAGCGATCGGAACAAAAAAGTAAAAAAAGGCTTAGCATCCTGAAACTCTAATCTATAACGTTATACTGAGATTTTTTTATCACGTTAAGAATAAAGTAGCTAAAGCGGTGGTAAACGAAAACATTGCCTGTGCAATAAGACACTTTTCACCAGCGCACCTTAAACGTAGACGTCGTTCATTTAACTCCGTACTTTGGGAATTGTTTAATATTTTTTTTCTAATGTACCCGTTGCTCTTAGGCATATCGTGCTTCAACACAATAATTCTCGTGTTTTATAGTTTAAAATAGGATAAAAAAAATTTTAGGGTGTTTTTAACATTCCACTCCCTGTACCCACCTCGTACAGGACGACATGTTGACGACCTTCAGATTTTGATATTTTAGAAGGTAACGAATCATTTGAAATAAGTTTTAGCTGTTAATATCGAAGCAAACAGATATCACAATTTGATATCCTGTGGACTCCACTATAAGGATAAAATGAAAAGAAGGTGCGATAGTGATAAAATTTGGTTAGATATAAAAAATAACAGCAAAAGTTAACTTGCATACGTTACAAATGAAGTCATAACTTCTCTCCAAAAATCAACATATTGTTTTTAAGTTTTAACTTATTACTTTCTTCATAAAAAATCATTATAAATGAGAATGTGTAAAAAAATGTAGGTACGTAATTAAATGTTCTATAAAATTATGTGGGAAATTTTTTTATTGTTCGAACCGCTTTTCCGCATTAAATGAAAAACTAACATATGTATATCCAAAAATTGTATAAAAATCACTTATCAAGAAAACTACGCATTTGCTCGAAAAATCACAAAGAGTAAAAATGCTTAGATCAACGTTTTCAATAAACAGATAAAACAAAAATCAGTCATATTTCATGCGTTATCGCGGAAAAACGAATATTACAAAAATTAAACATCGATGGTATTTCGAAAACTATGCAATTTATCAAAATACGCCAAAGAAGGAAAAGTGTTTAAATCACAATTTCTACAATAAGGTAAAGAAACATACATACATTTTCCACTTGCCTTTCCGTGATTGTACCGGAAAACACGTGAAATTTTATAAATCTCATTATCATATGAAAATTGGGCATTTTGTGAAGAATAATGTGGAACAAAAAGTGTTTAGATAGGTGTTTTCTATGAGAAAACAACAGAAAAACTGAGACATTTTAAATACCGAGTTATTCCAGAAAAGCGTGTGAAATTGTCTTGAAAATTTGTACTCTTTCGATAAATATCAAAGAATGAAAAGTATGTAGTTTGATGCTTTGCAGTAAAAAAACAATTAGAAATATTCATTGTACGTAAATTATTGTCATACTGTTACATTAAAATGATATATATGGGCAAATCCATTTAACTTTGAAATTTGTAGTAAAAAATAATAAAAAATCGATTTTTAATTTTTTTATCAAGCATTTTTTGAACCGTAATTGACGTTATTCTTAGTTGTTGTGCTTCAACAGATAAATTGTTCAAAAAAACATGTTCCGCATTTTCTAAAAATTTCATTTAATATGTAATTTGAAATATTAGGCTTTAATATTACTATCAACAAGAAATGTGTATGAAAACAAATACTCTGATAAAGAATATATAGCGACAGGCTATAGGAATCTATTTAACGTAGACTAAAGTTTATTAAGTGCAAATTATTAATAATCAAGAAAAAGGACAAAAAGTACAAGACATTGTGCAATACCCTGTAAAAAAATTGCATACAGAAAACCGTTTAATGCCGATATGGTTGGGATAAAAAACTTATCTTTTATTTTATTTTTGTCTGGTTTACTTGACTGCTATGATATTACTTGATACCGATTTATTTACATTTTTGTAGCAAGAACAATTAATGACAATGAGAATAACCCCGCTAATTCTGCGGAAATGAATTCAAATTGTGCAAAGAAGAATCTAGAACCTAGGCACTTTATTATATTCGTACAGACTATATTATGCATTACTTCTCTCTTATCATAACCAGATGTTAGTACCTGCTTCTTTATTGCGGTCCTTTTATACTAAACACTGACCCTTTTAAACACTCGTTGAGGGAAGTAATACAGGATTTTTAAATGCATTATTAGTATTCTGTTTGTTAATTGATAATTTTTAACTGTTTATGGACATATATTTTTTTGATATTTCACTATAATTTCCGGATAGTTTCTATGTACGGTCCATTTGGCTTTGCCTCATTTATTCAAGTTCTGTGCTGAGTTTTCTACATTTTTATTGGTGCAACGCTAAACTCGACTACACCCAACCAATTAATTTAAAACTTATCAATATAATAATAATTATATTATTATATATATTATATTGGGGCATCACGGAAAGTAGTAGGGATACCAACATTGAGGTTTTAAGTGACGACAGTACTAAGTAAGAAATTTGGAAGCCGCAATAACTAGCACTATAAAAATAAAAAGCAAGTCGCGCTCTGAACAAATTAGAGTAAGTTTTCCATGAAGTTAAGTCTTTTAGTAAAGTGTTAAATACTATTAAGTTAATGTAAACAGTAAGAAAATGGCCTTAATAAGAAAATAGGAGAAGCAAAAGCAGAATAAAAAAAGTACTCGTTGCAGATTCTGTCTGTAATGAAAAGGTAATTTCGAAAAACTATTTGAGATATCTGCAAAGACATCACGGTATAGAATATATTATAGTGTCCTACAAATAACGAGGAAAGGCGTCGCGCGCTTTTATGATTGAGAAACTCAGTAAACTTCAATCTCTATATAGCTGGTACAGTAGTATGACCAAGTTGAAGCAGTAATAAAAATGCGGGATATTATTATCCATGTGCATACTGCAAGGGCATGTTTTTAAAAACATACGTGAAACGCCATGCAAAGGTATGCGTTTAAAGAAAAATCAAATTGCACGGCACCATCAATTATTTTCTACTTGTTACTTTTTTAACCTTTCCTCCAAGTTTTCAGTCCGTTAATTTTAATTTTTAAATTATAGATTGAAGTATGACAGTTCTAACCACTACTTTGATATCAATACCTAATTTGTTTACATATTTATTCTGATATATGACTACTCTTAACTATGAATGTATAGTCCAAGTAAGAACTTCCTTGCACTCAAAAAACGCAACAGAAACTATATACATAATTACATCGCCGCGGACCACGGCGCCATGCCTGTCATCAAACAACCCGACGCACATTAAAAACCTATAAAGGTAAGCGAGTCAATTTGCGAACAGCAGTATAGTTGAAGTAATCAGTTCTCGGCAAATAAAAAACGCATCAAAAACTTTACGACCTCATTAAAATACCGGTACTCTTTTTACTGCTGTTCGCAAATTGACTCGCTTACCTTTATAGGTTTCATGACAGGCATGGCGCCATGGCCCGCGGCGATATAATTATGTCGTAAGTTTTTGTTGCGTTTTTTATTTGCTGGGAACTGATTACTTCAACTTTTTTTACTCATTCATTAGATCTGGATATGGTGACAAACGTGAAAATGTCTATTGTCTAATACAATTGACTTTGTTTTCTTTTTATTTAGTGTATGCTTGTGCAATGTGCATAATATATATGCATGCAATTTTCATTGTACCAGCATCTTGCTTTATTTTACTTTATCTAATACTGCATACTATGATTCACACATATTTTGTTATTGTATATGTTTTTATATTATTATAACCTGTAACTATTTAACTACTTGTTTGTTTTATACAACATTATACATAATTTGACTTGTCATATATACATTTTTGTATCTTAGTGGTGAATAAAGTATTATTAATATTATCATCATTATTATATTATTATGTTATAGGTAGGTAGAGTTTTGTCAATAGGAGTATCTCATTTTTACATTCCCATATGCGTAGTATATAAGGAAAGTATAGTGATCGTGCAAAAATTCGACGAGTTTTTGATAGATTTACACGTTTTCAAGTCCAACAAAAGTGGTTTTTAAAAATTGTCTGTCTGCCGTCTGTCGTCGCACCTAGGGCCCAAACTACTGCATCGATTTTGTTCGAATTTTACATGTGTATTCAAGACGGCCACACCTCGAGGCGAAATCTCAAAATCGATCCCAGCTCAAATGTTGGGGGAGTGAACCCCTAAAAACAGAAAAAAAAAACAAAATAATTTGTTTCTCTAAAAGTGCTCTAACGATTTTGATTAAATTTGGTACATGGACGTTCCCCTAGTACCGATATAAAATGACATGACCACTTGCTCTTAAAAAATACCGGGAGGGAAGCTGGGGGGGGGGGGGGGGGGTGAGTTTTAAATAATTTAATTTTTTCTATTTTCTCAACAATTTTACTCAAATTTAACACATGAATACTGACTTAGTAGCAGCATAAGGTAACATGACCGCTTGTACCTAAGAAATGCAGGGATGGAGTTTGCGCGGGGGGGGGGGCAAGGAATTAAATAATTTTTCTTCTAAAGTGGTTCTAACGATTTTGATTATATTTATGATATGAAATGACATGACCAGTTGCTCCTAGAAAATACAGGGAGAGAAGCTGTGGGGGGATCTACTCCTAAATGGGAAAGTTTGTCCGAGTTGTCGCGGACCGATTTTTAAACTACAAAACATATATTGATTGATGGATTGGTTGATAAATAATATTTAATACACCCATTATGTTTATTCAAAGAATACGATTCCTAGGTTTAAATTCAAATCCTTTTGAATAAGTTAATAAGCGGATAAAATAGTCTATTTGAAATTCTAGTGCTTGCTTTCAATAGTAAAAAATTAGTTTATTTAGTGGCTTATTAGTGCAAGAAAGTTCAATATCTTTGCTATTATAAGGAATATGAAAACATATTTTAAGCAAAAGTTATAGGACATACTTTGCTACCAATTTCTAAAATACGTGAAATATACAGTGGGTTTATTTAAAGCAAGGCAGCTTGAATATCGACTTTTTAAAATAACATACCCGGGTTACACCACCTATTTCAGCGTAAAATTTTACGTTTAGTATTAATTTTTATTTTGAGAAAGTTATGGGATTGTCAAGATATTGCAAAAATATGAAAATTTACGCAAGAACAATGCATCACAAATGTCATTAAAACTCCCTGTTAATAATAGCTAAGAGGAATTATTTGGTAAGTGCAAACATAGGGGTGAGCTGAAATATCTGAGTAGAACAAAAGTTTATTTTTACGTACAAGGGATTTTATACAGGGGCATTAACTTGCCAACTTCCATATTATAACTAAAACTTCATTTTTTCCAAAACATTATATCCATAGCTACTTATTATTTACACAGAACTCTTGATATTTTATTCTAAACATCAAACAACCTTAATATCATTTCAAATCAGTTACATTATATTTCAAATATTATTAGAAGGAAAAAATCTCACTACGCAAAAGTTCAATATTTTCTGAAATATTGATTAATCAGAAGAGTAATTCTTTATTTTCACCCAATTTCATTCCAAAATTCGAAAATGTTTTTAAAGGCCTTCCAAACCACCTAAATGACTCTTTTAAATCTCAGAGATCTAAATAGATTTCTCTAAGTGAAAGACTAGGGGACATAGATTCAGATTTTAATTTAGTTTGAATAATAAAATACTTGCCAAAAACTGTCTTCAAAATGTACATTTCCGGCCTACTAAGAATTTATAAAATTATGACCATCGTTTTCCAGAAATTTACAAATTCAAATGTGGGTTCGATAATGTTTATATATTAACAACTACAGATAATGGTGTTACGTTTTGACCTCCGAAAATTTGACAACATTGCTAGAGGTAGTAACGATGCTTCAGTTTCTACTCATATATATATATTGGAGGTCAGTTCGTATCTCTTGTATCCTGTATATATGATTAAAAAAAAAATTATAAATCTTTTCCCCTCTTTTGAAATTCGTATTCTAAAGGTCCCCCTAATCACAAATATATAAAATTTATAGCAATATATGCACGGGATAACACGGAGGTCAGGTCGTCCTTTCTATGTGCCGGAGGTGACAACTTAACTAGCATCAATATATATATATATATATATATAAGAAGTATATTGACAGTTTGGAGCAAGTGCAGAGAAAATTACTTAAAATCCTTTACTTAAGAAACGAAAATATATATCCACCAATTGGCTATCCAAATCCTGGAATCTGGAATTAGTTGGGGGGGGGGGGGGGTCAATAAAAATTATTGAACCACAGCATTTAGGCTCCATTGGGCCCCTTGTACATCCTCCCTGTAGGCAGACCCTCGCCTAGGCCTCCAACCAACCTAATCTTGCGAAATAGGTGGTGATGCTGCCTAGGGGCATGCATCTCCTTTACATCGGCAACATTCTTAACTATTATAAAAATTTGATCTCCTAAGCTTGGAGAATAGAAGATTTCTATTAAGCTGCTATTTTATTCACAAACTACTTAATTATCATATAGATTGCAGTTATCTATTAAGTAATTTAAATATTCATGTTCCTACACTAAATTGTGTATTCAAGTGTATTCATTTATTTAGTGTATTTACTTATAAAGTAATGCAGATCTTTCTAGTTTTCCTTTGTAATTGAGGTTCGAACCTGTTGGGTAATAAATAAATAAAATAAATAAATAAAAATACTTAGTGTAAAAATCAGCCCGTTAGTAACATTTCAGATCTAGTTATTTTTATATATCGGAGGCAGAGAATTCGTCAGTTCAACCCATCGCTTCTGTAGGACAAGCGCAGCTCCCTGTTTTTTTACAGTAACAGGCTGATTTTTACACTATTATTTAATTAGTATTTTGAAATTGAATGGTATGGTCAAATTGTACTACAAATTTTCTGGCAGGTTTTCCAGTCCTACGCCATGAAACTGTCAATTCCATGATCAACATAGCGGCTGCGTAGAACTTTGCATAACTCTACCGAGAATTTTCAGAGGGGATAGTTGGAAGACTCATCAAAACGAAGCCACTCATGAAAATTCAGTTAGTAATCACTTTAAAAAAGGAGCATCGGACCCCGGACTAATGTGTATTTCATTTATAAATTTGGTTTTCACAATATTTGCCAAATATTATAGTACATGCGACCACCTACCACGGCTTTCTACAGAATAAATATGGCAAAGTCGATATTTATCATTTAAACACTTGATCTAAACATTTGTCATGAAAGTTACTAATTCTGGCTTAAAGTTGTGATAAGTACAATGATTTTTTCCAACTACAACATTAAATTGAGGAAATTTCACCGCTATGGCTTATTAATAGGGTTTCTACTATCCGCGCACTTAAATTCCCATCTTTTCCTGATTTTAACAATCTATTTCAAACTTCAATGACAGAGTAATATAAATAATGATGAATTGTTTATATATACCAAATATTTCCAAAGAAATCACCATTTAAGAATATCTGGAAATATTGTATTTCACACAACAAACGTCTTCCTCGTTATTTAGCTGGACTAATAATGTTACAAAATACTCTACTACATTTCAACTGAAAAAACGTTGATAACTTTAAAAAATTAACCTGTCGTCTAAATTATAAATGTTTTATACATATCACTTTATGATGCAAGTAAGGATTCGAGGGATTAATTAATTGACATGTAAACAAATAGAAAATGCAAAGACTGACAGACGATGAACTCCTGTACTAAACCCTATAAAGGGCAAGAAAAATATTTCAGTCGCAGTGTGAACAGGAATCAGAAGATCCCTGTGTTATAAGGTAATGTACATTCTATACGAATAAAAAGTGTAATACAAAATTCTGTATCTAACAAATGCCAATATTAACGTTTGTACTAAATTCCCATCTTTTCCCAGAGTTAGTAGACGCTCAGATTAGAATTTCCTAAAAACGTATGTTGGTCTATAAAGCCTAGATACAGATATAACACTGTCGCTACCTTAAATGTGAAGTTACATAGTTCAATATGTGCAAGCAAAGAACTTTCTATAAAATACAGGTGATCAATTCCAACTTATCCTCTACACGTTTCTCTGAACTAAATCGAAACATCGTTTGGAGATTTTGACCTAATGGATTTTCAGAAAAGACCTACCATGCTAAAATATTTTTAAATTTTTTATAATTTCCGACTATACCGGAAGCTGTCATCACCAATTTATTGCATTTATTACAAATAGTGTTACAAATTGATGTAACATTATATAAGCCAGTCAACAAACAAAGGAAATTTTGTATAAAAAATATTAATCAATGAATAATAAATAAATAAATAAACACCACATAAATTAGACAACCCCCAATTCCAAAAGCCAGGGCTTGTGCGAAAGGGGGTTACACATTGAAAAAACCCGGACATACAACCATTTCCTCCGACGGTGTCAGTGCCGGAGCAGGATTCGAACCCGGTGGTGCGATGTCCGTGTGATTAATCGCGATTGCCACCTTGCGCCTTAACCCACTTGGCTATCGACCAGACATAATTTACATATGACACTACACTCTATTGTGATGCAATATCTTAAAATTATTGTGTTGAGTTTAGTCCAGTGTTTTTGCTTCCATTCCTCTTAGATAAGTCAGTACTCAAAAATCCTCTATAAATTGATTTTGATATGTATGATATTTATTAAAGCCTAATTTTTTAAAGGCCATGCTCTATGGACAAATAGAGGACTTATAGATATCGTCTCTAAAACCCCAATCAATACCGAACATGAAACATTTATTTTGTGTCTGTTATGTAGGTAGTTCTTTAACGATGATATTGGCGTCGTTAAATTATAGTTACAATAAACTTCCTTATTTTTTCAAATGTGATGTGTCTTTTTATTCTATATAAGTATAACCATACTATTATGTGTACGCCTACGCCACCGCCTCATGGAAGGTTCGAAAAAGGCCCAGAGACGCCTCGAATGGTAGACTGGAACATTCTAGAATGTTCGAGTACATTCGACGTGGGTATATATAGAGCCGATCCAAGCACGCTGGGGACAGTTATGTAGGAGATGAGCAAGTGATAAGATAAGGTGGAGAACAGTAACTAGTTGTGAATTGTAATAGTAGTGAGACTATAGTAGAATAAACTTGTAATTAGCGAGTACTAATGTGTAATTGTAAGGACTAGTTGTTGTAATTAAGAATTAAGTGATTAATAAAGTTGTGGTTTATGAAGTCCTTGTTGCAATTTATTGAACCTACATCCAGGGTGTTTACTGGAAATTGTAAACACGTAACAATACTTTTTTTCTGATCGCAAATTCGTTATTATCACTTTCTCCAAAAAATTTAACTACCTGTCTTTTTATTTTTTTGGTTGGTTTGCGCTTGTGAGGTTTCTCCTATATTTTGCTGTTTATTTTCAGTTTTACTATTTACAATTTTTTGAACAGGCAGTGTTTGTTTGCTGGTTACCACAATGTAGCATTATCTGTTATGATTTTTTATTTGTGTAGTTTGTTTTACATTTTTTCTATTTATTTCAGAGTCATTCTTTATCAATTAAACTTTTCTTCTAGTAGTTTTTTATTCTCTTCCAACAATTTATTACTATTTTGTAATAATTGAAACTTACTTTCAGATGCTTCAAGGAGCTTTTTTAACATTATATATTCAAATAGTTTCTGCACTTCATAAGTACCTACTTGCCTGTTTTAAATTATCATGAATTTAATCATCAGTACTAGGACTAGGTGCACAGCATTTAACTAAAAGAGCCACTAATAATTTCATATTTTCTTAGTACACTTAATTTGTGAAATACTGCCGTACAATTTATGCACACTACTACTGAGCACTGTTTCTTACAACACAGAAAGCATCTTTTTGACTATCAGAATCATTCAGTTGATCCTCCTCGTCAGCCATCTTGAATAATACTTAGCCTTAATTTCTATGAGGGATTAAAAACTGAGAAAAAAGAGGGAGTTTTATTTAAAATAGCAAAGTTGAAGTAACTTCCAGTATGTAGGTATTAAGTTATTTAATAAAGAGAGATATTGCCTCAAGTAAAAGTAATTTTATTATATTGACTGGGGACTTTAATATAAATTTCAACGAAAAATGCACTTCCACAAAGTTATTGAAGGACCTATTCAGTTGTTATGAACTTACAATAACTTGCCCCAATGAAAATACCAGAATATTCACATATAGAGATGGTTACACCAGTTCGACTTGTATTGATATATGGCCACTAATATGCCAGCAAACATGTTTGACTGTCAATTAATAAATCCAAACATTGCAGATCATTTATTTCACTTCTTATGTATAAACTCATCTGCCATACATGAAATTCGAGGCAATCAAGTAGAAAATTACAAAGTTCTAAAAAAAAAGAAGCATTACAAGTAACAATATAGCACATCTAAATGTATTACTCAGTAAGGTTGACTGATTCTACTTATTTTACTTTAATGTAAATGATGGATTTTTGTTTTTTATAGAAACCATTGTATGGTACTTTAACGAGTGCTGTCCTGTCAAATAAAAAAAAATGTACAATAATAATGCAAATGATAAAAATTAGTTAACAGAGGGACTGATTAAAGAAAGCACTGAAATAAAAAATATGTTTTGGTTCATGAAAACTTCAGATTGTCAACAACTTAAAAATGAGTATCAAATAAAAAAAAAAGAATATAAGAAAAATATCAAAATTATCAGACATATTTTAAAAACAAAATAAATAATTCGTCAAATAAAACAAAGGAAACATGGAACATTATTAATTCTAGACTTGGTAGATGGAATAAAAATAATAAAAATATTATACTCAAGTGCAATTCAGAATATGTGTCTGACCCTTACGAAATCTCTGAATTATTTGCTTCCCATTTTTCCTCAATAGCAGAAAACAAGATTAAAGAGCATTTTGGTCAAAATATGGCATTACCTTGTACTACTACAATAAAAAATAATAAGGAATTTTGTATAGAACCTGTCACGGAGAAAGAAATTATAGACATAACTAATACACTTAAAAATAAATTTTCCTGTGGCACTGATGATATATCTCTTTTCATTCTTAAGAATATTAACATAAATATTATTGGTCCTTTAGTGTATATGATAAATCGATCGTTTTGCCAGGGTCATTTTCCTGACATATTCAAAATTGCGCGTGTTATTCCACTATTTAAAAAGGGCTGCTCTGAAGAGATTGACAATTACCGACAGATATCTATACTCAGCACCATATCTAAAATTATTGAAAGGGCTTTTTATGTGAGATTGATTGAATATGTTGAAAAAAATAATTTTTTAACACCATCACAGCATAGCTTTAGATCTGGCAGATCAATATGTCAGTTGCTAAATTATGTACATTCTTGTCTAGATGATGGAAAGTACGTTTTGTCAATGTTTTTTGACCTATCTAAGGCTTTCGACACTGTTCACTCCGAAAATCTTTTAAGCAAACTATTTGACCTTGGAATTAAGGATACTGCCCTGAGATGGATCCAGACTTACATGGAGGGACGGTCATTAATGGTAAGCTACAATAATAACATGTCATCCATTCATAATGTCAAACTTGGAGTACCCCAGGGCTCAGTTCTTGGACCCTTGCTTTTTATGCTATATGTTAATGACCTTCCTGATTACATAAAAAGTGCTGGGCATGTCACCATGTTTGCTGACGACACGACAATTTTAGTATCGGCAATAAGAAATGATAATCTCCAGTTGTATGCTGAAAATGTTGTAAATTTATTAAGGTCCTGGTGTGATAGAAATCGATTAATATTAAACACGAATAAAACGATGATTATAAATTTTCACATTGGAAAACCTCTACCTATAAATTTTAAAATATTTGATATAGAGCTAGGAGAAGAAATTAAATATCTTGGTACCTCCTTAGATTCTAAACTATCATGGAACAAACATATCGATGACGTGTGTAATAAATTAAATAAAGCTTATTTTGGCATCTTACAATTGAAAGACACGCTAGACGAAAGTGGTCTATTGAGTATTTATTATGCCTTAGCCTACTCGCACATTTCGTTAAACATCATAAGTTGGGGGTGCGGAAGTAAATGTGTAGGGTATTTGTCCTACAAAAAAGACTAATACGTCTTATATTTAACTTAAAGTACAATGAAAGTTGTAGAACAGCTTTCAGAGAAAAAAAATTCTGACTCTCCCATGCATATATATCTTTAAATGTCTCATGTACAATAAAAATAACATCTGCTCGTTTGTTCAAGTTGCAAATACCCATCAATACAAAACCAGACATGGGAAGCTCTTAAGTATCCCATCGCATAGAACAACTTCTTTTAAAGATTCGTCATGGTATAACTGCGTTAGTCTGTACAATGCAATACCTGAATCTGTGAGAGAAATAAAGTGCCCCAAGTTATTTAAAAATAAAGTTAAAACCATGTTATTAGAGGGTGCTTTTTATAGTGCTGACAAATTTATGTCCGGATTTTCCTAACCTGTTTATACACTGTTAAAACCCGTTTATACACTATTTGTTATATATTATTTTGTTGCTTGTATTTACATTATTAATATGTGTATGTGTGTCTATATATATTTACGTATGTATTTTATTTTGCTGAGTAATTTATATACTTGTCTGACATGCCATATGTACTCTATGTATCTTATGTGGTTAATACAGTTTATTATTATTAGTATAACCAGAGACAATAAAATTTTTTAAAACAGTTTAGTATAATTTAGTAGGTGTTTCCGAAAATCCATTCTCCCAAAATTTCAAAATGATATTTCTATTCAGTCCTGCGATACATCTTTGGGAATAGGTTAAAAACGAACACCCTGTATATGTTCTATTTATTCATTAGCAACAAAAATGTATTAAATCAAAATTGATTTGACACTTGACAGGCTATTGACCAAGGTCCTTCCAAGATTCTGCCAATTGTTCCAATATTACTTAATATGATTTAAAATTTAATAAATTTTCATCTCGCAGGAAGACAACACCAATTCCGGCCATCTAATCAAATAGGTCATATCGATTCAATGATTGCTTACTTACCTTTGATTTCCAAATCTCTTCTTACAAACAGGACAGACATTCAACTCTGTTACTAACACATGCTGACTTTGCAACGCCAATTTCATTTCTTGACATTGCAAATGTTCAGCGTACAGAAGTCCTTTCATTAAATGGACTCGTCGCCGCTCTTGGATGACTTTGTGTAGTGCCACAGATAAAAATTTGTAAATTCTGGAAACCGGTACACTATCAGGAAGAATTTCTAGTGCCTCTAGGGGGTTCATGCGACCAGCATGCTGTTCTAGAAGCTGGAGTGCCAATTCCAGGTCCGGTTGAGCAGTTTTTGGGGATAAATTCAAACCGGGAAGGTTTAATGGGCAGCTGTTTGGATCCAAAACGAGTTTTATTAATGAGACATATACCTATAAAAAATAATGATCCAAGAAATATTACATTTATTATTTTAGAGGACACAGCAGCACTCAAGAGCTTGGAAGTAGTACTTGACGCACATTTAGGACCTCAATCACTGTGCTTCATTTACTTTTAAGATAGGGTGATTAGTATTTAGCATTTAAATTGCTTGGCGCTTTTTTTTTTTAATTTGGGGTACTAATGGCTATGGAATGCGCTGACTCCGTTAGTTCATAGACTTTTCAACTATTTTCAAAAAGAGTCAATTACTTTTGAAGTAAATGAAGTCCCATTTCAGTATGTAAAATAATTTAAACAGTAATATTAATCCTTTATAAGTACACTTCTGAACAAGTCTTAACATACTTCATTAATAAATTGGCATTTTTTAAAGAGAGCCACACATTTTTAAGGTTTAACCGAATCAAAAACTTCTAACTGAACTATATACAGAGTGACCCATTTAAAAGCGGGGCATTGTTTTAAAATTTTTATTTGTAGACCAATTTAAATGATTTTTTTTTATTATAGAGCTTGCGTGCAAAATTTCAGATCGAAATTAAAAATTTCAAGGGCTATTTCGATTTTTTTTTTTCAAGGCCAAAAATCCAAAAAAGTATTAGCAATTTTTTTTATCTCAAATCTGACTACGCCACTGGATTTAGAATACCTTCAAATTTAGCCTAGCCTAGCAAATTTAACAAAAAACTATTGGTTTCTAACAGAAACAACATAAAAACATAATATTTTTAGTCGCAAACTCCTCTATAAAATCCTTATTTTTACTATAAGGAACGTAACCAGACTGCAACCAACAGCTGCTCTCCGGGCTATGTGCCCCGCCGAGCGCTGAATTACAAGTTACAAGCCTGGCGCGTTAAGTGTAATAATTGCATATTACCATCAATACGCTAATGCTTCGGTTGCAACAAACACCAGCCGAAAGACTGATCCTTCTAAAAGGAGCTCTCGTGCCAGTCGTCATACACCACTTGCAGACTGCAGTTTCGAGCTGTTAGCTCTCGTCAGTGCAAGGTAGGCATGTGACGACCGACACGAGGATCACTTGACTATTTAATACATTTCGGTATCTTTGGGATAGCGACATGTAAAATAGTCAGCAGGCGCCATCTATCGGTCCAGTGTCTGTTGCAATCAAAAAATAAATAGTCTGACTGGGCTTAGAATAGTTCAAATGTGCTTTTAGAGGGCGGAATATTAAAACAATGTTTTTAGTCGCAAACTCCTCTATAAAATCCTTATTTTTACTATAAGGAACGTAACCAGACTGCAACCAACAGCTACTCTCCGGGCTATGTGCCCCGCCAAGCACTGAATTACAAGTTACAAGCCTGACGCATTAAGTGTAATAATTGCATATTACCACCAGAACGCAAAGGGTTAAACGGCTAAACGGTTGCAGTCTGGTTACGTTCCTTATAGTAAAAATAAGGATTATATAGAGGAGTTTGTGACTAAAAATTATATGTTTTAGTATTCTGCCCTCTAAAAGCACATTCGAACTAAGCTAAGCTCAATCAGACTGTTTATTTTTCGATTGCAACAGACACTGGACCGCTAGATGGCGCCTGCTGACTATTTTACATATCGCTATCCCAAAGATACCGAAATGTACTAAATAGTCAAGTGATCCTCGTGTCGGTCGTCACATGCCTACCTTGCACTGACGAGAGCCAACAGCTCGAAACTGCAGTCTGCAAATGGTGTGTGACGACTGGCACGAGAGCTCCTTTTAGTAGGATCAGTCTCTCGGCTGGTGTTTGTTGCAATCAGAACATTAGCGTATTGATGGTAATATGCAATTATTACATTTAACGCGCCAGGCTTGTAACTTGTAATTGCAGTCTGGTTACATTCCTTATAGTAAAAATAAGGATTTTATAGAGGAGTTTGCGACTAAAAATTTATTATTGTCTTCCCAATATCTCCACTTTCTAAGGTCTGATGATTTTTAGTTTATGGGCTTTATTTTTATTTACATAATCCTCCAACACCAGCTTTGATAATAAAAATAATTGCAAGACTTGCTAATAAAAATGAATTAAGTGGTTCGATAATGAACTGCGCGAAATGAGAAATCGACTTCAATTTTTGCATGCATATGCAAAAAGAAATCCAACCACGGATAATATTTCTGTACTGAAAAATTTTAAATCCTATTATAATCTAGAATTACGAAAACACAAAAGACACGCTCATAATAATTACATAGCTTCACACAACAATCCCCAACAAGCAATGTGGAAACTGATAAATGATAGTAAACCCGGTTCTGTACAAGTTACTGATAAGATTACGTCAAATGATTTCAACAAATGCTTTGCTAATGTAGCTGAAAATATAGTGAATGAATTACCACCAAGTAACAATGTCTACACTGATTTTCTGGAAGACTTCGTAACACCTAACATATTCAATTTCGCTATTGTTTCTACAGAATCCGTACTTATGACAATAAATAACTTAAAAAATAAAAAAAGCAAAGATGTGTATGACATGAGCACAAAAATAATAAAGGCAATCAAATATTCTATATTGGAACCCCTAACGGCATTAATAAATATAAGTATTAGCACCAACATATTCCCAGATTGCTTAAAAATATCAAAGGTTGTTCCCATCTATAAAAAAAATGATATTGTTATGTGCTGCCCTCTAACAGAGAGGAGAGTTGTAATTACTCCCTGGCCAGAAGGGTGGCGCCATCTGTGGGCCAACTGGCGAACCACCATTTAGTAGTGCCTAAGAAAATTATAGAGAATTCCAGTATCTTCTGGAAAGTTCTACAATGATATTCTGGACATTCCAAGTGGGTATATAAAGAGGTGAAGCCAGCAGATGGGGGAACAGTACAGTACAGTTTAGTGAAGTATAAGGAACAGTTCAGTTTAGTATCCAGTACAATTCTGGGTAGTCTGTGGTTCTGGTTACAAAGACAGTTTGTAGAAGAAGAGTTCAGTTGAGTGAAGTAGGCAATACAGAGTTTTTAGGTTAGATAAAGTTGTCAAGTTTAGGAAGAAAAGTACATAGTGTTTTAAAAGTAGTGAATTCATATTAGATTAAGTTATTATTAGTTGTGTGATTTTTAAGTATTTACTAGTGTAATTTTAGTGATTAAATAAATCAGTGGTTTGTGAAAATTCTTGTTGCAAGTTATTCGAATCCACGGAGTGTTTACTGAAAATTGTAAGCACGTAACAATATAGACAATCCCACTAATCATAGGCCTATCTCGGTCATACCATCTTTAGCTAAAATCTATTAATTTTAAAAGTTCAGTTACCCACCTATTTTAAGAGTCAAAACCTATTTAATCCAAATCAATTTGGATTTAGGAACAAATTATCAACTACTTTGGCTATAGACAAATTAACAACTATTATTAACTCAGGCTTTGAACAGAAACAATACATTTGCTCTAAGTTCTTAGATCTAACTAAAGCTTTTGATTGTGTATCACATCAAATCCTCATTAACAAATTGTATTTTTAAGGCTTCACCACAGATAGTGTCATGCTAATCAATTCGGACTTGAGTAATAGGCAACAATATGTTCTTTACAGAAATATCAAATCTGACAAGCTTGGTGTGAATGCTGGTGTCCCACAATGTTCAGTCCTGGGACCAGTTCTCTTTCTAATTTATATCAATGATTTGCCTCTTTCGATAGATAGTTCTACTTCTGCCATCTTATTTGCTGACGATACAAATCTTACTGAATGTAATATTAACTTAGATGCTTTATTGGAAGGAATGTTGAGAACCGAATCAAAGATACAAAATTGGTTTCTCTCGAACCAACTGAATCTTAATAATTCAAAGACTGAGACAATGGTGTTTGGCTTCAGAAATATGAACCAGATAGAAAATCCAGATTCAGTAAAGTTTCTCGGTGTTTACTTGGACTATAAACTATCATGGGAAAATCACACAAACTATACTTGCAAGAAAATTTCAAGAAATATATATCTACTTCGCAGTTTGGCTCATCGGGTATCAACAGAAACCCACGTCACTGCTTATCACAGCCTTATTCACTCTGTAATATCTTATGCTATCCTTGTATGGGGGCATGCTAGCTCAGCATCTAGTGTATTTTCCATGCAGAGACGAGCAATAAGGGTAATTGCAGGACTCAAATTTAGAGACGACTGTAAATTCAAACTAATCGATTTGAAAATTTTAACTGTCCCCTGTATATATATTCTGCAATGCTTAATTTACACAAAAAACAACTTAAGCATGTACACTACTCATGACGAATTTCACTCATACCCAACGAGATACCGACATAACTTGGCTATTAACTATTTAAGACTGTCAAAAACTAGAGACGCACTGCATACTGGGGCCTCAAGTTCTATAATGCTCTACCTCCAGAGATTAAACTCCTTATGGAGATATCATTTAAAAACAGGACTAAGCAGTTTCTTATACGTAATGCTTTTTACTCTATATACAGGAATTCTTAAATAGTGACTTAACAAGAATATAACAATCACTTAGCTGAAGATGAAAATGTTTATTGTTTTTTTTACTTATTAATTTTGTGTTCAAAAATAATTTTATCATTTTTACCTATATTTTTACCTAATTTTATTATATATATGTATATTTAGCTTTTTACAATTTTAGTGTTCTTTAAACTGTTTATATTTGTAATTATATGTATTGCTGTGTTCAAATTTTTGACCTGTGTAAATACTTTTGTATGTTTAACACCAATAAATTATCTTATCTTATCTTAATGAAAATGAAATTGAAAAAAATCGAAATAGGCCTTGAAATTTTTAATTTCGATCTGAAATTTTGCACCACAGTAGAGTTATTGAAGTTCTATAATTTAAAAAAAAATCATTTAAATCGGTCTACAAATAAAAATTTTAGAAAGCTGCCCCACTTTTAAATGGGCCACTCTGTATAAAGAGGACTAATTTTTCATAAAAAAACATCCACTGTAAAGTAATAGCTTACATTCTGCGTTCCTGGTGTACCTTTATCGAAAACTTTCCTACAATATTCGGCTGCTTTTTCTACATCTCCTAAGGCCCGTACATAAATAGTCAGAGCCTCCTCATGTTTATTTAGCTTCCCTAAAATTATAGCTCTCTCCTCTAACAGAGAATCTGTTGGAAAACTACTTAAAATATTCTCGGCAGTGTATCGTCTACTATTCTCTAGAAACTGTAACAACTTCTTTCGTGTATGTTCAGCAACAGCGGGGCCTTCAGTAACGATCTTTTCCCTATACTGGTGAACTAGCGCATTATGGAAGAGGGGATTTGAATCTTCCCAAGTATGCACTACATGTTCTAGGTATGGTATCACTACCGATTTGTGCGACTTGAGAAGGAAGTCTAGAACACGTGGACGAGGAAGAGCCTCAACTTCGGCAATATCTTCAGTAAAAATCTACAAGCGCAAATATTTAGCGTAGGTCAATTATTTTCCTTAAATTTACCTTTAACCCCTCTTCGGGTGAATCTGCCAGGACCCAATCAGCAAACTCAAGGATCAGTCCCATATTGTCAGAACCTAAATGTTGAAGATACCCAATGGTCCTTTCAATGCTTCCCTCAGACTGTAAGAGCTCTAATGCTCTTCTATGTTGTCCTTTCGTTTGATACAAAATTATTAATTCATTATGCTTACCCATCTTTTTTAGTATTTTTTCAGTTTCGACTAAATGGCAATGGTTTAAACGCAGTAGTGGTGCCACGAGAGCATCATTTGTCTGCAGGTAACATTTAAGAAGAGTTGTATCAATTATTTGTAACAGCTGATTAGTTGATTTGCTTGTGGCACGTTCATTTAGATTGCCTCTAGCATTAACAGTGGCCTGGAATAGAGATTTTTAAATGTATTTCCGTTAAAAAAAAAATGGTTTCAACACACTTTAACATAGTTCAGTTCGATTAAAAAAAAAGTTAAAAGCCGTCTCAAGGTAAAAATTTATTAAAAGAATCGTAATTCTATGAGTTTAATTATACTCTCTCAGTAAAAGCATGTGTAAAAAATAAGCTATACTGTTAGATGGTTATTAGGCAAACATGCCAGAGATGGTGCTGCTCTTCAACATTCGCTAGAGACCTTATAAAGTAGAGACTGGCCACTCGGCCCAAGTGGATGCATAATGGCGGTGGTTTGTGTCTGAGCGTGTGTATCAGTGTGTTTACAACTTATCGCAAGGTCAAAGGTTGCAGTATCTGTTTTGACAAAGTGGAAAAATATATGTAAGTAATAACGTTACCATTAATTGTTTCGTGACCAAATCAGTCGTAACAGACTGTTATTTTAATTTTAACGTATTACATTGAGTCTAATGACACTATGCTCGTCAAAACAAAAGCAACTCCTATTGGCGCTGAAATTATGCATCCACTTTTCATACGGACCAATCAGTGCCTCCCACTCGAGTGGCCAATCTCTACTTTATAGAATCCCTAACATTTGCTAGAAGGGCATACACATGCAGGATCTTATAAAAAGAAGAAGCGTATTCCAGAAAATATATTTACAAGTATAAAAGATCAAAACTGATGCACTCTATGCACCACCGCCCTAGTGTAAATATGTCACACTTTGATTTATTCCATTGTAAAGATTTATGCACTCAATGATATTATCGACATTAAGGTTCAGTCTTTACAATTGGATTTGCTTAAAAGCCTAAATTTCAAATTTCATGACAGTTTTTACTCTAACCCATCAAACTAGTAACAGAAAGACACAAAAATATCTGTTGAATGATTTTTTTGTAGGAAAGTAGATCCCATCAAGTACAATTTAAAAAAAAAACTGATCAATCCTTCCAAATATAACCAAAATATAGAAGTGTATCGTTTAAAAATGGTTCAAGTACCTGTGTATCTGAGGAATGTAGACGATGCCTCATTTCAGTCAGGTAATCGATAAGAGCAAGTCGGCTTGTTTCTAGCTCTTTCTCAGTAAGATCTCTGACAGGTTCGGGATATTCACTACCTTGTTGTTGCTGCGGTAATAAATCAGGGAATAGTCGTATTACATCATACGCATCTGTTCCTAATTTAAGAAATTCCTTCATACTTTCATGGAACTGTTTTCTATGGAACAAATCATAAGCCAAAAGTGTTTGAATATGGTGAATCTTCTCTTTCTTCTCATCTTCTGATTCATTTGAAATTTGCTATAAATAATAACAATAATAATCTTTATTGATGCAAATCTCCAAAAGACCATCGGCTAATATCTCAGTCAAAGTTTGCTATAAAATATGGCAGTGAAATTTTGGTAAGTTATACCTTTGTAATAGAGGATGGAACCCACACCAAACTTTAAGGGATGACTACTTAGACCAATTGAAGACGTTTTGTGGAAAAATATATTCAATTGAAATTTGCAAATTTTTTTTTCAAAAAGTACCATTGCCTACCTTGACATGTAGGAGAGAGCGCATAAAGATTTGTAATATTTGGAACAAGGTAGAAAACATATGGAAAGATTTTCCGTTTCATAAAGAAATCTTGGTTTTTTATAAAGTTACAGCATTTTGAAATTCTCTACCATAATACAAAAAAATCTGTCCAAATGAAGTAATGGCTAGTTATATATCCTTTTTATTTTTCCCTGTTTCTCTGAAGAAAAGTAGGTAGTTACTATGTTTTTTATGATTAAAACATTTTATAATAAAAAAAATTGCAAAAGATACACCAGAGTTATTCATTATATTAGAACACTACAATTTCATTCAAACTTACTGCACAATTCCCAAATTAATATGTGAATAATATATTAAATCTTGGAAGGAATTCATTGTCGTACAGATTCTTATTAAGGGTGTACAGAAAAATTTCTACATGGTTCACTAATTTCCTTTTTATTTAATAACTATAAATATTTAAGTATTACACACAAACATGAATAAAGTCAGTACATTTCTTGGTGTTTTAAATACCTACATATCTATTATTGAAACTATAAATCATATCAAATTATACCACAGCACAAGACATGTGTTCCTGATAGCTAAATTCGGTGATTTACTAATATTCTTTTATGCCAACTAAATACACGCAACCCACAATACCTCAAGATGTTCTGTGTGTCACCGAGGTTTTGTTTGAAACTGCTACAGATAAACATAAAATCACGTCGTGATTACAGTTCATATAGTCCTGTATGTCGCCTAGACTAGTGTGGGTTCTGTGTTATCGACAGGACAATGTAATTCGATTATTTACAAATTTACTCGTGATTGATTGGTGCATGCAAACACAATCTTAAGTTGAAAAACTGAATTTGAGGACACTATTAAATCACTTATTAAGTTGTACTTATCTAATAGAGTTCAGTATATCTTATAATGAATTTGATAGTAAAAAATTCATTACTATTTCTGGGTTACTACAAAAGCATTTTCGTTTGACATTGATTCTCATTAACACTACCAATTGGTAGTCTCTTTTAATTAGGGCAAAAATAAAGTTCTAAATAATATTAAGAACTCTTTTAAATAAATATATGAAAATTACGTAATTTATTTTCTGCCCAAAAAAATTAATGTTACTTACTGTAAGTTTCAAAGCCAATTGAAATTGTTTAGCATCAACTAAAACTTTCCTTTGTTTTGCTACATCAACAGCTTGAATTGCCCAAATTTGGCTTATGGACGCTGCATACAATAACCCTTGTTGAGCTTGTACGATAAATCGTACTTTTGATAATTCCGGCAAGGTTTGAACTAAACCACTAGGCTCCAAAGTTAAAACCTTTAAAAAACATTTAATAATCAGGTATTCAACAAATTCAAATATAGGCACTTTGTTACAAAGCTAATAATTCTGTCAGATGATGACTTACTGAAGTTCTAAAATAAATACCTTAATAATAAATTACCTCAATACAGTCTGAAAGAATTCCCAATGCATAAGGTTCATCCCATGCCAAAGTGGCAGGAACATCAGACCATCGAAGGGCCTTATTGCGCTCAGTCTCTCCTTTTACATTAACAAGTACTGTTTGAGTCTCACGGCATAAGGCAAACGCAGTGTCAGACACACGAACAATGCAAGGCTCGTTAGAACGAGTACTGCTAGTAGGGAACAGATCGGTTTGTTTTCCAGTTAACTAAAAACAATTGATCATAGAACTTACTTGTTACAAATAGTTTTCAGAATAAACAATTAGATTCTTATAAAGAATATCACATATCACCTCCAGAAGAGCATATTCTCCACGATATCCAACGCAGATAGACTCCTGACACCAGACCATCGAACGTGGTATATCAGTTAAATTTATGTCATCCATTAATGTTAAAAATTCGTTATTTTTAAAATAATATAGTTGTATTTTACGTTTTACAGCCACTGCCATACGAACTAAGACACTTATATCGCCAGTCATTGATGTTTGTTTCTAAAAATTATTTAGGGAAAAATAGAGCTTAATATAAAAATCATTTTCTTCAGACCATACAATGTGCTTAAGTGGCACATTGAATGGTCTAAGAAATAAACTAAATCACCAAGAACTAAAATTAATACAGTCAACAAATGTTTAGAGCACACTTCTTCTTTAATATAAATTTAATATAATCTGTTAACCTTCAAATAGCAAATAAGGCTACTTTTAAAAACCGTACATATAACTGCAAGAGCTATTTAGTAACTTTGAAACAAACTATTACATGCGGCTATACATCATATTTCTTACCTTAACATTAATAGCAAAAAATGTGGCTCCTTTACTTTTTTGCACTTGACAAATAGTTGTAAAGTGTATAGCGTTTAAGTCATGTACTTGAACTAAATTATCTAAAAAAGATATTATAGCAGAATGGGTAAAATTTCCTAAATCTAACAATCTACCTGTCAAACTTATTAGTAAATTATGATCAGCTATTACTTCCAGCTGTTGTACAGGTTTTTTACTAAAGGATTTATGATATCTCATCAGTTGAACTTCACATTTTTCATCAGTTCTAACTAAATTATACATACAAAGGTGTCCCTGTCTTGTGCCAATCAGTAGGTTATCATCTGAAAATAAATATATTCATATTAATAAGTCCTTTTGTGAGATTTCTTCATTTAAAAAAGATACCATAAGCTGCAATTGATTCTACTTGATATGTTAATTTTAACAAGGAAGAAATTTGATAGGCTTCGTGCATTTTAAACGATTTTTAAAATTTCCAAAAATTACAAATCTACTCATTGACAGAAGATTGACACTCAACAAAATAAACAACGAATGGCATCCAGAGACACCAACTGACCAACTTGAAAATTCTAGGAGCACAACATTTGAAATAAAAAGTAGGCTTGCTTTTCAAGTGCTTGAAGCTTGAAACCCTAGAGGTTTCAAAATTAATACTGTGATTGGTGCATAATTGGCAATTGTCAGTTTCCAACTTTCATCAGCCAATCAGTATTCTTGTTTTAAAAAAGTCAGGGCTTCAAGAACTTGAAAAGAAAGCGATCAGTAATGCCTAAATCCCCTAGACAAAATGTTTTAGCGCTAGGGCGCTAGTGTCACTGCCACTCAGTGCCGTCCGCCATCTTTCAAAGTTTGAAATAAGAGGCAGCAGACTATATAATTTTGTCAATTTTCTTACCATTGAAAACCTTCTTATTGAAAAGTGATAAAGCAATCCATATTAATTGATAACTTATTTATAATAACAGTTTTAATTTAAAGTTGACTTATCAAGGTAAGGAGTTATAATATATTTCTGTAACCTTCAGTTTCAAAAATAACGGTTTTTTATCAAACCAAAACAAAAAATAGACCAATATTTTCTTCATAACTTCTGCCTTAGGTATACAACATTTCTAAACATAGGGTTGTACTTAACTATGAAATATTACATAACAAAAATACTTCAGAGGACAGTATAAACCTGCTAAATTATTGAAGTGAATCGAAAGTGTTGATTGGGGCTTACCTATTTCAATCAACTGTGAAGAACTGGTCTCGAACTGTCGAATAAATCTATCTCAATCTGAGCTAGGGTTTTGCTGATATAGTATACACAATCATATTTTTCAGATGCCACGGACAAAAGTTATTGTTAAGAAAACAAGACAAGAAGATGAGAGAGAAGCCAATTTAAGGATTATTTTACAAAATTTAGAAAGTGGAAGTAAGGAACAATATAATGGTAGTAGTAAAAATATGTGTATTTAAATTTTTTAGGAAAAGATATGCTTACAAAATTCGCAGAAAAAAGGAGAGAAGTGCTTGAATCCTATGAATTATTTGTAAATGAAGTAAAATTGCAAGTTCCATATAAATATCTACACATGACTATAAGAGAAATCGTAAGTTGCATTTTATTTATAATACAGTGATATGATGATTAAAATACCCCATTTAATAACAAATAAATGGTTAGATGTGATTTACAGCATCAAACTGCTTCGTCCAAGAGCAAGCCATAGAAAATTTTCACTTATGATCATAAAAAACAACTTCTAATTCATTTTATGATGGAACGTGTGGTCTGACTCATTTTTTATATTTCAGGCAGAGTCTGCATCTATGGAGGCCACAAGATCAGTTCAATGTATATCTAAAGCGGACTTACTAAATGCTACAAGAACTGTAAAAAGAGAACGAAGAACTGTTAAGAGAAGTGCCTCGTTTGCTGATGATGAAGGTAAATTTAGATTTACTATACTTAGTATATTCGCATTTCGCATTCACACAATATAGGTAAACAAATGCAAGCGAATTTATGGCTGATCGACCAATAGTAATGAGGGATTCAGCAAATTAGACCTTGGCATGTGTTTTTTTTATTTACATATGAATCTGAAATGTGAATATGCTATAAAGTTCATGCTTCTACTCTGTCTTAAACTTTTATGTCAAGTAAGATATTATCCGCAAACCTTATGTAAATAATTACTTAAGTTCAAATAATTTTTTTGTTTTTTGCAATAACAGCTTCTTGACTGATCTTCGCCAAATTTGCTAGAGGAACTTTTTTTATTCTAAGAAACGATAATTTATGTATTACACCACGTTAGATCATAGAGGACGCCGCAGGACCTGTATCTGATGATGAATTTTTTAAAAAATATTTTACGAAACGTGGTGCTTCTGACCAGAAAATTGATGAGGGCGCCATTTCCATGTATAAAAAGTACGCCTGGTAGAACTTGTTATCTCCAACTATTTTCGAGGAAAGTGCCATTAAACATTTCATTAATTTTTCGAAAGAAATTTGAATTTGTGTTTCAAAAAATTATTGAAATGTTTAACGATACTTTCCTTGAAAACGGTTGGAATTATCAAGTTCTACCAAGTGTACCTTTTACATGTAGAAATGACGCCCTCGTCAGATTTTCTGGTCAGAAGTACCACGTTTCGTCAAAAAAAAAAAATTAAAAAAAATCATCATCAGATACAGGTCCTGCGGTGCCCTCTATGATCTAATGTGATGTAATACATAAATTATTGTATGTAAGTAAGTAAGTAAGTATTTACTCGTCCATTTTGATTAAGTTTACATAATATAGGGCAGGTCAAGTGTTAATAAATAAAATGTAAAATTTACAAAGTTCTAAATAACGAGATACAGGAATAACCAGTGTAACAAACAAACAAATATACAAGAGTACATTTAAATATGCAAGCGTAAGATATGATCATCTTAATATGGTCATAAAACAATATTAAATAAAACTAATGAAACATAATAAATTATAATAAATTGTAGTGATATTGTGAACGATTCATCTTTTGGAGTCTGAAGGACTTTATATATATTTCAAAAATGAATGTTAACGTTCACAAAATTAGGGTTCAAGATGACTGTTTCAGACGGAGAATAATATGAAAATTTATACTTACTGTTCGTTTCTTGCTTAACTGCTGCTCTGATGGTATCTATTGGACATCGTAACACTATAAACCTAACACTGGATGTACTAACACTTTCTTAAAATTATACCTGAAAGGGAATTTTGTTAGAAAACACAATTAAAAGACAATATAAAGTTCAAAAATATATATTGAATCTTCAAAAATTTATGTTTTTACAACAACTTTTAAGAAATATGTTTAACAAACACTAGTCTGGCCCGTGTACAACACATGGTGAGGAACGGAACGATTTATAATGTACCAACTACCATCCAAAATGCAGTTTTGTGAGCTAACGATTACACAAAAAGATTCAAGAAAAGTTCAATGTTTCTGAAATTTGGTGGGCTTTTGCTTGCCTGTCTTATTCACGTATTTTTATTTCAATAACAATTTTGGTCGCTCCTCAGAGCTTGAAAATGCTTGAATCGCTACTATTTTGAATTGTATTCTGCAATTACAATTTTATACGTTCTGGCAAGGCGGTCCCATGCACATGGGACAATGGATGTGTCATCAGCAAATATAAAAATGTTAGAAAATTTTAGATCGTTTGTATAAATTAAGAACAGCAAAGGTCCTAAAATTGACCCTTGCGGAACCCCTATGGTTGTGGGTAGTATATCAGATTTGTAATTATTGACCTCAGCATACTGTGCCCTATCCTTTAGATAGCTTTTAAACCATTCTAGGGCTTGACCACGTATCCCATACTTTTCCATTTTAATTAGAAAAGTTTTGTGACATACCAGGTCATTGTTTCTTAGAATAAAAAAAGTTCCTCTAGCAAATTTGGTGAAGACCAGTCAAAAGGCTGTTGAGTTATTGCAAAAAAACGAAAAAATAATTTGAACTTTGACACCCTGTATCTTTTTTCACAGCAACATTTTACTAAAGCGTATTTGGTTATATCCTCATATTTTGCCCCAAAGAATCCACCCGTGAACTATGGCCTATTTGTTATTAATGCAATGGTCCACTCTGTATATAGAAAAGCATGCGATAAAACCTTAATTGTGACTAATAACAAGAATCTCCCACTTTCCTTAATTTTTTGAGTCCTTTGTTAACAAGTATTTAAAAATTTAGTTATAAAATGTTCCCAGTATAATACAAAGGAACACGATTTTTCTTAAATACGTTCAAACAGCACCACTTTATTGCTGTACAAAAAAACCGCTGCCCAATTAATCACTACTTCCACATCCAGCTTTTGTATCCAAGTCTTATACACACTAAATAAAGGATAAAGCAGAGGGGATAGTGGTTCCTCTCTGGGCCTCTCAACCATGGTTTCCCTTTAGAGTCCCTTGGCTCTTGTATATACACTAAATCCCAATTTAATTTCTTACTTTCTTTAATAATGGGGTGGGGGTGGTAGAGGAGGTGGCGAACGCCAAAAAAAGTTGTTGAAACATTTCATTCTTGTATACACACTAAATCACATTTTAATTTTTTTACTCCCTTTCATAATAGTGTGGGAGTGGGGTGGTATTGGGGGTATAGTGAGGGAGGGGTGGCTGATGCCAAAGAAAATTTTGAGACCTTGACTTTTCATACATGCCCTAAATTGCAATTTTATGGACTCTTACCTGCTTGCTTTAAGTTTATCATTAGTTATTTGCAGTAAAAATGCGTTTATCTGTTATCTCAAAAATGTTGGCTAAAGTTACAACCTCATTTTAACACCACTGTTTAACATAAGAGAGAGAAATTCTTGAACATCTTAAAAGTCAGTTTTATAATTTGAATTTGATGCCGATTTAAAACGATAAAAAGTTTATTTGTTTTGTTAGTACATAAATCACAACTTTTTATTTCTTAACGTGTAGTGTAGTTATTTTTACAGTCTAAACTAAATTTTCATTAAAAAAGAAAGTATTTCTAAAACTTTAAAAAATACTGCGTTGCTTTGAAATACAGAAAAAGGAATGTCTTTTATCATAATCTAACCCTTTCACATAATGTAATCCTGTTCTGCCATAACCCCTCATCTTTCATTGCATCTAATTAGGGTATTGGGGCCTCTGGCCATCATAGGTTATCTTACAGCTGAAAGCGTTACTTCAGGTGGAAGAAAGTCGAGAAGTAAAACCAAACCATACCAATCTAGACGGGCAACAAGATCTCTCTCAAGGACCAATACACAAAAGCAGACGGCATATAAAACACCAGCTAATAAGGGAACACCACCTAACGCTTACGGAGTTGTTACTCCAAAGGTACGTATCAAGTTGCACTGAAATTAAAAACATTTTTCTAACGCCTAAGTATGTCACGATTAAATAATCTGTTCAATACTTTAATGAAAATAGAAGGCCCAAATAGCACAGTATGAAGTAAAAAGTTTTCACAGCTAAATTCGGATTGCGACAGGCATTGGGATGACCATCGATTATCTGTAATTTGGTTCTAATATCTCAAGGCTATTTATTTCAAATATTTCTTCTGCTATAACATTACTGTTGCGGGATTGCACAACTAATTCAGTGCGGTTACTATTTGAATTCCTGAATCAGCTATAAAATGCTTTATGCTGCGAACACAGTGAACGCCGGTTACCTGCTCTCAGGTAATCGGCACTGACCCGCGCTTGTAAGCTTCGAGAATGATTGCATGCAGAATCGGCGCTGATAGTCGGTACCGACCATTTTACTGAAAGCTGGTTTCTATATATAATGGATATTGAAAGATTAATTGCGGCCATATTTGTAAAAGATCGTATGTAGGATAAAACAAATAGATTTCATTTTAATAGAACTGTTGGATAAAAATTGGAGGGAAATTAGTGATGAAGTTAATGAAGATTATTTCAAATTTAGAAAACGACTGGCAAATTCGCCTACTGCTACCTGCATTTACTGTGTTTGCTTCAGAAGCAGGTAACAGGCGCCGTTCAGTTCCGAATTTCGGAAAGCAGAAAACCTACTGCGACTGTGTGGACGGCGTTACACAGCTATTCCAGCAGCTTCATAAAAGTTGTAACAAATAGTTATGATTTTTGGTTGTAGTATGTATTTTTACATCTAAAAAAATGTTGTTCGGAAGCCAAAGCTACGTTTACCACATCTGTAGCTTTAGATTAGTTTTTGCAGCTGTAGACAATAGCAAATAATTATCTATCTATCTATACTCAAAAATGTGGCTAGGATAGCGTGATCATTTGCACAATAGCAAATAAATATGTTATAACCAGTTTGCTATCAAATAGTAGCTAATATGGCAAATAATTGCTAATTTATCAATTTAATTTAAGTAGGTAACGTTTACTGCCATGATATTCTGTCTGAATTGGAAAATAACACTAATCCAAATCTGTATATTTTGCAATAGGGGGCGAGCGTAGGTGCGTCTTTACTATGTACATACTTCGGTATGCGATGTAAAGCAACGACAGGCGCGGTTAGTACTTGGATTGGTGACCATTCCAACGGAAACCGCGTTCTCGCCTCACACATCTTCCAGCGGCTTGTATATCAGTGTATGCGCGGAAGCTATACAACCTTAGGCGAGGGTTGTATAGGAGATATACCATCCTTCGGAGGGGATGTAAAGCCGTCGGTCCCTTGTCTATTAAATGTTAGGCAAGTAAAAGATCCCTACTCTTCTTAAGGGAAGAGGTTCGGCTAAATTCCTGGTTGGGGATAGCTCGTCTACAGGCGTCGGTGTTAGGCCTCAGTAGCGGAAATAGGCCGAAGTTAAATAAATGTATAAAAAAAAAAATATTTTGCAATATGCAAATGACACTGCATTAGTAAGTCATAATGATAAATTAAGTAAAACGATAGAAGAACTGCAAAGACTTCTAGATGCAATCATAGTATGGGGTAACAAATGGCGTACCAATATAAACCCATCCAAGTCGCAGTACATTATTTTTAACCACCAGATCAAAGCAAACTCTCCAAAAATCAGATTTAATAACTATTTACTAACAAGCCAAACTTCAGCTAAATATCTTGGAGTTACCGTGGATCAGAAATTGAATCTGAACAGTCATACAAAATCAATTAAAAAGAAATGTATTTCTAGAGGCAGACATTTCAGAAGTCTTACCTATAAAAATAAAGGGATTAACATAAAAACTGCTGCAAACATATATAAAATGATATGTAGACCTATACTGGAATATAGCCACCCCATATACTTAAACGCAAAGGCACCAGCAATTCGCAACCTAAAAGTGGCTGAAACTTCCACCATCAGATCTATTACAAAAGTTCGACATCCCAGAAATCCTCTTCATAATCCCCCTAATCAGCTTCTCTATCAAATCACAAACATTGAACCCATTCACCAAAGAATTGTTAAACTATCTACAAAATTTTCCTCGTCAGACTACAACATAGAAATATTCCAACATCTTTGCAAAACACGAAATGAAGAACATCGTAACCACAGAAAATACCCAGAACACACAATATGGGAATGCCTTAGAATCCTAAGACAGGAATGAAAAACATCATACCAGTACAATTAATTTACATGTATTCTATGTGTATTTTTTCCTTTTTTATATATATTTTGTATTACTTACATATGCAATTTATTTTGTTTTTTTTTTCATATATAACATGTAAACTACCTCTTTGATTACATAATGTTGTTAACTCACAAAAAATCTTTTGTAACACTGGCTGAAGGACCTCGGTCGATGGCCATTTGGTTTATCTAATAAAATACTTTTATTATTATTATTATTAGTAGGTAAGCATTATACATGATGACAGAATCGTTGCGAAACATGCTAACCATAGCAGTATGCTATATATTCATTACTTTACACCTGATGGAACTAAAACATTAATATTTTTAAACTGGTGCCTATATGCTTATATCAACTTATAAGTAAGATGCTGTTGCAGTAATTTGGCGATCGATTGGTAATTAAAACTATGAAATTACAAACAAAATTTGGTTAATTCGTGATTTTATTTTGGTTAAAAAATCTATGGTATTAAAAAGTCGCAAAGTATCAAATAAGTTTCTATTTTTTAAATGTAATTGTTGGTTAAAATCTAGTAATTATTTATGCATAGAAATCTAAACTTTTGCCAAAAACAAGCCATTTGGATTGAATTTCTGCTTTTTCATTTTTAGTGTCAAAATATACATGGGAATACTATTTGACTTTTAAAATACAACCCGCATTTCTTATAGTTAGTTATCTTTAATATATCTAGTAACTTTTAAATACTAGTTATGCCTATTTGGCTGATTTTTCCCATATTTGCTATTTTTATAATTATTTGTAATTAATAAAAGGGCATCCATATTAACAGTCGACCTTACATCTGCATGTAACAACATTATTTACAACAATTTTCTTAATGCAAATGACGATTTATTTAATTTATACATATAGTGAATGAAAAATGTTTCTTGAGTAAAATATGATATATACGAAAAAAATGTTTATCATAGTCTATTTTAAAAATGGGTCTTTTTAACAGGCGTAAATTTTATATGCGTATTTCATCTATACAGTAGAATTGCCGCTGGAATAGAATTTAAGTTTTAAGTATTGCTGAAAGACTTGTACTAATGTTATGATTTTGGGTATAGTTGTAATATACCGTCTGTCTATTTTACGAGGGACAGACCAAATATCTAGCATAATATCTATTGTAAAAGAATATATTTTTAAAAACAGTTATCCCATTTTTTGTGAGCAATATTTCGGTAAAAAGAAATTTGAAATCCATAGCCTCTTTGTAAGACATATTACTAAACCCTGAAAAATAGGAAAAACACAAATAGTTATAGCTTCCTTATTTGAGGAGATACGGAAAATGGAGATACACAAAAGTTAAAGGAATGAAAGTTGACGGCAAAGACAATAATGAAAACAACAAACCTCAAAGTAGGCCATGACACCATTAATTCCGTTTATTTTTTCTCTTTCCAACAATATAAAACATGTCACAAAAATTTTAACTGATAGTGTCAATATTTAATATTTTATAAAACCACAATTCATATCATTGAATTGTAAAAATCAGCTATGCCACGATTAGTGAAAAACAATGTATACGGTTAATTATTAACAAATTTGACAGATTGTCACTGTTGTATGTTGTGTTGTAGAGTTCTAAGACAAGTTTTATATCAGTAATTATAGTGTACACCAATAATAACAAATTTGATATGATTAGCATTTATTGTCGGTGCAATTTTGATGCTGAAATGGCAGTCACGGTTTACGGAGATAGATTTCCTGTTCTCCGCAGCCAAATCGAACTATGTTTAGGAAGTTATTTCAAAATCTAAAAACACACGGTTTATTTTCAAAAAAAGTAGTAAGGCAAGGGCTTGTTGCAGATAATGTCAGAAAAATGAATAGAATATTGAATTATGTTAACCAAAATGAAGAAACCTCTTTCAAACAAATTCAGAGAATCTGTCGCATAAAAAAAGACAGTGCAAGAAAAGTATAAAAAAAGAAAACGGATTTCGATGAGGGAGATAATAGACTAGGAACACTTTTGAGTAAAAGCATGTTTAAGCTTGCGAAAAGCATTTTATATAACAATTTGGCAAGTGGTGCTTTTAGGGGTTTTTGACTCCAGTGAATCGGAAAATGCCTGTTGCCAGATGGACCGGACACCCATTATTCAAGATGGCGGCTATTTTTGTAATATTCCTAATATGAACTTATAGAAAGAATACAGAGGGCATATCAGGGGGTTGTCGACACTGCTAAAACCAAATTTAATAATTTCCTAGTCACAATTCCAACCGGAAGTCCTCAATTAACGATACATTTAGTATATATAAATGACATTGTAGAGGTTGTGGACAATTGTAACATACATTTATTCGCTGATGATACCCTAATTTATATTAGTGGTTTGAATGTTGGAAATTGTTTCACAATAATAAATAACACGTTACAAAATGTTTACAGATACTGCTGCACTAACTTATTAAAGGTTAATACAAAAAAAAACTAAATGGATGCCTATTGGAACAGGTATTGGTTCAGATGTGATAAGTAGAGAACAAACAATTCATGTTGGTACCGATGAAATTGTGAGAGTTGAAAAAATAAAATATCTTGGGGTAATGATAGATAAACAATTATCATTTAAAGATCATGCTAACTATATTTGTAAAATTATAGGTTTTAAAATTAACTTTTTAAGTAGATGTAGTGGGTATTTGAGTCACTGGGCCAGACTTATGGTATATAATACGTGCATACTGCCCCATTTCAACTATTGTTCCTCAATTATATAACTTTTAAATAAAAATGAGTTAGATAGACTTCAAAAGCTACAAAATAGGAGTATGAGGATAATTTTGGAATGTTCTAGACAGACTCCTATTCGGGACATGCTGAGTACGTTAAAGTGGCTTTCGGTAAAAAAATATGTTACATTCTTCACACTGGTCTTTATATATAAAATTAAGAATAACTTAGCCCCCAAATATCTGCAGAATATGTTAGTTTATAATATAACCGTACATAATCATAATACTCAAACTAATCTAGACTTTCATTTACAAATATATAGAAAAAAATCAACTCAAAACAGTTTATTTTTTAAGGGATTAGGTGAGTATAATGACTTACCTGAGAATATTAAAAACAGTACCACTTTAAATATATTCAAATGTAGGCTTAAAAAGTATTTATTGGATGAGTAGACATTTGTATTCTCTGTTGAAAGTGTCCAGCCCAAATTTAATTCTAAGACCTGTTTTTAAAAGTCATGTAATATTGATTCTTGTATGTTCACTGCCTATTTAATTTATTTGAGTGAAATTTTATAATGTGACAATTTTGCTTGGATGTTAATGTTATTTTACTATACTTATTTGCTACATACAATCTTTTGTGTTTATATTGTATTTATCAAGTCATCTCACATGTTATTATATCTATTATTTATATGTATTTATCTGTATTAGTCTTTTGGCTAAATAAAGGAAATATATATAACATGTAAACATAACATTTAATAACATCCTACTCATATAGCCAACTGGAAGACCAGAAGAATTTAAGATGGCGGCTATTCTTATAGGATTGTTATGTGTACTACTGGTATTGTTTGCTCTCAGGAGAAAAATGTCAACACATTCAGGAAAAATTGTCAGATTTATTATTTATCTAGGAAGAAAGACAGTAAAAAATGTATCAATTTAAACTATTAAAAACTAAATAACGGGTCACATTGTCATGTTTATGGCACGTTAGAAATACCATTGAAGCGTTAAAAACTCTAAGACTAATTGCACGTCTCTAATCAAGTGGCACTTAAGATACAGTACAGGTACAAGTTTTAATATATTTGAGACTAGTAATCACTCAATCCTTTTTACTCATCGCACGTTGAAGGCACTGCAGGTGCATGACTTTAGACGAGGCAAATTACTTTTCCGGCAACCACAGTTGGGATGTCCTTGCAGACTTTCAGAACTGATTGCAATGTCATGAGAATCAGAACAAAATTCTCATCTACAGCTTTCCATCCCGTGCCCCGAGGGCAGGGTAAGGGAGGGTCTGGCAAGTGAGCGTTTTTCCAAACACAGGACTGCAAGTGAAAAACGTAATTAATGGTGTGTATTAGGCGCTATATGTGCGTGGTCTTTAAAAGAATACTTACTTGATAATGACTTCTCAGTTTGTGTAGTGTTAAAGCAAGACTGAAGCTCGGATAGCCCGAAAGCTAGTAAGGATAACTGGAAAGCGCTCACTTCAGAGGTGAAAAATTACTTTAATTTTATGGCATTTAAACGTTTGAGTACAATCATGAATTATTGACTCGCAGTGGGTTTTTTGACTGTGATATTATCATGTTTAGCTTCAGCGATGTCGAAAACCCCCGATACGCCCTCGAATCCCTATAAGTACATATTTGCAACATTTTAAAAATAGCCGCCATATTGACCACCAATTTAATTACGGACTTCCAGCCATATGACTATGGTATTATCAAATTTAGATTTAGCGATGTCGACAACCCTCAGATATACACTGGATTCGTTTTATAAGCTCATATTAGCAATATTTCAAAAATTGCCGCCATCTTGAATAACGGGCTTCCGGTTTACTTTTCGATCTGGCAACAGGCATTTTCGGATTCAGAGGGGTCGAAAACCCTTGAAACCGCCGGTTGCCAAATTGTTATACGAAATGCTTCTCGCAACTCGAATTTGGATTTTTGTTCCTATAAGTCTATAAACGGAGAGGAGAGTAAGATTCTGTAGATGGTTGTTAAATAAAAAATGGAATGACCCGCTGATATGTAACAAAATTCTTTCGTCGGACGAATAAAATTTTTCTATTAATTTTTTATTTATTTATTTATTTATTTATATATATAATCACTTAAGCTGCTACAATGCAGATGTGAACGTCAACAAGAAAAATACAGTACATGATAAGTTTTTACCTGAGATATTATAAAATATAAAATACAATAATTGCAACACAAGTTAAAATTCATTATAAGAATAAAAACATTTACCAATTAAAAACTGTTTAAGACTAGATTTGTATTTGATAAAATTATCGATGTTTCTAATCTCATTAGGTAATTTGTTGAAAAGAGTAATATCCGAGTAGTAAGGTGACTTTTCAAAGAGAGTAGTATTATGATGCGGTAGAGCCAGTAAGTCGTCATGGCGAGTGTTATAATTATGGAAACTAGCATTTCTTTTAAATAGATGTGTGTTGTTTTTAATATATTTCAATAAGGGGAAAATATATATAAATGGTACTGTTAATATTCCATGATTTTTACAAGATGTAGTAAAATTGAGATTAAAAATTAATCTAATTATACGCTTTTGGCAGACAAAAACCCGCTGGATATTAGTGGCTCGCCCCCACAATATAATATTATAGGCGATGTGACAATAAGCCATAGAATAGTACACTTGTAATAAGGCTGCAGTGTCTAAGGAATTTTTAAGCTTGCGTATGCAGTAGTACGCTTTGTTAAGTTTTTTGCATACTTCATCAATTTGCATGTCCCAGTTTAATTTTGTGTCGATTGAAATGCCTAGGAATTTTGTGCTTGAGCTAAATGATAGAATCATGTTGTTAAATTTTAACTGGGTGTTATTAGGTAGTGATTTTCTTTGTGAGAAATACATACATACAGTTTTCTCGATGTTTAATATTAGATTATTCAAGCTACAGTATTCCCCAAATTGCGTCATAACCTCCTTAACACTATCAAGAAGCTCCGTAAGGCTCAGTGCAGATATGCCAAATGAGTTGTCGTCGGCAAACATGGTGATACTGCCTTTTGACATGTATGACGGTAAGTCATTTACAAAAAGCAAGAAAATCAAAGGTCCCAGTACCGAGCCCTGCGGGACTTCAAGGCTCACTTCGTGGTCATCTGAAGTCACTTGATTGATTTTTACATGAAGAGACCTGCCCGTTAGATAAGACATGATCCACTTTAAAAAAATTCCTCGAATGCCTACCTTAAACAATTTTTCTTCAATAAAAGCCAGATTGAGTGAATCAAAAATGATGAGGTTACCTGTGTCCATTTCTTTATAAACAAATTGCAAGAACTGTATGATGGCTGTGTCGGTAGAATGGTTTTTACGAAATCCGTGTTGGCGATCCGTCAGGATTTTGAAAGAATTTAAAAATGCCATTATTCGATTAAATGCTATTCTTTCAAGTATTTTGGAGAGTACACTTAAGATGGATATTGGTCTGTAATTTTCAGATTCAACTGGATCATTTTTTTTATAGATAGGAATAATGGTAGCTATTTTTAAGATAGATGGAAAGACACCTGACTGAAAGGATTCATTAATCAAAAAACACAATGGTTCAATGATGAAATCACATGCATATTTGACAAACTTAGTGGAGAAACCATCAGGACCGAAAGCTTGTTTATTTTTTAATTCAGATATAACCTGCCTTATTTCATCGGGTGTAACTGGATAGATAAAAATGGATTGTTCGCTGACTTCACAGGAAGTGCACGTGTGTGATAGGTTAACGCCAAAGTGATTTTCTACTTTGTCTACAGTGGTTGAAGAGAAATAGTTTGCCAAATATTCCGCTACATCTTTAGGATTATCTGTGACTTTATCATTTATGTTTAGCTTGACACTGACTGGGGAAGAATTATTATTATGGAGTTCGGACAACGTATCACCCCACAAATAGAACTGAGCTTTGAGATAAGTTTCTCAATATGTATGTTCCAACTTAGATTGATGTCCATATAAACACCTAAAAACTTGATACTATTTAGATTTTCTACTGATGTATTTTGTAGTTTAACATAAAGCGATTCAGTTGGATTTTGTGGTCTGGGTTTATTGAAAAATATTAAGCCTGTTTTTGCTGTATTTAGTTTAAGAAAGTTGCCATTACACCAGTTCACCATCTTGTCTGCTACATGTGATAACTGTCACGATGGTCGGGGTATATTACGATCTGCCATTATCACAGATGTGTCATCGGCAAATTGATATACTGAATCAATGTTCAGAGTAGAACCAAGGTCGTTTACATAAAGCACAAAAAGAATTGGCCCAAGAATGGATCCCTGGAGTACTCCTTTGGTAATTTCTGTTGATTTAGAATAATAATGAGAACCATTGCTATTTATACACACAGTCTGCAAGCGTCCAGACAGATATGATCTGATGAGTTCAAGACAAACTCCTCCATTGCTGTAATTTGTACAAATTATTTAAATCAAGTTTTGCCAGAGAACTGGATACCTATGGTCGCATTCTATGGCCAGCTCAATCACCAGATATTACTTGGTTTTTCGTCTAGGGTTACATTAAAGACAAGGTATCTCAAACTACCCCTGAAAATATTGAGGCTGTCAAAAACCAAAATTAGAAACGCACGTGAAGTAATTACTCCCGAAATGCTCCAAAATCTAATGTGTGAGGTGTCTCGCAGAGCACGTTTGTGTATTATGCACAATTTGAACATTTGTAGTTAGAGAAATAAATACACACATTTTTTTCTAGTATGGTAGTAGGTAGTACTGTTATACATAGTTTTTCTTTTTTTTTATGTTTATTTTGTACTTGTATTTTTATTAATGAGAAATTTGTTTGTTTGTATTAAATTGTAATAAATAATTGGTGAATTATAATTATTATAAAGTGAATTTTTACTATTATGGCATAGCTGATTTTTATGATTCAATGATATGAATTGTGGTTTTCATAAAATATTAAATATTGACACTATCAGTTAAAATTTTTGACATGTTTTGTATTGTTGGAAAGAGGAAAAATAAACGGAATTAATGGTGTCGTGGCCTACTTTGAGATTTGTTCTTTTCATTTTTGCGTTTTTCGAATTTTTTGAGACACATTATTATTCTTATTTTCTTTGCCATAAACTTTCATCCGTTTAACTTTTTTCGTATCTCCTCAAATAAAGAAGAAATAACCGTTTGTGGTTTTCCTATTTTTCAGGTTTTTTAGACATATCTCACACAGTAGGCTATGGATTTCAAATTTCTTTTTACTGAAATATAGCTCACAAAAAATGGTATAACTGTTTCTAAAACTTTATTGTTTTACAGTAGATATTAAGCGGGACATTTGGTGTGGCCCACGTAAAATAGATATATGGTATAGTATAGGCCACGAATTATTTGTACATACTGAAAACCATCAGCCAGAACACTGCCAACTCGATTAGTTCTAACTATAGACATATTAACTGTAATTTAATCAATATTTCTGAACAGCCGCGCCATGACCCATTCCAACTAATTATTTTAATCATATGTATGTATGGAGTCTTTAACTACCATAACGTTTTTGTTACCTAAGCATTATTCTCCATTTTGGTGGTGAAAGTGTATTCAAGAGTTCTTTAATGCCAGATTATGGAAGGTCATTATAGCCAAACAACTTTTTTATTAAAACATAATATTTTTAGTCGCAAACTTCTCTATAAAATCCTTATTTTCCTATAAGGAACGTAACCAGGCTGCAACCAACAGCTACTCTCCGGGCTATGTGCCCCGCTTAGCGCTGAATTACAAGTTACAAGTCTGGCGCGTTAAGTGTAATAATTGCATATTACCATCAAAATGCCAATGCTTCGATTGCAACAAATACCAGCCGAAAGACTGATCGTGCTTAAAGGAGCTCTCTTGCCAGCCGTCACACACCTCTTGCAGACTGCAGTTTCGAGCTGTTGGCTCTCGTCAGTGCAAGGTGGGCATGTGACGACCGGCACGAGAATCCTTTGACTATTTGGTACATCCCGGTATTTTTACAATAGCGCCACATAAAATGGTCAGCAGGCGCCATCTAGCGGTCCATTGTCTGCAACGCAATCGAAGCATTAGTGTTTTGATGGTAATATACAATTATCACACTTAACGCACCAGACTTGTAACTTGTAATTCAGTGCGCGGCGGGGCACATAGCCCGAAGAGTAGCTGTTGGTTGCAGTCTGGTTACGTTCCTTATAGAAAAATAAGGATTTTATAGAGGAGTTTGCGACTAAAAATATTATGTTCTAATATTCCGCCCTCTAAAAGCACATTTGAACTTTTTTATAGCTATGAAAACGTCAGCATCCCAAAATTACAGCTAGCTCTGCCATTTGGGAGGTTCCATTATCACCAGAACACGAATCGAAATTTAATTTAAGGATGTGTGATAAAAAAAATTGTTTTTCTTTAGTAGAGTAGCATCATGTCTATCAACTTCCTCAAAAATTACTGTGTATAACGTCATAATACAACTTCATTTTGACTATTGTGCCAGCTTACTGTATTCTCTGGACTTAAATAAGTTATCAGCATTACAAAAACTACAAAATCGTGGTATGCGTATTATACTTAAATGCAGTAAATATACAAGTATATCATTGATGCTTGATACATTACAGTGGATCTCAGTTTCTGAGAGACTTTATTTAAATGCCATGATATTTATTTTTAAAATACTAAATAAACTGTTACCTACTTACTTTGATGAATTTCTCATTTATAAGTCTCAAATACATACCTACCCGACTAGAACAAATGCTAACTTTTACTTGCCAAAGTACAACTTAAGTAGATCAATGAAATTTTTTTATAAAGGCCTTAACGACTTTAATAAATTACCAGATATAATTAAAAATTCAAAATCTGCACTTGAGTTTAAAAGAAAACTTTTAACCATTATTAGAAATAAAATTTAGCCATATAAGTAAAATGGTAAGTTAGGATAGTTGAGCATTAGGTGGTATGAAATGAAATATTGAATAATTTTAATTTGTCATTCACTGTTTTTATTTTTTATTTTTTTTCAATGTAATGTGTAATATGTGTAGTGTATTAAATATTAATTTTGTATGTGTATTAGGATATTACTCCTATTAATAATAAAGCTATTACTATTATTATTATAAAATAATTTACAAGGATAGCAATTTATGGATTTGAATAAGAATCTGGTAGTGTGATATGGGCCTAAAAATTTGTTTTAAATATTTACTTTCAACAATTTTTTTTAAACAGAAACTAAAAAAGATTTTGTAGATGTAAATAGCTTTTATGGGCTAGGGCGTGTAATATTTTTCAGAGCTTTACACTTCTGCTATCAATCGCACCTCAGTCCCTAAAAGCTTCTTTATGCCTTTGCTGCATAAATAAAGATTGTGCAACAACTTATAAATAATTAATTTCAGTGCAAACCCAACACACCGCAAATTATTTTGAGGCGACCAAAAATTGGAGAAATGGCAATATCGATGCAAGGAAGTCCCTTATACACGGCTGGTGTGGTTGCTGAGAATATAGCCAATATTAACATTCCACTTGTGGATGGTAGATTTTTAACTCTACAACCTCAGAGGGGACTAAGGATATCCCAAATACCAGAGTTTGACCCAGAGATTCTACAACAACTCGATGCATTACGTGAAAACCTCAACAAAGTGTTTGTAGCAAGTGAGGCACACAAATAGACGTTATTGTGAATTAAATTAAAACAATAAAATAACTTAAGCATGGAAATTAATTTTGGAAACAATTTGTACAGAATAAAAGGATATGAGTGCCAGATTATCGTTGCCATTTTTTAATTATATTTTTCTGTCATCAGAAATATTGACAATACAGCAATTTTCTTGGTGGGTAGCGTCTTACGAAAATCAGGCAGTCAATTTTTAAATATCAGATCCTATGAAAAATATTTACAATATTTTCATTTATGGTTTTTAATATATGTATGTTATATGTGTATGTACAGGTCTTTTTTATAAAAAGATAATTTTTATTTCTTTGTTTAATATACAGGTTTTTAATTTGGTCTCTTTTTATTACCATGTTTAAACAGAGCTGGGTAGGATTCGAATCCATTTTGGGTATTCGAAAGCAGCATTCGAATACTTTCATATAAAAGGATCCCTGATCCAGATTCATAAGACAAATGAAAAAGGAATCGAATCCTTTTTCGTGAATCTGTCTTTGTGGTTCCAATATTTTTTACGCAAGTGTTGTGTAGAGAGTGAATCCGCATGGAGTCAAGACCTTGCCTTAGCATCGAGGATAAGTCAGACTTAAATATGGTACCAATGATATAGCTAAAACTAAAATTCCAAAAATTGAGCTTGAGTTGCTTAGATAGACCACAAGAAAACTCATATTTATAGTCTCGATGAGTACCCTATCTTAAAAAAGCTTTCTATGCAATTCAATACCTGCCTTCCTTCATCGGGACCCGTTGAAGCCCTTTTTTCATTTGCCACAACTATAGAAGATCCAGGAAGAAACGCTTTAACTGACGAAAACTTTAAGTTTCTGTCAAAAGCTAACAAAAAATAACTTTTCTTATTTCATTATTTTCGTTTTAATTGCATTTCATTTTATGTTTTGAAAATATTTTGTCACCTTTTTCTGTATATATCGCTACTGAATTGATTGAAGTGTGGTGACACAAAAAAGAAAAAAATCAATTTTTAAAAAGTCGATGTTTCATTGTTATTTTAAGATATCCCCAAGACTATTTCATTTACGTTTTCCTTGTAAAACTTAGTTTTAAAAGTTGTAAGAAATATAGAACACATAATGAAAATGGAACGCATAAAAGGCAGCCGTATTTTAGGCATTCAACTTCAAACATTGACTAGAATCTAATACATATTGATTAAATTCTAGCCGATATTAAAGGTTTAATGCCTAAAATACTGCTGGCTTCTACATGTTTTATTTATGATACAAATTTTAAAATTGAGTTTTACAAGAAAAACATAAATTAGAGAGTCCTGTGGATATCTTGAAATAAAAACATAACATCGACTTTTTCGAAATTGATTTTATTAATCTTTTTATCGCCCCAACCAATTCAATAGCATAAGCTTAACGTTAAAGTAAAGTGCAATTTATTAAGTTCTTTTGATTTAATCAATCAATCACCTTACATATATTAGATAATCAAACAAAGTACTAAATATTAGATAATCAAACAAAGTACTAATCTATTTACCATAATATTGAAATAGAAAATAATAAAGTGTAACTGTAACAATAATTCTGAAGTTAACTTGAGGATTCGAATCATTTGTTTCTACAAAAAGGATCCGGATCTAGTGCCCGTGATTCAAATACTTTTCGATGATTCGGATTCGTGATTCAAATCCATTTTCAGAGGATTCGACCCAGCTCTGTGTTTAAATATTTCAAGAGGAATTAATCTTGCAGTAATTTGTCATTGGAAAAATTTGTTTATTCTACAAAAATATAGTAACCTGCTGCAAATAAAAAGACACAATTAAACTTTACGAACTCATTAACCCCAGTGAATCAATCTATAAGGGTAAGTGATTCAATTTGCCGGCGGAGAGAGTAACAATATTTTAATGAGGTCATGAAGTTTTTGTTACTTTTCTTGTCTGCACGGTTAAATTGCAAAGGACTAACTATACGTATAACCTAGGCTGTATCTGTTTAAAATCACCTATGTTTGGATAAATCGGGTAGTATGGCAGATTTTCGGCTTAATCACTCCTAAAAATCATAAGAAATGATAATTTCAGTATGTGCTAGTTTCAAAACGTGGGCCTAATATTTATTAAACAAAATGTGAAAAACATTACTAAAAATTCCGTTTTTTTCTTCTTATTTTTTCATATATCTCGTTAACTATTGCTTTTAGAGAAAAATTATAGAAATGAAAATATTTTGTAATTAAATTTTAAACAAGATGCATTTGGTTACGAACCTAAAAATTAATTTTTACTATCTCAGAAGCAGTAAAAATCGAAAAAAAGTTTGAAATAAGTTATTTGTGGAATTTTATCTTTTTAATATTGTTATGTGTTTACAATTTTCAGTAAACACTCTGTAGGTTCAAATAATTTACAACAAGAATCTTCACAAACCACTATTTTATTAATCACAAATTACAATAGTTAATCCTTAAAATCACACAACTAATAATAACTTTAATCTAATATAAATTCACTATTTTTAAATCACAACTGTACTTTACTTTTCTGATCACTTTTCAACTCTTATCCAACCAAAAAAACTGTCTCTGTGTACCAGAACTGCATTGTATACTCAACTGAACTGTTCCCCATGTGCTGGATTCACCTCTTTATCACAGTAGAGAATAGACCAGTAATTTCACTCCTCGGCGGTCCCTTTGATGTTTGTTGTACTCGATTTTATTTTTTTTATTCCACTGCGCATCCACTATTTCCATCCCACGCGCATTTGCATGTACACTACTCGAGTAAACAATAAGCATCAACCCAATAACATCACTGCTGTCCACTGCGCATCAGATAATTTAAGCCCAGGAGCATGCTTGCGCACTGAAAATCTTATCCCCCTGTTCCGGCCGAGTGGGAGTACTTGGGGTCTTGATATACACACTTGGAATGTCTAGAATCTCATTGTAGAACTTTCCAACCGGAATCCTCTACAGTTTTCTTAGGCACTACCAAATGGCGTTTCTCCGGTTGGCCCACAGATGGCGCCACCCTACTGGCCAGGGAGTAATTACACTCTCCTCTCTATTAGAGGGCAGCACATAACAATATAATAAATCTTCCCATCAAATTTCATCAAGATCCGACTTTTAGTTTTTACGTAGTCAGTACTCATGGAGTATGAAGGTACAAATGGAGTACTGTGCACTGTACTTTCCTACCTTTATTAGTTTGCTCAATTATAAGATATATTCGCTACGTTGATGAGGAGCAATAACTCCGAAACTTGTATCCGTAGCTTTATTGTTGTTTCTCTTTAAGGTGTAAGGCAATAACATATTTCTTTATTTAATTATTTAGCCTCGTAAACCCCTACATCTATTATTAATTAAACCTCGAAAAAGTGAATGTGACTTCATATCAAAGGCTAAATTTTGGTTAAATTAACCCTCTTCCATATAAAAATGCATCTTTCTATTCTCTTCAATTTGTCAAAGAATTACTGAAACCCAAGCAACACCAAATGGTTTAATAAATGTTTTGATTTCGCGACTGGTATATATAATGTTTATCGCAACCTATATTCAATGTTCAACCTTTTCTCCAGTTGCTGGTATATGTGTAATAAACCTTTATGATCCATTGTAATTCATACATACATAGGGTATCCCTGTATGGAATATCTAATACTTACAAACTTTCTTATTTTAAATTTTTTGAGAAAGTCATTTTTTGTAGTGTTACTTCAGCTTCTCAAACTTTTTTTTGGCTATGCCAAAATTTAGGTAATATATTCAGAGAATATAAGTATCTGACTTCGCGCAAGGTGAACATATTTCAAATTAAAAATATAGAAGTTTCAAAGCGTCATAAAGCTGATGAACTATATAGTTAAAAGGAAATTAGATGTAATCGTAAATTATAATTGTTTTTATTTAATTTTTTTTCTTTTGAAAATCTGAACTTTTTCTGAAGAATTTAGTTTTTCTCAAAAAATTTAGAATAAAAAGGGAATCCACCTTTGTATCTTTGTTAATGAACATACGCTATAAGTTCTTTAGACCTTTTTTTATATTGTTTTATAAACTAAGAGCTTATTTAATAAATGATTAAATAGTTTCCATCACTTTATTTTTACCAAAATTACCTAAACTTTCAAAATTTAAATGGGAAATTCTGTTATACAGTGTTATAGACTAATCGATTTCAAATAACTTTGCAAATCAAATCATGTCTTGAATCAGAAATCATTTGCTACTTATGATAAAATTGTTAACATATATTGCTGCATAACAATAATAAGATGACATTGAAACAAATTAATTTCTAAGAGCCTTATTTTGTAAAATATATTAATTTTTCCTTAATTATAACAGGGAAATTAGAATTAAAGTTTTTTTTTGACTTGCGATACATTTCCCTTTGCAAAATTATTTAAAATTGATCGGTCTACAACACTATAAAAAAGATAAAAGGTACCCGTTTTTAAATTGGAAAGTTAATATTATAATGATCTCCAATTTTTTAAAAGTACATATTTTAAACCTCCTACCTATATATAACTACTGATATCAAGGAAAAATAATTCAATTGTATATATGTATGCAGATAGTAATTTTTTAAAAATATTTATTATTTAGTACTAGCTTTTTTATATTAAACTGTACCTATTCTGCGGGATAGGCTAAATACGTAAAACTATTTTATCTATATTATCTCTCTCTATATTATCTATTTTGTCATATGACTGATGGTCGAGAGGTGAGCGCACTTGCCTCTCACCCAAAAGTTCGATCCCCGGTCGTGGCAGTGGAAAATACTGTGAGAGGGATATTTCCACTATACACGGATACTGGGTGTGTGTCCCTTGTCTCTAAATGTGTAGCCCCCTCCCACACAAGGCTCTTCTAGAGCCTTCCCGGGATAAAGGGGGTTGTCATTACCTGTGGTGTATGATTATTATTATTTACTATTTCACCCTGGGGGACCTATAGGATGTTTAACAACGATAACAAAACACAACATTGTTCATTACTCTTTACTAAAATCCAAAAATAGAGTCTATTTACTAATATAATTGTAACTATAGCGGCTTTTGGCAAGCTTCAACCAATCTTGATTCGTCCCTCTAATTTTATTGTCATTGGTCTCACCCACGCGTATATGCTCCTTACCCACACCTTCAACGCTAGCCATGCAGAGTTTTGCGCATTCTGTGATAAAAAAAATGCAGTTACTATGAAATCGCTCAGATAAACAATAATTCTTACCAATCACAAGTTGGTTCATTCTTGTAATTTTAATGCACTACAACATGATAACTCAAGGATAAGGGCAGCTCATCAACATAACACTTGTTGAATTTCAATCAAACATATATGCTAAAACAAACAAGTAAATATTCTTTGTTTCGATCACAAGGCCACACTACTAAGGTTGACTACCACCACATGAAACAGCAATTAACACGACGATCCGCGGTTGCTCACCAGCTATACTGTTGAGACAATGAAAGAGATGCTTATATTTATGAGAAATGCTTATGTATTCTGCAACAAAGACAACAATACTAACCCGGTTGCTGGCGACTGCGCAATCGATGCAGATTAATATACGTTTAAAAACCGTATATTATAAACTGCAATATTACTGAATAAATATTTTCATTTGGCATCTATCTATAACAAATTTTGATTAATGTAAATATTTTACTCATATTTCCAGATATTATAATAATAGTATTATATAATAATAATAATCTTCGAACTTTTAGTTGTAATTGTTTATGACATGCCTATAAAAAATGTAGAGCAAATACATATTTATCGTATACATTTAAAAATCGTATATTAAAAACTCTAATATGGCTGAAAAAATGCAAGTAGTGTCAATTTCACCAATTTACAATTTAAACATTTGAATTAATTATTTCTCAAATATTCTGCGTTACTCCAAAAATTTTCGGAGAAATGCATTTATAATATACGTAGAAAAATCGTTTATGACATAAACGTTTTTCATAGACGTTGATTAAATATACGATAACGAAATTTAAACCATAATTTCATATAACAAACGTTTATTAAACCATCATGTGTTGCTTGGGAAGAGACCAGAAGATAAATATTCGTTACACATGCAAAGTAAGGCACCCCAGAATCTAAAAATCTTTGGAAAGGTTTCTGTAAGTTTGTATTTTGATAAAATTTGGTATCACAATGATATAAGGGAGAAGCTAAAGAGTAATATGTAATAATGAAGCGGACCGTCCCTGGGACCATTCTATTTTAAAAATAAGTCTAATGTTTGTTTTAAATTCAGGGAAACATTGCTTTTACAACTACAATTAACCAGAAATTATTTAAGCATTACATTTTTAATTTCATTTCCAAATTTAGACAAGTACAAAGTGTACAACAAATATTGAACAGGAATAATTATTTTACAAGTCTGTAATATTGCATACACATATATGTAGGCCCGACTCAATGTCACCAAGGCTTTTAAATATTGGGGCAAAAACGTAGATACATTTTAAATGGTGCCTAAGGGCGTTTTCAACATGAATTGTTAATTCTTGTATACTTGGAAATTTTACAACACGGAAACGACATTAGTAGTCGGAGCATATCGAGTGTAATAGGATATTGTGATATATAAGACAGAGATAGGATATAGTTGTTGAACCCCATTTCATGTATCGTTCAGGACGTATGGGAGAGTTGGAACTGTGATCTGAGAACCACGTTGCTGGAAGAACAGAATAAAAACGAGGCGACACTTTGCAGCGGGGCAGAAGAAAATGACGCTGTACCAGTATGCTGGTGGCATTAAATAACAATTTACTGCAATTGTTGTACCAGGTAGCTTGGGGCAATTAATAGCTATTCTCTGTGCACGCTGTACCAATACGCTGGTGGCATCAAATAAATTGCTGTACCAGGTAGCTGGGGGCAAGTAACAGCTATTTTTCTGCATTTGCCGTACCAGTCCGCTGGGGGTATAAATATTCACGGTACTGCGACATCTGCCCGCACACTTCTAGAGCACACACCATCTGGCGATTTACACGACGACAATTTTACCGTCATAACTGTCTAAGTATCATAATCTATTTATTTCTCTGCGTTATTATTTAAAATTGACTTTATATTCTGGTTATTGGGGAATAGGGAAAATTGGCGCATTTGTGGTACTAAAAATCATTAGATTTTTATGAAATATTAGTTTAGATACAATTATGTGACATTTTACCCAGTTGTTATTTTCCATCAGGAGTTAGGTAAAGTTCACCTGCTGAATATTTTACTAGGGGGATTTACGGTGCTAAATAACAAGCTTATATTTTAGAATTATATATTTTCAGAGTTTATACAATGATCTTGTAGCTTCCACTATACTCCAGTTGATATACTATCCAAGGCCTATCGTGTGGCTTTAAATGTCACAGGAATGTTTGCCTTTCAAACTATTGTGAAATATTTCTCACCTGCGAATGCCTGGTTTTCTATGGATTGTTTAATAACGATCCATCAAATTAATTATTTTGCGGACTACAAACTGTACAGGCCATCAGTCAGTACAGGGTTAATTCCCGTATACTTGCTCTTATTATAAGGGGTATACTTTTCATCGAGTACTGAACTAGGACGTCTCGTCTGTTTGATTTACATCTACCCACCCTGTTCACGTTGTTGAACAGTCATATACAAATTGGCATTTGCAGTTTGTTTATTCAATTAAGGGAGCTTTCCCCCAACATTCTATGATCTTTTACATGAGTTTTAAATTCCCATTATCACTTCAATTCTATAATGCACGAACATGACATGATTCTTGTCCTCTGTTTTGCATTAAGTTTATTTTATTATAACGATTGCTAACCCCATAATTGCAATCACATTTTAATCGGCTATTTGCCGCATCTTTAATTACAACTACAAAATAACACGACATACGATTTTGTTACCTAGTTCTTGTTATTGTATAGGCAGCTTTGAAACATGTATAGTATGGTCATTATTATAGCGACGTAACTTTTCCTATTATAATATTTAGACAATTGTCTCAAATATTTGGATTGTTCTGGTTTTCATGTATAGCTATTTGCCGCATCAATTTATATAAAATAAAATGGGTTTTTTGACCACTTTTTCCTATCAATTATTGTCTTTTCTTTCACCTTTACTTTTTTTGTCATACAACTCAATAAATGATTTCATTCCAATCAAATAAATTAGAAAACAAACTTCAACTATAAATGTACAGTACAATCTGGAGTAATAAAATACCACATAAATAACATATGTAGTTAACTAGGTTTCTCAATTAATATTGTAACGTGCTTACAATTTTCAGTAAACACTTTGTGGATTCCAAATAACTTGCAACAAGAATTTTCACAAACCACTGATTTATTTAATCACTAAAATTACACTAGCAAATACTTAAAAATCACACAACTAATAATAACTTAATCAAATATAATTTCACTACTTTTAAAACACTAAGCACTTTACTTTTCTTCTTAAACTTGTCAACTCTTGTCTAACCTAAAAACTCTCTTGTCTGTTTACTTCACTAAACTGCATACTTCACTCAACTGAACTGTTCTTCTACAAACTGTCTCTGTAACCAGAACCACAGATTACCCAGAACTGTACTGGATACTAAACTGAACTGTTTATCCTTCACTAAACTGTACTGTTACTGTTCCCCCATCTGCTGGCTTCACCTCTTTATATACCCACTTGGAATGTCCAGAATATCATTGTAGAACTTTCCAGAAATATACTGGAATTCTCTATAATTTTCTTAGGCACTACTAAATGGTGGTTCGCCAGTTGGCCCACAGATGGCGCCACACTTCTGGCCAGGGAGTAATTACAACTCTCCTCTCTGTTAGAGGGCAGCACATAACACTGCCCCCTCCTTAAGCCTGAACGTCCCGGTCAGGCATTTCAGATACCCCAGTATACTTTGCCAACCTGTCCAGGTGCACGATCTTCATCTTGGACTTCTTTCTACGTTGAATCCTATAAACAACGTCGTTGATCCGAGTGATGACAGAATACGGTCCTTCCCAAGGTGAGCGAGGCTTCGAGAATCCTTCTTCACTCCGCTGTGGGTTATACAGCCAAACCGAGTCCCCCACCTTGAATCCTGCTGAACTGGCATTGCGGTCATATCTAGCCTTCATTCGATCACCACTCCCTGTAGGTGACCTCTTGGCAGCCACATTCGCACAAACCTTGCAACTGCGACACCAAGCCTCTACATCCTGACAGCTATTTACCCAGTAAAATCGCTCCCGTACTCTAGCCAAAGTCTTATTTCTGCTAAAGTGCTCTCTGGATATTCCCTCGTGCACTTCCCAAAGTACTTTTGGTACTCGGCACCTGGGTATCAGCAACCGCATGGTAACTTCTTTCCCATCCGGGCTCTCCCATGCTCTCCGTAATAGTCCATCTATAACCCTAAGGGAATCCCATTGCGCCCATAAAGCCTTCAGTCCAACACTTTTACTGGAAACGTCCTTCCATTCAGGGCGGATTCCTTTTTCTTTCGCCTTCAACATTGGTCCAATTTCATCGTCGTTCAGTTGTTCCTCTCTTAGAACTTTCTTTGACCAGTCCTTCGGAACCTCTATCTTAACTGCTTTCACTTCTGCTATATCCTGCTGCGTTTTTACATTCTCGGCATTCACTTCCTTAGGGCTCCTCTGGCGACAGTACCTCTTGACATGCCCCAATTTGCCGCAATTATAACAGCGGATTACTTTTGTCGGACCTCCAGCACTTCGCTGCTGCTTCGGCTCCTGTTTCGGCGGTTGCGGTTCCTGTTTCAGCTCCGGTCGCGAACTTAATTCGTTTAGTAATTGTGCGACCATTTTCTGTATGTCTGTTAACATAACAATCAATCTCATCTTATCAGAGCGAACTTCCTCTTTCTTTGCAGTGTTTACTTCCCCAGGATTCCGTTCTCGACACTGCCGCATCGTATGTCCTGGTTTGCTGCACTGATAACACCGAATCACCTTCCTTGGCTGTTCATCGCTCTGTTCTCTTTCCTGCTTCCTTGGAGCATCTGGTTTGTTCATCAACTGGCTTATCATTTTGTGCAGGTCAGCCATCAAAGATTCCATATTTGACTTTTCTAAATGGTTCTCTTCTTCTACTTTCATGGCTCGTACTCTCGGATGTAGAGTCTCTTCATAAGCGGCCTCAACTTCGAGGGCATGGATCAAGGCTTCGCTACCAGTCTTAGCTCGAGTTAATCTAAGGACTCGCCTGATCTCCTCATCTCTTATGCCATCGATGAAAGTACCAACTATTAATTGTTCCTGGAATTCTTTGGGTGCATCCGGGTAAGCCAGGTATGTCAGTCGCTCAACAGCTGCTTCAAAATCTTGTAAACTTTCCCCAGCCTTTTGTGTGCGTGATTTGAGCCGAGTCCTGTATACTTGGGCGAGGTGTTGGTCGCCATATCTTAGATCTAGTGCAGCTTCCAAAACTTTAAAATCCCGTTGCTGCGTCACTGGGATACTCTGAAGCAACTCTGAGGCTTGGCCCCTTAATGCTAGCACCAATGCCATAGCTTTGTCTTCATTACTCCAATTGTTTGCGCATGCCGCTGCCTCAAATTGTCTCTTGTAAGTTGACCAAGAAGTTTGACCATCAAAGGAAGGCGGTTGTAATCGAGGACCTGATGATAATACTAACTGGCCTCCTTGTGCTCTTAACTGTCGCTTAAGTTGTTCTACCTCTCCCTTAACTACCTGAAATTTTCCTTCTATATCGGTAACTTTCCCTTCGACGCCAGTAACTTTTTGTTCAACGCCAGTAACTTTTTCTTCGACTGTAGTCACTTTTCCTTCGACGTCGGTAACTTTTCCCTTAATATCACTAATTTCTCCTTCGACGTTACCAACTTTTTGTTCAACTTTATCTACTTTTTCCTTGACCTCATTAGTTGCTGACAGGATAGCATCTTGTTGCACCTGTATAATTTTTCTCAATTCTTCCTTTTCTTCTTGTCGTTTTCTTTCTTGTTCTTCCCTTTCTTCTTGACGTCGTTTTTCTTTTTCTTCCTGACGTCGCCTATCTTTTTCTTCTTGACGTCTTTCTTGTTCTTCTTTCTCTTCTTGGCGTCGTTTCTCTTGCTCTTCTTTTTCTTCTTGACGTCGTTTTTCTTGTTCTTCTTTCTCTTCTAGCATCATTTTTCTAAATGCGGCGAACATGTCTTGTATTTGTTTTTCAGCAGCCATGCTTCTTGTTTCCATTCAAAAACTAACAAACAACACTAACAAGTCTTATTTAAAGTCTATATAGTCTTTGCCAGGTACAAGTCAAATTTTATTTAAAGTCTATATCACTTCTCAGTTGAAAGCACTTAAATAAAACTACACTAATTTCTAAGCAGAATGTTCCAGAAATTTCTTCACAGTAGCACAAATAGGTCTCGTCTAATGTCTATATCACTTTCCAGTTCGACTCATTTCACTATCTCCAGTGGTTTCCAAATAGAACACTATGGAACTTCGTCGAATTCTTCAGAAATTCTGTTGCAATTCCGCTTCTGACACCAATTGTAACGTGCTTACAATTTTCAGTAAACACTTTGTGGATTCCAAATAACTTGCAACAAGAATTTTCACAAACCACTGATTTATTTAATCACTAAAATTACACTAGCAAATACTTAAAAATCACACAACTAATAATAACTTAATCAAATATAATTTCACTACTTTTAAAACACTAAGCACTTTACTTTTCTTCTTAAACTTGTCAACTCTTGTCTAACCTAAAAACTCTCTTGTCTGTTTACTTCACTAAACTGCATACTTCACTCAACTGAACTGTTCTTCTACAAACTGTCTCTGTAACCAGAACCACAGATTACCCAGAACTGTACTGGATACTAAACTGAACTGTTTATCCTTCACTAAACTGTACTGTTACTGTTCCCCCATCTGCTGGCTTCACCTCTTTATATACCCACTTGGAATGTCCAGAATATCATTGTAGAACTTTCCAGAAATATACTGGAATTCTCTATAATTTTCTTAGGCACTACTAAATGGTGGTTCGCCAGTTGGCCCACAGATGGCGCCACACTTCTGGCTAGGGAGTAATTACAACTCTCCTCTCTGTTAGAGGGCAGCACATAACACTATGTATCCAAACTTACAGTATATTTAAAATAACAGTGATTAATTTTCTCAGGTATATAGTATCAGACAGAAACAAGTAATACCAAACTTTATATCAAAGAAGCTGGGGTAATTATAGAGGGTTGCTACACACACACAAAGTAATTAAGGTCCTAACCAAATAAAACTAGACGATCGCGTAAATGGTCAATTAGTTTATTTATCTTGACATAAAATTGAGATAAATAATTACAGGGTGGGATTAAATTGGTTCTTGATTGCTTCACAATTAAGGATTTTTATTATCAATTAATAAACTGGGATTGGGGTCATTTCAATAATAATAATTGATTTTATTGATAGATAACCAAATACAAAGTAAATATAAAACAATTAAAAAATTAATAGTGGATCTGTCAAAGAGCAGAGTTCGCTGTTACTCAGAGTATGAGGAACTGCGCTCTTCCACTCAACCCCAAATGTCCACCAATCATAATGGAACAGGAAGATATCTTAAGATTTAAATTGGGAATCACATGAACTTAGTTCGTTACCATTTTCCAAGGTGGGCCAATTACTTAAAATAATATCTGGCCGATAGCCGCGTGGGTTAAGGTGTGAAGTGGCAATCGAATCCTGGCTTCGGCACTGGCACTGTCGGAGGAAATGGTTGTTGTCCGCGTTTTTTCAATGTGTAACCTCCTTCCGCACAAGCCTCTGGAATTGGGGGTTGTCTAATTTCTGTGGTGTTTATTTATTAATATATAAATATATATCTACACACATAAACACACCCATAAATATAAAGAATTAAAATGGACTAAGCTGAAGACAAAACAAATTAAAATTTTTATAAAATTGAACAAATTTAACAGTTAAAATCAAAATTCAAAATTTCAGCATTTCCTTCAGCTTTTTCTTGAATGAAAATAGGGGTAGCCTTTTCATGTCGTCAGGATTCTCTGGGGACTTTTTTTAATCGTCATTTAGATTACTGTCCTGGCGGAGTTTAGCATTAGCTATGTCACCACTCAACTAGGACACATACACGTAGACAATTGCACAACGACCATTCCCTATGACATTGTTATCTGCTGCCATGGCTGAGATTTGAGCTCAGGAGTGGTACAGCGACTAGCCATGTTGTCTCTCACACAATCCTGTCTAGTTCACTGCTACCAACTCGGTAACATATTAAGAACTCCACTTGAGTGATCCATACTCTAGCCAGGATTAAAACCCAGGATCCGTGGTTGCAAGCTTAGCGAATTAAATGAAGAAAACCTTATTAAGATTATAATTTATTAAAATTTACCCTCAGAATCTCCAGAATGCATCATGGGAACAGCTCTACTACCGCAATGCGAAGCATTGTGGCCATTGCAGAAATGGGCAGGGCAGATCTGGTTCGGCGAAATTTGGATTTTTAATGAAATATTGGAATAAGGATTTAATTTCAAAAGGAAAAAGTACACACAGAAAAGGAGAGGGTCAGGAAATAGAGAGAGAGAGTTAAAGATTTATAGGTATAAAAAAGTGGATAAAATAAGTGGAAGTTGGCTACGTTGGCTGCCGGAAAATTAGTAACGTGCGGTAAGGTGGGGTGTGTTTATTCTAAATGGTGCATTATGCTGTTTAATTTGTGTTATGTTTCTGTGGTTAGTGGGCTATCAATCAGTTTGAAAGAGTAGAATTTTTGGGATATATGGCATGAGCAAGCCTTACACATAACCACTGAGTCACTGAGCTGCAGGTAATTTCAATGCGAAACAAAATTAATGTCCCTACAGATAGAATTTTTCTGTTCTGCATCTAAAAAAAATTTAAATCACGACAAAATTACAGACTTTTTCACATTTCAAAAAGACACTCTATGGCAAGCCATTCTGGTTTTTATTCGACATTGAGGTAATACACTTTAATCAGCGCTCACAAAATAGGTTCATTTATTAATAAAAATGAAAGTATTTAAATTATGTGTATGTATTTATATTTTAAATTAGAATTGAAATCCATCCCAATAATACAAATCAACGTGATGCATTGTGCATTTTCATTCTAAATTAGAATTTAAGCACATTATTTCGATAATGCAAATCGACGCGCCATCTGTTGCAGAATAGCAAAAGTAGAAGCAGGTGTTTCCATACATTAAAAAAACAGGTGTTCATGCAATAACAATTTATACTCTGTATTTTTTTTTGCTAATTTACCAGAGAAATATAGATTTCAATTCGTATTTAGAATGAAAATTTAAATACAATAATCCCGTGAAATATTTGAGGCAAAGTCCATTTTTCCAACCCCGCTCAAACCAAAGAGGAAACTAACTTTCCAGCATCCATTGGGCAAGAAATAAAGTAAATAGCCAAGTCAGGCCAAGTAAAAGAAATATTAAAAAGAACTATTTGGCAGAACCACCATTTTTTTCTAAAACACTGCACTTCTACGTGTGGAACTAATAATTCTTAATCCGAGTAGATTGCAAAGGAAACAGATAATACACTTATTATAGACCATGATGCCGCTGCAAAAATGTCTCTCAGAGATTTTTGCAGCGATATCACGGTCTATTATTGGATCGATTTAGCATTATTAAAACGTCAAATAAGTCAGAATCAAATTTTGATAGCCATTAAAAGTCTTCCTTTAGCATATACAACCATCATTGACGCTTTGCTAAGGTGATTGCATAATACTGAACCATATGATTCGTCAAAAAGTCACTAGGGTATGGGGAGGAGTCACTATCTGACAACTGACGGTCTGTCACTGAATGTAAATGTATTTGTTGCTTTTTGACAGAATGGCAGTTCAACCTCTCTTAAATTAATTAAAAAGCGAAGCAAACATAATTTTTGCACTACTCTAGGTTCTTTTTAAAGACATCTTCTAATCTTGTTTCGTTAAATTTCGATCAAAAGCGTCAATCAATTTGTTGTGTTGGAGACACTGAAAAAGAAAGTATTTGACAAGTGCTGCTGTTTATTAGTCATAATAGTGATCAGCGTATGTCGATTCAAAAGTTATGATCTAGGAAAATAAGTCACTTTTCTTTCAGACAAATGGCAAAGAATCCACAGGAAGTAGTTTTTGAGGGTTGGTTAACTAAATCGCCTCCAACTAAAAGAATCTGGAGAGCTGTAAGTCCCAATTTTAGTTGTACTTTGGTTCTCACCATTTTTTGTCAAACATTGATCAACTCTCACAAATTAATGAATCATATAGATTAAGTTGTTATAAGTGCAAACATATATGTTTGTTTTTGTTTTATCATTTCTAGAGGTGGAGAAGAAGATGGTTTTTATTGACACAATCAGGGGAACTCCCCGAACAGTACATATTGATGTATTATACTGATAGAAACTGTAGGAAACTTAAAGGTGTTATTGATTTGGGTCATTGCGAACAAGTGGACTTGGGCTTGAAATTAGATGAGAGGAAATTAAAATTTGATCACGTTTTCGATATAAGGACTCCAACGCGTACTTATTATTTAGCTGCCGATAGTGATAGTGAAATGAGGTCCTGGGTTAATTGTATTTGCAAAGTTTGCCGGCTTAAATCCACTAGCGAGGATGAAGACGGTGAGTAACAATTTGTTTATCGTTGATCTTATAAAATATATCTTAAGCTTTACATATTAGGCACTTTGATAAAATCGATATTAAAGTATGAAAGTAAATTTCTAATACAAATAAATATAAAAAACACCGATATTTCAAGTCAGTTATGAAAATAAAGTATTAAATTTACATGAATAAGGGAAACAATGTTTTAGTAGAAAGTATGATTTATTTTTTTTATCCAACACAGAAAAAAAATTGTATGTAACAGAAACAACTTTTTTTTTGTACACATTTTGATTGACAGTGAATCAAATTAAAAAAAATAATGATTAGAGCGTTTAGAGATTATAAGATTTGTTATTTTCTCAAAGCACCTCACAAAACACTTACTTTTGAAATAATCTTCAAGTATTTTGATGTTTTGGAAAGTGGTTCTTAGACACTACGTATATTGATTAGTATAAAAGCCGCCGTATTTTGGACCCCGGGTACCATATATGGTTGTCTCCTCTCACAGAAAATGGATCATACAATTTGAAGCAGGTTCTTAGACAACTCTTTAAATCTTGAGTAGCTCTTCCTGTATTAAGGGCAGTTTTAACAAAGCAAAGTATACATTTGAAATTTTATAGAGAGGCATGAAATTCCATTCAGAGCTACATATTTTAGTGATTTTTTCTATAATAAAAGTAATTTATTTGGGATATGTAATACAGAGCTATACTATTATTAACTATGGTGCTACTGGAGCAAATAATATTGATTTTAGAAGTGAAGTCAGACTTTGAGAAAATGAGCCATTGAATCAAATCTATTTATTCGTCATATACTATGTATCAAGTTAAATATAAACAAAAACAAAAAAGTAATGTTATTGTTTATTCTGGTTATTACAAATGAATTTTTCTGAATGTGTCATCAACTGTATATTTATAACAAGGATAATAATTATAATTTAATATAAACAAAGATAAGAAAATTTAATCTCTTTTGTTTTACTGTCAAAGCAATCACAGGAAATTTAACATTCAGACATTCAGATTTAGAAGTTTCATTAGTTTATTTATCATCTGTACTTTTATCTGTAAAATTTAAATTTGACTGGTTTTAAAAAGGAACCTTTACAATCGTTGTTCACCTGAAACTATTAATTTAAATGTTGATTAACTAAGTTACATTAAATTTGATTACATGTTAAAAGATATTTTTTGTTATTTTATTGTAAAGTATAGAAAATTAATGGTTAAACATTTCTTACGTTTCCTTCACCAGTAAATTAAAAGTTTTATTTTTGATGGGAAAAAAGAACAACACAAAATTATTTTTATTATTACACACAATAAGAATAATTTTGTGAGATCTGATTCTTTTTTCCCATCAAAAATGAATTATTACTCACATAGGATCAATCTACCTTTGTTAAAGTTTTATTTATAAAAACACATTTATTCAAAGTTTTATAATTGTTGAACATTAGAAATAGAAACTTCAATGTCTATTACCAAGGGAGTTAACCATTCATGTAGTCGTCAGGGTAAGAGTAAATGTAGTCTTGTAGTGCTCCAGATCTTCTATCTTGGACTAATTTTATTAGAAGAAGAAACCTATGGTATTTGGAGGTGAGTGTTTGTATACAGTGTATCGCATTTAAGAGTGTAATGCTCTTATAATTTTTTTCCTGATTTCAGCTTAATTTTACTCAAATATACAGGTTGATTCACATAAAACTCCCCAGGCAGTTTCCGTATTAATGACAACAGGTATTCAATTTCTATAAAGACCAGTCATTACATATTTTTGGTGGCTTTATTTTGTCGATCAAATGTTGTCAATGGCAGTGGCGTCCGCGACGTCGTGACGCCAGAAAGAAAATTTTCGATGACTGGAACTTTGAAAGTATAATATTATTCAAGTTTGTTTAATCCTAAGTACGTTTTGCAGTATACACTTTCCTATTAAAACCAGTGGGTTTCGTGATAAATCGAAAAAAATTATTAAGTCAAATATTTGGTAAATAGCAAAAACATTAAAATTCACTCAAAGGTAGTCACTACATACACTAGGTACTTAGTTTAAAGTAATTCATAATCTTTCAAATGGTTGTACAAAGATGGCCTAGAAGTGCAAAATTATTTTTCGGCAGCTGGAACATTGAAACATAGCATACACGATAAGGAACCAAATAATATATATATATATATATATATATATATATATATATATATATATATATATATATATATATATATAATTTTGTAATGACACATTTTTTAAAAAGGCCAATGTCTTTCAAATTATCTAATATTTCTTATTTTTAAATTTTTTAAAGTATAATTTACATTAACCCCTGTATTGTTTTGTTAATTATATATACTAGTGGCCCTAAGTCTAATTCAATAATATTAAGTCAAGTATGTTGTGTAGTAATTTATTTTGACGTTTGTTGACATACAATCAATGTTTAAGTTTTCCAATGCGTTTGTTATTACAAGATAATTCAGAAATGGTTGTGTACACCAACGAAATTAAACATGATTTTGATCTACAGAGAATGTAGAAAAATTTCCCATGAAGCCGAGAGGTTATTCCATTTACGTTTTCCCAATTTGCCTAAGCCAGTTCATAAGATCTTTATTTCTTCAACCAATAATTTGAAAAATTACGAAAGTTTTAAAAAGTTAAAGCATAATAAACAGTTTGCGGCTGAAAATGATGCAAATACTGCTTTAGTAACTAACAATATTGTAAATAATCCAAATATATCTTTACGGAAATTATCGTGTGAACCAAATATTTCCTACTTCTCCTGTCAAAGAATTTTATAGAAAAATAAGTACCGTCCATATAAAGTTTATTATGTTCACCATTTAACATCTGGTTATTTTCAACGTCGCACAAATTTTATTGCCGAATTGTCAGTATTACATGAAGAAAAAATCCGAATTATTTGAAAAATGTGTTGTGGAGCGATGAGAGCTGCTTCTATAGTAATGAGCATGTGACTACACATCAGACCGCTCGGTATTGGTCTCAAAATAATCCAAGGTGGGTATGGAGAACCAGAAATCAAACAGTTTTTAAAGTAAATGCATGGTTTGGAATATTGAACGGATACATAGTCGGACCTTATCTATTTCATGAAACGTTAAATGGTGCTAGATATCGGAGGTTCCCGCAAGAGGAGCTGCCAAGCCAAATTTATTAAGAAACATAGAAACTAATGGAGTAATCAGGTGGCGAGCACGATCACCTGATTTAACTCCATTAGATTTCTTCTTCTGGGGACATCTAAAAAATTTAATTTACACTGAACCAATCGATGATATGGCAGACCTATACAACAAAATATATGCGAGCGTTGTCACAGTAGATAGAAATATCTTATTGAAAGTAATAATTAGAAGGTTTATCATTTGTATCTATGAAGGAGGAAATAATTTTGAACATTTGCTTTAAAAATAAATACGTACATATGTACACGTTTTGTTTAAAAGTAAAAATAAATTATTAAAAAAACTTATTTGACTTTATGTTATTTCGATTTACCTCGAAAACCACTGGTTTTAATAGAAAAGTGTATACTACAAAAAGTACTTAGAATTAAACAAACTTTAATAATATTGGCTAAATAAAGAAAATATATATTATACTTTCAAAGTTCCAGTCATCGAAAATTTTCTTTCCTACGTCGCAAACGCCACTGTCATTGACAACATTTGAATGACAAAATAAAGCCACCAAAAACATGGAACGACGGGCCTTTACACAAATTGAATAACTCTTCGTTATTATGGAAACTGCCTGGGAAGTTTTATATGAATCACCCTGTAGATAGAACATTAGTAACTATTTATGGTCAAGAAACATTCACTCCAATACAAATGTAAAGCCACCTGTGGTACTAAAATGAACCGAAATTTTTTTAAAAAGCATTGTGCGTTTATTATTATTATTATATTTTTTGTTTTAGTGCATATGTCGGTAAACTGCCCTGATGTGGAAATAACCGAAGAAACACCTGAGAGTCGGCGGAAGACGATGATGAACAATTTTAACGATACTCCTCCTATAACACCTGTCAGCACTAGTCCTTATATACCAATATCAGAATGTATTACAGGAAAGTCACCAATTTTTGATCCTAAAGTAAGTCCTCTGATCAGCATCATAGTTTGTGAAAAATATGTAATTTTTATATCCAGCAATAAATGCATATATATCTGTTCCAGGATTTCAAGACTCTTCTAGAGTACAATATAAAAAATTCCTTTTTTAAATCTGAACACAACAATGAGAGTTATGAGTTTCCACAAAGAAATTACATGAATTTTGTTAACAATTCGCAAGATCCTCGGTTTTATGACTGTCCTCGAAGATTGGCACCTCCAGCGGTCAACAAGATTAATGGGGGCACAGAAAAAAACCATTCCCCCTTACAAAGTCCTACAGATTCTGACAGTGTCTTTAATGATGAAGATTGGGTGAATAACACTTCGTCTGATTTAAGTAAGTTTATTATCAATTAAATATATGTTGTTCGTGTTCATGTACAACAACATACCTTTCTTATTGAATTCAGTAATTATAAGTTAATTAATGATAATTAATTTTTATATAACACACACATTTAACTAATCGTCTGCATAGTTTCGTAAAAGTGGTTTGTTTTCATACCGTAGCCTGGATTTGAACCTGAGACCTCTTATTCTCAATCATAATTCGTAAGCACCTAGTCAATAAATATTGATGATAATAATAATAATAAGACTATTGTATCATTAATAATTTAATACTTCTGCTTAGTTTTACATTTTTATGTAATGATGAATTTTAACAATATATAGTGGATGTTTTATGCAGATTCGGCAAAAGTAGTTTTATATATGTACAATAATGTACATATTCTGAATAAACGAGCTCAAGAAAGAATTAATAAGAGAGATAAAGACCTAGTCCATCCTTTGCATCACTTATGTGAAAGGGAGTCAGACGATTGTTATATTATCAGCGCACGAATGGAAATTTCTCGACCTTCAGTCTCACTGTGATCACATTCTACTATACTGTTGACCATGACAATACACATGCCCTGCGATGATATATGACAAGGTGATAAAACTAAGATTTCACAAAGTGTGGAGCGTGCTGGGAGTAGTATATCCGACTTTCTGTTCCTAATTTTTGTTTACTTTCTCGCACTTATTTACTTCATATTTTTCTGAGTGCACATTATTAATATTGACATAATGTTGTCTGTGTGCTAAGAAAGATAAAATCCAATTTAATATGTTGCCTCTTATGCCCAATGTGTCTAATTAAAAGCTTATGAATTCAATATCAATGGTGTCGAATGCACGAGAGAGATCGAAGAATAAACCTGCCACACATTGGTTTCTATTTAGTTGATTTTGAATATATTGGACAAAGTGGTGGAAGCTGACTTTCACGATCCTTTTGTACATAGTTTTTTCAAATGTCTTGGAAAATATACTGTGAACAGAGATTGGTCTATAATTCTGAATGTCCATGGGGTCGCCTTTCTTATATATAGGTATGATTTTTACTAATTTTAATAGTGATGAAAAACTTCCTAGCTAAACTGACTTATTAATTAATAACACCAGGGGATATTTACTATTGCACTGCAGCGCTATTCTTGACATCCTTCGCAGTTACGCGTATACGTGTTAATGCGAGCGGTGTATTTGCGAACACTTCCGACAAATGGTATTCTCGACGGCACTTCGCATATGTATACGAACGAAATCAATCGCACGTAAAATAACACTCGGCAACATCGCAGTTTCGAAAAATATTCAATTTCGCGCTGTTTGGGATGACAGTTTGTCAGCTGACATTTCTTGATTGTTAGTTTGTTGTAGGTTATATTTGTATTCACAAAGAAAAATATTTTTTGCGAATAATTTATCGTGTAAAGGAGACTCCACGTAGAACTGTTAATGCTTCTACTGAACAAAAGCGGTTAATACTGGAATTTATAAAGAAAAATCCCAATCTGATAAATTTTACTCAAATCGGTAGCTCTCCTTTGATTTACTTTTTGATTTATACCATATCACGAACGTAATAAATTTAAAGATTTTGAAATAAAAACTTAGGTTATGTCATCATTCACATATTTACCGATTGTCAAAATCCACTCGCTGTTTAATGCGAATACTCGAATGTCTTACGAATGATCAAGAATATCTAGTATGAGTTTTCGTTCGCATTACAGTGGTATGCGAGTGACTTTTAAAAATGTGAACAGTCAAGAATAGCGCTGCTGGACACACATTTTAGAATTTTTACACACACACATCATCGTAACCACAAGATTTTTTATTTGGTAGGTTAGTAATAATTGATTTGATTTCAGTGGCATCTGCTGGGATGAAAAACATGTAGTTGTTTTTTATTTCAGTTGTAGTGCATTGGTTTGATATGTTGTTCCCAAAATGATCATCTAGTTTAGTTTGAGCTACTGTCGAAAAGTATTCACCAAATTTATTGCTAACTTCACTGCTGTTTTGGATGATTTTATTATTTTCTCTAAAAGTAATGCTTTTTCGCTCTCCATTTTTTCCTAACCCCGTATTCACAATTTGCTATACTTGTTTTATTGTCAGCCTCTTAATTAGTCTTGTATTAAAACTTTTTTTTTGATTAATTATATTAAGAATGATAAAACAAAAACAAAAAAATAGAATAAATGAGTATTCTCTCCCATATGGTGTATTCTGGATTAATGAATCTGCATCTGGCATTAACATTTTTTTGTAGACAAAAATTTTCTATCAGATAAGGATTATTTTCATTTTCTCTCGTGCCAGTCGTCACACACCACTTGCAGACTGCAGTTTGGAGCTGTTGGCTCTCATCTGTGCAAGGTAGGCATGTGACGACCGACACGAGGATCACTTGACTATTTAGTACATTTCGGTATCTTTGGGATAGCGACATATAAAACAGTCAGCAGGCGCCATCTAGCGGTCCAGTGTCAGTTGCAATCGAAAAATAAATAGCCTGACTGGGCTTAGCATAGTTCAAATGTGATTTTAGAGCACAAGAGCTCCTTTAAGTAGGATCAGTCTTTCGGCTGGTGTTTGTTGCAATCAAAGCATTAGCATTTTGATGGTAATATGCAATTATTACACTTAACGCGCCAGGCTTGTAACTTGTAATTCAGCGCTCGGCGGGGCACATAGCCCGGGGAGTAGCTCTTGATTGCAGTCTGGTTACGTTCCTTATAGTAAAATAAGGATTTTACAAAGGAGTTTGCGACTAAAAGTATTATGTTTTAATATGTTGCATGCTCCAAATATTAATCTGGTGATAACATAGGTGTTTTATTAGTTTGAACCATGAACATATTAGACATAGACAGCTAGTCGGACTCTATGAAGCAGAGTGAAAAGAAGAAGAAAAAATTTAACTGGAATAATTTGTTGTCATAATCTGTTGCTTTCTCTAGCTAGTTTAGTTGCAGTCTATAACATATATGTCCATGAATTTGACAGATGAAAGGAAACATATGTTAACATAACCATTACTTTTGATATGTCATTGTTTTTGATTTCGAATGTGTTTAATACTATCTACTTAGAATAGTCCATTTAACGAGATCCCGAACATCAAAAGTTTGTAGGATCTTTTGCAATACATTTCCCCTTATGTTTTCGAGGGTAAAAAAACTGAACTGAATTTATTATTATTCCTCAAATAATACCCAATCCGACGATCTTTCGCAAGCCCAAGACCGAGAAACTGGAAATTGGGGTGGGTTTTCCTTGATAGGGGTAGTACGCAAGGGTTTCAGAACTCGAAACCATCACCATCGTTTTTCTCGCCCTCAAAAACGAAGGAGGAAATGTATTACAAAAGATCCTATAAACTTTTGATGTTTTGGCCTTTTTTGTACTTCCTTAAAGGGACTAGACAATAAAAACAAGTGCTTTAAAGAAAAGTGTTTTGCCTTACTATGAAAATAAGTTATTTTATTTCATAAATTTTTCAAAAACTTTTTTTTAAAAGTGGCTTTCCCCATTGCAATTTCCAGATGTTTGTGGAGATTTTGGGCCTAATTTTGCGGCTATATAATGTTAAAGAAGAAGATGAATTGATAGGTGAATAATTAAAGTTGTACGATAGCATTTTGTGAGATTGGAATATGTATTCAGATTTTCAAGAATTTTTGAATTATATATGATAGCCTTTTCATCGAAATTGGTTGTTGATTATATCACATGGTCTTGTGCAAAGTTAAGTATATTCCCAAATTCTTCATATTGTAATATTTTGACGGCAGTAAAACATAAACACACCACCATATGTAGTAGACAACCCCCAAATCCAAAACCAAAGACTGTCCGGAAGGGGGTTACACATACGTAGACAATATTCATTACCCACCTACATTGCCAGTTTCTGTGTCGGGGATCGAACCTAGAACACAGGAGGGTATGATCAAGTATGTTAGCCACTTGACACGTCCTAGCCAATTGAGCTACTGTGTGGTGGGACAAAAAATTATTTTATGATTATCAGTTGTTCTTATGGAAGGACTTTGCCGGTTTCCCAAAACACCTTGTAAATGCTCGATTTAAATATAGATCTTCGGAGGGAACAGATGTCTGTCAATCCCCGCAAAACTGTAATAGTACCCTTCGCCAGGAAAAGGAAGCTGGATAACTTAGAACCGCCTTCCTTACTAGGTGAAACCATTCTATTTTCGGATGAGGTGAAATATCTAGGCATTACGCTGGATAGATCACTCAACTGGAATTCCCACCTGGAAAAGGTAATCCACAAAGCAAGGCTGTCCCTGTGGACATGCCGGAGAATTTGTGGAAAATCCTGGGGTATGGGTCCCCAACAAATATATTGGATATACGTTACGGTCGTTAGACCAATGATAACGTATGGCTCCATAGTTTGGTGGTCGAAAGGGCTACAACAGTCGGCCAAAGCCAAACTCTCTGGTTTACAGAGACTAGCATGCCTGGCAATAACTGGTGCTATAAGCAACACACCGTCAGCTGCTTTGGAAATCCTCCTAGACTTACCACCTCTCCATATTTACTTGGAGAGAGAAGCTAGGTGGGCAACATATAGACTCCAACAAGCGGCAATCAACATGCCGCAGGCTATCATCATGGAACGCAACGGATTGATTGATGACCTAAACAGTCACAGCATCCTAGGTATGCCTTCTGATGTGATGCCTACCAGAACCAACCATGAGCTGCCTTTCAACATCCTATTTCCTGAAAGAGATGAGTGGGATCGGAATAAAACCGACCTACAGAAGGCAGACAGCTGTTGGTATACAGATGGTTCCAAAACTCCTGAAGGAACAAGAGCTGGAGTTTACAGTCGCTGCCCAAAGGTAAGAATAACTTCGAGCCTGGGCGATATCGCGACAATTTTTCAGGCTGAAATATATGCCATTGAACTGTGTGTACGGAGGCTGGAATCAACCCACCCTAGACACAAATCAATAAAAATCTTCTCAGACAGCCAAGCAGCCCTTAAAACTCTTGGATCCTATCGCTGTAATTCTAAAACAGTGTGGAACTGCCAAAAAGCTCTAACCCAATTGGGTAAGAACAACAAACTGACTCTGGGCTGGAGGGCAATGAAATTGCCGATTGCCTAGCTAGAGAGGGTGCGGCATCAAAATTTATAGGACCAGAACCAGTTCTTGGCATATCTTCAAGCACTGCCAAAACAAATATCCTAGACTGGGCCGAGAGCAAGACTCTACCACTGGCAGGAACTACCAGGATTAGCTCATTCGAAGGAGTTCATTACAAATCCTTTGAAATCAAGAGCTAAAAAACTGCTAGAGTTGAACAGGTTACATCTAAGCACTCTAATCGGCCTATATACTGGGCACTGCAGATTAAATCATCATTTACACAGACTTGGACTGGTGGAAAACACCGAATACCGTCTGTGTCTAGAGGAAGATGAAACGGCAAGGCATGTCCTGTGCACTTGTCCTGCTGCAGAAAGAACCCGGTTCTCATTATTTGGCAAAGGTCAGCTTTTGCCTGAGGACTTGGACAATCTCTCATCCAACAAAGTTATTAGCTTTATTAAAAGGCTGAACCTATTGAGTGAAATATAAATTAGGAGTGAGCCACAATAGACTGATTGGTCATGGTGGAGGGTCTGGTATAGACCCACTCACATTTCAACCTAACCTAACCTAAGGTAGCACAAAAGTGCAGTGTTGCAACAGGCTTATAGCTAATCCGAGAATGATACCATCTCAAAATTAGAAATTTAGGTGGAAAATTATAATAGTTTATTCTCTTACTCAATTAGAATTTTGTCTGCCCTGTTATTCTGAACTGCTTTGGGTCAGTAAAAATAATTGTTTAATATTGTTTACTTGTTAAACTGCATTTAGAGTACTCTTGATTGGCTGCCGCACTTATTTCTGGTAGTTCAACATAAGTTTTTGAGGTCCGGTTTTTCATTGCTCATTTATGTTGATTTAGCCAACAGGTAACAGTCAGTCAAAGTGTTTTTCAAGGGCCAGTTTCATCTTACAGTAAGGTCAACAGTTAGATGAAGCACTTTATTTTTTTTGATTGCTTATTTCTTGGAGATTGACAAGAATATTTGAAGTTGTACAATGTTACTAATAAGGTAGTTTTGTTCAGGCTTATTGAAATTAATAATAATAATAATGAACAACTCTTAATTGGTACAATACAAAAAAAAATATAAAAATAATTTTTTTATCATTTTTGTGTAAAGATTTTTGTTCAGTTTATTATCTAGGTGAATGTGGGGATATTTTACCAATGTTGGAGGTTATTGTAATTGGTGGTTCGAGATCAAAACTGTTTAAGAAGTATTTTTAGGAGTATAAATTAGGACCTGACATTTTGAAGGATTGAGTTATAATATCTATTTGAACAAACTCTGTATAATCCATTACAATTTGTAGTTTTGTTATAGTGGTTCTTATTTCTATTATATGAGAGAACTAAACCGTGTCAGCATATTGTAAGACGTATACTTTGTATTCATTTGGTTTTGCAATTGTTAAGATGGAATTAATATATAAAATTTTACAAAATAACAGATTTCAGCGTTCTCAAATGTTTTATAACTAAGACAAGTTTTCAATTTTCTACATTCTTATCCGTTTCTCTAAAATTGCAGACACAACAAAGAATACAAGATCGGATAGTTCAACCGATGTTGACATTATAGCAAATCAAAAATTTACAAAACCGTCTGGGGAAGGTAGAACCGGTGTAGCACCACCTCCGAGGCCGCCTAAACCAGCTCATATCGCACCGACACCTTGTTACCTTAATCTAACTCCAAAAATTAGGTAGGTATGATCCAGTATTCATTATTGTGAATTGTGTCAATATATACAATATATGTTTTTGCTTTATTCAGCAAAGAGGCAGATGAAAATGAGCAACCAAAATTAATAAAAGAACCGCAAAAAGTTTTAACAGATGAAATGTATGATTTCCCACGTTCTCACCATGTGGAGAACGATGCAACTTTGCGACGGCGACACTGCTATAACAATGCTGTTCCCATTAGTTGTGTTGAGGAAACAATCTTCAGATATGATATTTCACCAAAACCAGGCACCAGTACAACCGTAAGATATTTTTAACTCTAATGTCAATTTTCTATTGTTTTGCATTCTTTGTTTAATGAAGCCGAACAAAGAAAAACTATAACGTCTCAATAAATCACAGCAAAGAATTATATTTTTCAAGTAGATAAAACTATTTCAGTTTTAAGATGTTTGTATTCTCAGGTCTTTCGATACGACTTGGATGAAACCCAAGACGAGCCCTCTTCGCCTGCCCATTCTCACAGCTCCTCAACTGCTGCATATTCAAACCTCCCTAGTCCATTATTTACTCAGCTGATGCCCCCTCCCATTGTTAACAGAGACTTAAAACCAAAAAGGAAGTTGTCCGATTCCCATTCTATATCGTCCAATCCTGAACCCCCTTCTCCCCGAAATGCTCCCTCAGTGGATAGGAAGTTAAAACCTCCGACACCTTTACAGGTTAGTCTTAAATCACCTTTTCTTGCTAATGTATTTTAAGAACTTAATGCGCATAAGTTTTTTCATATAAGATATTCTAGACTGTATTGAGGTAATAGCCAACAAATTCATTAGTGACAATGTTTCGACTGATTATTTGTTTTTCTTAACATATTTTCACACATTTTTAGTGTTTGTTCAAAGTTGCATTTAATAGAGCATCATAGCACAATTTTGAAAGACAAAGTGTTATAATATTGCTTGTGAGACATTACTTAAGGAGTGTTTTGAACTCATTATAAAGCACCAGAGGAGGTTCCTCAGAGATATACCAAATGTATACACAGTGAATTAAAATGCTTTTAGCCATATTTCTCTGTACTTGGTTTCCTTGCAGGTGATTAACGTTGTCCACTGCGTAACTAAAAAATCCTAAATATTATCGATGTACTGATGTGATTGTAATTTATTTGATTGAATCGTTTTAAGCTTAAAAATACTTTATTTGTTTAATTTTAAACTATGAATTTCATGCATGTGATTCCTCTTGTGACCATAGTGGGTCAACGCTGTCCACTAGCTATTTTGACGTTTTTTTTTTTTTTAAACGTCGAATTTGAATAGATTGACCAGGTTTCTCATTTATCAAATATCATCTATAATAATAATAATAATGTATTTTATTCATCATATCAAGTTACACATAACTTATTAGACAAGTCAGTGGTAAATAATAAATAAAGGTAAAAACAGACAATAATAACAATAATAAAACATACAAGTATAACAACAATATGACATACAGTACTGAAACTATTAAGTACAATATATTACACTTTAAAATTAAATATAAAACTAAGAGTGTAAATAGTCATCTACAGAATAAAAAGCTCTACTCATTAAAAATTTTAGCAGGGCATTTCTAAATAAATTAAAATTATCGAATTGGCCAAATAGCTGGGTAAATTTATTATAACAATTAATGCCTTGAAAGATGTGAGAATTTTGGCCCACACTTAGTCTCGAGAAAGGCACCCGAAGCTGATTGTTGCTGCGAGTAACATAGCTGTGAACATTACTATTTTTTAAAAAGATATTTTCCTTTTTTTTTTTATTTGTTGTAATTAAGAATATGTACAGAGATGGTAACGATAAAATTGATAGTGCTATAAATGTCTCTTTACAGTGAGTCTGAGCAGGTAAACCAAGCATACACCGTATAATTTTCTTTTGTGCTACAAAAACTTTGGAAACGTGGAGAGTTTCCCCAGAACATCAATCCATAAGATATCTTAGACTGAACCAGACCAAAATAAGCTAGCTTCAGCATATTAAGTGATACAGTGGATTTTAGATATCTAATAATGAAGCAGGATTTACTTAATTTCTCTGATAAATCATCAGTTTGTTTCTCCCATGTCATTTTGTGATCTTAGTCCCAAGAATTTTATTTCATCTGTTTGTACAATTGACTGATGACCAGCCTTAACTAAAACACTTGAATTGTGACCAACATTTTTGGGCAAAAATGACATACAAAACGTTTTGCCAGCATTTAGAACCAAACCATTGCTCAAAGACCAATCAGAAAATTCACCTACTGATTTATTGGCTCTACTGGTTGTCAACTCCAAGGTGTTACTAGATATTAAAAAATTTGTGTCATCTGCATAAACAATTGCAGCATTCGGTGAGGTACAAGAATTGGGCATGTCGTTTACAAAAATTAAAAACAATAGGGGACCTAGAATAGAGCCTTGAGGCACACCAGTAGCAACGTCTCTAACATCCGATTTGTATGAGCCTATGACTACAGCCTGCTTTATATTGTCTGAAAGTTATTTGTGGCATTCTACGAATATTCTTTCCTATTATTTGGGTTTTCTACCACATGTACTATTATCCTCTTCAAAACAAATCACCGAATCTACAAAATAATAGAATTATTGGAAAAAAAGCCTCTGCGCCCGTGACGTTTACGCCAAAGGAAAAGTCAGAGGTTATGTTTTGCAAATAATATAAATCGGAATAAACACAAAAATAATGTATTTTGCTGACGTTTCGGAAAGTAATCTCTTTCCGTTTTCAAAGCTATTTTTTGAAGAACTCTTATTTTGCTGTGTATGTCAAATACACAGCTTTAAGATTCTGTTTATGTTATTTCCATAGATACTTACTACTTACACAGAACATAGAACTGATGATATTTTTTTTTTTTTTAGATAATGTTGAGTTTGTTGAGTTCTTCTTTTAACATTGGTAGCCAGGTTGTACAAATATCTACAGAACAATTCGATACACACTTATCTTCATTTAATAAGATTATTGCTGATTCTTTAATTTTTCTTTTTTTGGTATCTGTTTCTTTTGTTAAAATTTTTGCCGAGTCCCAGTTTATTCTATGTCCGTTTTCCCAAGCATGTTCACAAATCTTTGATTTCTGAATTTCATTCTTTCTAATGTAGTTCTTGTGCTCATCCAACCTCACACTGAAAGGTCTGGATGACTCACCCACATAACATTTATCACATTCGCACGGGATATTGTAAATACAGTTTTTTGAATTCTGCTCCCTGTTTATCGGTTTTGTTTTTGTTAAAATAGATCTTAAAGTGTTCCCCGTTTGAAATATCGTCCTAATATCAAATTTGTCACCTATATGGCGTAGCTTTTCCGATAGTCCGTATACATAAGGAATTATTGCTGTATAATGACGTTCAGGTTTTTGTCGTACCTGATTGTCCCTATTTTCAACATTTATGAAAATTCTATCAACAAAGACTTCAGGATATTGATTTTGTACTAGAACCTCTTTGATAAATTTTTTCTCGTTATTTAATATTTCATTATTAGATGAAATTATTTTGGCCCTATCGTATAAACATTTTACAACACCCCTTTTAACATTTATTGACTGATTTGAGTTAAAATTTAGATATCTATTAGTATGTGTTGGTTTTCTATAAACGCTTGTTTCAATTGTATTATTTATCCTTCTAATTAAAACATCTAAAAACGGTAGTTCATTCCTACTTTCTACTTCTAATGTGAATTTAATAGACGGTTCCTTACTATTTATATTTTCTAAAAAACTATCTAGTAAATCAACACCATGAGGCCAAATTGCAAAGATGTCGTCAACATATCTCCACCAGACAACCGGTTTGTTTATACAATTTTGAACATGTGTGTTCTCAAAGTTCTCCATAAATATGTTGCTTAAAATTGGTGATAATGCAGACCCCATAGCCATACCAAAATCCTGCTGATAGAACTCATTGTCCAATTGAAAATAGGTTGTTTTTATACACAGTGTTAAGAGTTCCATTATGCTATTTACACTTAATTTAGTTCTAGTTTCCAAATTATTATCATTTAGCAACCTGTCTTTAACTATTTTTAATGTTTCATCTACCGGAACATTGGTAAAGAGGCTAACTACATCAAAACTAACCATCAGGTGTGATTCATGAATATCGGTTTCATAAATTTTTTCTATGAAATGTTTACTATTTTTAATATATGAATCGGTATTTCCAGATAATGGATCAATAATTTTAAGTAAAAATTTTGCCAAATTATGACATGGTGAATTAATAGAACTAACAATTGGTCTTAAAGGAATATTTTGTTTATGTGTCTTTGGTAAGCCATAAAAATGAGGGGGCTTACTATGATGTGGTGTAAGTTTCCTTCGTTCAAAATCATTAAATTCATGTTTGTATTTAAACAAAGTTCTGTAAATTTTGCTCTCTATTGATTTTGTTGGATCTTTGTTTAATTTTGAGTAGGGTCCCTCATTTACAAGAGTCATGATTTTTGTGTTATATATATCTTTATCTATAATACACAGCAAAATAAGAGTTCTTCAAAAAATAGCTTTGAAAACGGAAAGAGATTACTTTCCGAAACGTCAGCAAAATACATTATTTTTGTGTTTATTCCGATTTATATTATTTGCAAAACATAACCTCTGACTTTTCCTTTGGCGTAAACGTCACGGGCGCAGAGGCTTTTTTTCCAATAATTCTATTATTTTGTAGATTCGGTGATTTGTTTTGAAGAGGATAATAGTACATGTGGTAGAAAACCCAAATAATAGGAAAGAATACAGCCTGCTTTCTGTTGTTTAAATAAGAAGTGATCCATTCGTGGGCCACGCTACGTATTCCAAATCTAAGGAGTTCATCTAAAAGTAAACCATGATCAACGGTATCAAAAGCTCTGCTGAGATCAAAAAATAAGGCTATTGGTTGCTGTTTGTTGTTCAGTGCATTATAGATATATTCACATAACTGTTCAATAGCGGTTAGATCAATAAAAAATGTTTTGTGAAAAGTGAGATGTAATTATTCATCTCTACAATTTTTAAAAGTCATATGCATCATTTGAAAGACTCGTTAAACCGGTAACTTAAAAAACGTCATCTTTAAAAATTAATAATTCCTTCCTAAAAATTATTGTTTATGAACTAAAATTGCTTTTGAAAATGTCTTACTCCATAATGAGAAAAATTAGTGACTTTTTGATGAGTATTTATTTTATTTTAGTGTCATATTAGTACAGTCGCTTATGGCGTTATATCAAAAATAGGGGTTGTCATTTTAAAAAATATCGATGACATAATCGGATGTCACAAAAAAATGTGCAATTAAAAATTAAAAGCGACGTGTCCGAGGGTTTTTTCAGAATTGCCCTTGTTAGATTTCATTAGTAGTTATTCGTACTTTATATGTGCACTATTTATCATTAGTTTTATTATTTTCATCTGTTTCTTAATAAAAATTATTTTAAACATCACAGGAGGCCCACATGAGGAAGCATTTTAATGTGGAAGAGGACCATCGAAAAATTAGGGCAGCCGCAAGTCCTACCCCTCCTAGCTTAGGGCGATCTCACGATAGCTTGCTATCTCAAAACGACAACGAACCAATATATCATCACCTCGCAGGTAAAATGCAATACTTGGATTTGGACCTCGAGGGTTCCAGCTCCAGTTTTGCCAGCAACAGTACAAAAACCGTGCCTCCTAAAAATCAAGAAGACACTGTTTATAAAAAAGTAGATTTTATGAAAACACAAGCCTTTAATATCACTAGGAATATTCTAGAGAAAGAGAGGCAAGAGCCTGTCACATTTTCATTAAAGAAATAATTCTTGGTATTTTTTTTCTCTCTTTCTCTGTAGATCTTTTTTATTGGTAGCTGTGCTTGTGCAATTTTCAGTAAAGTTGTTAATAAATTAAGTGAAATTGTTTCATAAATATAATTAATACATTTGTTTATTTCTTAAAATGGTTTTGCAATCGTTGACGAGGTATTTTAGACACAAAATAACAACTTAAGATATAAAATTCTTAAAGTTAAGGATGTTGGGAAAGGGATGACTAAGATTTAAAATTCCCTATCATATTTTTTTACGGGGGTTTTAATGTCAACAGTTTTGATTTCTTATAATAATTGTTTGATTAAATTATCTATATTAGATAATCATTTAATATCTTCTATTCTTTCTGAAATTGAAGCAATTTTTTTTCTCAGGTGGAATAATGTACAACTCAACATACAATCTGAGTGATCAGATATTGGGCATTTAACACATGATTTAATACAAATAACATTCCTTTCTGCGAGATTTGTGAATGATGAAAATTTAAAAAAATAATTCACAAGACAACAAATAATATACTCATACGAGCAAAATATTATGAATGTTATTAATTTAAAAACAAAAAATGGATGGATGGATAAAGAAAATTTAAAAAGTAAACGTATACAGGGTGTCCCATTTTAATAAACTACGCTCGATATTTTTGGTAGTGTTTGAGATAAATTTTTAGTTCAAATATGATACCGCTAAAAAACAGTTGAGCATCATAAAAAAATTATGACCAAATTTATATATCACTTCCCAGTTTGCATAGAAAAGGCCATTCTTTATTTTAAAAATAAAATCATTTTTCAACATAAGTCTCTATACTTTACACCCAATAGTCTAATTCACATCTCAGTCGTCATTGATATAGACATCATCTTATCATAATAGATAGGTGCCATAAGAGAAATCAAATTGGAGTCACTTTTATGGTCCTGTGTGGACGTTGATGCAGGTCTGAAAGAATGTTTAATAAAATTAAAAATCAAGTTGTGTGGGACTATAAAAATTATACAAAATGAACTAACTATTGGATTAGGCGGTAGCAACATGTTTTTGTTAAACAAACTGTGAAATAAAGCGAGCGTCTCTTATCATAATTTGAGAGCACAAAATTAAGGATTTCTATAAAAATACAACTAATTTTTTTGTGCTGCATTTTCATGATTGCCGAATTATTTGTATCTCAAATTTGGGATATCTACTTAAAATCATGTTACTTGTTCACAATCTTTAGTAAACACTTCAATAATTGCAACACTAACCACTGATTTATTTAACACTTAATTATCTTACAATAATTAGTCCATAGAACTACACACCAATTATAACTTTTATCTACTATAACTCACTACTTATTATCACTATACTAGACTGTTCTTTCTTCTGATCTGATCACTGCTTATTTGAACTAGAATCACTATAGTGCGTTGGCTCCACTTCTCTTATATTCCGTGATTCATTTTCCAGATCCCTCCATCTTAATCTAGTCTGTGATTCTCGTCTTTCTAGAATCTCTATGGCAGAAAATACCAAGCTTGCTGGTAGCGCCATCTCAGGGCTGACTGGCGAACTAACCATTCTATTACTAGTTTCTCTCTACTAAAGGGACTGCCTACAGAGATTTGTGTCTGTAAGGGTGTATGTTTTTGACCTCTCTACAAATATAACTATTGGCTCCCACTGTAAAATAACCCCAAAATTAAAAACATTGTTATAAAGTTTGTAATCCCTGCATTCTTTGCTAGAATAAGTTGCAACGAACAGATGTTGAAATTTCTACTTCTAAATATGGTGGAGACATGAGATGTGTGTACAACTGTAATTTTTGTATTTATGAAACAAATGAATTTTACAAAATACGACTAGTTAATTCATTTTCGTTTAAATAATTTTTATATAAATTTTACATTGTAAGTTTTTTTATAAAATTTTATACTTGTAGCACATTTTTGGTGATCTATGGTGTGTAATTTTCTCATTAAAACTAAAGACTCAAAAAAATATTCACTAGAATTACCTTTCCTTTATTAGTATCCAGTTAATTTGGGACAAAATAAACAGTTATATTAAATTTTTGCATATAAAAAATATAAAGAATAATTTTATTCTGTCTCAGAATGTTTCTTGATACTTTTTAAAAATTGTATATCACTGAAGCTTTAAATTTTACTAAGTGGCCATTTTATGATGTTATGAAATTCATATCAATAATATTAGATTAATATTTTTTTATTCTTTATATTGATGTATTGTTAGGATATAGTCCATTTATGAAAATTTTAATGATGTTATACACGACATGGTATACAAATAAATATATATTATAGTATTATTATAATTTGTGTGTTTTACTACAGAATATTGACCTTGTGAAAAAATTTATTATGAAAATGAGTGAATTAAAGCCAAAATGGAAATTTTTAATTTGAGATGTGGGAGGTCCAAGGTAGAGCACAATTGAAAATTGATCAAATCGGCGCACCAGAACCAACTTTAGACAGGACCGAAACACTTTTTCTTTGACTCTAATAACTATTTAGGATCGAAAATTGTATCAAACTGGTCCTTGGCAAATTTTTTGTCAAAGGACCAAGGAGGGCCCAAAAACAAATTTTTGTTTAATCAAAGATGCTTAATATGGAAATTGTTACAAAAAGGTGTTTACAAATTTCTCGTCAGAGCACCAGGAGCAGCTTGAGGTAAGGCCCAAAAGAACTTTCGTCAGATCAACGAATATCTCAAAAATTGTTCAGGATGAAAAATTGTATCAAAAAAGTTTTTTCTAATCTGTCATTAGGGTGCCAAAGGCGAGTCCAGGAAAGGCCCAAAATAGTTATTTATAATGTATAGTTCAAATCACGATTGTTGTCATTCACATCATCAAGTTATGTACTTATCAAGGCAGGAGATTTTTCCATCTTTTTAAATACAAGATGCATAGGATGTAAATAACGGTCATGTCTGCTAACGATGCATTTTATAAATGAATATTGCAATCGCTAGTTGTAGCCGCTACCGATGTTCAGCATGTGGTCAGTTCTCTGGCAATTCAGTAGCATGCAGTGGACGTATAATATATAAAATTTTTTCATTTTTATTTTCGTTTATGATTTTAGTGTTTCTTACTCTGATGTTTCAAGTTTTCTGTAATTAAGTAAATAGCTTGTAAGTGTACTTTTACTGTTTGTAAGAGAACTAACTTCAATATTGCCGGCAAATGACTACATGTAGTAGCCAGAGACATGGTGGTGAAATTAGTTGATCAATTCAATCAAAAAATACGTAAACGAGGTCACCTTTCAGTAGAGATCTTAAAATTCATTGTATTGCATGCTATTATTGTCCAATATATTTTCATTACAAAATATTTCTTTTTTGCAAATCTTGACATTGAGCCGATTTGATTCAGAAATGAAAAGATGATGATGTGAATGAAAACAATCAAAATTTAAACTATAAGTGTTAAAAGTCAGGTTTTATTTTAAAAGTGAAGATTACTATCCTCCTATAATGGATGGAGTATGCCTGAATTTAGCAATAAAATAGATAAATCGGAATTGTATTGAAGTACCCTGTATATACCCCATATATAAATTTAGTTTTTCCTTATTTAGTTTCCAAATTCAAGTAATTATGCAGTTAATTCATTTCATTTTTACATTTATTTATTCATTTAAATTTGAACAAAGTAAAGTTACCAGAATGCATTTTAAAATTATATTCTTTTAAAGCAAAGTTAAAAGCTACAGTTTTAACTAAAAAGTTACATAAAACCGAGTCGAGTCACAGAGTTTGTTTATCGTATATTCAGATAAGCGTCAAGTACTTCGTGTATTCCCATAGTGTGAAATCGCCTACCCTTTTCTATCTTAACTATAGGAGGAGATAGAGAGTAAAGTTTTAAATCTGAAACACTGCACAAAACTACGCCGTATCAAATATTGAAATTGTTAACGTAAACAATTCCCACGTCCGACTTGGGGGACGCTTAAACTGTGACGTCATTTACAATATAAAAGAAACTGCAGGGCCCAAGAAAAGGGGTAATCAGACTCGAGCTACATCGCAGGACATTGGGTTCGCTGTTGCTCCCTAGAGATTACAATTGCACCACTCCTTGGGTACATCGCTGGACATTGAGCTCGCTGTACTGACGCCGCAGACAACCATTCTTTGGCGTACTCTTTATGAAGTACCATTTAACCTCTCTGTTGTGCTCGACGAGTACGCTAACCATGAAGAACCTGGGGGAGAGTATTCACGGCGATATAACGCTATACAGAACGCCCAGAAATTCAGCTGACATAAATTTCTAAAAGTGATTACTTTCTTATTTCGAGACTTTATTTTTATTGGCAATTGCATTCATATTCTGGTTTCGACGGTGTGTAATAGGGGAAATTGACGCATTTGTGGTACTAAAAGAATATTAGATTTTTTTAAATATTAGCTTTGATTTTTAACTATCATAATATTATATTACAGTTTATTCAGTTATGATTTTATTCACGATTTTAATTCATAAAATTTCATTTTCTGAATATTTTACTAGGGGAGTTTGCGTTTGCAAAATAACAAGTTTATATTCAAGAACTATAGCTTTTGACCATACACTACAAGTTTACAAATACTTTTTCTTAGGCGCTTTACGCTGATATAAGAGCTGTTATAAGAGTCTTTGTCGACTTCAACCAATTTTATTTATTTAACTACTAAATTCTCAACGATGTAAAGTTCTCGTGACTACGAGAACGTAATTGTTTGTGAACTGTGTTTGCAGAACATAACAGTAAAATGGGTGCCTTACGGACTATCTAAATTTAAAATTAACAGTCCGCTGTTTTAAGGACACTTGTCTACACCAATCTGTAAGGTCGTCGATCTTTTCGGCCACCCCATATTAACATCTGTTCGGTGCTAAACACTTACTACTGCTGTTTAGTTTATCAGTCAATTGACACAAAATCAAATTTCCAGCGTTGTTTAGATTGTTCTTTCCAATACTATTTAAGCCGATTGGTTAGGTGAAGTCGGTAATTGCCATATACTGTATCCTGCTATCTTTCTTATCAGTAGACGAGAGCACAACTATAATAAAACTGGAAATTTCCACAACCATTAATTACTTGCAAAAGGGAGTTTTATTTCCCACAGCTGGTGAGAGTTTTCACTGAAACCTGGCGCCGTAGCCAACTACTACAGAAAATATCAAATAACTTTTGTTAGGTTGAAACACTTATTCTCTGTTATGTTCATAAACTTTGACACTGCAGTTTCGTTCTCTTTGTTTCGAAGCAACATCTTTGACGTTTGTTCACTCATGTTATTATCATTCCCAGACTATTGTCACAACTGTTTAAAATAAGTATTGTCTGGCTGATAGCCGTGTTGTTTGAGATGCGAGGTGGCAATCGCTATTAATCACACGAGTATCGTGCCACTGGGTTCGAATCCCGGCTCTGGCCTTGGCACCGTCGGAGGAAATGGTTGTCTTATTTCTGTGTAGTTTAATTATTTATTATTATGTACATAGACTATTGTCACTGCTCTTATTCTTATCTATATTAATTTCTCAATGTAGACGTGATATCTTTATTCAGGCATTTGCCACAACTCTAATTACTATTAAAATAACACAGCATACTTTTGTGTCTCAGCTCTTGTTATTGCATCAAAACACTCAGTATATCTATAGTATGGTCATTACTATAGCAGCGCAGATTTTCCTATTATAATATTTAGACAATTGTCTCAAATATTTGGATTATTTTGATTTCATGTTCGACTATTGTTGCATCAATTTATATAAAATAAAATGAGTTTTTTTACTATTTTTTCCCATCAATTATTGTCTTATTCTTTCACCTCTACCTTTTTCGTCATATAAATAATAAACTAAATAAATGTTTTAATTTCAAAAGCAAAATAGAAAACAGACTTTAACTATAAAGGTACAGTGCAACCTTGAGAAATAAAATACTACATAAATAATATATCAAATTAACTATGTCTCTCAATTAATAGACAGTGTGTTCAAGTTTACCAGGTATTTAAATTAACAGAGTGATTAATTTTCTAAGGTATATCGTATCAGACAGAAACAAGTAATATTAAACTTTATATAAAAGAACCTGGGGTAATTATAAAAAAGGGTTACTACACACACAACAAAGTTTGAGTCCTACACTAACAAAACTAGACGATCACGCAAATGGCCAATTTTATTTGTTTATCCTTCAGATAAGTAAATAATAATTAAATTAACTAGAAAACATGAGTACCAGGATTTCATTTATAATTAATTGGGGTGGGCTTAAACCTCTTCAGTATAGTTTGAAATTTCTTAACAGGTGATAAATTTATGATTTTTAACTACCTGGATTTGATAAAATAGATGTCGAAATTGTACAGTTTGAAATTTTTGACAGTGAAGACGGGCACCATCTTGTTGAAATATCAAAATTTCTCCCAGATAAGGATTACAAAACTTTTTACAAAATTTGTGATTTTCCCGCAAGTTAGTTCCTTTATGTTTTCAGGCATTAATTCCGTCTGTTCCAGGTACTTTAGCCTAATGCGGATTAACGCCCTGCATTCACAAAGTATGTATGTTCTGCAGTCTCAGTTGCAGTATCGGCATTTATTATCTAGAGCCTTGCCCATGTTCTAGAGATGGTACCTCAAGGGGCAGTGGCCTGTAATTGCCTTAATTCGGATTTTTTGAGTTCAAGAAGCCTTGTGTCATTTTTTGCCAAATAAATTTTAAACTTTCTCGGTTCTTGACCTGGAGTTTCCTTTTCCCATATTTGGATCCTCTCCATTATGTGATCCTTGGATAAGCCATAAAACGGTTGGGGTTCGAAAAATGGTGCTTTAGCTTTTTATTTGCAAGGCTATCAGCTAATTCATTTCCTTCTGTCCTCTCATGTCCCGGTGGCCACATCAAGGTAACCTTGTTGTTATTTGCCGGTTACTTCCGAGATTGTCTACATTTGCAGGCAATTTTTAACTTGAAGATGTAGACCTTTGCTCGTCGAATGCCTTTCTTTAGGCATTTCTGGACACATAGATCTATAGCATAAATTTCCGCCTGGGAGATCGTTGGGGAGTTACCAAGGCTCTAGATAGTCTGCATGATAACCTCGCTACGTCGACACCTACCCCTTTGTCCATCTGTGTACCAGATAAGAGACCCTTTCTCCAACCGCAGTGCTTCGATTCTGCTCGTTTGACAGCTTTCAATTAGCACATCAAAGGGGTAGTTAAAGTACCGCTTGATTGACATCGAGTTTGGTCATGGAATCTGAAGGAGCTTCTTAAGTGATCAACTAGATTGCCTGGTTTGAATTTAAGTGCCTGATGGAGTCTTAGAGCAGTAAGTGCTCCTCACATACAATTTTTGTTTTATTTTTGGCCACCATACGCATGATTCGTAGGTCACCATGGGTCAGAAAACCAAAAAGTAGAACCAGTGCGTCATTTTCGGCTCAGACCCTAAGTGTTACTAAACAACCTACGACACATCCAAATGCTCTTGCTTTTGTAAGAGTTCTTTCCAAATGTGATTTCCAGTTAAGTTTTTGATCCAGGATTACTCCTAGATACCTACTTAATTTCACTGGAAAGGTTCAGCAGTTTCATTGAACATAGGAGCTCTCAGATTTAGTTTTCTCCTTTTGGTGAATGGAACAATAATTGTTTTGCTTGGATTGACACTAAGTCCATCTGACGAGCATGATTTGGATATTTTGTTTAAGGCAATATTTGCATAGGGTTTGAGATCATAACCTCATTCTGCCTCTCACAGTTACCATCAGGTCATCAGCATAGCCCTGAATGTTAAAGTCCGAGTTATTCAGTTTAAGGAGGAGATCATCAATCACCATTGACCACAGCAAGGATGATAGAACTCTACCTCAACTGCAGTCACTGTGGCCGACTCGTCCCCCACACTTGTAGTAATTATTCTTCTTAGCATGGATTGTATCCATTTGATTTTTGGGGCTGTTCCCCTTTTTTCTGCGGTTCTTTGTATGGATTTGTCAACAGGACTGGTGTTCGATAGATGAAAATTTTGCCCTTATGGCGGACATCGCCACGAATTCGATACAATTTTCTTAGAGAGGTAGATGGGTGTCAGTACTGAGTTCAGGATTCGTTGAAGCACCAATGTCGAACTGCGTTATATTTCGGGGCATTTTCCTTTTGGGCTGGGTTCGTGTGTGAGAGACCAGGGAGTTGTTTCTTCGTGTAGAGAGAGAGTTTTTGTGCACCCAGCTTCGGCGTGACTTAGATAGTATTTCTTGGCAGGGAAGGGGTTCCTGACGATGCTTACTTTAGATTCAGGGAAGATAGTCCTGCTAGAGAAGAGGTCTTTGCTAGGGTAGAAGTTCCTATGTGTAGGCGAGTGCTGATGAAATTAAAGTCACGTTCTCCAAAAGTCTATGTATTAACGCTTTGTTTAAAATATTTACAACGAAAGAAATTATTTGTTTTATTTAGTTACAACTGAATTATAGTAAGCACTTTTTTGCAGCTAAGATGCGTTATAGTTAGGATGTCATATGCTAAAAAGGTCGCGGTGGACTGAATGTTGTTGAGAGCGCTGTGGCTGGTTGAAGTTACGTCGATGAACACTGGAGGAAGACTGTGTCAAGTCGCTAGGGACCGAAGTTGATACGTCGAACAAGTGCGGAAGACTGTCTCGGAGGCGATTTTATAGTTTCCTGCGCCTCCCGAGCTGAGTCGCTGCACACTGTAGCGTGATGGGAGGAGCCTAACCAGGCTGCTACTGAGAAAGCCGGCTAGTTTCCAGGAACTAGATTGCATCGTAGATTTATTAATGGATTTATGTTAAAATTTTACGGTAATGAGGACTTTTACTTAATCGGAGATTTATGAATGTAATTATAAAATAGTTTTAGACTTTTCTATTGTAGTTTGTGTATGTTATAGTGTTGAAAACGTCAAAGTTGAATGTTTGCTAGATTTAAAATTAAAAAATTTGCTAATCCAACGATGTTTGTTGACAGATATGAGGTGTTGTCAAAAGTACTCTCTGTAATATCTATAAAAGCCACTTCCTTTGATGTAAATGTCTTTACAATGCCTTTGACCAGGCCATACAGGGCATTTATTATTGATTTGTTAAGTTGACAGGCAAATTGTGTTGAGTGAAGAGGTGTCCCTGTGAGGATTTCACTTCTCAGACATCAACCCAGTATTTTCTCCATTGTTTTTGGGAGAAATGCGGTTAAGCTAATGACTTAGGCTCATCTGGTGGATCACTGCCATGATGAATAGATAGTTTGATATTGATTTTTTCCCTTGTTATCCCACAAAACTGCAAATAGTCACTATCATCTTCGTACAATTCTTGGACCAGAATTATTATTTATGTAAAATGTACTTTTCCACAAATCATTTGAAAAATGTTGATATTTCTGAAAGAGAAAGTCTATGCGTCCTTCCAAACTGATTGCTTCTTCATCGATCATGTTTCTGCCAGGCTGAACGGTCTGAAATATGCTGTCATCTGGTTTTGTCATTTTATTTTCAAAATTAATTTTTTTTAGCATTCTGTGGTATAACTATTTCATTTATCCTGTGTTCATCTGCCGCAAGTAAAATGGACTGATAAGATTTATTTGGAAATAGAACATCCTAATATAAACATACACTAGTTCATTTATAAAACTTACAAAACTATGTTATTAACAAAAACAAAAAATAAAAAGAATAAAGCAAAGACGCAAATAAATCAAATTTAGTCGACATTAGCCTAATTGCGTTTATTTGCGGTAGATGTTGATTTAAACATTGGTATAGGGAAAAAATATAAAAGATTTGATGGATCTATTGCCATTAAGTAAATTAGAATTTCAAGAAAGAAACAGAAATCAACGAAATGCATATTTTTATGAGGTGACAATATACCGATGTTTATTGACTGTATATTTAAAGAACATTGTAGAATCTCGTAGGAGTTCTGAGGTTAGGAAATAGATGAGAATGATGAATAGGCGGGTAACTTTGTTACACCGTACCTATTCAATAAAGGCTATTATTATTATAGATTAAGAATTATTTTTATTGTATTAATTTGGATGAATAATGTAAATGTAGTTTTCCATTTCCTGATAGGTTAATTGTATGTTGACCCACTCATATACAACTCAAAACTGTTTTATCTATTTCAACTCTACTGAATTTGCACGTTATAACATTTTTCAATGACAGTGGTCGGTTTGGGCCTCGACAAGCAACTTTCACAGTCGTCGAATGTTAGGCTTTTCCTACTAAGTATACAATATACTGTTACCAGACTGAGTCTAGAGTTATATTTTCTGGATGGCTGCCAGAAAAAAGTGTATTGTCGGATACAATTTTGCTGGGCGGTCAAAAAACGCAACAAAAACTTTACGACCTCATTAAAATACCGTTACTCTCTGTACTATACCGCCGGCAAATTGAATCACTTACCTTTATAGGTTTTTAATGTACATCAGCTTGTTTGATGACCATACAGAGTGGTTCATCGCCATTAATAATTAGCTCGTAAAGATTTTGTTGCGTTTCTTGACTGCCAAGCAAAACTGTACTCAACTATAATCTGCAAATTTTAAAACAATGGGAAAATACCAGGCTATTGGAATAAAATACAAGACGTTTTTATTAGGAAATTTATTATGTAAGAGCTTTGAAAATTTTTAAAATTGAGTCCCATATGACAACTATTTTTTTCCAATTACTCAATTTACATTTGTGGGACTCAAATAAGAAATTTTAATAGGCTCATCTAATAGATCATTATTACTGGGTATAAACTACACATTCAAAATTAATTTTATTAATATAATTTTAGTATTTTGTACGGTTATTATTACAAATTATTGGTCAGTGGGTAATTTTCTTAAGAGCATCTATACTCGTACCGAACAACTTCAACATATATCATATATATAACATATTATGCTCCTAAATCTAATACAGGGTATTCACGACCCTTTGAATGGGCAAAAAATATTCTAAACTAAAACTGTTAGAGGGGGATAGTGATGATGTTGATGGACGTGTTATTTCAGACTGTTAAAAATATTTACATTTACAAGACAAAAAATGAGAGGTCTTTGTGTAGAGGGGATTTGTATTGTGGATATAGCTTATGTATATAACTAAAAAATTATACCACAGAGGGAATGTATCCCCACTGGTGGAGAGTTCGCTTGGCATATCAAAGGTTAGTGGTAAAAATTTAGAATACTTCCTAAAATTACGCCTTTGATCGCTTATTTTCGTTACAGTTGTTAATTTTTATTTTGAACAATTTTACAGTAGTAACTTTTTAAATTTAAAATCTTTTTCGTATTTCAAATCACAAATACTGTTAAAGAACGCGCCAACCCGATGAAATGAAATTTTCGAAACTATTTTATATATTTTAATATTTTGCATGAAATGTGTGCTCCACGTAAAAACGCCGTTGGAAGAGGTTTTATCAATAAATTAACATTTTCGCTCCACGGAGCGTTTTTTATGCAAAAATATTGAAAACACACCAAGGAGTGTCATAAACTACCACGAAAATCAACTTTAACTTTGGAAATTTAAAAAATAAAACTCTTTTTGCGAATCCACGTTATGTAGCACTGCAACTCATGCGTTATGTTAAATATAAGGACAAGTTTAAAAGTGTCGATTTCAAAGTTTCAAAGGGAATTTTGGCGGAAAAGCAATGTGTTTTTCGAGTATTTGCCCTAAACCGGTTCCTCGGTGATTCGGTGGAAAAAAGTTTTATTACCATGTACTCACTTGTGCATGAGACCAGACCGCCTTGCCTGAACGTATGAATATATAACTGTCACATTATTATTCACAGTAGTTGCGATTCAAGCATTTTTAAGCTCTGAGGATTGTCCAAAATTACCATTGTGATAATTTTAAAAATATGGCAAGCAAAGGCCCACCTATTCATAAACATTGAATTTTTATATTGAATTTTTTTGTGTAATCGCTTGCTATAAACTAAACATTGGATGGTAGTTGGAAACATTGTCTTGTCGTTTCATTCCTCACCATGTGTTGTATATGGGCCAGACTATTGTTATCATACATATTTCTTGAGATTTTGTAAAAATATTTTTAAAAGAATAATATATGTTTTTAAAACATAATATTTTTAGTCTCAAACTTCTCTATCAAATCCTTATTTTACTATAAGGAACGTAACCAGACTGCAACCAACAGCTACTCTCCGGGCTACGTGCCCCGCCGAACGCTGAATTACAAGTTACAAGCCTGGCGCGTTAAGTGTAATAATTGCATATTACCATCAAAACGATAATGCTTCGATTGCAGCAAACACCAGCCGAAAGACTGATCCTACTTAAAGGAGCTCTCGTGCCAGTCGTCACACACCACTTGCAGACTGCAGTTTCGAGCTGTTGGCTCTCGTCAGTGCAAGGTAGGCATGTGACGACCGACACGAGGATCACTTGACCATTTAGTACATTTTCGGTATCTTTGGGATAGCGACATGTAAAATAGTAAGCAGGCGCCATCTAGCAGTCCAGTGTCTGTTGCAATCGAAAAATAAATAGCCTTTTGCCTTTTTCTTGTGTTTCAAAATTCCATTTCAAGAGAGTGTGTATTTACAGTGTTAGACTGAAGACAGTGCCGCAGCATCCAATTGATACCATCAGTGACAGTAGTTAAGCAAAAGAAATAGTAAGTATGAATTTTTGCATTTTTCGTCTGAATCAGTCGCTTCGAACCCTTCAGGTGAACATTTCAATATCCATCCACTTTAGGAGAGTAATACAAGTACATCGGACACCATAAGATGGATCATTCACTATACCAAAAATCAAGAAATGTTCGTTGTCCTTTCTAATTCCAGTTTTTATTGCAGTAACTAAAAAATGGAAATTTACTTGGCAAGACAGCACTTCATTTAAGCTACTTTTCTCTTATCAAATTTCATGATTTAATAATTAACTTGGAGAATTTGCAAAACTCTTGCTAAGCCGTGCATGTCAACCAGTCCAAAGTGCAGCTGGGGCATGAAAAACGCGAAAGTTCAAGCAATGATAAACAACTTTTCCCTATAAATACCTAGGCAAATTTTGTTCTAATCAATAGTTGATCTGTAATCTTCGTAAAAACTTCTAACAAACAAACTGGTATCAATGTTCCAATATTTTGCTAAATTATTTTAATCCTTCTCAATTATTTTTTAAAATCAGTTTTTCATTTATCTCTACGCGAATTTCTCCCGCTCCAAAGTTAAAATAAACTTTATTTGTAGTTTTAAAAATAAATCCAGTCTCTTCCAACCTGCATGCTGAAACAAAGATTTACAGGGTATTGGCCGAAAACCAAACGAAGACGCGAGGTGGCAATTGCGATTAATCGAACAGGCATCGTGCTATCGAGTTCGAGCACGGCACTGTAAGAGGATATGGTTATATGTCCACGTTTTTAAATGTGTAACCCTCTTCCGCCAAGCCTCTGGCTTCTGGAATTGGGGGTTGTCTAATTTCTGTGGTGTTTATTTAATTTAAAGACCATCATTCGTGTTCAGCCGATTATCTTTTCTGAATACTTCCAGGATAAACCATTACTTTTTCATTTCCTTATAATTTAGTGCCCTCTACAGATTTTGTGCATGTGATGGGGGCTACCTTTGCGATGTCCCAATTATAGTCAAATTCAATGAGGTAATATTTAAGATATTTATTTTCTTATAGCGCAGTTACTTTTAACAATCTAGTATAGCCTACCATTTAATTTAATACCATAAGCACCATGTGTAAAACCATTTTATAACTATGTGTACAAAGACCTATAAAAGTACCAGTCATATTTTATAGGTACATATTTTAACTACACTGTAACTAAAGTAATATGTTTTTGTTATGTCAAGTTTTATTAATTAGTGAGTCTGTTGTTTACTTATGAAATTATATTTACGAGTAAACATACGAACCCTAAGTTGGTTGGTACAGTTTAGTTGCTCTTAGGAGGAATTACCAATTTATATCAATAAAATATGCTATCGATAATAAGCAGTAAATCATTTATTAAAAAGAAATCAGCCATATCTACAGAAAGGTATATAAAAATATTTTCAAATGCAATAATGTTCAAAATATAATCTCAGCTGCCTCTCTCTCAGGTCATATCAATCAGATTAACAGAGTACATGATTCATCTAAAACTTACATAAACTGTTATATTCTTTCTCTTTTTATACTCTTTTGGTGATAGCCTCGGTGATAGCAATTTATAGATCGTATGAGACAGAGTTCATCCCATTTTAATTAAAAACAAACATTTTAAAATATTTCTCTTGGGCATCGTAATGTTGGTGTTTATCTCACAGTGTCACCCTCCTGTAATTGGTGAAAGGTTACCTCTACATGAAGCACCTAATTCTTGATTAAGTATTTACTAATCAATATCAAAAGTATATACATTTCATTACAGAAAATCCTTTCCTTACCATCATTCTCTCATTTGTCAGGTGTCTTCATAAAAACTTTATGAAACAATCAAAATCACATCTCCGTTATCCCTATAGAGACCTATAGTTGAGTCAATAAAGCGTCAAAATCCTTAAAATTCTTATTCTTTTTTTTTTTTAATGTTTAAATTCGAAATTTTTAAAATATATATGAATAATTTAATAATTTATATATAAAAAAATAGTATATAATATTCATTCCCATATGGAACGCTGGGGACTTCATCCTTTTCAGGTTCTGGCACGTTATCGCAATCCGTTCCACTGCAATTAATGCAGGCGGGTGAGCAATGCAGACCACTTTTTCTGCATCCACACGCTAAACCGCATCCAGTTCTGCAAGAGCAAAATAAAATTTTTAAGATATTACTTGGTGCTGCTGGTTGTGTCATTTTTATTGGTGTGAAATAATTTTCTTTCTGCCAATCCCAATGTTCGGGAGATATTTTAGAATTAGTTTTCCATTGTTAGTGTAAGAATACAGTGAAAACCGCGTTGTAAAGCTTTTCACACTTATATTTTAAATCATACAAGTTTCAGCTGCTACACGTAATTTTTTATCAGAATTGAAAATTTTAAAAAATAATTTTTTTCCTTTATTATATTATTTTAGCTGATGTAGTATCACATCTTGTGAAGACATGGAGAAAGAAGAATATGTTCTTTTTTATATTTGCCAACAGCTTTAATTTTTTTTTTTTTTTTGTTGAATGAACTCGCTGTAAACATTTTTTCTTGGCGGTTTCATTATCATCTGGCGATAAAGCCATCAATAGCACTAACACATCAATGTCCTCTGTTGCAACAGCTACATGAGAAACGAGACAATCTAGAGCAGATTGTATAATTAAACGATCTGCATCGTTTTCTGCTCGACAACTCTCAGCATTATTTTCAATAAGTTTTTCGCAAAGAAAATTAATGAATCTATTTTTATTACAGCTGTTCACTAAGAACATTTCCTTTGTATCGTCATTAAATAGATAATTAATGAAACTATTACCTATGTATCTACGATTTCTTTCAGAAGCTTTAGTTCCATCATTACTGTACTGTAGGAAAACTTTTGATTTGGTGTGAATGCAGAAAAAGTGGTCCACATTGCTCACCTGCATGCATTAATTGCAGTGGAGCGGATTGTGATAAAGCGCTACAACCTGAAGATGGTGAGGTTCCCAACGCTCCATATGGGAATAAAAATTAAATTTTTTTTTTTTTGTATGAATTATTAAATTATTCCTGTATATATTAAAAAAGTTTCGAATTTTCTTAAATATATAAATTATACAGGGTTACTGGTAATTCGATACATTCCTTTGGAGATGTGATGGGGCATGAGCTAAGGAGTAAATCTAGCCCTAACATACATTATGCAAAACTCAATAGTTTTTGAGATATTTCAATTTTTTTGTTTTTCTCAAAAAAGTAGATCTTAATGTCCTAAAAGTTAATTTCCGAAAAATCTACTTGACATCTTTAATTTTTTTTTTACTGGATTACTTGTCCAATATTATAGATATCCGTTTGGAATGAAAAATATCTGGAAACATTTCGATCATGTGAATATTTAAAATAAAAACTTGTAAAAATTTTTTTTTTTTAAATCAGATGAAATTTACCTATTAGGTTTTTCAAAACAATATTAATGTAGCACGCGTACAAATTATTATAAAAACTTCCTTATTTCAATAGCTATCTAACTAGGTAGAAATGTTTAATGTACCCTTGATAGTTCTAATAAAAAATTAGTAAAGATAATGCTGGTGGCGGAATTTATTAAATGATTAATCGTTCATTTTCATTTAAGTCAGTCAGTCCTGACTTTGACGTTTGTGCATATATGTCATTAACTGACATTCTTATCTCCGTGTCCCTTAAGTTTGTTGGTCTTGTTAAATTAGTTATCGAAGATTTTGATTTTGCTCATAGTTGTTGTTATTGTATTTTCTGTGCCATGACCGCGTATGCCAACGCAGAATACGCTGATATCTTGTTTGTCTATGGATACTGTGGCGGCAACGCTGCTGAAACTCGCCGAGAATATGGTCTTTGGTACCCTAACCGCCGCTTACCAAATGCACGTGTATTCAGTACGGCATATCGAAATATCGCTGAAACTGGCTCCGTGAAATGTAGAAGAAGTGACTCTGGTGCTCCTCATGTTTATGAACCAGATGATGAGGAAGAAATATTGAGGTATTTTGAGGAAGACCCAACTATTTTAACTAATAAAGTCGCAAGACTAACCGGAGCGTCATAATGGAAAATTTGGTCTACGATACGTAGAGTTGGATGTCATCCTTACCACTATACCCCTGTCTAAGGCTTGGAGGAAGGTGATCCTGGAAGGAGAGTCGAATTCTGCCGCTTTATGTTAAATTCAGATGCAGAAAGTGCAAATTTTTTAACAAGTATTTTATGGACGGGCGAGTCGAAATTTAATCGCAAGGGTATAACAAATTTCCACAACTTACATTATTGGGCAGAGGAAAATCCCAAGTTAACACGTGAAACTAGTTTCCAAATAAAGTTTTCTATTAATGTGTGGATGGGAGTCATTGGCCACTATTTAATAGGGCCACACTTTCTTCCTCCAAATTTAAACGGGGAAATCTATGAAAATTTTTTAAGAAATGACCTGGCCGTGATTTTAGAAGATGTTCCTCTCGCCGTCAGACAGCGAATGATGTTTTAGAACGACGGTTGTCCAGCACATTATCGGCTGACAGTACGACAGTTACTTGATCAACGTTTCCCTAACCGTTGGATTGGAAGAGCGGGCCCAATACCTTGGCCAGCAGGAAGCCCTGACTTAACACCCCTTGATTATTACGTACGGGGTCATATGAAGGAGATGGTCTATGCCACACCAGTCAATACTATAGAAAACCTTAGACAAAGGATAGTCGATGCTGCCCAACACATAAGGCATAATCTGACAACCAGAGTAACAAGGACGGAAATAAGAAGACGCTGCCGTGTCTGTATACGGAATAGGGGCTCCCATTTTGAGCAAGACATATAAAAAATAAAGTACAACTTTGAGATTAATGAAGAATTAAACTCTACTTTTAAAATGTTTTTACTGTTTATCTAAAAATAAAATTCGTACTACTTGTATTATTTTTACTAGTATTTTCTTAGAATTATTAAGGGTACATTGAACATTTGTACCTTGTTAGATAGCTATTGAAATAAGGCAGTTTTTATAATAATTTATACGCGTTACGTTAATATTTTTTTGAAAAAACCTATTAGGTAAATTTCATTGCTGATTTAAAAAAAAAATTTTTAAAGTTTTTATTTCAGATGTTCACATGATCGAAATGTTTCCAGATATTTTTCATTCCAAACAGATATCTATAATATTGGACAAGTAATCCAGTAAAAAAAAATTTAAAAATGTCAAATATAGATTTTTCGAAAATTAACTTTTAGGACATTAAGTTCTACTTTTTGAGAAAAACAAAAAAAATTAAATATCTCAAAAACTATTGAGTTTTGCATAATATATGTTAGGGCTAAATTTACTTCTTAGATCATGCCCCATCACATCTCCAAAGGAATGTATCGAATTACCAGTAACCCTGTATATCATTTAAACATAAAAAAAATAAACTCATTATTTTTTGACAATTTTCATATAATTTAAAGCTTTTAATAATTATAAAATAAAAAGAAACACAAATTTTTAACCCTATAACTATTTAAAAGTTAATATAAATACTGTGAAAAACATTAATTTCTGCGTAAATTGTCTTTATTTTGTTTAAACCAATGCTTCATTCTGAAGTCATTGGTTTAAACAACATAAATATTTAATTGCGCACATTGAAATGTTTCTGATTTGAGATAATATATATAAAAAAAAACATTAAAAAAAAAAGTCCTCAAATCCATGAGGACTAAGAAGTAAAAAACCTTCATTAATTCGACTACTAACTTGGAGAGAGGGTAACACATTCAGAGTGACAATAAACACCCACAGTATTCTAATATATTGCGACTATTACTCCAATTTCAACAATTACATACAGAACCTTTCATGAGTCACAAAACATCATTCAAAATGTGAGCAAAAAAAAAGAAGTCAAGAGGGACGGATTTCTAAAAATATTTAATAATCTGCTTATTTCTCTTTCTTCAAAATATACATTTTCACATGATAATATTATTTTATAGTATTATTCATTTTAATGTTACTTACATATTTTTTCTGATATAACAAGGTTTATATAATAATTATATTATACTTGGTTATTGTTTTTATATTATACTACTTTAGTTTTTTAAAATCATATACCAATATCACACATAAAATTAAAGAAAAACCAACAATAATTGGCCATAGTTTTAGTTGAATCACAGTGAATATAATTCCATTTAATATTTAATTAGTTCTATTTGAAAAGTATTGCTATTTCTAGAGCACTAATATTTTTAACAAGACAATCAAAATTAACTATAAAAAAAGAAAACCAATAAACAAAGACAATAAATTAATGGGTTAAAAATCAGCTGTGGTTTATTATAATTAATATTATTCAATTAATTTCAGTTGGTTTAGGCAGGGCAGCTGCAACAATATCATAATAATAAATGCAAAATACTGTGCTATTATGTGAGACGATCCTCAAAAATTGTCCTGCAATTTCTGTTAATTCTTTCTGTAAAGATGTCAGACCAGAAGGCACTTTCTGAGGTGCTGCCGTAGAAGACTCTATGATGTCCAAGTAGAAGTCTTTCACTCTTTGCTCTAAAACGAATACACATATTTCTACATTTGATATCGATCATAAACTATTGTGTGCAATTGTTGCAGAATTTATCTTCTATTAGGTTGTCAATTTCAACAATATTTTTGGTGGTATTTTTAATAAGTTTATGATTACTTAAAAGCAGATTCATATATGAAGATTTTGATACTGTCAGTTTTAATCCAATTGGAATTATACCACGAAACATTTGTTTGGAACATGCGGTACCAATAAAATAAAATAAATATACTCACTGACTATCCCTTTAACCTTATGGTCTGGCTTTCCGATATCCAATATTTGTTCTTTAAGATTAGTCTCAGCGGCCTGGAACATTTCAGGCAACTCATACTTCTTCTGTGCTTCTTTCAAATCATTTACCACTTGCTCTGCAACATTTGGCAGACCGCTGATTAATTCCCTAGGAAGAGAATTTTTTTAATGTAGACTAATTGTGAAATATACGGTAAGAATTGAATAAAACATTTAATATGACTTTATAAGTTGTCTAATTGTATTAAAATAAAGGTAGCACACATGTTCACAGAATTACAGTAAACGCCACGAGTGTTGGCGAGCGGTGGGGACTGCAGGGGAACATAGTCGACCTCTCGGAGAACTGCACGATCACGTGCCATAATAATTTATCACTGACTACACCAATCATGATAATGATGCGTATGCTGCGTCTATACCACTAGCTACATACAGATTCCCCTACCCTCGCCAAGCGCCACTCGTGGCGTTTGCAGTACTTTTTTTTTTCCATTAAATGATTGATTAAGTTCAGGAGATTCTCTTGAAATTAACATATTTTGTATTCCGATAAATATTTTGCAATATCCAGCAGCTACATAAAGAAAAAATAATGTATGTGCAAGAACACTTCACTGGGATACTCCTACGTTTATTTATATTCAGTGTAAGATATTTCTATATAGGTATAAGATGTAAAACCAACTGTGTGTGTTGTCCCTAATACCCAGTGTCCAGAGCATGTTAAATAATGGAGCATGAGGAATAAATGTTTATTTGTAGATTTATACAAATAAAGTAAATATTCTTTGTTTCGATCACAAAGCCACACTACTAAGGTTGACTACCACCACACGAAACAGCAATTAACACGACGATCCGGGGCTGCTCACCAGCTGTACTGTTGAGACAATGAGAGAGATGCATATATTTATGAGAAATGCTTATGTATTCTGCAACAAAGACAATAATACTAACCCGGTTGCTGGCGACTGCGCAATCGACGCAGATTCATATACGTTTAAAAGCCATATATTATAAATTGCAATATTACTGAACAAATATTTTCATTCGGCATCTATATCTATAACAAATTTTGATTAATGTAAATATTTTACTCATATTTCCAGATATTGTTATAATCTTCGAACTTTTAGTTGCAATTGTTTATGACATGCCTATAAAAAATGTGGCGCAAATACATATTTATCGTATATTAAAAACTCGAATATGGCTGAAAAAATGCAAGTAGTGTCAATTTCTCCAATTTACAATTTAAACATTTGACGGAAGTGTAGTCTCAACTCTCAGTTAATTATTTCTCAAATATTCTGCGTTACTCCAAAAATTTTCGGAGAAATACATTTATAATATACGTAGACAAGTCGTTTATGAAATAAACGCCTTTCATAGACGTTGATTAAATATGCGATAACGAAATTTAAACCGTAATTTCATATAATAAACGTTTATTAAACCATCGTGTGTTGCTTGGGTTGGAAGTAAATCAAACCCGTCATTTTGTTACATTATATAATTTGTTTTATGATATAAAAGCTTGTCGCGAGCAATCTCCTTTACACACAGGAAAATCTCGTGACAAGCTTTTATATCATAAAAAAATATATATAATGTAACAAAATGAATCAATTTTTAGACTATTTAAATAAAAGCTTTTTTGGAAAAAAATTTTTTTTTATAATTTTATTTTTACTTTCTAGTCTTTTGATAAACGGTAAAGTCGTCCGCCATCTTGAATTAAATTTTTTACTAGAAATTCGTAATCCGCGACCCCGAAAACCCCCAATCGATTTTGATCGATTTGGACCTAAATGACAAAATTCGTCAGCCATATTGGCGCCGCCATTTTGAGTTTCTGAATTTTTAGTCCTAGAAAACCCCCCAGATATCGATTTTGAGGTGAATCGGATCTTAAACGGTAAAACCGTCCGCCATCTGAAGTCACCATCCTGAACTAAATTTTTGCCTAGAAATTCATAATCGGCGAACCCGAAAACCTCCAGATATCAATTTTGATCGATTTAGACCATTAATGACAAAAGTCGTCCGCCATTTTGAATTTATAAATTTTGACCAAGAATTTATAATTGGTGATCTCGAAAACTCTCAAATATCGATTTTGAGTCGAATCGGATCATAAACGCTAAAGTCGTACGCCATCTTGTTTTTTTCTTATATGAAAATGTTAAAATGTATTGTCACCAGACTTATGCACATGTGCAAAATTTCAAAGCTCTATCTCAATTAGAACTAATCGAAATTTTGATGGCAAAATTTCACCTAAACAAACTAACATGGCAAATTTAATAAAAGCTTTTAATAAAAAATGGCTTTTCTCCCCCTACAATAAACATTGCAAATGAACAAATAAAACCATCACCCTCAGCAAAATATTTAGGAATTACTTTGGACCAAAAACTAAATTTCAACCAACACTCAGGATTAATTAAACCAAAATCACGAACCGAGCAAAACATTTTAAATCCCTTACATATAAAAACGAGGAAATATCAACCAAAACAGCCACAAAAATTTATGAATCCATATGTCGACCTATTCAAGAATATGGACATACCTTATATATTAATTGCCAAACACCTGCACTAAACAATCTAAAAGTTGCCGAAACCTCTTCACTTAGAATTATAACCAAGATTCGCCACCCCGCCAACCAATTTCACAACCCACCTAATAACTTGCTGTACGAGAGAACCAGTGTAACTCCAATAATTAACAGACTTCAAATGTTGACAAACAAATTTGCAAATCAACCACACAATATGCAATTATTAAGGCCGCTTTGCCGATCAAGAGACCCCAATAGAAGATCGAGATTTAAACTCTCCGAGATGATATATTGATGGAAAAAATATCCACACAAATTCAAAACTAACACTATGATTTGTCTATATCCACATATCTGTCTATCACAATAGCGACAAAATGCAAATGTACTATTAATATTAAGTTTTTTTTTTCCATAACCTGTGATCATTATTATTATTATTATACAAAAAAATTGTTATTACAGAAACTTGATTGCATTAACAGGCTGAAGGACTCCGGTCGATAGCCCTTTGAATACTTATTTATCCATTATTGTATATTTATTTATCCAATAAAGAACGTTTATTATTATTATTATTTAAGGCTTTTCTCATATAGAAAGAAACATTTGAAGAATGTCACATAAAGACTAATGACAATTGATGCATGACTTACTTTTCAGTCTTCACAGATTGTAACAATATGGAGATGTGATCCTTCAGAGAGTCCTTGAATGGAGAAATTGATTGTAGATCAGCACCCGCATTACTTATTGTTACTAGCAAAATGGTAGCTATAGAAATCAGTCGGAATGTTCTTAACTGCAAGTCAGTTAGCCTTTCTTCGTCCAGCATAAATGTCTTGAAAAATGAATAATACAATTTTATTTACCTGTATAAAATAAAGACATAAATGAATATAATGCTAAGAATAGCATAGTGCAATTAGTAGATTGCAGAATAAATCGAAATGTTTCAGAAAGGAAATTCTATGAGTACGGAAAATAAAACAGGTGTACAACTTCGTACTAACAAATCCTTTTTTGAAGAACTTTTACATCAATAGTCATAGTTTTAAAAATTTAACAGTAGATATCAGTTTTAGATGCTTTGAATTTTATTTTTTTGGGGAATTTAACAACATTCTGATTAAATAATTAAATTCAAAATGAACTTACACTTCTCTCTCATAGCTAAATAAAAACTTCATCAACTAAAGCTTGTGCAGTTCAGTGCCACCAAAGAAGCAATGAGCACCAGTTTACTTGGGGCAAGCCTAAGTATACATTGGTGATTTTTGGGAGTATGTCGACTTATTATACACATTATACAAATTTAGAATCCCAAAAATCTATAAATTCCGCATGTTTGTGATACGATTGTCTCACCTTTGCAGGGAGTGCTGTACTATGCAAAATAATATATATTTTTCTATTATGAACCCATAACATAATATTACCTACCTCAGGATAAGGTGTATTTTCTTCCCAATCCAATAGATCTGCACAAGCCGCCAGAAATGCTTTCCTTAAGACACCTCTTATGAACTTATCATAGTCAAGGTTGGGTGGTATAGGGTCATTAGTACTTATGTGCTTCAATAGCCACTTGCGTGTATGGTCCAAGCCATCTGAAGCAAATATTTAATATTGTTTATAAAAAATAAAAAGTCAACTATATTATATAACAACATTTTCCAGAACAAGAAATTTTTACCATGCTGAATGGACAGAAAATCTGCAAACTTCTTCCTTTCTAAGTCTACACTACAGGCAATAATATCAGGCCTGGCCATCTGAAGAGTAAAGTTTGCCATGTCCAATTGCATCAAATCCAAAGTCTAAAAAAATATATTTTTACCCTCATACATGTTCACATGATGCTCAACTCTCACCTCTAATATACCTTTAAAGGTATCAATTACGTCAACCGTTTCTGTTAATTCTTTGATTTTATCATCTCGGACAGGTGCACATAATTTGGACATAACGGAGATCACGTATTGGGCATAGTGCTAAAATTAAATAGTAAAAACTTACAACTACAAGCAATAATTTACAATCAATAAAAATATTGTCTGGATTACAAACCTTAAAATCTAACGTTCCTTTTTCAGCTTGCTGCTTAATAAGATCAGAGTCTAAAATTTCAGATATTTGTTGCTTTATTCTGGTATGCTGTGGCAAAAGAAGAGCAAATAAACCCTCTTTTATCTCTTCTAATAAATTTAAGGCCTAGAAATGTATAAAATAATATAAGTATATATCATCATAGAAATGAATGGTTTAGAATGCAAAATGATTTAAGAGTATGCATCAATAGGAACTTTTGCTACTTGATTAACCTTTCCATTGGCTAACCAATACTTTATAAATAGAAAATTTCAATTTACACGGATATTGGGTGCATTATCCTTAAATGTGTTATCCCTTTTTGAAGTTAAATTTAGTGACAGGTCAGTCAGTATGCATGCAAGACAAAGCGAATGAATGCCTGTGCACCAGATTTGAAATGGTGACTTCTTCAGATTCTTAGTGAAACTCAATCTAAAAATTCTTGTATATTTCCCACATAACACATATTCCTGGTAGGTATCTAAGAAACTCCCGGATAAATTTTTTTCTGCCATAATGTCAAACCACAAAAGTAAAAATATCGTGTATGTCAGCACTCGCCCGCCCTTTCGCTGCTTCCATGAAAATGTTATAATTAGTGCAGTTTACTTACCCCCTGCTCCTAATATTATCAAATATGAAGATCATTGTAATAACGTGGATGACATGTTGCATTCACATCCACAGCATAAGCTAATATTATGTGGTGAAACACCCCCACCCCCCTCGATTAATTATAAATAAAAATCCTTGATCGTGAAACAATCCAGAACTTATTAATTCCTACCCAGTAATTATTTATCTCAATTTTATGTCAAGATAAATAAACAAATTGGCCATTTACGTGATCGTCTAGTTTTATGTGGTTAGGACCTGTGTTATGTTGTGTGTGTGTAGTAACCCTTTATAATTACCCCAGGTTCTTTGATATAAAGTTTGGTATTACTTGTTTCTGTCTGATACGATATACCTTAGAAAATTAATCACTCTGTTAATTTAAATACCTGGTAAACTTGAACACACTGTCTATTAATTGAGAGACCTAGTTAATTTGATATATTATTTATGTAGTATTTTATTACTCAAGGTTGCACTGTACCTTTATAGTTAAAGTCTGTTTTCTATTTTGCTTTGAAACAAAACCATTTACTTAGTTTATTACTTATATGACGAAAAAGGTAAAGGTGAAAGAAAAGACAATAATTGATGGGAAAAAAATAGTAAAAAAAACCCATTTTATTTTATATAAATTGATGCAACAATAGTCGAATGTGAAATCAAAATAATCCAAATATTTGAGACAATAGCCTAAATATTATAATAGGAAAATTTGCGCTGCTATAGTAATGACCATACTATAGATATACTGAGTGTTTTGATGCAATAACAAGAACTTATACAAAAGTGTGCTGTATTATTTTAATAGTAATTAGGGTTGGGGCAATGGCCTGATAATGATAATCTATAATAGAGCTGTTAGCAATCGTTAGGTAATAATGGTTTATAATTAAATAAAGTTGTTAGCAATCGCTAGATAATAAATCAAATGCAAAACAAAGGGCAAGAATCATGTCATGTTTATACATTATCAAAATTAAGTTGAGAAATGAGCATTAAATACTGATGTAAAATATCATAGAGTGTTGAGGAAATATCCTTTAATTATACATTGTTTATTGATTGAAATTAGAGTGGGAACAATCGTTCAGATAATCATATTAATCTTGCTGAGGTGAGAATTTACACTCACATAAAATCCTTTAGAATGCTGGGGAAATCTCCCTATAGTAATTAAATAGAAAAGCAACCAGAAGATTGCCTATGATTGTCAAACGTACGAAGCCGCGAATCCGCGAAGGTAAGAAAGTGCGGTTGCATCACCCTTCAACCGAACAAGTGACCAGGCAACTGCCTGAAATATTGACATCCCTCGTTGTAACTGAGCCCAACAGGAGAACAGAACCAGCCAATTGGCCGTAGTCAATGTTTCAAACCTTTGTTAACGCAAAGTACACCGAATTCATGTGACGATAATATTCCATTGTAGGTAGATGTTAAACAATTAGGCAACCTTGTGGTTACAATAGGAAAACATTCCTAGTGTACTTTAAATATAAAGCATTCTTGAAAAATCTTACGAGAGATGAGGTGGACATGAGAGTCAACTATTTGTTTTATAAAAACTGCAGAATAATTATTAACATGAAGTTTGACGAGTCTATGATAAAATATCTTGCTATTGCATAGCTCTAAATATATAGTTCTTGAATATAAACTTGTTATTTTGCAAACACAAATTTCCCTAGTAAAACATTCAGAAAGTGAAATTTTATGAATTAAATTCGTGAATGAAATCATAACTGAATAACTGGTAATATAATATTCTTTATAGTTAAAAATCAAAGCTAGTATTTCATAAAAAAACTAATATTCTTTTAGTACCACAAATAAGCCAATTTCCCCTATCCCCCCCAAACCAGAATGTAAAGTCAATAACGCAGAGAAGTAAATAGGTTTGATACTTAAATAGTTATATTGGTGAAATTGTCGTCGTGTAAATTGCGAAGTTATGTTCTAGCAGCCCAAATCTTTTAGTAGCCAGCCTGGATTTATTCGTAGATTCAATTGATGTTTTCAGAGAACCAAGAGGGCTTGAATATTTGATCGTCGACAAGCATCCTGCAATCAGTTCTCTAATTAGCAAATTCAGAGGGTTCGAAAATCGACGACAAGCATCCTCGATGAAATTTGCTACTACTGGAATAAGTATTCTTCCGGGAGAACTGAGAAGGCTCGTAGGTAAACGTCGGCAAGCATCCTCTATCAGTTCTGCCGCGAGGTATAGCATCGCCTGGCTTTCATTCTGTTCTTCCAACAACGCGGTTCCAAAATCACAGTGCCAATTCTCCCATATCCTGAATGTGGTCTTGTATATTTGACACATGAGACGTGGCTCCGGTATACTTCCCTATCTTCGTCTTATACGTTTGCTTAAAGTCGCCCTATTCATACACAACTTTCGACGCTTTGCTGGTTTCACTAATGCATTAGTCTTGTTTTTAAAACTGCCAAGTTTTAGATTAGAGTTAATAACCATGTTACAAGTTATTTTAAAGTGGCACTTGACATATGTACAACTTTCTACCCCAATAAGTTAAAAAGTAACGGTGCCCTGAAGTCGGCTATCATTTGGTATTGACAAAATAATTTCTGTTGTAAAATTAATATTTGTATAAATTTGGAAATGAAATTAAGAATGTAATGTTTAAATAATTTATTGTTAATTGTAGTTATAAAAGCGATATTTCCCTGAACTTAAAACAAATTTAAGGCTTATTTCTAAAATAGGGTGGCCCCAGGGGCGGTATGCTTCAGTGGGGACGTGGGGACTACAATATTCCCGATGCTACTTGGAACAATGATCGACATGGCTTAATGGCGCACTGTGATATTAATTCCAATGCATTTACTATTAGTAATTGCTTCAGTTTCTGTAATTTATATCAAATGAACAGCATAGCCAACAGCAGGAATATATATCTTGATCTTTTATTTACGCATCTTAATGATATTGTTATGTGCTGCCCTCTAACAAGGAAAGATGTGATTAAGTTCATGTTCAAAGTTTTCCTCAGAAGCTTAGTTACTTCCCTGACTAGTAGGGTGGCGCCGTCTATGAGCCAATTGACGAACAATCATCTATTACATGGTAGAAAACTATGGAGAATTCTAGAAAAGAGTTCTAGAAGGATTCCAAGTGTGTATATAAAGAGATGAATCCAGCAGATGGGGGAACAGTACAGTTTAGTGAAATATAAAGAAGAGTTCAGTTCAGTAAACAAACAGAGAGTTCTTAGGTTAGACAAGAGTTGACTAGATTAAGGGAAAAAGTAAAGTACATAGTGTTTTAAAAGTTGTGAATTTATATTAGATTAAGTGATTATTAGTTGTGTGATTGTTAAGTATTTACTAGTGTAATTTTAGTGATAAATAAAATAGTGGTTAGTGAAAATTCTTGTTGCAAGTTATTTAAACCCACGGAGTGTTTACTGAAAATTGTAAGAACGTAACAATTGGTGTCAGAAGCGGAATTGCAACAGAATTTTTGAAGAATTCGACAAAGTTCCATAGTGTTCTATTTGGAAACCACTGGAGATAGTGAAGTGAGTCGAACTGGAAAGTGATATCGATATTGGACAAGACTTATTTGTGCTAGTGTGAGGATTTTGTGGACATATTTGACGTATACCAGATATAGACTTTAAATAAGACTTGTTAGTGTTGTTTGTTAGTTTTTGAATGAAAACAAGAAGCATGGCCGCTGAAAAACAAATGCAAGACATGTTCGCCGCATTTAGAAAAATGATGCTAGAGGAAAAAGAAGAACAAGAGAAACGACGTCAAGAAGAAAAGGAAGAGCAAGAGAAACGACGCCAAGAAGAAAAAGAAGAACAAGAGAGACGTCAAGAAGAATTGAGAAAAATTATACAGGTGCAACAAGATGCTATCCTGTCAGCCACTAATGAGGTCAAGGAAAAAGTAGATAAAGTTGAACAAAAAGTGACTGGCGTGGAAGGAAAAGTGACCGCAGTCGAAGAAGAAGTAGGTGATGTCAAAGGAAAAGTAAATAAGGTTGAAAAGGAAGTAACTGAAGTCAAAGGAAAAGTTACTGGTGTCGAAGGGGAAGTTAGTGGAGTTAAAGGGAAAGTTACCGATATAGAAGGAAAATTTCGTGCAGTTGAAGGAGAGGTAGAACGACTTAAGCGACTGTTAAGAGAACAAGGAGGCCAGCTGGTATTATCATCGTCAGGTCCTCGATTACAACCGCCTTCCTTTGATGGTCAAACTTCTTGGTCAACCTATAAAAGACAATTTGAGGCAGCGGCATACGCAAACAATTGGAGTAATGAAGACAAAGCTATGGCATTGGTGCTAGCATTAAGGGGCCAAGCCTCAGAGTTGCTTCAGAGTATCCCAGTGACGCAGCAACGGGATTTTAAAGTTTTGGAAGCTGCACTAGATCTAAGATATCGCGACCAACACCTCGCCCAAGTATACAGGACTCAGCTCAAATCACGCACACAAAAGGTTGGGGAAAGTTTACAAGATTTTGAAGCAGCTGTTGAGCGACTGACGTACCTGGCTTACCCGGATGCACCCAAAGAATTCCAGGAACAGTTAACAGTTGATACTTTCATTGATGGCATAAGAGACGAGGAGATCAGGCGAGTCCTTAGATTAACTCGAGCTAAGACTGGTAGCGAAGCCTTGATCCATGCCCTCGAAGTTGAGGCCGCTTATGAAGAGACTCTACATCCGAGAGTACGAGCCATGAAAGTAGAAGAAGAGAACCATTTAGAAAAGTCAAATATGGAATCTTTGATGGCTGACCTGCACAAAATGATAAGCCAGTTGATGAACAAACCAGATGCTCCAAGGAAGCAGGAAAGAGAACAGAGCGATGGACAGCCAAGGAAGGTGATTCGGTGTTATCAGTGCAGCAAACCAGGACATATGATGCGGCAGTGTCGAGAACGGAATCCTGGGGAAGTAAACACTGCAAAGAAAGAGGAAATTCGCTCTGATAAGATGAGATTAATTGTTATGTTAACAGACATACAAAAAATGGTCGCACAATTTCTAAACGAATTAAGTTCGCGACCGGAGCTGAAACAGGAACCGCAACCGCCGAAACAGGAGCCGAAGCAGCAGCGAAGTGCTGGAGGTCCGACAAAAGTAATCCGCTGTTATAATTGCGGCAAATTGGGGCATGTCAAGAGGTACTGTCGCCAGAGGAGCCCTAAGGAAGTGAATGCCGAAAATGTAAAAACGCAGCAGGATATAGCAGAAGTGAAGGCAGTTAAGATGGAGGTTCCGAAGGACTGGTCAAAGAAAGTTCTAAGAGAGGAACAACTGAACGACGATGAAATTGGACCAATGTTGAAGGCGAAAGAAAAAGGAATCCGCCCGGAATGGAAGGACGTTTCCAGTAAAAGTGTTGGACTGAAGGCTTTATGGGCGCAATGGGATTCACTTAGGGTTATAGATGGCCTATTACGGAGAGCATGGGAGAGCCCGGATGGGAAAGAAGTTACCATGCGGTTGCTGATACCCAGGTGCCGAGTACCAAAAGTACTTCGGGAAGTGCACGAGGGAATATCCAGAGAGCACTTTAGCAGAAATAAGACTTTGGCTAGAGTACGGGAGCGATTTTACTGGGTAAATAGCTGTCAGGATGTAGAGGCTTGGTGTCGCGGTTGCAAGGTTTGTGCGAATGTGGCTGCCAAGAGGTCACCTACAGGGAGTGGTGATCGAATGAAGGCTAGATATGACCGCAATGCCAGTTCAGCAGGATTCAAGGTGGGGGACTCGGTTTGGCTGTATAACCCACAGCGGAGTGAAGAAGGATTCTCGAAGCCTCGCTCACCCTGGGAAGGACCGTATTCAGTCATCACTCGGATCAATGACGTTGTTTACCGAATTCAACGTAGTAAGAAGTCCAAGATGAAGATCGTGCACTTGGATAGGTTGGCGAAGTATGAAGTATGTTGGGGAATCTGAATTGCCTGACCGGGACGTTCAGGCTTAAGGAGGGGGCAGTGTTATGTGCTGCCCTCTAACAAGGAAAGATGTGATTAAGTTCATGTTCAAAGTTTTCCTCAGAAGCTTAGTTACTTCCCTGACTAGTAGGGTGGCGCCGTCTATGAGCCAATTGACGAACAATCATCTATTACATGGTAGAAAACTATGGAGAATTCTAGAAAAGAGTTCTAGAAGGATTCCAAGTGTGTATATAAAGAGATGAATCCAGCAGATGGGGGAACAGTACAGTTTAGTGAAATATAAAGAAGAGTCCAGTTCAGTAAACAAACAGAGAGTTCTTAGGTTAGACAAGAGTTGACTAGATTAAGGGAAAAAGTAAAGTACATAGTGTTTTAAAAGTTGTGAATTTATATTAGATTAAGTGATTATTAGTTGTGTGATTGTTAAGTATTTACTAGTGTAATTTTAGTGATAAATAAAATAGTGGTTAGTGAAAATTCTTGTTGCAAGTTATTTAAACCCACGGAGTGTTTACTGAAAATTGTAAGAACGTAACAATATTGAAGTTAGACCCTGCCAAAGATTTACTACTTTTCAGTTCGACACATCATACCGCTATCACATTTGATATTGACATAATGGTCAAAAATGAACTGCAATATGAAGAGTGGTATTTTGATTATCGCAATAGCGACTACTTTGGTTTAAATAATTACTTTGCTGAAGTTCAATGGGACAAATATTTGGACTTTGATATAGACAATTGTGTGTGTAATCTTTACGATGCCATCTTTAGTGGTATCAATGCTTTCATTCCCCTTAAGAGATACAAAACCTCAACTTCTCCCAAACGGTTCAACTCTGAACTTTGTAGATTAGTTGTAGAAAAAACGAAAGCTCACAAAATTTATAAAAACTCCAAGACGATCAATCCTACGAACTTTTCTCCCGTCTACGTGCCGAATGTAAAAATCTTACGGAAAGATGCCATATGGAATATTTGATAAATATTGAAAACAATATTCATCAAGATCCCCGCCAATTTTGGAAATATATAAATGATCGTAATAAAGTTCACAATGTACCAAATACAATGTGCTATCTTAATAAGTGGTCGGATTCTGAGTTAGTCACTGTTAATTTGTTTGCCGAATTCTTTTCCAGCGTTTATGTGCAAAATAACTATAACATAGTACCAGATTATAATTTTAATATTAACATCGATTTGATGTCTTGTTCAATTGATTTAATAAGCTTAATGGAAGCCATAAATAGTCTACCAAACAAACTCTCATAGGGTCCAGATGGGGTGCCTGCTTACTTCTTAAAAAAATGTGTCTATACTCTTGCAAAACCTCTACATGCCATATTCAACAAGTCTCTCAGCTTAGGTATTTTTCCAACTTATTGGAAGTATAGCTTTATTATCCCTATATTCAAATCTGGCTTAAGAGAAGAAATAGAAAATTATCAATCTGAAATCCCTAAACTATTTGATTCTTTAGTTACTCAACAATTATATTCGTCATATAAAAATATAATTGTGAGCAATCAGCATGGATTCTCTCAAGACCGTTCTACTGCTACCAGCTTACTTATTTACCACAATCATATTATCAACTCACTTGAGAATAAAATTCAGATTGACTCTATCTATACTGACTCCTCGAAGGCATTTGATAGAGTTGACCTGAAATTATTGGTTCTAAAATTAGAAGCTTTAGGTCTTGGTGGTTTGTTACTAAAGTGGATTGAGAGCTTTTTAGTGGGTCGTACACAATCCGTTAAATTAGGAAACTTTATCATATCATATGACATCGATGTATTATCTGGGGTTCCTCAAGGTTCTCATTGTGGCCCAGTACTCTTCAAAATTAAAATTCAAATTAATTTATTGCTCTTCTAAGCTACGTGGACGGTTGAGAAGCCACCACGGCGACCGAAGCCAACAAAGAATCTGGGAGCAGCTCCGGCAAAATCCTCTAAGAGGCCAATGTCGGAGTCTCCCAGGAAACCAGATCCCAAAAGGGTGAGAGGTGCTACTGCACAGACTCACTCCTACAGGGATGCGATCACAGGTATCAGGATGGCTGTAATTCATGTCAACCATCCTGACGCCTTACTGGATCAGGAGCAGTCAGACCTGATCCAGAAAAAACTGGTGGAGGCGATAGATGCCATTCCTCACGGGGGGGCGTCTCCGCGGTTCCAGCGGTTCCCAAGATACGAAGGGGGGGTGCTCAGCATCACATGCGCGGACCCCTCTACGGAAAACTGGCTTGGGAACACAGTTCGGGGGGTGAGGGGGCTGGGGGAGGGGGTGACAGTGACCGCTGTCAATACCAAAGACCTCCCAAAGCGTCCTAAGTTCCTCTTCTGGGCTCCCGAGCCAGTGGAGGAGAAAGTGGTCAGAGACCGTCTCAAGAAGCAAAATGCAGGCTTGAACACGGAGAAATGGCTACTGATGAGCCGCAGAGTCGAGGAGAAGGGGCAAACGCTGGCCTACTCCTTAGACGAAAAGTCGGTCCAGGTGCTTGAAGGTTTGGACTTCAAGCCCTATCTTGGCCTGGGGAGGGTATCCTTCAGGAAACTTCAGGAGAAGGAAAGAGGAGAACTCAATCCAGATGCTGAAGGTGGTGCAGATAAACCTGCATCATAGCAAGGCGGCCACGGCGGTCCTTGCTAAAGTTATGCAGGGGTGTGATGTGGCGCTGATCCAGGAACCTTGGATTCACAAGGGACAGGTAAGTGGCTTGAAGGGAGTTGGCGGTGAACTTATTTGTTGTAGAACCGCTGCAATTCCCAGAGCATGCATATTAGTTAAAAATAAATGTAAAATAATGTCACTAATTGATTTCTGTTCTAGGGATCTAGCGGCAGTCAAAATCAGGGCTTCGTGTGGGAGTGTGCCGAGAGAGTTTATACTGGCCTCTGCGTACCTTCCATATGATGACCCTGAGCCACCACCAACCAGAGCCGTGGAGGAACTGGTGAGGAGCTGTAGAGGAAGAGGATCTCAGGTCATCATCGGGTGCGATGCAAACGCGCATCACACGATCTGGGGAAGTACGAACACCAATATCAGAGGTGAGTCAATTTTTGAATTTATTATGGAATATAATTTAGACATAGCAAATGTAGGTAATACTCCGACCTTTGTAACTACACAAAGGCAAGAAGTGATAGATATAACAATAGGTACAACGTACGCGTGTAACCTAGTTAGCGACTGGCATGTGTCTGAGGAGGAGAGTTGTTCAGACCACAGACACATACGATTTAATATAACGGGTATGGACCGTGTGACTGAAACATATCGTAACCCACGTAGGACGGACTGGGAAGGTTACAAAGTAGACCTTGCCCAGGAACTTACCAGGGTATGAACATTGTTAAAAATGAGAAGGATGTGGAGTTAGTTGCGGAACAAATACAGAACGCAATAATCTCCGCATATGAAAACAACTGCCCTCTAGTGGTAAGGAAATCCACTAGGAACGTGCCCTGGTGGAACAATGACCTTGCCACAAGGAGGAAGGAAGTGAGAAAGAAATTTAATATTGCAAAAAGATCAGCAAATTGGGATGATTACAGGTCCTCTTTGACTGAGTACAACCGAGCATTGAGGAAGGCCAAGAGAGACGCCTGGAGGAAACATTGCGAGAGCATCGAGTGTATCTCGGAATGTGCCAGACTCCAGAGAATTCTTTCAAAGGACAATCGGTGCGTAGTTAACTCTCTCTTAACTGAGAGAGGGAAATATACTGAAACAGGTAAAGAAACAATGGAGGAATTACTCCTCGTGCACTTTCCTGGCTCCACAATAATTGAAAAATCACCAGAGGAATGGCTAGGAACGGAACTGGAGACAACTGGTAACAGAGTCACCAGGGTGGACTGGGCAGTGTCTAAAAAGGTGATTGATCAATCGAAAATCAGATGGGCAATAAACTCGTTTGAACCGTACAAATCTCCGGGATATGACGGAATTTGGCCAATAATGCTTCAGCAAGGGTTAGACTTGCTAGCATCAAAGCTATGTATGCTCTATAGAGCCAGCCTTGCGCTGGGCTGTATACCAAAAATTTGGAAACCAGTTAAGGTGGTATTCATACCAAAGGCGGGGAGAAACTCCCACACTCACGCCAAGTCCTTAAGACCTATAAGTCTTATGTCATTCCAACTTAAGACGATGGAAAAAATGCTTGACAGACATATCAGGGATGATGTATTGGTTAGAAGCCCACTACATCAAAACCAATATGCATACAGAGCAGGCATGTCCACGGAAACGGCACTTCACCATTTAATTAGAAGGGTGGAAAAGACGTTGGAACATAAGGAGGTGGCACTGGGTGCCTTTCTCGACATAGAGGGGGCATTTGACAACACCTCCTTCAACTCCATCATCAGAGCTGCAAGAGAGCGTGGCGTTGAGGACACCTGCTGCAGGTGGGTTGGCTGCATGCTCAAGGGCAGGATGGTATTTACTACCATGATGGGTGAAACTTTAGGTGCCTCAGTTGCAGGGGGTTGCCCGCAGGGGGGTGTGCTATCTCCCTTGCTATGGAACCTGGTAGTTGACGACCTATTAGTGTTACTTACCAATGAGGGGTTTGAAGCTCAGGGGTATGCTGACGATATAGTCATCATATCAAGAGGAAAGTTTAACAACATAGTTAGGGACCGTTTACAAAGGGCCCTGAATATGGTTAAGAAATGGACCGACGAAGAGGGGCTGAGAATAAGTCCCTCAAAGACTAATATCGTTCCATTTACTAGAAGGAGAAACCTGGAGGGATTGGGTCCTCTGGTTCTTCAAGGTACAATACTGAGGATGTCGGGGGAGGTAAAGTATCTTGGAGTTATCATAGACTCTAAACTTACCTGGAACCAACATCTAGACAGGGTAACACATAAATCGGTGGCCATATTGGCCACATGTCGACGATTATATGGCAAAACATGGGGGCTCAAGCCTGGTATGGTGCATTGGCTCTATACCAGTGTAATAAGACCCTCCATTACATATGCTGCCTTAGTCTGGTGGCCTAAAGCCACTCAAATAACTGCAACCAACAAGCTAAGCCGGGTACAGAGACTGGCTTGCTTGGGAATCACGGGTGCCATGAAAAGCACCCCCACAGCAGCCATGGAGACCCTATTGGACCTCCCCCCACTCAGCGTAGTGATTCAGGGAGAGGCAAGAATGGGGGCATACAGGGTGCAAAACTCACGTGATGTGGCTCTCCACACAGGGGAGTCAGGACATATGAGGATAATCAACATTGTAGTAGATCCTCTATTGTGCATGAGGTCAGACTACATGGTCCCAAAAATCACATTTAACAAGCCCTTCAGTATCTCTATCGGAGAGAGAGGGGATTGGTCAACAGGAGCTCCTGAGTTACTACGCAAAGGCCTGGCCTGGTATACTGACGGGTCCAGGATGGAATCAGGAGCTGGAGCAGGAATACATGGAGTGAAACCGAGGGCAAGTATAAGCCTTTCTCTTGGACTTCACGCTACTGTATTTCAAACTGAAATTCTGGCTATACTTGAGTGTATACGTGAGAATGTTAAACGACGATATGTGAACCAGCAGATCTGTATTGCATCTGACAGTCAGGCGGCACTAAAGGCATTAGCCTCTAACAAAGTGTCCTCCAGACTGGTATGGGACTGCCATAAAGAGCTCGAAGTTATGGGTGAGCAGAACAGAGTTAAACTACTCTGGGTGCCGGGACACACCAGAATAGATGGCAACGAAAAAGCTGATGAGCTTGCTAGACAAGGAGCAGCTAACAAATTCTATGGCCCAGAACCCGTGCTGGGCATTACCAAATGCTCAGCTAGAGGGGTAATTAAAGACTGGGTCAGGAATAAACACAATGATTACTGGAGGAACATACCAGGTAATCGACATGGGAAAACACTTATTGAAGGACCATGCCCAAAACAAACTGCAGAACTGCTCCCAAAGAACAGGCTACAGTTGAGAATTTTAACAGGCCTCTTGACGGGACATTTTCCCGTTAAGAAGTACCTGCATAGAATTGGCAAGTTCGATGGCGACCTTGACTGCAGATTATGTGGCAAGGTACCAGAGACAGTAGACCATATCATATATGAATGCGAGGCACTGGCCCGCAGAAGATATAATATTTACGGGCAAACACAAACAGACCCGCAAAGCGTTAAAACTCGCCCATTCGTAGACCTGTATCACCTTGTCAGTGGCACAGGAGTATTAAAATGGGCAGTGTAAATCGGAACAGGGAGTGCACAATAAGCCCAAGAGGCTGCAGTGCCCTCGGAGTGTTACAGACGACCCTGTGGGGAGGGGTTTTAGTCAGTAAGAGTCTGACACTGACCCAACTTAGGTTGGGAGCCCATGAGGGTTTCCCCTCCTCGTCAAAAAAAAAAAAAAAAAAAAAAAAAAAAAAAAAAAAAAAAGCTACAAGTATTATGCAGATAAGATCTATTTATCCTATCCTATCATTCCTATTTCCTATCCTATTTATTAATGATTGTGTCTCATATTAAATATAGTGAGGTGTTGTTGTTTGCAGACGACCTAAAATTATACAAACCAATAAAATCTGATTATGATGCAACTTTACTTCAAAAAGATTTAGACAGCTTATACAGATGGTGTTTTCTGAACTTAATGACCTTAAATATTAAAAAATGTTTCTCCATAACCTTTTCTAAATCAAACTCTCAGATCTCGTACCAGTATACTTGTTATATTCCTCATTGGTTTGCTCTTCTCTTGAATATTGCTCTATAGTGTGGAACCCATACTATAATGTCCATATTGATAGCATTGAAAAAATTCAGAAAATTTTTTTTCGCTACATAGCTTATAAACTTGGACTTAACAGAGATGAATATGAATATAGGGATATTTTGGCTAATTTAAATATTACAACTCTGGAAACAAGGGGTAATGCTCTCCTACTATTTTTACACAAACTTTTAACTGGTAATGTCGACTCGCCTGAGTTATTGGATGAAATCAGTTTTAACTCTACACCTAGACTCACTAGGAATAAACTATTATTCCATATTCCCTTTCACTCAACTAACTATGGTTACTACTCGCCTCTCTCGAATATGCTCAGACTCGGCAACACCTATAATTGTCTGCTAGACTTGTGTAACCCATCCCACGATAGCTTTAAATCAAAATTGAAAAGACTGACTCAATAATTTGTGCAGTGTAGTATTTTTCAATAGTCAGTGGTATATTATTAAATTCATCGACTCTTTGGTATGTGTGGAAATAGTTTACAGTTTATACTTAGTAATTTCAGTAAGTTTACTCATAGTATTGCCTTTGTTATGTTTATATTTACATAAGTAACTTCCTTTATTTTGTTCGTACTACATTTTTATGTTGTATATTACTCCATTGGGAATTTCCCGTTAAATAAATAAATAAATAGGGATAAAACAGTATTCATAGATTTTAACTTAGAAGAAATATATCACTTGTAGTATGCCCTTAAGTAAAAGCACAAAATTGTTAGTCACATGTATCGACAGCACACTGTCATGGGAAAAGCTATCTACTATGTTTGCAATAAATTAAATAAATCGTATTTCGCAATTTATCAATTAGAAAAACATGCTCAGTGAAAATGATTTAATGAATGTATATTACGCCTTGGCGTATATAACTCAAAATATACATCTATGGGAAAATCCAGTGGAGTATCCAGAGTTTTGTGTTACAAAAACGATGAATAAGATTGATATATAGACTTTTATAGAGAAAGCTGTAGAAACACTTTTGTTTCCATTAAAATATTAACTATATCGTGTGTTTATATACACAATCTGCATGATTTTCATGTGCTATCTGAAAATCAGAGATATTATACAAGACACAGGAACTTATTATCTATTCCTCAGCATAGAACTTCGGCTTTTTAGGACCTCTTTTATTTTTCATTTATATTAATGACATTCAAGTTTATCATGATTGTGATTATGTACATTTATTTGCAGATGACACTTTTCAGAGTGTCTACCAAATTTGGACGCTGAAATTGCTGGCTTTTTCCCAATAATGTTAATGTAATATGAATTCATAAATAAAATAATAAGTATAATAAAAAATTATGTTCAATCATTTTCTAAATATTTTTTGAAAAATTTGAGTTCACAAAAATTGAACTTCATATTATTTGAAACAAAATTAACACTTTTCATTTGTAATATTTACAAAAAATACATATTTAAAAAAGAAATTATGATTATTTACCAAAAAAAGATAAGGATGTGCATGAATTTTCCCAATTTTTCGAAAACCCAACAAAAAGTATGATACTTAGTTCAAATGTGCTTTTAGAGGGCGGAATATTAAACATAATATTTTTAGTCGCAAACTCCTCTATAAAATCCTTATTTTACTATAAGGAACGTAACCAGACTGCAACCAACAGCTACTCTCCGGGCTATGTGCCCCGCCGAGCGCTGAATTACAAGTTACAAGTCTGGAACGTTAAGTGTAATAATTGCATATTACCATCAAAACGCTAATGCTTCAATTGCAACAAACACCAGCCGAAAGACTGATCCTACTTAAAGGAGCTCCTTTAAGTTTTGTTGGTAATATGCAATTATTACACTTAACGCGCCAGACTTGTAACTTGTAATTCAGCGCTCGGCGGGGCACATAGCCCGGAAAGTAGCTGTTGGTTGCAGTCTAGTTACGTTCCTTATAGTAAAATAAGGATTTTATAGAGGAGTTTGCGACTAAAAATATTATGTTTAAAAAAAATATGAATTTCCAAAAACTATACTTAAGGGAAAAGCAACATTGCTAATTTGTATTTGATTATAAAAAAAAAGCTTATAAACTAATTTAAATGCTATTTTCACTACTAAAAATTATAATTGCACATTTTTCAAAATTTTGGAAAAACTAGTACGATAATTTGACTTTTCAATAACTGTACATATTCAATAATAATTTCTGATACTTTTCATTGGTGTTAATTAAAAGTGGTAGAAACTAATTTAATTTATACGTGGTTTTGTAAATTTTGTATTTCATCTTTGAATTCTTCTGTCCAATACTTTCGGCAGTGGGTGAGGAGGTATAAGATAAAAATTATTTTATACAAAATTGATCTATTTAATTGAATTATAAGTTGTGATAAAACAATATTTTCAAGGTTAAGGAACTGAAATATCATTAGCACTAAAAAAAGGTCATACTATTTATGGCAATAACAACTTGGGAAAGTGACTCATGCCTGTTTATAATACATTCATTAAATGACTACCCACAAATTAACCTTGACCATGCATCTCCCAAAAATAAGGAATATCAAGGCTGCAAATGTACTCATTCGTAAACAGTTGCCTTTATATAAAATGATTCTGTTGAAAAAAAAAAATAATGATCATGGATAAAGAACAGAATTAAATAACAATAGTTTCTCTTGGTTTGAACTCAAATAATGCACATCTATTAGCACTTTCTTAAATCCTATTCATTTTTACTCTTCATAATCAGTCGTGCATACTATGCAACAGGGCCGGTCATAGGCCCAGGCAGCTGCCTAGGGTGCCACACGATTAGGGGCGCCAAACAAATCTCGAGTAGACAATTAAAAAAAAACAAAATGTTTTCTGTATCAAGTAAGTAATTAGGAAAAAATAAAAAATCGGACAACACTGTCCAGTAGGAATTACAGAAGAAGTTATTTTGTTATTTTAGTTCATTTCAAATGTATATTTTAAAAACTTGCCTTGTTTTACTTTAAGTTTTACTCTCATGCCTGTTGAATTAATGTGAATGATAACTTAAAATTATAACATTGATAGGTAACTATAGTTTATTGTATTGCTCTTTGACCTTATCTACAAAACGATTTTAAAAGAAGGGGGGCGCCTGAATTGAACTTTGCCTAGCCTAGGCTGAAAATAGTAATTAAGCCGGCCCTGCCATGAAACTAGGATAATTAGAATTATGTAAACAATAAAACATCAAATCACTTTCTCCTAGTTTCACTGCTGCACAAGAAGATATACATTTTATTATATTTGTATAAATCTCAGTGGATGTTATTAAAATTTATTTTATGGTTTCTCTACCAATGCTCTGGATGTTATCGAAACATATCTTTCTAATAGAAAACAAAAAATTTATAATTTATACCCAAATTTTCTTAATATCGTCTGGTCGATAGCCCAGTGGGTTAAGGCGCGAGGTGGCAATCGCGATTCATCACACGGACATCGCACCACCGGGTTCGAATCCTGGCTCCGGCACTGTTGGAGGAAATGGTTGCATGTCCGCGTTTTTTCAATGTGTAACTCCCTTCCGTACAAGCACTGGCTTCTGGAATTGGGGGTTGTCTAATTTCTGTGGTGTTTATTTATTTATTATTTATTTCATCTAAAATAGTTCAAGGGTCTACCCTTGGTCTTTATTATTCATAATATACGCTCTGTATATGGACATATTTTAAATTTAGTCACCAATTGCAAAATATAAGCTTATGTTGAAAATGCCCAATTATATAATAGTTTTCCATTAAGTGAATTTAGTCAAGCAAGTGTCTACAACCATTTTAAAGATCATACCATACTTGGTTTTTTAAAATATTTATAGTAAACTAAAAATAAATGCATATCGCTTCATAACTCAGTTTAATTCCAACTTTAACCTTTTTTTACATTTAAAAGTTATTCATTCAACTACCAGAGATTGAAATTCTAGGATCATTTATATATAACACAAACAAAATCGAACTCAAAATAGTCTTCGTGGAAACTATTACTGGCATTCAATGTATTTAAGATCCTTAGGTACTGTTTTTACAATATAATATCCTCTTTATATTTTATGATACGAATATGTAAAATCATGAAAATAATGAATGCAATAATTTTCTCAAAATAATAAAATTTAATTGATGGTTGCAATAGCAAAACATGTGTTTGATAGTGAAATATCTCACGCTTACTTGAGTGTAAACTGGTGGTTGTTCAGCTAATTGTTCCCTTAGAACGTCCCAAAATGCCTTATGCATTGTCTCCTTGATAATTTTCTGAATGCTGTTAGGAGGAGGCTCCACTTTCTTCAATTTAAAGTCTTCATCGACCACGATTTGGTGCACTAAGGCCATGTCCCGCATGCCGTTAGCCGCCTGCATTATTTCTTCTAAGGAAACGAATTTTGGAGGTGATGCAGCAGTGAGTCCAGAGGTTACCATAAATTGTTGAGATGTTGTTCTTTGCCTAAAATATATCCTTAAAATGTTAGCGGACATGAAAGAAAATGCCATACTTATAAAGCATTTATTAATAAAAAAAAAAAACATCACTAGACGTAATTCATAATTATTATTATTCAATAACACACGTTATACGAAACCATATCATTTTCCTATTAAGCTAAATATGTAATAGAATGCTTTCAATGTATGGTGTAGTTGATTTTATATGTGACATGAGATTTCCATTATGAGTTCCATTATTATGAAAAATACATCAGTGTAGTGGATTTAGCTAAAAATTGAAGCAAAGAATGCTTCTGGGATATGATTTTCTTATAAAAGAACATATAAAAAAGTACGGCACTGCATGTTTTGGATTTTGGGCAAGGTCATGAATACATTTGTTTAAACAGTTCGAATTCAAAAACATCGTTGTTATAAGTTTTTTGTAAATATCTCTGGATCCTAACTCTTGAAATTGAGAAACAGCATTCTGAGATAAATGGGTGTAGTTCTCCTGAAATGCCTAAAACCATATTTTCAAACACAAGTGATCATTCACATCATACGATAGAAGAGAACAAGCTTTTTCTGCTATTTTTTGAAGGAATGAGGCGATCTCGTAGGACAATGCCTGTGAAGCTCGGCAAGTGTCATTTTTAGTGGTTTCTAACCTTAGTTTTATACTTTATATTTATTCAAATGTGTTAAAAAATGCAATTTTGATACAGTCATGCCACCGTTAATTTTTGATTTAATGGACGAAATCCATGATGCACGTAAATTTCCATCCTTCCTTTTTCCATGGAGGTATTGCACTATCAATCAGCTACTGCTGCTTGTACGTAATAACTATTTCAAAAGTACATGTTTGAAAAAATCCCCAAAAATCATGTGGCACCATTAATTGCATTATCTATTCCCTTAACAAATCTAGATTCGTAAATACCGATTTCAGAGCTTAGGGGATGTAAAAGATCATTTTGGTGATGTGAACGTTCCCATTTTTTTACGATTGAGTATTAGGCCCCTGGTGGTAGAAATTTCAAACAAACCTAAATGAATAACCACAATTAGTGAGAGTGTCATCTAATGAAGTACGATTGGAGTGGGGCGATCCAATGCGCTGTACGCTGGTGCTGCTGTGATTGTCGATGCTATGGATTTATTTATTATTTACTAGAGCGGATCCACCAACTGTCATGCCTAAGTCCCATCATCCACTTCATATTAGCTTGTGATTCTAATCCATTGGACAAACTCTCACCCAACAAAGTTATCAGCTTTATTAAAAGGCTGAACCTATTGGGTGAAATATAAATTAGGAGTGAGCCACAATAGACCGATTGGTCGTGGTGTTGGGTCTGGTATAGACCCATCACATTTCAACCTAACCTAATCCATATTGCACACGTACATATGTGTGTGTATAGGATTTTCCTATACGCCTAATAGTGATTCCCATACTGTATATAGCTTAGATTTGCTGTATATATTTTTCATAATACTGGAAATACACTTAGACATACCAAATTAATCATTCAGTATTGTAAAAATAGGTAATTTTGTTCAGTTGTGCTACTAATAAAATTTTGCAATTTAGTGCAAAATTGTAAAACAACAGCCTAATTGTCAACTCAGAGAGTAACCGATCAGTTTAAAAGAATAACACACGGAAAAACGATGTTAGTAAATTAAAGCAACATATTCATTATCACACCAACATACCGTGTGAAACCAAATGTCCCATTTATTTTCCTAAACAAAATTTTGTTTAGAAATCTAGAGCTAGATAGATAAATCTATAAAAAATAGTCACTTATAAAAATAATAAAAATATGTAAAAATACATCAAAAATAAAATACAAAGCAAAATAACTTTCAATTATTTGCTTTATAATTCCTATTTTAAAACTTAATTCTGCATTTATCAAATTACCACTTTTCTTATATTTGCCAAATATTTGAAATATTGTTTAATATTGGCTGAAGATATAATACTTAATAATGTTTGGTCAATTTATGTAAACTAATAAAATATTCAAGTATGTGACGCACTAAATGTTTCCAAATATTGTCTGAAAGTTATTTGTGGTGGCATTCTATGAATATTCTTTCCTCTTATTTAGGTTTTCTACAACATGTATTATCTTCTTCAAAAACAAATCACCAAGTATACAAAATAATAGAATTATTGGAAAAAAACCTCTGCGCCTGTGACGTTTATGTCAAAGGAACGGTCAGAGGCTAGTTTTTTAACAAATAATATAAATCGGAATAAACACAGAAATAATGTATTTTCGGTAGTCTTTTTCCGTTTTCAAAGCTTTTTTCGAAGAACTCTTATTAGCCGTGTATGTTACGTACACAGCTTTAAGATTCTGTTTATGCTATTTCCATAGATACTTACTACTTACACAGAACTGATGATATTTTCTTTTAGATAATGTTGAATTTGTTAAGTTCTTCTTTTAACATCGGTAGCCAGATTGTACAAATATCTACAGAACAATTCGATACGCATTTATCTTCATTTAATAAGATTATTGTTGATTCTTTAATTTTTCTTTTTTGTTATCTGCTTCTTTTGTTAAAATTTTTGCCGAGGCCCAGTTTATTCTATGTCCGTTTTCCCAAGCATGTTCACAAATCTTTGATTTCTGAATTTCATTCTTTCTAATGTAATTCTTGTGCTCATCCAACCTCACACTGAAAGCTCTGGATGACTCACCCACATAACATTTATCAGATCGCACAGGATATTGTAAATACAGTTTTTTGAATTCTGCTCCCAGTTTATCGGTTTTGTTTTTGTAAAAATAGATCTGAAAATGTTCCCCGTTTGAAATACCGTCCTAACATCAAATTTGTCACCTATCCGGCGTAGTTTCTCCGATAGTCCGTATACATAAGGAACTGTTGCTGTATAATAACGTTCAGGTTTTTGTCGTACATGATTGTCCCTATTTTCAACATTTATGAAAACTCTACCAACAAATGCTTCGGGGTATTGATTTTGTACTAGAATCTCTTTGATACATTTTTTCTCGTTATTTAATATTTCATTATTAAATGAAATTATTTTGGCTCTATCGTATAAACATTTTACAACCCCCCTTTTAACATTTATTGACTGATTTGAGTTAAAATTTAAATATTTATTAGTATGTGTAGGTCTTCTATAAACATTTATTTCAATTGTATTATTTACCTTTTTAATTAAAATATCTAAAAATGGTAGTTCATTCCTACTTTTTACTTCTAATATGAATTTAATAGATGGTTCCTTATTATTTATATTTTCTAAAAAACTATATAGTAAATCAACACCATGAGGCCAAATTGTAAAGATGTCGTCAACATATCTCTACCAGACAACCGGTTTGTTTATATAATTTTGAACATGTGTGTTCTCAAAGTTCTCCATAAATGTGTTGCTTAAAATTGGTGATAATGGAGACCCCATGGCCATACCAAAATCCTGCTGATAGAACTCATTTTCCAATTGAAAATAGGTTGTTTTTATACACATTGTTAAGAGTTCAATTATGACATTTACACTTAATTTAGTTCTAATTTCCAAATTACTATCATTCAGCATCCTATCTTTAACTATTTTTAAGGTTTCATCTACCGGAACATTGGTAAAAAGACTAACTATCAAAAGTAACCATCAGGTGTGATTCATGAATATCGTTTTCATAAATTATTTTCTATAAAATGTCAAAATCATTAAATTGGTGTTTGCATTTAAACAAAGTTCTGTAAATTTTTTTCTCTATTCATTTTCTTGGATCTTTGTTTGGTTTTGAGTAGGGTGCCTCATTTACAAGAGTCATGATTTTTGTGTCATATATATTTTTATGTATAATGATTGTGGCATTACCTTTGTCTGCTGAAATCAATCAATAAATGTTAAAAGGGGTGCTGTAAAATGTTGAAAAATAGGGACAATTATGTACGATAAAAACCTGAACGTCATTATACAACAACAATTCCTTATGTATACGGACTATCGGAGAAGCTATGCCACATAGGTGACAAGTTTGATGTTAGGATGGTATTTCAAATGGGGAACTATTGGGAGATCTATTTTGACAAAAACAGAACCGATAAACTGGGAGCAGAATTTAAAAAACTGTATTTACAATATCCCGTGCGAATGTGATAAATGTTATGTGGGTGAGTCATCCAAAGCTTTCAGTGTAAGGTTGGATGAGCACAAGAATTACATTAGAAAGAATGAAATTTAGAAATCAAAGATTTGTGAACATGCTTGAGAAAACGGACATAGAACAAGCTGGGACTCGGCAAAAATTTTAGCAAAAGAAGTAGATAACAAAAAAAGAAAAACTAAAGAATCAGCAATAATCCTATTAAATGGAGATAAATATGTATCGAATTGTTCTGTAGATATTTGTACAACCTAGATACCAATGTTAAAAGAAGAACTTAACAAACTCAACATTATCTTAATATTATCAGTTCTGTGTAAGTAGTAATTATCTATGGAAATACCATAAACAGAATCTTAAAGCTGTGTATTTAAAGTACACAACGAATAAGAGTTCTTCGAAAAAAGCTTTGAAAACGAAAAGAGACTACTTTCCAAAAAATACATTATTTATGTGTTTATTCCTATTTATATTATTTGTTAAAAAAATAACGTCTGACCCTTCCTTTGATGTAAAGTCACTGGCGCAGAGGCTTTTTTCCAATAACTCTATTATTTTGTAGACTTGGTGATTTTTGTTTTTGAAGTGGATAATACATATGGTAGAAAACCAAAATAAACGGAAAGAATACTAAAAGACTCCTTCGCAACACTAAAAGCATCAGTTCTTTTTTTTTTTGTTATTTGACTTGTAACTTCATTTTGTTAAGTTACAATGGCGCAACTTGTAGCCAATGATTTATAATGCTTTTAGATTGTGATATATAGCGCATCAAAAAGTACGTTAAATAATATCATAATGTCTAGAAGCCCTTACTATTACCTATTTGGGGTCGATATTTTGCTGAATATTGGAAGAGGATGCCCAACAGTCGCACACACGCATAAGTGATTTAACAGAGATTAGAGTACATCATGTCCACATTCTTATTAGCTTTAGTATGCTTTGGATAACTCCTAAGGAGTACATAAGTTCGATCTCTCAGTTTACTTTTTGTATTTTTAAATATTTTGTAAACATTTTACTTCAGAATTTTAAGTTAAAAGATTGAAGTTATATGTCCTCTACAATCTGTAAAATTTTCCACATTTCCCACAGTCCTAACCTAATATGTAGGTAAAATTGACAATAGGATATGACATATGACTAGTGTCAACATGTATGCGTAGACTACGACTACAAACATCAATATCATTTGCGGGACATGCTGCCGACAACGCATCAGCCATAACTATTTTAACAGATTGTCAGTGCATATAATTTCCACATCTTGTAAAAATCAACTAGGTATATATGAAATCGATACTAAGTATGTATTATACTTATCACAAAATATAATTTAATCCTCTATTGGGCATCCATGGGAGATAATGTTTTGAGATGTTATTAAATTAATATTAAAAAACTGTATGGAACTATTATTAAAATAACGTAGCACTTTAAATACATAAATTTGTTAAAATTCTAATAATTTACCTCTTTTCTGTAAATCCAAGTGCTCCATCATCGCTGGTATAAGAGCATTCACTAGTAGTCCTAATTCTTGGTAAAGTACCTGTTTCTTTTGGTTCACTTGGTATATTTTTTTCATTATGACTCATTATTCACAAAGTTATATTTTCCACACTAGCCACTGCTCCGTGCTAAAAGTGTTGCAAATACTTTAGAAATTAGGCCAGGAAAACTATTTCCAGCCACACATTGAGCAATACATAAGAACGAGGAAGATATAAGACACAAGGTTGCAATAAGCGTGCGATTTTAAAACGCAGTTCGTTCACATCCTGGTTAATTTTCTTTGTTGTCATTTATGACTAATATAGAACCAGTTTTAAACTCCATTTCAGAGTATAAAAAAATATGTTCACTTACATTATTATATTATTTTCTATTCACAAAAATTTTGAATTTTTGTTTCCTGTAATATGCTTAACGTCAAGTTTTCTCAGCTGTTTATTGTTTACCAACAACACAGACCCAACAAATTCCAAATGTTAAGAAGTGGTTTTCATGGAATAGCTCATTGTCGTCTAGGGGGATTATTTTTTCCCATTATGGTAATACATATCATATAATGATCAAGGATTAAAAATCAAAAATGACGTATTTGGATTTGATCTTCTTTGATCCTTCGTTTTGAGGAAGGTCGGTTTCTGCTATTGTATACTGCCTTTACGCATTTACTGACATAATAAAGTTTTATTCGATTTGAACGTGTTTGTGCTACGCTATTTTCTTCATATGTACTTAAAAATCAACATATTAAGTTCAATAATTGCGGTGTATGTTTACGATTCCTCACACATTTGTATATTTAGCTGTTTTTATCATGTCTATTAAAAGAACATGAAATCAGAGAATCTACTTTACCTTAAAATGTATACCTATTTTTAAATAACCAGTAATTATATTTTCGTTAAAAAGAGCAAAACACTATATATATCCTATCACCTATATTGCACTACAAAGAACAATACAGTGAGAGTGTCATCACCTCAGTGGGAAATGAAATTAATGAGAATAGTTGTAGAGATTGCGTAATATACTATTTTAATTGCAGAGGATCTAGAAAGAACTATAAAATAATAAAATATATGATGACGCTCACGCAATCATGTAGGTAATCGGGTTTCACTGATGACGTACATACGAATGTGATGAGATTACGTCACTTTATACGGTCATGTCATAGGAAAACATGATCAGCTGAAAGTAGATTATTGGTAGAACAGGTCTGCTCATGCTGTGTACCTCTTACATATCATAGGACTTCACTTATCAGAGCTGGACTAGATATTGTACCCGTTAAACACAACTGCAATAAATTAAAGACAATCCCTAAAAATATTCGAAATAGTTCAGGCAGGCAGGATGAGACAGTACAATCATTCACAGTGAAAGGGAGCACTATACTGTGCTGTGGTTGTGTTAGCAACGTAGCGGCCGGTTTTGGCGGGCACCCTAAATCGTCTCCGGCACCGGCAGCTGCCCTCTTCTATTGTATAAAAAAATATTTTTCTATAATAAAATCGGGTACTGGGGGCGGTCGATCATATGCACCCAGGGCGCAAAATTTAGAAATACGCCCCTGTGTAACCGAGTTCACTCATAGTTGTAGTGTAACTTCAGCTTAAGTCTTAGTTTGAGGGTGTAACCACAGATTTCATTATAACAAATAAACTTATAAATCGTTGATAAATGTTACCACGACAACCAATACGCGACTGAAGTCTAATCACTCCCTTCACTTACATTGACCGTGTTATTTTATTTATGGATGAGTCGTGCGTTTTCATCGAAAATTCATTCTATCTTTATTTATCCTTAAGAATAAAAAAAGATACAATGAATACTCGATGAAAGCCCACGACTCATTGATGAATTAAAGAACACGGTCTTTCATTTAAATTCAATGAGGAGACCTGTTCTACCAATTCACTTTTAACTGATCTTGATCAAAAACCTATTAGAAACCTTTTAATCTGTACTTTTGTGAAAAGTACGTTTTTGAAGGTCGTTGCTTGGAGGGAAAACAATTAATGCATAACCTCACTTTAGTTAGTTGACTACTTACAGCTAAGACAAGGATCTTAACGTAAGTTAGTTGTGATTTGTAGAACATTCTTCTCACATTGTCACAAGGACCGACATTCCACCTCTTGTTAAATTTAATTTTATTTTCCCTTCAGTTAAAGCTCGTTTTTTATTGGTTTGTGGCAGTTTATACCAATTTTATAAGCCAATCAAAAATGAAAATGACTGTATAATGACCTGTTCATGATCCAAGATTGATAGATTTAAATATGGTCGCATTAGTCACCTATACAGATTCGGCAAAAGTAGTTTTATATACCCAAAAGTAAATGAGTGCGAGAAAGAAAACAACAAAAATTAGGAACATAAAGTCGGAACTACTACTCCCAGCACACTTCACATTTCGTGAGATCTTATTTTTATCACCTTGTCTTGTATCAACGCGGAGCATCGGTATTATTGGTTGCGTTCATCACGGTGAGCGATCAGCGCTCATTGATCACATGACTAAACTACGCTTCTTGCACTGTCCTCATTGGCTTCTTGTGATGAAATGACGTTATGATACGTGATCGCTCAGTTAGCGCTACAGCATGATGAATGCGACCAATGAAACGATACCTGTAATATTGTCACGCTAAACAGTGGTAAGACGCGGTCGCGGTGAGATGGGTGGTCGAGAACCTTATTTCGTTCGTACCCCCCACTAACATAACAATTGTCTGTCTTGCTTTCACGTAAGCGATTTTTGTTTTCTTCCTCACACTCGTATACTTAAGGATACGATACATATTCTATAAAACTACTTTCGCCGAATCTGTATATGTTAATGTATATTTGCTCAACTTGCAAATAGAAGGGGTTTACGAAAATTGACTCAAGAGTATTCAGATCACTATCTCTCTCTTTGTTATTTCTATGGTTTTAGAAAATGAGAATGATACTTTCCGAGTGAAATATCGTAAACCCCTAAAAAGTACAAAACCTAACCACAGAAACCTTATTATATTACTGTGTAAAACAAAATGACAATTCAGATTTTGTTATTGTGTGTATATTAATTTGAGTTGTTTTCGCTTTGTATTAAAAACTGTCTATCATAGTTTCTAGACCAATTTGGTTTATTAAAGGTATAAGAATAGTTATATAGATATTTCCTATACACAAATTCCAAAATTATGGCATCGCAAACTATTTATGAGGCAGCCCACAAAGGTGACTTGGATTTTATTAAAACGAAACTGGAAGAAGAGCCCAACCTGTTACTTTCAACAGACAGTGTAAGCAATTAGTAATTATAGGTATATTTGCAGTTTTAAATATTTGAAAGCGCCCATTAACTAATGTACATGGAACAAAATATCTACCTATGAAGATGACAAAACAAATATAAAATGTTATAGAAAAAACTTACCATAACCTCACTATAATAGTGTTTTATATAATCATGTGTTCGAAAGGAACTCTGAAATTCTGTGTTAGTATACAACTAAAAGTTTGTACCTTAGCTCCTCAGAAAATTTGCACAAGAAAGAATGAAGTGTAAATTGTTGGTGGGCGGCGGGGTATAACAAAATTGCGAACGAATATATTAAGAAAACAGTTAAAAAGGATTATAAAGAAATGTTTTGTGGTATCCTCAACATTTAAACCTTTCCAACGATACTACATACTATTCCACTTTCTGGATACTTTTTTTAAATATGTCATATTTGACCTGACAAAAGGTCAAGGACGGACTAGTAGGCATGAGGCCTTGTGGAACTTGTTTAAAAAGGCATCCAGCCACTTTTTCGTAAGTTTATTTAAACAAAAAGTAGTTCACTTTTTAAAATAAAAGTAAAACACAGAAGCTCAATTTAAAATTATGGAAAACATAAATCAAATATTTGCAAAAATTTGAGAGAATGATGTAGAAGACCCTTTCATTTTGTATAAAACTCTTTCAACATCAATCTCTAATAATACTTTCATCTAGACCTGTAATCGTAAATGTTTCTTCTTTCAACTCAAGCTAACCAGTTCAGTATATATTTCTTATGAGCTTATTTTCATTGCAGAGTGCACGCATGCTGATACACTGGGCGGCGCTTAGTGGAAATTTGAAGCTTATGGCATATCTAGCTGAACTGGGATCACCATTAAACCCTTCAGACGATACTGACACAACACCACTTATTTTGGCAAGTTCTGCGGGGCACACAGAAATTGTAAAATTTATATTGCAGAGGGAACATGATGTGAACCATAAAACCACAAATGGTCATTCGGCACTACAATATGCGGCTTCAAAAAATTGGATTGAGGTTTATTCTATATGCATTTGATTTTCATGTAATAGGTAATCTATGTATTCTTATTGTAGATTTGTAGAATGCTTCTTGAAGGTGATGCAGATATTAACATAATGGATGCAAGAGAAAGTGCTCCGTTACATAGAGCAGCGTCCAAAGGAAATATTGAAATTGTCAGATTGTTTTTGGAATATATTGACAAGTTAAAAATTAACCAGAAGGATGCTTATGGTAATACGCCACTGCATTTATCTTGTGAGGAAGATAGGCAAGATGTTGCTTTATTATTGGTGGACAATGGTGCGGATATTGAGGCAACAAATAGGGATGGTAAAAGACCTATCGATGTGTGTACTATTAAATTAGCTAAGTTACTTACGAATAAAATAAGTAAACAGTAGTAAAGTTATAATTTATTTAATTACTTATCTATTTCCTGCAATAAACATACTAACTTTGCATTGAAAAAGGTAGTCAATGACAAGAATGTTTCTCTTCTTTGTGGAGTTGAGGACATTGAAGCTTAAGTTTATTGTGCTCCATATGGTGTATTATTCTGATATTGACCGCTATGTTTATTAAATTCAATGGGCAAACTTCTCGAGTACTTGATACTTGAGAGACTAGAAAAGGAGATAGCTGAGAAGGGGGGCTTATCTGAAAGCCAATTTGGTTTCCGGAAAGGACGGTAGGCGCCATTAGACTACTAATGGAGACGGCGGAGGAAGCCCTAGCCGTGAAGAGCATATGCGCCGTCGTGACTCTGGACGTCAAAAATGCCTTTAATTCGGCGGGGTGGGGTTCCGCAGGGCTCGGTGCTTGGGCCGACCTTGTGAAACATGTTTGATGATGTCTTCAGATTGCGATGGCAAGATGGTGTGAAAGTCATCGGTTATGCGGACGATTTGGCCATAACAGTGACTGGTAGGTGGATAGTCCACATAATGGAGGTGTCCAATGAGGCTATCAGAGAAAGATCGAGGGATGGCTAGCAAGGATGCAGCTCGAGCTAGTTGCTGAGAAAACAGAGTTTCTAGTTATTACCAGGAAGAGAAACCTACCGTCCATGAAAGTGTCCAACGACACTCACGGACTGAGAGCTAGCAAGAGGAGATTGATGTGCAGCGTCGCGCACTCTACCCTCTTATATGCGGCTCCGGTCTGGGAAAGTATGATGAAAGTGGATAAAACAAGGAGCAGGATGACCAGGATCCAGTGTTGCGCTGCGATAAGGGTGTGCAGCGCATATAGAACTATCTCGTACGAGACGGTATATTGGTGGTGACAGGGATTCCCCTCTGGATTTGATGGCCAAAGAGCGGCTGGAAGCCTATGAGTGAGTTGCGAAGGCAGAAGTCAGGGATAGACTGTTTGAAATGTGGCAGGGGCGATGGGAGGTCGCACACAAGGGAAGGTGGACCAGACCAGACGCCTTATCACAAATGTAAGGACGTGGATGGAACGGAGACATGGGGAAGTGGGGTATTATCTTACCCAAGCCCTGAGTGGACATGGGTGTTTCATGGAACACTTAAATGATATTGGTAAGATTGATAGCCGAGAGTGTATATATTGTGGGGAGGCCGACAACGCGGAGCACACCGTGTTCGTACACAACAGGTGGAGGGAAGAGAGGTGACACGGTGGTTCACCATTACTATCCCCGGACGACATGGTGGAGAGAATTCTGGAGACAGAGGAGAACTGAAGAAAGGCGGAGGAGGCGATAACTCGCATTATCAAAGAGAAGGAAGAGGATGAAAAAGAGATGGGGCTGACCTCATGGAGGAATTCATAACAACGAACTCAAATAACCAGCTGGTTTGAAGATAAGCGAAAGCAGTTCCAAACTAGTTGGAAGCACTAAAGAGGCGGAGGGGTTTTAGCCTGTTCAAGTCCGGGACTACCTGTAGCGCTAGACACTAAGCTCAGGTGCACATGATGAGTTTCCCCTTCAAAAAAAAAAAAGAAGAAAATCTTGCATTAATTGATAAACCGGCCCTAAGAGCTCCATTGCACATCTTCACATCTTGTGGATTTCTACTCAACTTTTACAGTTCATTGATCTATTATTTGGATAGATAATCAATGAACATGCATGATTACTTAATTCCTGGTGTTTCTTACTTAGTATAGTTCTTTTATTGATACTGTTGCTTTGCATGCCTGCGCCACTGCTTAATGGAACGTGCACCGCGATGATTCTAGACTGATCGAGTAAATTCGACGCGGGTATATATACAGTTAATCTAAACGCGAGGAGGATAGTTTGATATGAGACAAGCAAGTGTTAAGATGAAATAAGGAACAATATCAAGTTGTAAATTAAAGTAGTGAATAAATAGTAGATTAAAAGTATAGTTAGTGTGTTTTAGTATAAAGAATAATTATTGTAATTAAGTGATTAATAAATCAGTAGTTTATGAAAGTATTTATTGCAATTTATTGAACCTACATACGAGTGTTTACTGGAGATTGTAAACACGTAACAATACTTTTGTGAAAACATAATATTTTTATTCTCAAACTCCTCTATAAAATCCTTATTTTACTATAAGGAATGTAACCATTCATTGGCAATATTTTTTGTGTATTGTACGCATCTCTTTAGGGGTTGTAGGGTTTACGTAGATACAATTAATTTGTAATTAGTTTGATAGATTTAAAAAATCAGAAATTGGTGTAAACAATCTAGGAGCCCAGAGTATTTGGTAAAATGTGAGTAAATGAATTTAATCACCGGCGTGACAAACAAGGAATTGGGAAAAATACATCCCTCAGTTTCTGTATATAATGGAGTAAAGCTTTTAAAATATTATATAATTATTACAGTCTAAAACACGGTTATATACCTTGTATATGCCCACTCCCATCAAAAGTCAAGTTTGATCAGGCTATTGAATTTAATATAAATATTAATTTATGTACATCACAGAAAACAAATTAACTCCGAATGAGATACTTCCATAAATATAATTTTGTATATCTCTAGAAAACTTTTTTCGAACACATGGTTCAACGTAGAAAGCTAGGGGTCCAAGGAAAAACCCTATATTGAATATTTTGGTAAAATTTATCATTAATCACTACTAACAGTTCTTGCTACAATATGTGTGTCCATAAAATTTGGTGTTTAATTGAAAATGATAGATTTATGTGTATTATAAACCCCTATAAAGTTTTTAAAAAGTATTCATTTACTTTCGGCGTTTATTTGTAATAGAAATTACCTCAACGCATCAAGGCTAGGAAACGCTTCCTTGGCGCGAGGCTTGATGGGTGACGTCACATGCCTGCTACGCGATATGCGCTACGCATTCTGTGTTGTTATAGTGGTGTAGTAAGTTTTGCAACTGTTGTGATGAGCCAGGATGGGCTAGATAATTTTGCCGATATTTATCGTAGTTATATTCATCTATGCCTTCAAAGAAATATGGTGGCAAGAAAATGGTGTTTTGTGGCTGGATGCGCAAACACAATATCGTTAAAGTACTGGGAACGCAGCAAGAAGTCATCTCCCTCACCCGTTTTCGAGGGTGAAGAATATGATGATGACAATGGTTTACACCACAATTTAGCACAAACCACCCCTTTATGCAAGAAACACCCCCTTTTGTGGTTGTTCGGCTGTGACTTGTCGGATCGGTTTTTTTGCTTAATTCCAGAAAGTTAAGCAACTTTCGACCATAAGTCATCCCCAGTTGTTGAAATCACCCTCACCCCCCAAAACAGCAATACCATCAGAAAGCCCGAATTTAAACAGAAATGATTATACCCCCATTTTCGTGGACGAGAAAAAACGATAGTGACAATTTTCGACAAGTGACAATAAGTTTGTATGTGATGTATCGACTCAAACTCGAATATGAACTTATTATACAAGTAAGAGTGTCAAGTTTCATTTTCAAACTCAAGCAAAGATATAGCCACGTCCCTCATAAAATCTGAATTACTTCTACAAAAGACATTTAAAAAACCTGTAATACAAAACTTACTCCAGTCATATTGTGAAGCTTCAAACACAGATGCCGACTAGCTTTGACACCACTGGATTGAAGCTGATTAAAATCAATTTTTGACGCGAGAAAATCGAATATCATAATCACGTCTACGTTCGGCAAATTATGTGAATCTCCTAAAAACCCCTTCCTTCCATATCTGACAGCAATAAACAAACTCTATTTAACGTCCTAAATATAGTAAAGGCACTGTCACTGCCGTGAATCCAAACTTTGTTTTAACGAGAACGACACGATCGAAATAAACCTCTAACGCAGTTTACAGATGATCTGGCGCCTACCGAACTAGCAAGTATGTGACGTCAAACCGCGATGAGAACGCGTTTATCTGACTGAAATAACGCAAGCAATTTCTCTGGCCGCTGTTGAAATTCGGACTGGCTTTTTTACAAGCACAGTTCCAATATTGTTATTATTAGATCAACATCTTTATTTTTCAATATAGGTACTTTTACTGTATCTTAATTTGTTTGTGGACAGACCTATTGCCATATGCTTAGTGGTCGTCAATTTTACCGGGGAGATAAAAAATTATAAAAAAAAATTACGAGCCCATTATTAACGCCGGTGAACCATTCGGTATGGTGTCATCAAACCAGCCGACGTACATTAAGACCTATGAAAGTAAGTGATTCAATTTGCGGGCGGAATAGTACAGAGATTAACAGTATTTTAATGAGGTTGTAAGGTTTTTGTTGAGTTTTTTACCTGTACGATAATCTATGTCTGCATGATTAAATTGCAGACGACTATAATTATTGGATGCGTTTCCATTGTTGCCGTCGCTAAATAAATGATCAGTTTTAGATATTGCCAACATTAATTAACTTTGGTTAGGCGCGGATTCAGGGAGGGGCCATGACCCCCCTAGATCGCAAAAAAATAAACATTAAAAAGACCGATTTTTCCGACGCCCGGCGTCGCACATATGGTTTTAAACGATTAATCGTGTCCCAAAAAATTGTTTATTTACGTCGCGATACACAAAAACCTCGTAAGCTCACATACGATAAAAGAACGTAATGATATCTCGTACTCTTTCAGCCCTTAAAAATAAAAGAGAAGCTGCTTCGAAATGTTTCAATGCTATATTGATGGAAATTCAAAATATGTTGTAATAATTTTTATAAATTAACTTCAGACTTATCAACAAAATGAGAAATCTACCCAACCCTAACTTATCCTCAAATTCTCCTGAAGACTATTACAGAATTTTCCTATTTATCCCACTGCTGAGTTATGTTATAAATGATATAGAAAGCAGATTCCCAGTAGAAACACTCAATCTATTTAGCTTAAATATTTGTTTGCCACCAAATGCAATGAAAGCAACTGAAACAGAAATTATGACAGCTGGGAAGATGCTGACAGATACGAGGAAGTCAAGGAAATCCTTAGGAGCCTAAAACCGAGAAAGGCTCCGGGATGTGACAAGATAGGAAACATCGCTCTCAAAAAACTACCCAGGAAAGGAGTAGCGGCGCTAGTCAACATCGTGAACGCGATGTTAAGGTTACGGCATTTTCCAGCCAGGTGGAAAAAGGCCGACGTCATTATGATCCCTAAACCAGGGAAAGAACTAATTTTCCCGTCTTCTTACAGGCCCATCAGCCTCCTCCCAGCCATGAGCAAGGTTGCAGAACGGGTTATCTTGAAGAGGCTTACAGAAAAGACAGAAGAGCTGAATATCATCCCGGATGAACAGTTCGCGTACCGAACAGGACATTCCACCGAACTCCAAGTACTTCGCCTCACCGAGGAGATTACTAAGGGGTTCAACCAGCGGCAAGTCACCGCGGCGCTGTTCCTAGACGTTGCCAAAGCGTTCGACAGGGTCTGGCACGACGGCCTCCTAGCTAAAATGATGAGTATGGGTTACCCCATCGAACTCGTCAAACTAGTGAGGTCCTACCTGCACCGCAGACAGCTAAGGGTGAAAATGTCGGACCAACTCTCCACCTACAGGACCGTGGAGGCGGGAGTCCCGCAAGGTTCGGTGCTGTCACCGCACCTGTTCGCTATCTACACCTCAGACCTCCCCAGGACCGACCACACAGCCCTGGCCCTGTATGCAGATGACACAGCAATAATTGCCAGATCCTGGAAAGCCAGGAACGCAACCATAAAACTCCAGGAAACGGCCACACTCCTGGAAGAATGGTGCACGAAGTGGAAAGTAGCCGTCAACGCCAACAAAAGCCAAGCCATTCTCTTCAGACGAGTGCGGAAAGAAATTCCCACAGGACACGTCTCCATGAACGGCGAGGACATCCAATGGCACGACACCGTCAAGTACCTTGGCGTGGTCATGGACAGAAGCCTAACGTGGAGACAGAACACGGACGCTATCACAGCCAAGGCCCGGCGCACGAGAGCCCTCATCTACCCGATGATGGGAAACGGCAGCCGTCTCAACTTGAGGAATAAGCTCACGCTTATCAATACCCTCATCAGGCCTCAGCTGACGTACGCCTCGGTAGCGTGGGGCTACCAGGCAAAGTCCTACATGAAGAAAATCCAGGCAGTGGAAAACATCGCCCTCAGGACGGCAGTCGACGCCCCATGGTACGTGAGAACCGCAGATATCGTCAGAGACCTGGAGTACACCACGGTCACTGAAATCATCCGGGAACGAGCGAAGAAGCTGTACGCCCAAGCCGAGGAGCATGGGAACCCGCTGATCAGACAGGCCACTGATTATGACCCTGCCGACGCCCCGAGGCATAAACGGCCGAGGGTACAGCTACTGGACAACGGGTGAGTATAACTTATATTTCCCGCTAACCCCAGGACGGACCACCACTACCAGAGACATGACGTTTTTCTACCCTAACCCAACCTCCTTGCGGGCGTCGGACAACATACCGTCCAACGCCCGTTGTCCCACCTACTCCGTGGAGTCCGAAAGTGCTAAAATAAGCACTTAGGGTCTCCACACTCCCGAGCTACACAGCTCATATCCTTACCTTTCCGATGATCCGGGGTAGGATATCAATTGATGTCCTACGTACCGGCAGTCAGTCCCAGCCAAAACTTCCTAAACCCAACTCGACCGATGACTACCCCCGGGGGTGACAAGCTGGCGAAGAAAGAAAATATCAAGACAAGAAGAGCGCCAGAAGAGACCTCAGCCAGCGAGGTTCAACAGCCAGGACCAGGGGAGGTCCGCAGAAAATACCACGACACATCTCGCATTTGCGAGCTGGGTCTGGTAGAAGTAAGCGGGCCCGCCTATCACGAAGGCCGGGCAAGGTCTACAGAGATAATCTAGGAGCAAAGAGTAGTAGTCCTACTCGGCCCTAGTTATCGAGACCGACATCCAGCCAATGGATATTGGCGCGCTGACATAGTTATTTCTGAAAAAGGAAGATCCAAAAATAGTTTTGGACAAATTTAAAGGAGAATTTGGTATTTAACAATCTTGAAAGAGAATTGATTGCCCTTGAAAATGAGCGGGCCCAAAGTCCCTAACCTTTTTCCTTGCCCTTCTACAGAGCAAAAACTTTGCGCCCCCCCTCTCCCCTCTTAATCATCCGATCGCAATTAACAACAATAAATTGGTTATTTCGCAACCATTTGTTTATTTACGGCGAAAATTGAAAATATATGAGCGGAACTCAAAGTAGGCACATTAGTACATAATGTCACATTTGCTGAGCGATTTGCGGAAAAAATTGCGGAAGTTACAGTAGTTAATTTCATTTACGTTTACCCTTCCTCTCCCCGCCTAATCAACCTAGTGACTTGAAATTTGGACACAGTACTTAGGCCCTGAGTGTCTATCGGGGGAAGAGACAAAAAGTCGTCGTCACTTTTTTACCCGAAAAAATCAAGAAAACGGCTCTTGCCGCAGCGGAAAATCCGTATACAAATCCGTACTTTCAAATCACAATATCTCGGGAACCGCTGGACCGATTTCGGCGAGTCAAAATTCAGTTTACGCGCATTCGCGAGCCCTCCCATCCCTTTTACATTTTTTCAATCCGAATCAAACTAAACGAGTTATGTCCAGAAAACTGATTTTCCCTGTCTTTACATGTAAATTTCTCGCCCCCCCTCCCCCCTCCTCGTCGAAAAATTCGACCGGAAAATTTTCCGGATGGTAGAGGGTGGTGCGACTTCATAACATCATAAAAAAATCGAAAAAGACGAGTCCGTTTCAATTTATTTTTAATGCCAGATCGACCCCACTATAGGGCCCGGGTGGTAACCGCCACACTGACCCTATGGTCAGCCCGACACTGTCCTTATGTAAGAAATTATAATTTTTCTAAAAACAACTTAAATTTGAGAAAGTTTGAACACTGCAAACCCGTTCCCTGTATACGCTACTGTCAATGGTTCACTTATTTTTTGGAAAGTGCTTGATACTCTTGAATTTAAATGACACAAAATTGCTTGGTATACACCTAGACAGCAAATTATCGGAGAGCAAACATATTGATCACGTATGCTCGCAGCTTAACATGGTCTATTTTGCTATATTACAATTAAAAACTGCACTTGATGAAATGGGGCTATAGAACATGGTATAATATTTGCTTGCTTATTCACATATCCCTCTAAATATTATGGTTTAGGGTAATTTAAAGGTTAGATCCAAGGTATTTATTAGCCAAAATTAGGCTTATATTTAAAATGGGATACCTATAATGAAAGTTGCGCAGAGACGTTTAAAGGTAAACAATTCTGACCGTACATTATACATTTATTTTAAATGTTTGGTATATATAAAGAGGAATATTGGGTAATTCACACAAAGAAATGATTGTCGCTCATACAGTACCCGACACGGAAATCTATGATCTATTAAAAATTTGCAAAATTATAAAAAATACAAAACTATGGTTAAAGAGATTTGTTATTCGAAGTTTGTTTCTATAATGTACAGGACTTTTTAAATAGAGAAACTGATGACTTTTAAAACAAATTTGATTCATATATATTTTTAATTGCAATGTTTGTTTTATTTTTATATTTAGGTATATTTATTTTGTTTGTCTCGAGTTTTGTCTCTACTCATGTGTACATCATATTCTTCTATTTGTTTAACAAATCAGACAAACAGTGTTTTAATTGGATATATCAAGTATTTCATTATACGTATGGTAATTTTGAATCATTTGATAAAAAGGTGAAGCAGTGAGTAAGTTAGTACGGGCTGTAGGTGAAATACCGAGTTGAATCTCAAATTTGCTCTAGACACATTATATAAAATTATTCATGTAGTTGTCTCTGAACTTACTGCATTGTTTATGATTTTTTGAAGAAATATAATCGAATTCATACTTAATACGCCTCTGATGTAAGCTGCATATACCTGGGCCAATAATTCAAGTCAGTAATTGTGATCAACAAGAATGGAGCGGACAAGCAAGACAAGCATACTAAAAGCATGTGCCGCTCCACCTATACATGGGCCATCTAGTATTCCTTTACTGACTCCAATTATTGGCCCTAGTTTAGTTCAAACCCGGCCAATAGCGTATCCTGAGGTATGCCACATGGAGGATAAATTCCATCAGCAACATAGTGTAAAGATTTGAGATATCTTCGCTGCACTTTCTCTAATTGAGTCGTATATGCTACATATATAGAGGACTCCAAACCACTGAAACGTATTCCAGTTTTCAGCGGACAAAAGTAATGTAAAGAGAGAGTATTTAAAGTTTCTGCGTTGTTAAATTCTTTACCGTTACGCAAAACAAATCACAAACTTTTATACGCCAACTCAGTGGTTAGACGAATATGTTCATCGTATGACAACTTGCTGTCAAAAATTACACCAAGATCTTTAAATTGAGTTACTCTATTCAGAACGACAATGTGAAGCTGTCAAATACTCCATAGATTTACGCCGAGAATAGGACATAATGTTGCATTTACTGATATTTAATGGTGACTGATTTTTTACACACTAATCATTTAATTTGATCAAATTATCCTATAACAGTCTGAAATAGATTTAATTTGAATTAAATTTTTAAATCATCCGCATATAGTAAATAATTGACGTTAAACAGCTGAGTTATGTCATACATAAATATAACGAAAAGTAACGGCCCCATAATCAAACCTTGTGGAACTCCTGATGATTGCCAAAACTTTCCAGATTTGAAACCACGGTGTTGGACAAACTCTGACCTGTCATTAAGATACAGTCTAAAAAGATTAAGCAAATTAACAGCGACATACCGAATGTATCCAGCTTTGATATCAACACATCACGGCTGAGACGGTCAAAAGGTTTAGAGAAATCACTATAGATAACATCTACCTAATTTCCCTCATCAAGAACCTCAGAAATACGCTAAGTTATCTCAACAAGGTTCGAGGTAGTAGAGCGTCCAGACATAAATCCATGCTGATGTGGGAATATCAAGTTTCTTGTGTGGAAATATACATGGCAATGGATGCCATAATTGCTGAGAGAGAATTTCATACTCAAAGACCTCAAGAATGAATGTTTGGTGTGATACCCTAGGAGATCGTATTGTTGGACTCTTTTATATGAGCGGAAAACTAAATGGTAAATCTTATTTGGAATTACTTAGAGATGCAGTTAATCCACAAATCACTGAAATATTAGAAAACGACGAGATCAAATATATTACCTAATATAATATTGTAACTAATATAATTGTTTATGTATTTGTTCAGAAATAGCTCTAATTTCCAATGATAAAATCAACAATAGAAACACTGTCTTAATAAATTTGACCACTAAAATACAACCGTTCACTCTAAGAAGCATAAAAATACTGATGGTGGTCAGAGTAGAAACAAGAATAGACCGGTCGAGCACCTGGTGTTTACAACCTAAAATATATTGACTTCACAACAGAAGACCGATTTCTATAGTTAGTACAATATATATCTCACCCAATTTTTATTTCTGATAAAGATCTAGTAAACAACGGCGGAACGATTAATTGCGATTATATATCTGACCACAGACTGGTTTTGTGAGTTAAAAATGAAGCACATTAGACTTAAACAAAATAGATAAATTTCGAGACTTCCATAACATTAATTTTGATTTATTTTATGGAGACCTTGTGAATGTGCCAATTCATAATATATTTAGGTGTGATGATATATATACTAAAGGTCACTTGTAGTGCTCATGTTTTTACCACTACTTTGAATATCAATTAGTAAATTATTTCTTTTCCCATTTGCCTTTAGAAAGGTATAAATTACAAATAACGTGTGTATATGTGTTTATATATCTATATGTATATCATAAATACTTATTATAATATCTTCAACTGTACAATTAAATTGTAATTGTTGGAAAATAAATCTATTCTATTCAATTAAAAAAAAAAAAACTTAGCACCTACATTATAAATATTTTTAATCTTCACGCCCCTATAAAAGAAGTAAGGGCGAATAAGCCTAAATCTCCTTGGTTGCCTGATAATTTACTTGCCTTGATTACAAAACGGGATCAAGCTTATGAAAAATGTAAAAGAATAAATAATCCTGCAGACCTTTTAACGTGTAAAAATCTCAGAAATTGTACTCTCACTACCACCCGTAGAGAAAAGAAAGAATACATTAATGGTATTTGTGACCAGGGCAATATTAAAAATACATGGGTAGTTTTGAAGTCTTTTATTGTAAGTAAAACTAAAATTAATGTAATACCTAATGGTTTGTCTACGCCCTCTGAGATGAATACCTTTTTTGTCTCATCATTTAAAAGGAACGATGCAGACAACAATTTCGCTGACTAATTTGATTTTTCAATTTACTGATGTTGAAAATGCCAATGGTTTTTTAAATTAATTAAAATAAAATGCAACAGGATCAGATGTTATTTCTCTCAATATGGTTATATATTTCTAGTCCATACATTGATGTATTTATGGCTCACTTAATTAATTGTTGTCTAGAGAAGGGTTACTTCCCTGATACATGGAAAGAAGCTGTGTCTATGTTTTACTTGCAATTATAACTAAAAAAAATTAAATTTCATCGTTGAACAGATTATTTATATCGTTAATATGTCTTTTGAAACTGGAACCTTTCCTGATGGCTTAAAAACTGGAAAGGTTGTTCCTGTTTTCAACAAAAGTGATCCAAATTTATTAGAAAATTATAGACCGGTTACAGTACCTATTGGATTTTCTAAAATACTTGAATATTGTTTTATGGATCGTTTATTGAAGTACCTCGAGAAATATCAGATCCTAACAAATAATCAACATGGATATCGAGGTGCAATGTCGACTACTACTGCTATACAGTCATTTTATGATCATATTTCAAATTTTCTGGAAACGGGCGAATGCCCCGTTGGATTTTTTTGCCATCTCAGCAGCGCATTCGATTGCGTCGATCATAAACGATAATTATATAAACTAAGTTGTTATGGTATAAGATGTATAGCGCTAAACTGGGTTCTAATAACCTATCTTGAAAATAGGAAACAACTTGTTAATATAAGATATAAAAATTCAAACGGTTTAAGTACTGTTACCTCTGACTATTCACTTTTAACAATGGGAGTTCCACAGGGTTCCATTTTGGGCCCAGTGTTGTTTTTATTATATGTAAACGAAATAGATTCTGTTTAATCTAGTACTCGTTTTACGATGTATGCCGATCTTTAATTATTTCAAACAAAACAGATGAAATTTTAGAATTCAATTGTAACAATTTATTTAATAACCTAAGTGAATGGTTCTCTAAAAATTCATTTAATTCTGACAAAACCCAGGTTTTAAGATTTCATACCAATCAAAAATATTGTGAATTGCTAAATTTTAATGTAAACAATACGCTTTTAACTACTGAAGCACCAACAGCTACATTCTTAAGTATACAGTTAGATAATAACCTTAACTGGAAATCTCAATGTGAGGCTGTTATTTCAAAACTTGCGTCCATTACCTATTTATTTCGAAATATAAGAACGGTTCTCTTATGCACAAGTTGAGTCTCGTCTCCTGGTGTTTGCTTCTGGGAAAATTCCACTTTTGCTTCTTATGTTTTTATCGCGCAAAAACGCATTTTAAGATGTATTGCAGACGTTCCGCATACCCATCCGTGTGAAGACATTTTTAAACTTTACCAAGTTTGTATATTTTTGAATTGTGTATATATGTTTTTAAAAATCAGACAAAATTTATTTTAAATAGCCACTATCATAACGTTAATACGAGACAAAAACAAAATTTTCATGTTACTTTTGCTAGGCTAAAAATCTCCTAATTTTATAGGGGCGAAATTTTTTAACTTGTTACCTGATGATATAAAATGTATTAAGAAAGAAAGTTTATTTAAATCTAGGCTAAAAGAATTTTTACTTAATAAATGCTTTTATTCTACCTCATAGCAGTACTCTATGAATCAAAAATACCGCAAACTAAGAAACATTACACACACTTTAAAAAGTATATTGATTATAATAAATTGAAAAATAATTTAAAACACCTAGATTGGCAAGATCTATATGAAACTGTTGAACCTAATATAGCCACTAACTTGTTTATAAATAAACTAGAAAATAATATTGAACAGTGCACCAAAATATTTAAAATAAAAAAAACCTGAAATTAAAAAAAGTCCATGTATTACTGCAGCGATAATAAAACCAGTCATAACAAAAAACAACCTCTATAAAATGTGTAAATTAATCCAGATAATAAAGAACTTATAAAAAATAACACAACAAATTAAATCTAATCATAAAAACTACCAAAATAACATTATAAAAATAAAATTTATGAAAACAAAAATTGCTCGAAAAAATTATGGACGTCGGTTAAAAATGTGTGCAATGAAGCAAAAAACTCTAACTGCATAAAACAAATTATACTAGAAGACGGCTCGTATTTCAGTTCTATCAGGCGTACCTCAGGGATCAGTTCTAATGCCTTTACTATTTCTTATATACACCACTGACATATTACACTCTGCAAATACATGTAAAACTCAGGCATATGCTGATAATACTACAGATTTAATTATGTTTTTTGCACCGACAAACAATTTACGATCTTAATATTTTAAAAACTGAATCCTTAGAGCATAATCTAAAATTAAATCCAACCTGTATTATTTGGCTCAAACGAAAACCTGGACAATTTTGAGATAAAAATTCATGACAAACTTTTAGCACCTGAGAGTGCTGCAAAAATCTAGGTCTCTATGTCGATAATAAATTAAAATTTTCCCAGCATGTTAGCTCTGTACCGTCTAAGGCCTATGGTGCGTTAAAGCTGCTGTACGCCAGTAGACGTATTTTAGAGCTAGATCTAAAGAAGAAGCTCAGCGAATCTTTAGTACCCTCTGTCTCTAACTGCTGTTATGAAATTGTTGGTTGCAGTCTGGTTAGGTACATTCCTTATAGTAAAATAAGGATTTTATAGAGGAGCTTACGACTGAAATATTATGTTTCAATATACATATATATATATATATATATATATATATATATATATATATATAATATTTCTCAATGAAATTTTTGTCGTCTTGATACATAAATATTTTTTATTAGGTGAGTATACTAAACCTATAAAAATCACTTTCCATTAAATACTATTGGAGAAAAATCCGATAAATAAATTATAATTATTTAAGCAACAAAATATTTCCCTATACTTGAAAATTTGAGTCTTAATACTATAGGTGAGTTTGCCCGTTCAAAGATCTTTTTGATCTCGTGTTCTAGATTTCCACATACAGTCAAACTTTAAAATCCCCTCCCTTTTGTGCCAGAGATTAGAAAACGGAAATATAACGTATGAGAAACTAATTGTTAATAAAAATGTTCTATAGAGTCAGCTTTGGACAAAATATTTTCCCAGAACATCTACCTACTGGAACTATTCAGTTCGTTAATAAAATTCACGTTTTCAAACAACACTGTTCAAAATCTAGATTGACTCAATATTAAGATTTAACGCTCGAAATATCTTTCGACAGTGCTTGAAATGTCTCTGCATTAGTCCGAATCTTTTCAACTCCGCCAGTGAAAACCAAATTTAGATTTTATCGAATTAAGATATTTCCTGCTAATAATAAATGCCCAATGATCTGAGCACAATTTGTTTCTAACTCCAAATGCATTTACTTTCCTTTCGGATAATATTTGTCGATTCGTTGATCTCATATTAAATTCTCATTCTATTTTATCTGTTGTTGGTAGATTGTTTTCATTTCGAACTTAGTACCTTTATTGTATCATAATTAAAAAGTCATTGACCAACTCGAAATATTGATTTATATCTGGTATTATCACTGTAGTCGACGCTCTCTGTTGGATAGGTAGGAAAACTCTTCCCCCACTCCCCACAATCATTTCGGGGTCGGGAAATCGACACATTCCTCCACCGAGTACTACGACTACGTTTGCCCTAGCGTAGTTGGGTATCGTTATTATGTTAAATCTATATACCTAGTTTATTTTCCCTTGCACAATCACCGTACTATGTAATCTATATGTAACAAAATGTTAAAAATTATTGTGATATGGTTTTCTATATAGTCTAAGATCTGTAAGTGGCTCTACATCGTTATATCAGGTAAATGTTTATGTATAATTGCCCCTGTACAAATTTACCCTGAACACCAAATAGCGGTTCTTGCACATGCAAACGTCCGTTTGACTGTCTTTTTTAAAATTTAAGCCGCCGCGATCGATTTTATTGCCGGTTATATTTATAAAATGTACACATGATTGATAATCGTTGACCTAAATGGTAGATAGGGGCGAAAGGGGTGTATTTGGGACAAAGATATATACTTACAAGGTTTAATTTGGATATTTTGATGCAAAATCGGTGTGGAAATATAAACAAATTTAAGTTGTTAAATAAGGTATTGTCTCTGTTCAAGGAAAACTTAGCAATCTATAAAAGAATAGGTATTTTCAATGAACCTAATTAAAGTACCTAAGTACATAGGTAACATAATCGAGAAACAAATGAAAAATGAAAAACGCGGAATAACGTAATATTAAAGTGGAAAGTAGAAACGGAAAATCAACAGAATCAAAAACAGACAAATGATACGTAGTGGTGATAGTAGAGTAGAATTCAAGTATATTATTTCCTCAAGGTTAAGCTTTCCGAGTTTAATGAATGTCAATTTAATATAGTAGGGTGGTATGTACCATTATAGTAGTAAAACATAGCTTGTGTAACCTAAAAGCGGTAGTAAATAAAAAGAGTCTATTTGCATGCAGGTGGTTAGTTGAGTTTAACACCAATACCATAGAGGCTATTGTTAGTAAATACGATCTTTTCTATGGCAGCTGATCCAGGATTAAACTTAATTTGTTGTAGTTCAAACGATCATGAGAATGTCCAAGTAGGTTTATAGAAATAGGTTATTAGATGAATGTAAAGTATAACTTGACGAAGTATATGTTTTGTGTATTTGGCCACAATGAATATAAAATTATGAAGGCATAAGAAATTACTTTGAATAATATAATTAATGCATTTAGGAGAAGTAATTCTACCAGAAAATTTAATTTACCATTGGGTTGTTAGTTTATTAGAATCAAACGACAATCACAGAAATTTGGCGACACTTTGAGATTATTTTGCTTTTTTTATACAATTCCTTGGAGATCATATTTTTTGTAGATTACAGTATAGAGGATACTTTGAAGAGATATCTCTAAAAAGTAACCTTCAAGCATATTGGAAGTATTTTGACTATCGTTTTGATAAAGAAGATATCTTCTGAATTATTTTCAAATAACTACATTTTTTCCTAAAATATGAAAGATAGAAAGCACTTGCTGCTCAAGAATATTTCATTTTTTATCATAAATATTTCGAAATAAAATCCTAGAAAATAATCAGATAAATTAGTTCAACAAAATTGGGGTATTCACATTCTGAAAGAAAATTACCCACTGAATAGTTTAAATAAAGCTTTTCTTAATATCGCATGTTAAATTACAACACTAAGCATCTAAAATTTATTCTTCAGAAATCAACTCAAATGGTTTAAGACCTACAATTATTAAAAAAGAACTATTTCATAGGTATTGACAAATACGAAATATGTGAAAATAAATAATAAGTGAATCAAACAGTGCTATTGAATGATGCAACATAGGTCTGATCTATGACAATAAAGACTGATAAATCATACCTAGACTTTAATCTATAGAAAAGATATATGTATTTATTTTATCTGTACATTCGTAATATTGTATTGTCATTCAACAAGGAAGTAATCCACAGGATAGAATGCATTGCTGAAAGATCACATCTCAAACTATATCTGTTTTGCTTTGAAATTAGAAATTAATTGATTTGGAAAAACATCTTCCTAACCAAAAGCGACCTGAAAGAATTTCTTTTAAAAAAATTGTTATTTAAGAATACTTCATATCGTACATATCCGAGAAGGTCCAATGGTATATATCCGTTATGAAAACACCTGATGATTTTTTAACAACTATTTACACTGCCATATTTTCGAACCGACAGCACGTATTGTATTGTGTATTTGGTACAAATATTTCCCTCCGTTAGTCCATAATTTATTTGGAAGTAATTCCAGGATCGGACTCGTATTTTTTTAATATTGATCTCAGTGCCCAAACAACACCCTATATATCGTTTATTGGAAAATGTTAGTAAACATTTAAAAATACAATGGATCAGTGTGCAAAATAATGTCATATTATTTGATGGCACATTTACGGTTATTCTTTAATAAATTTTCAAACTCACCAAATTTTTAATTCTACAAGTAAAATAGTCAACTAGCTAACGTCATTATATTGTTAATTTCACTTAAATAACCTACAAAAGAACTTTTTTAAATGTCTATTTAATGTCGACCTATGTCCGCTACTGAGGCGTAATACTTGCCTGTAGATGAGCTACCCTCAACTAGGAATTTTGCCGAACCTCCTCTCTTTCCAAGAGTAGGGATCCTTTTCTTGCCTAACATTTAATAAACAAGGGAGCGACGAGTTTATGTCTTTTCCGAAGGATGGTGTATCCACTACACAATCCTCGCCTAAGATTGCATAACTTCCACGCATACACTGATACACAAGCCCCTGGAAAACGAAAAATGAAAATATTAATCAATATACCAAGAGCCCTTGTACCATTGAATATTGAATATTTAAATATTACAAAAAGTCAACAGTAACTAAATAAAGACAGTTTTTTACAAATATCTCCGACTTTTGTTTAACGACAAAATCAAAATTATAGTCTACAAAATTTATTAAAAAAATGTTGTATAGCTTTTTTGGACATTTTTATTCATATTATTATTATTATTATTATTATTATTCCTTAATCTAATTTGACTCGTTATTTTAAACATTAATTAATAACAATATAATATACCCTCAGGCTCATATATTTGTTACACCGTCGTTAGTGGAGAATGTCCAATTAGCCAGGCGAATGAGTGAATTTTTATTTCGTAATTTTATTTAATGATCTTTTTTGAAGGCGGTTAATTTTTTTTCAGTGCTCTCTCATTTAACTTCTATGTAGTGCAAGAAAACGGTACAACATTAACATTGCAAAAATTGTCATAATTATAAATCGATTAAAAAAAATAAAATTATTCATATTTCCCCGGCGAATTCGCCATATTCATGAATTATAAAAATTGTGTAAAATTACAATGTACCTTTTTTGTAGGGTAGGTATAAAGTGGATCAGAAAACTGTCCCCCTCAGATGAGTTTCAATAACAATAATTAGTATTCATCGTGCACAGAAATAACCATATACCGTCCTGACTATTTTATGAGGGCCACACGAAATTTCTCGCATAATATCTGTTGTAGAATAATACAGATTTAGAAACAGTTATCCCATTTTTTGTGAGCTATATTTCAGTAAAAAGAAATTTGACATCCACAGTCCATTTCGTGAGATATATTACAAAGACCTGAAAAATAGGAAAACAAAAATGGTTATAGCTTCCTTATTTGAGGAAATACGAAAAAAGTTAAAGTGATGAAAGTTGACCGCAAAGACAATAAGAATAATAATATATATCAAAAAATTCGAAAAACATAGTTGGCTTTGACATACGCTTGTGCAAAAAGAACAAATCTCAAAGTAGGCCATGACACCATTAATTCCGTTTATTTTTTCTCTTTCCATATAAAATATATGTTATAAAACATGTTACAAAAATTTTAGTATCAATATTTAATATTTTACGAAACCACAACTCATATCATTGAATTGTAAAAATCAGCTATGCCATTATTAGTGAAAAAAAATATATACAGTTACTAACAAATTTGACGGATTGTCACTGTTGTATGTTGCGTTGTCGAATTCTAAGATAAGTTTTATATCAGTAATTATGATGTACATCAATAATAACAAATTCGATATGATCAGCATTTATTGTCAGTGCAATTTTGACGTTGAGATGGCACTCACGGTTTACGGAGATAGATTTCCAGATGCTCCGCAGCCAAATAGAACTATGTTTAGGAGTCTAAAAACGCACGGTTCATTTCCAAAAAAAGTAGTAACGCGAGCGCATGTTGTGGATTATGTAAGAAAAGTGAATAGAGTGTTGAATTATGTTAACCAAAGTGAAGAAACCTCTGAGACAAATTCAGAGAAACTGTCTCATTAAAAAGACAGTGCAAGAAAAGTATTAAAAAAAAACGGATTTCGATGCTACAAAATGAGGAAAGTGTAACACTTAAATGAGGGAGATAAACCGAGGAGAATGAGATTTTGTAGATGGTTGTTAAATAAAAAAAGGAATGACCCGCTGAATGTAGCAAAATTCTTTGGTTGGACGAATCAAATTTTTCTAATAATGAATTTTTCAATAGAAATATGCATTATAAGTGGTCACGAAAAAACACACATTGGTGCACAGAGACTGCTTTCCAAGAAAGATTTTCTACGAATGTTTGGGTGGGTTTTATAGGGACTAAAGTAATTGGACCTTATTTTTGTGACGGCAGATTAACCGCTCGTAGATACCTTAATTTCATACAAAACGAAGTTCAAGATTGAATTAACAGTAGCAGAAATATTAAATTATTCATATTTTCAACAAGACTCACACTGCTGTAATATGTACAAATTATTTAAATCAAGTTATGTTAGATAGCTGGATAGGCACCTATACAGACCCATTCTATGGTCAGCTCGATCACCAGATATTACTCTCTTGGGTTACATTAAGGATAAAGTATTTCAAACAAAATATTGAAAATAAATACTCACATCTTCTTTTCAGTATAGTAGTAGGTAGTACTGTTATACATAGTTTTCGCTTTTTTGAATGTTCATTTTGTGTTTGTATCTTTATTTATGAGATATTTGTTTTCATTAAATTGCAATAAAAAAAAATTTTCGTGACATGTTTTATATCGTTGGAAAGAGAAAAAATAAAAGGAATTAATGGTGTCATGGCCAACTGCGTTTTTCGAATTTCTTGATATCTTATTATTCTTATTGTCTTTGCCATCAACTTTCATCCCTTTAACTTTTTTCGTCTCCTCAAATAAAGAAGCTATAACCATTTGTGGTTTTCCTATTTTTCAGGTTTTTGCAATATATCATACAAAGTAGGCTATATATTTCAAATTTATTTTTACTGAAATATAGCAAAAAAAATGGGAAAACTATTTCTAAAACTTTTATCTTCTACAATAGATGTTAAGCGAGATATTTGGGTGGCTGTCGTAAAATAGACAGACGGTATAAACCCTATAGTTTTTATTGCAAATTTGATAAAATTGCAACAAGATCTATTTTAATTGAGTTCTGAGACCTTACAGCAAGAAATTATAACAGCAAATAAGTCGTTTGTTTAACGACTCATTTGACAACGATAGTCTGTTTGGTTTATTTTTGTAGATAACTTTATAAAAAGGCACCAATAATATTTTAACTTACCTTACTCATTTTCCAAAATATTTATAACTGCATAAATCACGCTCTTTGTTGATAGAATCGTTAATAACTTATTTAATACAACTGGAGTGGTAGCGCAAATGATTAAAATGTGTTGTGTGGCGACCACAATTAGTCAACTGTTTATCGTGTACTGAGTTCGATTACCAGCTCCGACACTGGCGATAATTCTCTTCCGGACAGTTTTGATTTTGGATTTGGAGGTTGTCCACTCTACATTTGTTATTTCTGATAAAAAATACCGTAAACTATTTTTCCCCAATTACTGTACACCAGACCTGACATGTATAGTAGTGGTATCCTGTAATTGGAGACTGAACTATTAATTATATTTCTGGTAGTTTGAGGTGAAATTTTATTATTTATTTTACATTGGCAGTATATTTTTGACAGTTTACAAAGTTTCACTCTGGCGATGATAGTTATCAGCTGGAGGCTAATCGTACGTTCTGTATTGTATCTGTGTTATGATTTGTAATTTTATTTGAGCTTCGTTTTCTCCAAGAATTTCGTGGCTATGAACTCTTTTAATCGTTCTTTTTTTGGTGTTTAGCCGCTATTCCGCAAAGGATAATTGAACATTCTAATGTTGAAAGCAATATCTGTGCCAAAATGATCAGACAGAAATTGGCATTTGAATACTTTTGACTCTCTACTACAAAATATGTCACCCCTAAAAATATATAGTGTCTCGTAAGTGGACATACAATATGTAGATCAGGTCAGAATGTGATGAATGTGAAAAATATCATAGTTTGCTTCCAGTTTGGTACACGATTTATGTACGTTACATATCTATAACTGATAATTAGTTGTACGTAATTGAATAGAAGGTGATTATTAGGAACAGATCGCCATTAAAATTTCATATAATTGTTTTATTAATTTATTAGTATGCAAACATTTTATTTTAGATTATGAAGAATTTATTTGTAGAAATTTGTTGTTCTTAATGATTTTTATTAAAATCAACAGTGTTTGAGGAAAGTGTAAATATTTAACACAGCAAGATATTAATTCCAACGGTTTTTGAATAAAGTAATTAATATTTTATATACATTTATTTGCTATAATTGTATAGAAAAGTTATTTAGATATTATTTAAGAAAAACGTTTACATTAATTTACCTATTTTGTTTATATTTATATTGATGAATCTCTGAACATGCTAATATAAGAATCTTTAAAAAAAACTTTAAAACACAAGTTGTTCTAGAATCTATTAAAACAACAGTACCATTCCCGATAATACTACAAGAAATTGAATGAGATATTGGAATTTATAGCATTTTAAAGAAAAAAATATTGAAATTAAAAATTGTCATGCTCATTTTACAAATTACATCAACAACGAAAAGACCTCAAGAATCTGGAAAGAAGCTTTCATTTTTCTGGATTCCTTCAGACGGCTGTAAAAGTACTTCAGTAGGATTTTGTCAAGAACTGTCAGTTTTAATTTTTTTCTATTTTACACAATGTGATATTAGCAATTACGAAAATCGTTTATCGAAGTTTTGGCGAATGCGCTAGTGTACAGTGTAATTAAAATTAGGTGAGATTTGGGATTTTCTGTAAAACTGTGAGAGACAGAAAAAACCAATCCGATGTTGTACTGTTCTCGGCTTTCGAGAAAAAAACAGTGACACAAACACATTCACATTTTACATATTTTTAACGCACTTTTTTGAGTGGAATCTATTGCTTAAATTATCAAAATTAAAATTAAAATCAAAATCAAATTAAAATTATCTTCAGTATTCTACCGTCTGCGTTTGTCTATTTTACGAAGGCCACGCCAAATATGTCTAATATCTATTGTAGACGAATAAACTTTTAGAAATAGTTATCCTATTTTTTGTGAGACATATTTCAGTAAAAAGAAATTTGAAATCCATAGCCTACTTTGTGAGATATATTAGAAACACCTGAAAAATAGAAAAACCACAAAGGTTATAGCTTCCTTATTTGAGGAGATACGAAAATAGTTAAAGGGATGAAAGTTGACGGCAAAGACAATAAGAATAATAATGCAACATACAACAGTGACAATCTCTCAATTTTGTTAATAACTGTATACATTGTTTTTCATAAATGATGGCATAGCTGATTTCTACGATTCAATGATATGAATTGTGGTTTTCGTAAAATATTAAATATTGACACACGGATAGGTCGGCGATAGCAGAACATGTCCATAATAACGAGAACCATAAAATCGGCTAGGAGGACGTCAATATATTAGACAGGAATACGCGCTATTATCCGCGAATCATTAGGGAATCACTGGAAATTATGAAAAACGTGAACAACTTTAACAGAGAGGATGGGTATCGACACGTGGAGACTGGTGTTTTTTTTTTCCATAGCACATTTACAATCTACTCTAATCTATATACAGAGTATTTAGCAAATATTGGGTACCATCCACTGATGGTTCTCCATTTTCACCTAGTCCGTTAGGTCTTCTGGCCACTTTCTTTGTAATCTTCTATTATCTAACGGTAGCTGATACAGTTGGTTTATGTTTTGGACTACTGTGGGCAGTATCCCGCTCTTTTGCTTTATTAGCGTGGAGGGTAATAACATCCTTTATGTAGGGAATTCCAAGATCGTTATGGAGAGTTGCGTTGGACACATACCATGGAGCGTCTGCTAACATGCGGAGTGTTTTTGACTGGAAGGTTTGTAGTATTTTTGTATTGGAAGGTTTGTTAAACCCCAGAGTTCGATCCCGTAAGTCCAGATTGGTTTTAGAATTATTTTATAAATAAGTATTTTGTTTTCCAATGACAACTGCGACTTTTTACCTACCAACCAATACATTTGTTTGACTTTTAGGTTCAGCTGTGTTCTTTTAGCTTTGATGTGGCTTTTCCAAGTAAGCTTCTGGTCCAAGTGGAGTCCTAGATATTTGACTTCCGATTTCACTGGGATTGGAACATTATTTAAATAAACTTGCGGGCATAAAGTTCGTCTCGTGGTCAATGTGACCTGAGTTGATTTCTCATTGTTGACCTTGATTTTTCAACGTTCTAACCAGTTTTGCAGCAAGCTCAGGTAGTTCTGCAGTTTTCTGGAAGCTCTCTCAGAATTTGGATCTGATGACAAGATTGCTGTGTCATCGGCAAATGTAGCCATTGTAATATCATCAATAACGAGTATGTCCGCAGTAAAAAGTAAATAGAGGAATGGTCCAAGGACACTACCTTGAGGAACTCCGGATTTAATAGGATGGTAGATGGATAGTGAATTATTGATTTTAATTTGGAAGAAACGCTCACTGATATAGGACTTTAGGAGAAGGAATATTTGACTAGGCATATGTAATTTTAATTTGTACAAGAGACCTTCGTGCCAGACCTTATCAAATGCTTGTTGTACATCAAGGAAGATGGAGGCACACATTTCCTTTTTTCCAGGCTTTCTCTAATTTTGTTTACAATTCGGTGACATTGCTGAATTGTTGAATGGTTTTGCCGAAATCCAAATTGATGTTCAGGGATTAAGTCTTCCGTGGGCCAACTACGCTTTTAGAATTTTCTGATACACATTATCATTCTTAGTCTCTCTGGCGCCAACTTTCATCCTTTTAACTTTTTTCGTATCTCCTCAAATAAGGAAGCTATAATCGTTTGTAGTTTTCCTATTTTCAGGTTTTTGTAATATAACTCACAAAGTAGGGCTATGGATTTCAAATTTCTTTTTACTGAAATTTGGCTCACAAAAAATGGGATAACTGTTTCTAAAGCTTTATTTTTCTAAAATGGATATTAAGCGACATATTTGGCGTAGCCGTCGTAAAATAGACAGACGGTTGTTACTAGAACATTATCTGTATGTAATATCTTTTTAAATAATCTATGAGCGAAAAGGCGGAAGGAGTTATATCTTTTATTAATAGTTTATTTGCCTTAAAAACACGGTTGCAGAAAAAATAATAAAATATAGTTTTTTTGCTCTAAAAATACGGTGGTAGCAAAATAGAACTGAAAATACATTAAACAAAAGTCCATATTGAAATTATGTCTGAAAATTCAGTCTATTACAATTAAATAAATTCCCGCTGTAAATATTGAAACATTGAATTTTTAATTTAGGTGTCTGTTTTCATTATTGTAATCCTTTTTCTTTTTCAGGAAAAATTCATCTTGTTTTAGCAAGAAAAGACTGTGCAACAAACCGAGTATTTGTTTTAATTATGTAAATATTGCGGCACTGACGAAATGAATTTTTACTCGATCATTTCATCTCCAGTTGGATCATGGTTTCACTATAGAAGGAGAATTTTTTAAATAGTAGTTTTATAATTTCCACGGAAAATTTTGCAAGAATTCGTCCAAATTGGATTTCGCACTAAGACAATTGATATGGAGACGAGACTTAACATTCTTTGTTAGTAAACCCAGAAGGGCACATCATTTGTAAGTGAACTTTTATATTAATTTGTATTTCTTTGCAAAAGTGCTGTAATGGTATCTTTAAATGCTTACTGCTAACGTATCGAGCACTGGAATTATTCATTCATAATTTTCATTCGATATCTATAGATTATGGCCTACAGTTATTGCAAATTGCGTTTGTAAATAAGCTAGAGACTGTTATAACATAAAAAAATATACTGAAGAGGTATTGCAGTGAAAGACTGTAAAGATGCAAATCTATAGTAATCAACTTTAATAGCTAAGAGACTAATATGTTCAAAACTTGGTAACAACTTATTAACTAAATAAAACACGAACAAGAAAAGAGGAAGCTCTACAGCTACAATACGTTTTTATAGTCAGTGCTGTAACGCAGAGCTGCCAACATGAAAATAGTAAAAGTTACTAGACTGGGCATGGCAACTATAAATTGCGCCAGAATATTAAAATTCAAACTTAAATCTAACATATATCTTCGGGGATCTATTGGAGATCTTTATGGGTAAATCCTTTAATTGCATTTTAACTAATCAGAACATTTCTAAATATGAGGTTCTCCTGTGTATTAGTATATTATGATATAAAGTGTAAGAATTACATTATCGCAATTTAGCGAATGTATTTTGACCTGGGTGAAATGAAAATAATATCTGTGTTTCATCAGCATATAGTTATGCTACCTTATTTCAGGTAACTCGGAATTGAAGAAGTATATATGCAAAACAATATTGGCCCTGATATAGACCCCTGTGGTACGCCGTTGTTACTTTCGCAAAGTCAGACAGCACTCCATTAAGTTTTACTCTTTGCTTACGGTATTTTAAGTAGTCTTTAAAAAATAAGAAGGCACTTGCTCCTAAACCAATACTTTTTAAGATTACTAGTGAGATGTCGCGATAAGTGATATCAAATGTCTTTGAATAATCAAGCAACACCAATACAGTAACTAAGTCATCATCGTTAGCTTTCATAATCTAGTCAGTAACATTCTAAACAGCTGTTGCACGATTATGTTCTAAAATAAAAGAGTAACAAAGTATAACAAGGTTTAAGCAAACCCGTCCTCTCCCACGGCATCAGATTATATGGAACAAAGGTATTTGCTGACTACTAACTTAAGTGTAGAATTGCGATAATTCTTGAAGTAATTTTGTATTTACTAAAAGTAGAAAATATGCCCACAGCTTTTCTAAGATCATTTTTATTGTTATAACGAATTAATAAAACGAAATGTTAATTAAAGAGGCCAATAAAAATTGAAAAATTTTCAAACAATCGAAAAACTCATTTATTTTCGACAATTTTCAATTTTAATGTTATTTAATATATTCTGTTGCATCTAATTTTACAGTTTTGTTTATTTCAAAAACCTTCGTGTGTTTACAGTAAAATAATAATTTCAAAATCAAAAGCTCTATATAGAACTTATTTCATTTAAAAGTTTCACTATACTCGGAAAATTTGGGTTCTAGAGAATGCTGAATAATATTACGTAGCCATATTTCAGATACAAAAATCGCTGGCTAATTTGAATTCACGAAATATCCCAGAGAGGATATACATAGCAGGTTGTGGAGTAATAACCTGACCCGTGCAATAGGTTGTAAAAGTAGACCTTAGCAGCACCTAGTTACAAAAAATTATCATCCAGATCGCGTAGCTAAGTAAAATTTTACAGATATGTGAAAATGGAAAGTGAAGTATACTGCATCTCAAACTGTTCAGAAGATATCTGTATTTTTCATAATATTATATCTTGGTACCTATGCTTACAAACAGGTTGTATTTTATTTATGTTCTTCTATAAGCGATATAATCAAATAAGTAAATGAATAAAAATAATAAGCCATGAAAATTTCAAAGTCACATACAACATATTTTCGGTAAAAATGTAGTTGTAGTAGTTTCATATCGAGTTTTATTTCAACTATACAGATAATAGGTACTCGATTGCTTAAACGCGAACGTGCAATTTCGCTTTTTGAATTGATTGAAAACGTTCCACTTAACATCGCTCATTCAGAACATTGTGTAGTATACTTGTGTCACTAAGAATTTGAAGTGCAAACAGATGCCGTCTCAAATAAAACCGCTCAATATTCAAAGATCTGTTTGTAATATGGGCTGGTGGGAGGTATATTGTATAAAGTGGAATTAAGTTTAACGGCTAACGTCTGATGTTTGACGATGAGAAGAGATATGCAATATAAACGTTTAACTGAAATTAAAACTCAGTATAAATTAACCTTTATATTATTTTGGACTATATTTACATAGCTACATAAAAAAAAATTGCAGAAACTTTTTTCATTATATTTCTTGTTATGTAGGTAGTTTGCTGACACTAAAATTTATTTATCTATTTATTGGGATCACTGTTCAACAGGTAAATAGACTCAACTACTGGACCGGAGATGAAATGTATAAATTAGTATAATGAGATATCCGTCAAAGTGAATAATATATATTAAAAGTGAATGTGCACAAAGAAGAGTAAACATTAAAATTATAAGGGAAAACAAATTATTCTTTACGTAAAATAAAGCTTTTCTAAGTCATCAATTTCTACAAGCTGTATAAAAGAGGAATGCAAACTATTATTATATTATTTATTTGTACGAGGTTTAGGAAGGCAGGAAGTTAAATTATTCTTAGAGGTTGGTCTGGGAATAATAGAATTTAATTTAGATAATAATTCTTGACAATCTGCTTTGTTAAGAATTAGTTTAAAAAGAAAGAAATTTGCCCCTATTTTCAAGGCTAATCACAAAGTGTTTGACAAGCAAGCCATGTTGTGGGAAGCGGATATGTGGATACGCAACTTCCGACATAAAATTCAGGAGAAGCATGCTGGTGGTTAGATCTTACGAAAATAAAGTAGAATAACTTAATAATATCGGGGTTAGTGAAATCATGAGAATTTCGCATTATATATTCAAACATCTAAATAAATGTGCGGCCGAAGTTGGTTTTTGATCAAATATAATGCCTAGATAGTAGGATATACATTATAATCAAACATTAATGTGTGCTCTTCATCGAAACTGTCCAAATGTTACATTTCTCAGTATTTAAAGACAGCGTGTTTGCCTTATACCAGTTATTTACCTTATCTAAGTGGTATTCGACTAATGATTTCTAAATAATTCAAAGAGAAATATTGCGAGTACTACTACTACCACTACTACTACTACCCTACCTTAATTATTTTGAAAATGAAGACAATTATTGGGTGCGTCAACAATAGTGAATATGTTCAAATCGCCAGCATAAATGTGCCAATTTACATCAATGACCTCTACGATACCATTGATAAAGATATTAAACAGCAATAGACCCTTGAGGGACCCCTGATATAGGCATGTATTCAACAGTCTTTAACCCACTAAATACAACATATAGATTCCTGCTTAATAAATATGATTTGAAATTATTAATTAGAGAATCGGAAAAACCAATTCAATTCAAAATTCTTTATTTAACATTAGCTTATACAAGTACCTCCTCAAAGCCTAACCCGGGTCCGACCGTGCAATCACTGTGTTGTTCACTGCGGATTGCAAGGTCGGGCGGACTAGACCTGGTTCGGTTTTAAACAATTAAAACTTATACATAGGCTCCATCTGTAGAATGTAGATTAAAATAGGTGATAAAAAAACACCTAAAAAGGGGATTCAACAAAACTTAAAACTGCACATTTCATAGTAACTCGCGCACTTCACTGTTTTTAATTTGGCTGTTGACGCTGGTACCTCAATCTCAAATATCCAATTCAATTCAATTCAAAATTTCTTTATTTAACAGTACCTTATACAATAATTACCTCCTCCAATTTTTTTTTTCGGAAAACTTTGATTTTGTTATAAAATGTTGATGGAAAATGAATTTAGAGACAAAAATGCAAAAAGACACAACGAGAAACAAACAAGACAAAAAGAGACAAACAGAAAGGAAGAGGGGGACATGAAAGATTTAAAGATGTAAAGGTATGAAATATCAGTAAGGTGGATAGGGTAAGCGAAAGTTATAGTTGTTGAGGTTTGGCTACAGAGGTGTTTAATCCGAAATGGGGCATTATACTGTCTAATTTGTGTTATGTTTCTTGTTAGTGGACTATCGCCCAGTTTGAAAGAGTAGAATTTCTGGGAGATATCCTGGACGTAGTCCGCTATTGGGGTTATGTTGTGGCAAAGTGCGTATAGGTCTCTGAGGGAGGTGTACCTTCCAGAATTAGAGATGAGGCGCATAAATTTGTGTTCTAACACTTTGAGTTTTCTCATTGTCGTGACCGGTATGCTGCACCACACCGGTGCCGCGTATGTGATGGATGGCCTGACCACCATCGTGTACAACAATCTTTTATTTTGTCTGTTAAGTCTGCTACCCCTGACCATGAGTGGATACAGACTCCTGGACAGGGAGTAAGACCATCCGTACGGTCTCATTTATATGTGTGTTAAACGTCAGTCGCTGGTCCAGAGTACTTCACGCACCTCTTGGTTGGAATTTTGTTTCCCCGGATCGAGATTGGTGTTAGGATTTTGTTTTCAGTGAAACGGCGCGTGAAGACTATCGCCTCCGACTTCCTAGCGTTTACCCGAATCTTCCACTGGGCGTAATACGCCGTGGCACGGGCCATGTGCTCCTTCAGCAGCATGTTCGCTGCTTGGACGTTATGCGAATGCGCGTACATGGATGTGTCGTCGGCGTACTTGGCCAGATTCGTATTCGGGAACTCTGGGAAGTCGGAGACGTACAGGTTGTATAAGTTTGGCGACAGGCACGATCCTTGCGGGACTCCCGCGCGAATGTCTCGCCGTGTTGAGAGTTTGTTATTCACTCGAATCTGCAGGAATCTTCCTGTCAAGAACGAGCGAATGAGTCGGAAAGTTGTAGTCGTGTAGTTTGTAAAGTAGTCCCGGGATCCAGGCGGTGTCGAACGCCTTCTTAATATCGAGGAGCACCATGGTGGCGTTCTTCCCTAGGTTGTATTGCACTTTGACGTCGTTAGCTATCCTAATGACTTGCTGAACCGTGGTCCTGCCTCTCCTGAAGCCAAATTAGGTCTCATCGTTGATGTGAAGTTCCTCCTGCACAGTGTGGAGTCTGGTCAGGACAACCGTCTCCACCAACTTAGAGATCGCCGACAGTAACAAGATGGGCTTGTAGCTGCCGGCAAGCTTCGCGTTCTTATTTGACTTAAGAATGGGCACGACCACGGAGCACTTTCAATGACTAGGCCAGTGTTGTAGCCGCAGAATCGCGTTAACTATGTACGTCAATTGCACAATACCTTTCCTCGGGAGATATTTGAGCAGCTTGTATTCGACGCCGTCTTTTCCCGGGACTTTATTGTTCGGTAAGTTTTTGACAATGTCTGCTATTTCCGAGGGCTTGGTCATGACCTTCAGAAATTCTCGTCTTGTCATTTGTATGTCATGACCAATTATTTCGTTTATGTCATTTTCAATGCGGTCGTGCTCAAAATTTTTGGAACGTTAGTGTTGTGAATACTCTCGAAGTGTACGGCTAAATTTTGTTGGAAAATGAATTTAGAGACAAAAATGCACAAAAAGTAAACAAGAAACAAACGAGGTAAAAAGAAGCAAACATAAAGAAAGAGAGGGACCGCGTATGTAATGGACGGCCTGACCACCATTTTGTACAACAATTTTATATTATGTCAGTTACGTCTGCTATTGCATACTTCTAACCATGAGCGGATACAGATTCCTCGACAGGGAGTAAACCGTCCGTACTGTCTCATATATATATATATATATATATATATATATATATATATATATATATATATACGTGAGTCGCTGGTCCGCTCTGACCCCAAGTACTTCACGCACCTCTTGGCTGGAATTTTGTTTCTCCGTATCGAGAGCATGGAGTTTATGTATTTTCACGTTAAGGTGAAATCTATCGAAAGCCTTAGAGAATCCGGTGTAAATTTTGTCTGTAACTGCACAAGTCAGATTCGTTACTGTAGAGCGATCTTTCATAAAATCATGCTGCAAAAACAATATTTTATTGGGTGTTTTATTGGTACACGAATTTATGTATTTTTGCAGAATTTATAACTAATTGAAATCGGCTGAAAGTGAATAAACAAGCATTCAATCGTTTCTACAATTTAGGTATCTCATAGTTCTTTAAATACAGGTTGGCTATAATAATATATTCAAAATTTAAATTATAAAATATAAATGGAAATTTTGTCATTTCTCTATAGAATCTGTGAATTAATCAATTATTAGTCGTATCTAAGATAAGTCAATCTAGTTTATTAGCATATTTTTCTTTCTGTACCCATACTCAAACAGTTTTTAAACAAAAGTGTTCCATTACATTTCATGAAAAATCCCTCGCGCTACATCACTCGGGTCTTTTACTTCTGAATCGCATTCTCGTGCTTTTGCTTTCTACACATCAATACTTGTGTATGTACATAATATTAACCGATAAAATGTAAGGTCATGGCTAAATTACTAACAAAAAAATTCGACCGGAGAGCTCGTCTTACACTTTTCAGTTAATGGGGCCAAACTATTGAAGTCATAAAAATTTACGAATTAAATTAGCAACATAATCTACTCATTAGATATAAGGTAGGTTGCTTACTAAACAAACGTGCAACAAAATTTGAGAAAAAATAAATAAAACGGATAGGATAGATTTTAAAACCAAATTACTGGATGTAACTGAAAAAAAGATAATGACCTCGTTTTGTTTTTGAATTTACGTGTAATTAGCCCTTCTACTTTAATTGTGATCGACATTTCAGGGACATCCAGGTTTGGTCCTTAGTTGATTTAACGTCGTAGGACCTAATACGGACATCCTCAAGATTTCCAGAGCGGGCCATCTTAGAACAGAATGTTCATCTTTAGTATGTCTATATTAGATCTTGCTGTTTTATTTATTTTTTTAGATTTTTGAAAACTAATTATTTGTATCCATATCGATCATTCTTTTCATGAAATAAGTGTTTCATAGCAAATGTAACATTTTTGAAAAATCATCATCATTGTCCAGCACGGTAACTCAGGTGGCTAGAGCGCGTTATGTGGCAAATTCACTGTGGTCAGAGTCTGCTGTGTTCCGGAATCGATCTCCGCTCGGTAGCGCCGGTAGCGGATTGCCAATGTCGGTACATTGGCAATGTTGGTAGGTGATGGATGTCTGCGTTTCTTCAAATGTGTAACTTCCTTCCGGGCAGCCCTTGGATTTGGGGATTTTCTACTATATGTGGTGTGTTTATATTTTTATTGTTTAGAACTAATTTTGAATTTCCCGCTCTTCTATCTACTTGATACCTTGATAGTGGCGTTGCCTGTTGAATGATTTGAACCGAAATCATTTGATTGTTCTTTTCGGGTTAATCACTTTATACCTTGTTATATTATTAGATTAAATAAAGGTTCCCTATTTTAAACTTTGAAACCAGTATCATGATGCAGTGTCTCCTGTATTTCTTTGAGCGAACAACTGTTATCGGACAATCTGCGGAGACAACATGCTATTCTTAAAATGATTTGCAATTTTTTGCGTGGTGCTTGAAAACTCGACATAAAATTTTTACCAGCTACAATTCTTTTATTATGTTATTAATTTCGTTTGTTTAGATTCCGATGAGCTGCGTTGCCAGTGTCATTCGACTCTTTCCCACTGTGCATTTGTATGGTGAAATAAAATCATACAATTTCCGGCATGCTAGCTCAGTGGGTTAGAGTGCGTTGACTGAAGAACTTGGTCATATTCTGCTACGTCCTGGGTTCCATCCTCTACAGCGACACAAGCAATGCCGACGGGTAACAGATGTATTCTACGATTTTTCAAGTGTGTTACCCCTTTCCGGACAGCCTTTGGCGTTTGATTTGGATGTTGTCTACTATATGTGTTGTGTTTATGTTAATTAATTCCACACACGATAGCTGCAGAGTCAATTTGAATAATTAATTTTAATTTACTCATTTGAGTCAACAATTTTGCATTAACGGAGGTAGCTTGATCCCATGTGAGTAGTAATTCATTTTTGGTGGGAAAAAAGAATCATATCTCACAAAATCCTTTTTATTGTGTTACCGGTTTCGTGAACAAAAACTTACTTCACATCTTCAGACACAAGACTACGAGGAAACAATTTAAAAAAGGGGACAAATTTATATCTAATGTTATTTAGACTGGACATTTATTGTTTATACGTTTTTTGACATAGTCGATATTCTTAGTAATTTTTCAATCTATTTTTATTAAGTTTGCTTACGGTCATATACCGCCACCTATATTTCCCTAGGTATACTCCATATAGATCGATTGTTTTTTACTTTGTCATCTGTACAACAGTACTCTAGCTTTTCAAGAGTAAACCGGTAGAGGGCACCATCCTTCTGTTTTTTATCTTTAACATTTAAAATTTTCTAGATCATTTCTTGTCATTTTATTCTATTTATTGTTCGCAAGATAGTCGGTTGTGCAATTAATTTTAACGTTACAAAAAAATTTTTTACAATTATTTTTATTTATTAGACAAACTTTTCCTCTTGTTACAAATTACATGACTATGTTGAAAAACATTGAATACCTTAACAATCCTTGTTTATTTAAAAAAATGTAAGTATCCTATTTTATCATATGTATAAACTACAAATAGTCAGATATTTCATACGCTACCAATAATTTTCGATACCTATTAATTTGATTTATATACAGTTTTCAAAATTCCAATACCAGAAACTCTTTACTTTTTATTTAGATATTAGTTTTTTGTTATAACTTTCTCCCTTTTTTAGATATATTAATTTTTATACATAAGACTTTAGTACTGTTGCCTTAGATTTTCTATTAAGTTTCTATTAACTTATTTTAACTATATATTGACAACATGCAGTCACTAATCCCCTTTTTAAAATTGTTTCCTTGTAGTCTTGTGTCTGAAGATGTGAAGTAAGTTTTTGTTCACGAAACCGGTAACACAATAAAAAGAATTTTGTGAGATATGATTCTTTTTTCCCACTAAAAATGAATTTTGCATTACTTTTGGTACTGCAGTACTCTAAATGCCAATTATATTTCTTTTCTCAGTAAACAATCATCATCAAGAAAGAAAGAAAAGAATAAGTGAAAAAAATTATAAAATATATTATACAGTATGATAGCGCCGGATTCAGGAGATATTCCGACCCGCGCTCCTGGTCCGACCGGCCCCATTCCTACGTGTTAAACCAAGCCAAGAAACTTTTTTATTTGTGAAATAATTACCAAACATAGTTATTCTGATAACTTTATTTACAAGATTAACATTTTTTTAAGTAAATCACTCCTTTTCGCCACATTATCAAAGATTTGATCACTTGTTAGACTCATTAGGATGTCCTTTTCAGCTGACATTTGCACTAAAACATCGAAGTAATATTGTGAAATCTTATTTTGTACAAATTTTAATTTTGAAAAGGTTGTTTCACAAGGCACTTAGGTGTTGAAAAAAGTCAGTACATATATTTGTATGCAAGAAATAAGTTTTTTTCTATTGTTAAAGAAACTGGGATCCAACCATGCAAGATCCTTAAATAACCCCTTCATGTTTCTCAAATCAAGCTTCTAAACTTTTCATGGCCCTATCGTAAATGACATTGTAAACGCTCACTTACGCGATAGCTTTCATTGTCAGGTAGAGTTATCCCTGAAGAGATAGGGAAACGTGTATGATTTTGAAGATTTTATTGACGCTGTTCGTAATTCCAGGAAATCCACTGCTGAAATAAAAAATATGCAGCACCAGAATTTTTCTTATTGAAACATATGGCATCGAATTAAAAACTTAAAGACCCCAACCGACCACATTTAACCGATATTGTACAATTAAAAGCCACAAGAGGTAAATTTAGACTTGAATATTAAACTCCATTGAAAAATAAATAGGACGAGATGAAAAAGTTAGATTTTCATTTTCTATGTAAATATGCCGTAAACCGGAAGTGATATTTAAAATTTTATATGCATGTCTTTACTTCCCTTTTTTTATATAGTCAATTAAAATTATGCAAACATGGGGCATTCTGAATTAAGTATTTTTAAAAATCAGTTTTTCAGCCATAACTTTTATTATTGTCTATTTTCAAACGGCATCGGAGTCGACAAGACTAAGTCAGGCTGGATTTTCAACCAAAAATATTACAAAGAATATCAAGTGTAACACATAAACTGGGACACACTGTTTTATTTACTGTTTGGCGCGTATTGTCGGCAAAATAGAATGTTGCACTTTTAACTTAGATTTCTATATCTATCTCTTCCGCTTACTAGGTAGGTGATATTAAAGCTTTAGCTTACCAAGCAAGTTAATAACCCTATTTTCTTTGTCAAAATTAATCGATAATTAAACTGACCCCATTTATGTAAGCGGTAGATCTATTATCCACATTATCAATTACAAATTATGAATACTTACCAAGTCCACTTTTGAGAAAGACTCTTATTAAGACAGTTAAGACACACGCTTTTGATTCGCGTTTATTCAAAAACTAAAAAGAAATTGGGGTTTTGTTTGTACTTATACTATTATAAAATTTCGTCCCTTGGGGAGGAAATTGAGAAGTCATAAAAATGGTCATTTTTTTAACTACATGTTTGTTGAAAGCATCGGTGTCCTACATTTGGAATTTAAAGAGTTCTTGTATGTATCAATATATCAGACAAATACTGAACAAAAAAACTCTCACTGTGCACTTATAAAGTCATAGAATTTAATGAGACACTATTGTGAAGTTTATGGCATTACAGTGCACATACATACATATTCACAGACTATAAACCATTTGATTCCGTAATTAGGGACACTAAATATAAGTCTAATTGTAAGTTTCAGCCCCTGATGTCGGGTTTAACAAACTATAAAGCAAGCAGTTGAAATATTTCTTAAATATTGGGCCCATAACGATGACATCCAAAGCACTTGAACACATGGCTGATGCAGCCAGGTACGTTTTCAAACGTTAAATAATTTTATCCAGATTAAATGCAATTAATACAATATCCTCCCAGAAAGTGAATAACATAGCATGAAAATATTTTTTTGCTATTATACATTTATTATACATTCAAGCATGACCCGCGCCAGCCCCGGCGGCAGCGGCTCACCGAGCTGAGAACGATAACCCGCCCGGCTCAATCCGGGCTAAACGAACATTTTCAAAATCGTTGGATAGGGCGAAACAGTCTATTGATCGAGTAGCCGCCGAGGTCATCAGATTTGACGCCACTCGATCAGGCCACAAACTGTACAAGAACTGCGGGCTAGATTAATGTAAGCCTGTGCAGAAATTACTTCAGAATAAATACGAAAGGTTATTATGAATGTGCGTAAAAGGATTGACAAGTTTACTGAAGTAAATGGTGGATTGTTAGAAGTGACGATAATCTTGTACATTTTGTAATGAAATTCTCTTATTTTTTTTTGTTTCAGTTTTGTTATGTTTCTATTTCTTTTTTGATTTGCTAAAACTATTTTATTTCAATTTTTTTCTCATGGATAACTTAACTTTTAGAATAAATTTATGAAAATGTATTGTGCATTTATAATAATGTCTTCAAAAATAGTATTTTGAGGGGTGCAGATATTTTTTTCTAAAAAAATCGCTAAAATGAATTATAAAAATTTTACTCCTAAAAACTGGCGCAGTACTCCTTGGATTTTGTACAGATCTAACGCTTTTTTCTCCAAAAATGCAACTCAACAGACTCCCCCACGTAACCGTGGTCTGAATTCTTTACATCACTCTAATATACTTCTATCATTCCAAAGAAACGTTGACAAGATGTTTATTTACCTGGAAATCCTAGAAAATCGCGAAGTATCTGGCATATTTATGGCATACTTGAAAATGAGGATAATGTAAGGGAAATTTTCATAAAATCCATATACACATCGGTATATGTGTGACCTAGGGGAAGTGGTTTTGCTGTCATCCTTATAGGAATTTAAAAAACATTTCGGTTGCTTTCTTTATAACTTTGTTACAGAAGCCGCAAAAGGGTGGACGAGCGAGAATATGCGAGAAATATACGTGAATCCTTAGGCTAGGATTCACTAAACACGGTGGTTTACAATTGAATACTTCAGGTTTATCTTTGTTTGTACTCCAGTTAGAGCTTCAACTGTTATCTATGCTTGCTATACATTTATCAGTGTGTCTTTGTTATTTTCTTCTAAAGCTTCTCAGAAGATATTTAGATCGTCGTCGGCGTCATGGTCAGCAGACGCTTTTAGCTCCAACAAGAAAATGTAAAGGATTGTGCAGCCGGTAATTTGAGTTATAATTAGCTCCAGATAAAGTTTTACTGATCTCTAACCACAATTTTAATTTATTAACTTAATATACTTAATCGAATTAAGTTATTTTTTCTGTACAGTGAGGATATAAAACCACACTTAAGACTGGGGATTGCGATAAAATCTTTTGAGCTATACATGTCCTTTATAAGTCGTAAAGACACATAAGTATCTGTCTTACGTGCCGAAACTAAATAATTGACTGGACAATGCGAACGTTGTATTGGCGCCTATGAAATCGGCGCCGTCTTCTTATGAAATAACTATTTACATGTATAATAAGAAAGTAATCCTCATCTCATAGCGAATTGGCTCGTGCTAACTTTCTGTTGGCTGCATATCATTCAACTGAAATGTATTTTGTATTCGTCTTTTTAATGTCCCTAGAAATATAGTACAATGTTTTAGAGAAATTCTGTCTTCTATTTAGGTAAGGGGATAGACGATATATGAAATTATTGATCTTTGTTTCGCATTTACTTACTGAAATATTATAAAGTCGATACCAAAATTTATTCTGTTGTAGATTTAAGAAACTTGACTTTTTTAAATGCTTATAAACATTTCCTTATTACTTCGTACAATAGATACTCATAAAGTGGTCCATAACGGAAGCATACCCACTTAAAAACACTTTAATTAGGTTGAGTAATACATAGTGCATCACTTTCTATTAGTTTTTATGCGTAAATACGTCGCATGCACAATTACCATTAATCCCCTTTTGGGTTGGGTCACCTAGTTATGTAAAGCTGAATAGTGTTCTATTACTTATAGGAGTAAATTCGTCGTATGGACTATATCAATTTTTAACACAACTATTCTTCGACCGAAAATTCGAGTCAGTAATGCAAAAAAAAACCGCACTCTCGTCAAAGGATAGTAGCTCTTATTTGATACTAAAGCGGCATCTTGTTCTACCATATAATCCCATTGAATCGAGAGAAATATATTAAGTTTTATCTGCCTACTAGAAATGGAAACAACGACTACCATAAACAATTTTAATGACCTAGTGGACCGCATAGAGTAAATGATTTAACGTGCCTCCTTTATACCTAATAATTTGCTCGACTAATTATTCGGTCGGAAACAAACTTGGAAAGAAAGAAAGAAATCGTATATCCCAGGCACTCAGTGGCGCCAAGTATTTATGTAGGTACATATATAAATAATAATATTTCATAAAATAAAAAATAAATATAATTAAATTTGTTTTCACGCTCAACTCAGCCAAAAAGAAAAACTGGAGTTCTTTTAAGAAAATTTCAAGTAACAGGTTAAAAAGAAAATAAATAAATAGACTTACAACTTAAAAATAAATAACTATTCTAACAATATAAATAAACTTTCTTGTTAAAATAGAATAATTAAAAACAAAACATACCAAAGTTAAAAATAAATAACTGTTCTATAACAACATAAACAAATGTTCTTTTAAAATAATATAATAAAATAATTTTCCACAATAAATAATTCAACATGACACTATCACAGATTATCATTCACTCACCACTGTCACTATCACTGCTGGCTCCTACATTTATTATTATTGGCTCAATCACTGTATCAATCCGTATTCCACATTTCATCTTCAACTTTTTTAACGTGCCCTATGCATTTTTGCCAATAATCAGCTGTAACTCTCCTTAATGCACTGGATAAAAGGCCTTATACATGTTCTAATTTAAAAGTTCTACTTTCTCTTGCAACATTCTCCTTTACTTAAGGCCAAATAAGCTCAATGGGATTGAGTTCACAGTGGTAAGGGGGCAGCCGTAATACCTCAATACCTCTAGCTTTAGCCATTTCATCCACCATACATTTCTTATAATATATCGGCGAATACTGTTTCGCTAGGGTTAGCAGTTCGGCTTTCAGCGAAGCATGATCGAATAGGATACCTTTATCATCTAACCATTCTTGAATTTGCATAACTGATAAACGTCCGCACTCTATGTACACTGATTTTAAACTGAGTTATAACGGTTTAACGCATCAAACACCGCCGAATACGTGGAGAATGTTGCCAGATTTAAGCATAACATTTTAAATTTAAGATATGGTAGTTCAATCCGAGGACTTTCATTCCTTCGAAATTGATGTTATTCGTCAAAATTCTCCAAACCTAAGGAAAAGAAATAGGTAACATATTATATTAGGGCATTTACAAACCTCGTAAATCCGCCCGCTCTTGGTTCTATTGACTAGAGTTTTCGGCCGAAGTATATATAGTAAATATGAATCGCATTTCCCTGACTTTCGAAGAATACAACAATGAAATAGTTGAGAGATTAAACCCTTACTTGATGAAAATCCATATCATTAGCAATGAATGAACAAAACAAAAATATTATGGACATGCCTCAACTTTCACGAATTTGAGTTTCCGTTTTACGTGAATCCAATGCGCATCCAAGATAAATCCTTGCCGGGCTCATTTCTTTGATTTTCGCGTATTGTAAGGAATATAATATGTCAAATTTTACAGGGAACAAAATTTTTATTTATTAAAAATCTATGTTTTTTTAGTTTGTGTGATTTATGTGAAATAATCACTTGGATATTTGTTATTGCGTATTCTCACCTAACCTCAAAGTTGGTATTACCAATGATTTTTATATTGACTTGAAATACAATGTCTTGCAAATTATATTTTAAAGTAATTTATAACATTATTTTATCGGTATTAACACACAAGTTATGTGATGACTTGTAGGCACATTGCAATTTATACTATGTTATAAGTATGTGCATAGTTGTAATGAATAGTTAGGGTGTAGTATGTTACCAGGATATATCTATTTATTATGCTATTATGCATTATATTTACCTTTACATTAAAGTGAACCTCACAACACTATAAAGACGTTTTCTCTGCTAATTTAGTGCTTTTCGTAGTGTCACGTTTCATAGTAAAGCGCACCACTTTTGTTTAACTTTGGTATATCTTGGAACACTAAAGAATACTTTATTGGTAGTTTTTATCGTCGTACTTTTACATTTAGGCACAATACTCATAACTCATAACTAGTTCATTATTCAAATAATAACAACACAAACAAGAAATTGAAGTAGATTGACTTAGTAAGCAGTACACAAATGATGACTTGTGATGTCACAACTATTGGTGTCAAATAAGCGCCGAAAATATATATTTTCTTTGCTTTATTGAAATTTGAAAAATTCTGAATTTAACATGTTTATAAATGTTTTTTGATGTTTTATCTATTTTCAACTTCCTCATTGAGATGTGAATACATGCTAAGAATGAAGACCAGCTAAAGGTGACGAATATTTCAAAAATAAAGGGAGTGCAATTATTTTGTGTATATCTCTTTTATTTTTCTTGGATTTAGAAGGATGACCTGATATTTTAAATTATATTAGGGAGAACATTGTCATCATTAAGGTACATATTTTTTAAAATGAAAGCCTGTTTTTAATTCCATTTTCGTTTTCAATGCTTACGTGTTAGGCTTACAACCATGGGTTCGAATCCTGGCTAGGGTATGGATGTTTAGTGGCGTTATTCATATGTTACCGAATTGGTAGTAGTGGACTAGACGAGGTTGTGTGAGCGACAACACGTCTAGTCGCTGTATCACTCCTGAGTTCGAGTCTCAGCTACGACAGATGGCAATGGCCATATGTATAATTGTCTATGTGTATGTGTATGCAACTCTGTAACTGGGGACATCGTTCTTGTAGAATGGTAATTAATAAATAAAAATAAATTATTAAATAATTATCTTATCAGGTTCGGTAGAAGTGATATTGGTACAAATTTGGTTATTTGGTTTTTGCATTCCCAGATTTACTCAGATGAATTATTTTCATTACTGACCCATATTTGCACTAGAAAACATTAATTGTGCCCTATAAATATGCTGTTCGGTAGCCTAAATATGTCTAGAATGAGCCACTATATTTTTAAACAAACAAACACAAATCTTCAAAAGGTAGGTAACTGTTTACTATAACATGCTTTTCCAGTATAAGTAACCCCATTCAGAGACGCTTTGTATATCTACACATATTCACAAGTTTAAATTATAAGTTGACAAAATGACGATTCGGTTATATGTTTTGCTAACATATTCGATAATCTTTTGAAGAAATTCACCCAGACTATAATTACCATCAACTTAAACTATCGTAGCTTCATGCAGATGATACTCTGGTCACTTGATATAAGTCTATTTCCTCTATTTAATAGTTTGACATATTAATTCCGCTTTATAAGCACTCACTACCTGCGAAGATTTCAATAGCCAGAGTAATTGCAGTATATTACATAAAATATTGTATCGATACAATTTCCCCTCCATGAGTTAAATTTAGAAGTTACCCATGTGGCTCTCTGTAAATGAATGTAAACAAACTTAAGAGTGTTATCAGAAATGCTAAAAATATACCAAACACTAGGAAAAAATGTAGAGATACTCTCATTTCAAGTTTTCCTTTTCAAAACGATGCAATTAAATAAAGTTTGTTTGGTTAAGATCTGGCGAAAGTAACTGATTTTTAACGGTGAGTGTTTCCCATGCTAATAGAAATTTATACTTATTAATCATAATATATTATTTTGTATTCAGTTACATCTCTGTATAACTGTATAATGCTACAGGTACGATTAATAATAATAATATTAACCATCGTATTTTATATTATTTATTTTTATTAATAAGTATACACAACCGATTAAAAAAATGCACCACGTTGAGGAAGTAAAACTAAGTTCCTGAAATATTACATAAATATTTGTCCAAAGTAAATACGCAAATGAAAAATAATATGCATAAAACAAAGTTGGCATTGATCTGATAAAAAATATCAAGCGTAGTTTTATCAAAAAGGGTTTAAAGCTCCTGCACACTAACGTGTTCGTGAAAAATTTGCGGTCTCGACGGCGCTGGCTGTCTCAGTGGCAATACTGGTAGCGGTACTAAAAATCAAAGAAAAATGTCTCCGACTTCAAATAAGTTTTAAGAACGTGAATGATTGATGTTAGGACAATAAGTTAATCTTTAAATTCCAATAAATATAAAATAATAAATTAATTTTTACCAGATTACATTTGCATTTGAACAAAAAGAATAATTCGATAAATTGAAATAAATAGCCTTTTACGTTTTGGCACGTGTGTTTTGCATTAAAAACTGACTATAAAGTACCATGTGATATGCGAGTGTGATTCGCTTGTTTCCTTCTGGCCGTTTTGTTTAGTGATAAAAAAGATATACCAACAACATATAACCTCCCGAGGTCCAATCAATCAATCAAACAATCAAACAAATTTTATTAAAATTAATACATAATATTGCCTCCCCGGATACTACCTTGCGTCCGACCGTGCAACCACGCTGTTCATGTGAACGATCCATGTTTACACGGCTGAAGAACTTTTATTATATTTTCCAAAGTGGATATTAAACGAGGATTCAAAACGATTGTTTCAGATGGAGAATAATACAAAATTTATACTTACTGTTTCCTTTTTGCTTAATTGCTTCAGTGATGGTACCAATTGGACATCGTAACACTATAAATCTAACACAGTAAATATTAACAGTTTCTTAAATTTAACCCTGAAAAAAAATTTTGAAACACACGAAAAAGACAATATAAAGTTTAAGAATACATATTAAATCTTTTAAAAAAATTATGTTTTACAAAACATTTAAAAAATTGTATTGACAAACTGCAGTCTGGCCCGTGTACAACACATAGTGAGGAACGGAACGACTCATAATGTACCAACTACCATCCAATGTTTAATTTTTAGCTAACGATTACACAAAAAGATTCAGTAAAAAGTTCAATGTTTATAATTTTTTGGTGGGCTTTTGCTTGCCTGTCTATTGACGTATTTTCAGTTCAATATCAATTTTAAACATAATATTTTTAGTCGCAAACTCCTCTATAAATCCTTATTTTACTATAAGGAACCCAACCAGACTGCAACCAACAGCTACTCTCCGGGCTATGTGCCCCGCCGAGCGCTGAATTACAAGTTACAAGCCTGGCGCGTTAAGTGTAATAATTGCATATTACCATCAAAACGCTAATGCTTCGATTGCAACAAACACCAGCCGAAAGACTGATCCTACTTAAAGGAGCTCCCTTGCCAGTCGTCACACACCACTTGCAGACTGCAGTTTCGAGCTGTTGGCTCTCGTCAGTGCAAGGTAGGTATGCGACGACCGACATGAGAATCCTTTGACTATAGTACATCCCGGTATTTTTACAATAGCGACATGTAAAACAGCCAGCAGGCGCCATCTAGCGGTCCAGTGTCTGTTGCAATCGAAAAATAAATAGCCTGACTTGGCTTAGCATAGTTCAAATGTGCTTTTAGAGGGCGGAAGCTAGATGGCGCCTGCTGGCTGTTTTACATGTCGCTATTGTAAAAATACCGGGATGTACTATAGTCAAAGGATTCTCATGTCGGTCGTCGCATACCTACCTTGCACTGACGAGAGCCAACAGCTCGAAACTGCAGTCTGCAAGTGGTGTGTGACGACTGGCAAGGGAGTTCCTTTAAGTAGGATCAGTCTTTCGGCTGGTGTTTGTTGCAATCGAAGCATTAGCGTTTTGATGGTAATATGCAATTATTACACTTAACGCGCCAGGCTTGTAACTTGTAATTCAGCGCTCGGCGGGGCACATAGCCCGGAGAGTAGCTGTTGGTTGCAGTCTGGTTGGGTTCCTTATAGTAAAATAAGGATTTATAGAGGAGTTTGCGACTAAAAATATTATGTTTAATATTCCGCCCTCTAAAAGCACATTTGAACAATATCAATTTTGGTCGCTCCTCAGAGCTTAAAAATGCTTGAATCGCAACGACTTTGAATTATATTTTGCAATTACAATTTCATACGTTCAGGCAAGGCGGTCCCATGCACGTTCTGAGTACATGGTAACTTTACTTTTTTGACACCGAATCACTGAGGAACCGGTTGAGGGCAAATGCCCTTAAAACCTATCATTTTCCCGTCAAAATCGACTACTAGAAAATGATAGGACACCTCGACGCTAAGGGCTATTTTCGCTAAAACTCTCGAAATACTTTGACTAGGGACTGGATAACTTGTCCTCATATTTAACACAACGCATGAGTTGCAGTGCTTAACAACATGGATTCGTAAAAAGGTTTTTATTTTCAAAATTTCCGAAGTTCGGTTTCCGTTATACTTTCTAAATTTTGTGGTCGGGGTGACATTACATCCCCGTGCCGCGACATTTAGTATACTTTCTAAAATTAAAATGCTCCGTAGAGCGAAAATATGATTGAATGTATAAAAACTGGATTTTGTTACAGTCTCGAAAAGTTCATCGAGGGTTTTGGCGTGTTCTTTAACATTCACGGTGGCGGGTTGCATAGCCAGATGCGACGGCCCCGGCTTGGCTAAAAGAAAATGAGGAGAGAAGTCCTGACTGATTTTGTTAAAAGGATACATGGCTTTTACTGATATTCATAAATAGATTATTTTCAGTCCCCCTTCGGAGATTGTATGTTTCTACTATATTCCTCATATCCCCCAAATATTTTCTACAAGATCAAGGCCACGTTGACGAGCAATAATATTTGGAATTTTTAAGAAATTATTACTTTTTCTAATATATGGCGGAGGATCCGGTGACAAAGACGTCCGAATATCTGTTAATTCTTAATTGTGGATTCTAGAAGTGAAATTATGATAAATTTCTCTGAATAGCCAAACCAAAATGTATACTTAATGAGATACGGTATATAAGAAGTGATCGAATAATACTGTTTATACTATCTGCTAAAGTGCTAGCGACATCTCGAAATTCTATCATAAGAAGTTAGGAATTTCAAGTACAGGTTTGGGGCGAGTGTAGGTGCGTCTTTACTATATACATACTTTGGTATGCGATGTAAAGCAACGACAGGCGCAGTTAGTAGTTGGATGGGTGACCATTCCAGCGGAAACCGCGTCCTCGCCTCACACATCTTCCAGCGGCTTGTATATCAGTGTATGCGCGGAAGCTATACAACCTTAGGCGAGGGTTGTATAGGAGATATACCATCCTTCGGAGCGGATGTAAAGCCGTCGGTCCCTTGTCTATTAAATGTTAGGCAAGTAAAAGATCCCTACTCTTCTTAAGGGAAGAGGTTCGGCAAAATTCCTGGTTGGGGGTATCTCGTCTACAGGCGTCGGTGTTAGGCCTCAGTAGCGGAAATAGGCCGACGTTAAATAAATGTATAAAAAAAAAAAGTACAGGTTTGAAAATGTTTTGGCTTGCTGTAAGCCCCAAATGAAAGTTGTATATTACACCGTTTTGCAAATATAAACGACTATATTTAATACACTGAATTGATTCTGCGGTTGGCTCCTAGTGAAACATTATTAAACATTTAAAATATACAACTATGTTCTTTTCAATTTCTAAATCAGTTTTATGAAAACTGTACTTGTATTAGACTTATTAAGCCATTATTAAGAGTATTGGCGACACTAAATTAGATATTTGTGCTCGCCACTTTTCCAGTGGAGCAATAAAATTGCTGTTAAATTATAAATTATTCAAAAGATTTCAGTTTTATTATAATTACCGCTCTTCGAATTTAACTAATATAGTTTTAAACTACTCTTATGCTAATATAATAGAATTTAAATAACTTTTCTAGAATGTCATGACCCGTGCAAATCTGTTGGACGTTGGTTACACTTTTGTTAACTTTTACGGACTTCATTATTTTAAATTACTCTAATAAATCCAATTTTTGCCTTCTATTCTTAATGAAGCAGTTCAACTTAAAGGGTATTGCTGAATAAGCGTAGTGAAAAATGCCCCTAAACCAAATTAGACTTTCCGTGGTACATGTTTCCTATTGAAAGAAATCTTTTCATATAAATCGAATGATGTTTGGATATCTACATCAAATTATGAAATTTACTTTTTATTTTAAAATATAGATGTTCAAAAATAAATGAATGTAAATCAGATATTTATGAATTTGAGTACCTCAGGGCTTTGGACTGGGCCCTTTTAAATTTCTATTATATGTTAATGAATTACCGTTTCATTTAAGTGGTAAGGGGTTCTATTCATCGATGATGCGTTTATAGCCGTTGCATTTGAATCAATAAGTAAATTGTCAAGTATCACAGTGAAATTTAGCACATGGTATCACACTAACGCTTTGATTTTAAGTACTGAGAAAACCGTATGTATTAAGTTTACAGGCAGGTTATTTTAGAGCAAGAAAGCTCCATTTCATTATTTTTCTAAAAGCATGTTTTTGAAGCAAATAACAAATTTTTTCTTCAAACGTTATTAAATCATGACATTTCTTACTCATTTCATGACATTATAGTTTGACATTTCAGACGGCTATGCATTGCTATTAGCAATGGAAGTAAAAGTACTTTTTTCGCCGATTTACAGCAAAGTACTAACTTTGCTGACTAATGTCAATCAGCAAAGTGTCACTTTCCCTATCTAGACATGAAAGTGCTCATCTAGGCAGGAAAGTGAGCACTTTCCGGCCTAGACAGAGGACAGGGCTTTGCTGATTGACTTAAATCATTTTAATTAATTATTTTAGAATATATTTAAACAATCGGCGAAAAAATTATATGTTTAACTCAGCAGCAAAATAGATTGACTGCCTTGGCTGAATTATCAGCCGCGGCAGTCAATCTGCTATTTTGCTGCCTAGTTAAACAAATAACTATTTCTTCCACTTGAGCGGACTTTTACTACAATTTCTAATGGCAACGCAGAGCTAAATTTTTTAACTTTATTTTTTATAGCTAATCGACGTTTGAAGAAAAAATAGCATGTCTTATTCGAAGTAAAAGACACTTTTGTGACTCGTCTGTAATTGCCGGACGAACGAAGTGAAACCTACAGACTCGTCACAAAAGTATCACATTTACTCCTAATAAATCAATACTTTTGTGACTAGTCTGTAGGTTTGCAGAACTCACTTTGTTCGTCCGGCAATTACAGACGAGTCACAAAAGTGGTTTTTACACCGAATAAGACGTGTTATTTTTTCTTGAAATGTCGCGCATATTAGCTATAAAATTATTTGAATCTACTTATTGCACGCTCGACTCGGCTACGTCTTATGTGCTAATTCTTTTGCTCATGGATAAAATATGCCTTTATATACTTATACCAAAAATAACTACTACATTTAGTTATTCCTCCATTTTTTTGTCAAGTCATGAATATCTATTTTAAAAATATAATGTTATTTAATTATAAACAATGAATGAAAATTTATTACTTTATTACTTAATTACAACTATAAAAAATGAAAATTTTAGAGGTAAGGCCATAATCATAGATATCGAATGAGAAATTCTTGTAAATTTATAGGGTGAATTTTAAATTTGTCGACGAATTAATTTGATGTGTTGCAATCTAACACAGTCTCGTAACCAACAGCAAAGCTTAGGGGCACAGAGGAGGACAAATGCATTGCATTGAAAACTATCCACCCGAAATAAACGTGGATATATTGATTTTTGAAAAACGCGAAAACAAGTAAAAAAGTAATAATAGTGGGATACATATTCTTATTAGTAGACCTAGGATTAGTTCCATCCCATGGACCTCTAGGCAACTATACAGTTGCGATTCAAGTGTCTATCTAACATTACTAAAAGCTTGTGGCGTAGACTTTCGTTTTCAAATGCTCCCCACAAAGAAAGTCTAAAGGAACCAAATCATCGAACATCTTCTACTTATCGAACGACCAGGGAGTGTATCATTGAGAAATTCATTTACAGTTGCAGAATGCAAGGGATTTTCAGAAAGAGGCTCGCAATTCTGTCTATTGATTAATATATTGAGGGTGAATATGCATTCATGGGAGAAACAAATACTGTATAGTATATTTGGAGTGGCAATTAAACTTTGACTCAGTACTTCACAAAACTTGAGACGATGGTCAGGATTGTCCTCATGCAATTCGTGTAGTAATTTTATTTTGTGTGGATGAAATTTGTGTTTGCGTACAATTCTAAAAACACCTGTTGCTCTAGATAATTGCGATAAAGACCGTATACTGTGGCACTGAAGTTGTTTAAGGGTTGACGATTCGTGAAAATTGTCAACAATGTTAATAAGTTGACTGGTAGTACGAGAAATACTGTCGGCGGAAATATGATGGCTAAGCGTGTCTAAAGATGGCGTGCCAAAAGCGTATATAGATGGCTTAATGTTGATACCATAGTCTTCGAAGCGTTTAAAAACAGTACGTAAATGCAGCAAATGTTCATTTTGATCTTCACTGGCAATCAAAATGTCATCTAAATAAACACAAATGAATGGCAAATTTTTGAGAACTTCGTTCATAAATTGTTGAAATATTTGACCAGGGTTTCGGACTCCAATGGACATTCTAAGGAAATTGAAGAGACCGAAAGGATTGCTGTTTTATAAAAATCCTCTTTTGTAATCTGATGATATGCACGGACCAGATCGATTTTTGAAAAAATGGTAGTACCGTGTAAATGAGAATTAAAATCGTGAATATGAGGCAACGGATATCGATCACGGATTTGCCTTTTATTTATAGTTCAACAACATAAATTGGTGACCCCCGACACTCCGACCTTCCGAGCCCGACACACAAGCCGTCCAATCCCGACGTCCACTTCCGAGGTTCTACTCACGGATCCCCGATACCCGACCTGTCTCAACAGCCCGACAAACATATCATCTTCAAAGCAATGGTATGGTTGAGAGATTCCGAACTTTTAAAACTGCAGAGCTAACGCAATTCACTAGTATGATGAATTGCCATTTACTTTATTGGATTTACGCGCCATGACTTACTTTATTCATCTGCGAAGCTTGTTTACGGCCAAACTTTGCATCTCCCTGGCGATTTTTTTTATCAAGTCACATACCATACTCAGGTCTCGCTCTTCATTTCTAAATTACAAACCTATTTCGATAATTTTAGATCCCCTATACCAAAGCTTTCGTCAGTCCTGACATCAGATCTTGTCAATACATTTTCATGTCAGGACAGATTGAAACCATTTCTCGCTCCTTTATATGAAGCATATTTATATGATTTTCGTAGCTTCTCGTACTGACAAAATTATTACCATCCTTAAACTTGGGAAGCACTTCAAGTCAAGCCTGCATACTCGTTGGATGGTATTACCGATTCTCCTGTCAAAACCGCCTTCAAAAAGGTCCGTCTCAATTTTGATTTTTTGGCAGGTCAATTTTTCTTTTGCAGGGGGAGTATATGTGGCGTATACTAACCACTTGATGGCCAAATATAAATGAAGTTTCGGTAAACAGAATATAAAAAATAACAAAAATAGTTATTGAATTTGACAGATAAATTGAATAAAACAAATTGTTATCTATTTTATCTTTTATTTATAGTTCAACAACTATACATATCCTCTAATGTAATTCCTCTTAAAACCTGCAACTTCCATAGCTTCGAAATTAACTACTCGCGTTGAGTTATGTTTTCTGTTATCAACTGACTCCCTTTAGGGGTGAAGGGGTGGAGGTAATTCTAGACTTATTCATACGAAAGTATGACGTGTTTTTTTGCAAAAATCGATATATCCTTGTAATTTCAAGTTTTATATATATGTATATATTTTTTAAGCCTGTTGTTCCACTTTAGAAAAGTTGCTCTTGAGTATTAGTGTAAACTATTTTCTAGCATTGCACTTGAACCCCATATCCTCTGTTGGTTACGGGCCTGATGTACCTATTTTAAGAATATCTAAGAGACACATAACATTCGATAAATTTAAAAACTGTCCGATAATTAAAATGCATCATTTAATGCTGTTGATATCATACATTTTATATCACGTTTTTATTTTATTTATAACTTTTGTTGCAGTCTAACCGAACCCAGTATATTTTTGAATGCAACATTCTATGTATATTGGTGCGCTTGTATGTATTTTTTAAGGCCAATTGGAAAACATTTTTAGGACCAAGGCCGGCTCCAGAATCTTACAGAAATGTAATATTAGTATTCTACTAGAAAGAGAATAAATCATTAAAGAACAGTGTCTATATTGAATTAATGTACTGTACTGGCAGCTACTGTCAATAGGACCGCAATATGTGGGTCAGCTTTACATGCAAATTTAACAACAAAAGTGTATAATATATTCTGTGGGTCCTCTGTTACGTCTCTACCATATACACATGGCTAATCTTGCTTACCTCTTCAATGATATATCATGTTACCATGCTAATGATACACAACTCTGCTCATTGCTTGTATGTACAATTAAATAATTCAATCTAAAGCTTTAGATGTATGCCGTGCTTATATTGTTTGCAACACAAATAAATCCACCGCAATATTATTCGGTATTCATCCTGTTAATTTAACAATTTCAAAGTAGAAATTAATGATAAACTGTCGATTGTTAGCTATGTAAACAGTTTTAGTTGAATCTAATATTAAAATAAAATTCAAGTAGATATTTAAATTTAAATAACTTGGAATGCTGGAATATCTGAAAAACTCATCTGGCGGTTAACCTATTTGTCAAAAGCAAAATTTATGTTCTAAAACTTGGTAATGAGTTTGTTTTATTATTTTTATAAAAGAGCAGTATACGAAGATAGCTACTGTGCCTCTGGGACCAGATATCAACAGAAGATTTATATTATATTTAACGTAAATAATTGCTGTATGAGGAGAAAATCAGAACGGCAAACATTATTATTAAAATTGTCAACATCTTCACGTTTAAAAAAATTAAGAAATTAATGTTCTATGTTCTATGTATGAGGGCAGTGTGTATTAGTTGAACTAGTTCACGAAACTTTTTTTGTTTTAATCAATTAGCTCGAGTTATACGATAGCTAGAAATTTAAAAAATATACATGCAGTGTGAACCGACACGATTGTACAGGACCAAGTACCATTTTTAAAAGCCTCTTTCTAGACTACTTTCACTCCTATATCATTTTTTTTATGGCATTCGGCCATTAGCCATACAGCCAACTGCTGCTTAATATAAAAGAAAACTGCAGAAATACTTAATAAATAAATATTGCGCTGAAAATGATTCATTACAAACTAACCTACAACGATAGAAAATAAAAATATTTGAAGATCACAAAAAGGGGAAACGAAAACAGGGACACAAGCTTCTCGCCTTGGGGTCCGTCAAGACATTTTTAATAACAAACAATATTGGAGGACCACTATAAATTAAATGATGATACAAAGGAAAAACAACAGAGGATACGAAGCTAAACTCAGACTTCAGATATTCACACAAAATTTACAATAAAATTTTCGTTTCTTCCAAAAAGAAGATGATGCAGTCAAAAACTGGTTTATTAAATTGCATGAGGAGGGAAAGTATATTAAAAGGTGATTGATCTTTGTGCTTAATAAGGTTCGTATATAATCTGTCACAAGACGCTTTGTATTTGGAGAATTGGAAGAAAATAAGGTACAGGTCACATTTGACTCCACAAATATCGCAAATCTCTGAAGGCACAACATTTATTTTAAACAGATGTGCTTACGTTATGTAAAAGCGGTTGATTATTAATATGAACTTTGTGAATAAACTTTTCACTAAAGAACTGACGTCTTAGCGAAAGGAGAGGTATCAAAGCTTCGGCATATAAAGCATCGAGATGAGTTGATCTTATGGCTCTCAAACATATATAGACCAATGCCAATGTCTCTGAAAATGGTAAAAAACAAAATAAAATTATAATAGGATGAAACCCATTAGAAAAGGAAGAGAATATAACAAAAATTAAAGGAAAAATAAATTACGGGCGATCTGAGGTCGGGAAGTCGGAGGGGGTGAGTTTTTAAGGGTAAAAAACGGTTTATCTCGATTTCCGGCAAAACTACAAGTCCTATGGAAAAAAATTAAATGGCAAAGTTGTAGGTAATAGAAAGATCTACAACTTTTGTATTTACACTTTTTTCACATAACCTCAAAATTTATGTGAAAAATTCAAATAACCAAATTTTTGGTTTTTTATTTTTATCTTTTTCAAAAAAAATATTTTTTTTACGAAATTTGGTGAAAACTTACCTTGTTATATCCCAAATACACTGTAATTTTTTTTATTTAAAATATTTATTTTTTCACCTTATTTTGAATTAATATCGAAAAAGCACCCTAATTTTCAATCAAAAATTCTCACGTCAAAATATCTGATTTTTTAAAAAACTCGGTAGGCTTTTTGTTTGTTGAAATCTCTACTTTCTGATGGTGTAAAAAAAATATACATTACTATGGTAAATGTTCTCAGAAAATGCAAAGAAACGAAAAAACTCGAATCCGAAAAATTTTTTTTTAATCATTATGTACAATTTTGAGTTATTTATTAAAATTTACACTTTAATAACTCAAAAAACGTAATATTTTATGTTACATTGATTAACAAAAAAAATTACAAACCCATAAAACATAAAGATTGCAAAAAACATGCGAAAATAGTTGTTCTAAATATTAAAGATAGGATTTAAAGGGGATTTCATCTAAAAAATGTGACTGCTGCAATTTTTTTCAGTAAAAAAGTTGATTTATTAAATTCTAATTACATTTATGTGATAGAAAATCTCATAATATATAAATACACATTAAATACATGTGAAATACACATTAAATACATGTAAATCATACTATTGAATTTAGATACTTTATACTGAGTACGTTATTCATTATAAAATTTTTAATTACATTAATCTTGTTGTTTATAAATACCTTACCTTGAATTCTAATCACTTATCCATTAGTTTTTGTCTCTTTGATGGCATTTCTTCATCGTTAGATTCGACAAACATTTCCGATTCTAGTAGATCTTCGAAATCTTCAAGACCATCACCGTCTTCGTCTCCAATATTATTTCCAGTCTGCATTGGTTCTTCATCCACAATTTCATCTGAATCATTAACGTCCTCGTAGGTTTTTTCTTCCACATTGGAGCATTTTTCAAAACCATGACAATTTGAGCATAAATTTGTGCATTTTAAACCATGTTTTCGGCAGCCACATTTTAAACTGTTACATCCAGTTTCACAGCTGCAGCAAATAGTTTTGAGTAATATTTCCGGAATTAATTCTTTTTCTGTTAATTTGGGCATAATGCCACGTTGATGTTGCTTCCAGCCCCAATCTGTTGCTATCAGTTTTTCTTTTATGATCTTAAAATCTTCGTGATGCAAATTGTCTTCAAAATTTTCTGTTCCTAAATCCAGCAAAAATGTATCCATTAGCCCATTTTCTGTGTCCGATAACTCCATCGATGAAAAAATTAATTCAGACAAGGCGAGCTGTACTAAAAAATGTCCTCTGATAGCTCGTGCATATGCGTGCCCGGAAAGAGCTTTATCGGACGAATTTTCTGCATATATTTCACAAAAAGCCTCCTTAAGTCCACTACCATCCATGATGAATCCAATCGCTCCGAGGAATGACATCAATAAATGAAATCCTCCAAGTCTTACTTGGATTGACGACAAATTGTAGGAATCATTATCTAAATCAATACTGGCTAAGATTTCACGAGCTTTATGGTATATCGGTTGGTCAAACGTATCTATCAATTGGCAAAAATTAAATCATCTTTCATATTGGCAAATCTTCCACCCACAGAAGGTGCAGCAGAACAACATTATCACAGGGCATATTATCAGCTTCAAACTTGGCTGGGTAACGAACTGATAGCAACAGATTGGGGCTGGAAGCAACATCAACGTGGCATTATGCCCAAATTAACAGAAAAAGAATTAATTCCGGAAATATTACTCAAAACTATTTGCTGCAGCTGTGAAACTGGATGTAACAGTTTAAAATGTGGCTGCCGAAAACATGGTTTAAAATGCACAAATTTATGCTCAAATTGTCATGGTTTTGAAAAATGCTCCAATGTGGAAGAAAAAACCTACGAGGACGTTAATGATTCAGATGAAATTGTGGATGAAGAACCAATGCAGACTGGAAATAATATTGGAGACGAAGACGGTGATGGTCTTGAAGATTTCGAAGATCTACTAGAATCGGAAATGTTTGTCGAATCTAACGATGAAGAAATGCCATCAAAGAGACAAAAACTAATGGATAAGTGATTAGAATTCAAGGTAAGGTATTTATAAACAACAAGATTAATGTATTTAAAAATTTTATAATGAATAACGTAATCAGTATAAAGTATCTAAATTCAATAGTATGATTTACATGTATTTAATGTGTATTTCACATGTATTTAATGTGTATTTATATATTATGAGATTTTCTATCACATAAATGTAATTAGAATTTAATAAATCAACTTTTTTACTGAAAAAAATTGCAGCAGTCACATTTTTTAGATGAAATCCCCTTTAAATCCTATCTTTAATAATTAGAACAACTATTTTCGCATGTTTTTTGCAATCTTTATGTTTTATGGGTTTGTAATTTTTTTTGTTAATCAATGTAACATAGAATATTACGTTTTTTGAGTTATTAAAGTGTAAATTTTAATAAATAACTCAAAATTGTACATAATGATTAAAAAAAAATTTTTCGGATTCGAGTTTTTTCGTTTCTTTGCATTTTCTGAGAACATTTACCATAGTAATGTATATTTTTTTTACACCATCAGAAAGTAGAGATTTCAACAAACAAAAAGCCTACCGAGTTTTTTAAAAAATCAGATATTTTGACGTGAGAATTTTTGATTGAAAATTAGGGTGCTTTTTCGAAATTAATTCAAAATAAGGTGAAAAAATAAATATTTTAAATAAAAAAAATTACAGTGTGTTTGGGATATAACAAGGTAAGTTTTCACCAAATTTCGTAAAAAAAATATTTTTTTTGAAAAAGATAAAAATAAAAAACCAAAAATTTGGTTATTTGAATTTTTCACATAAATTTTGAGGTTATGTGAAAAAAGTGTAAATACAAAAGTTGTAGATCTTTCTATTACCTACAACTTTGCCATTTAATTTTTTTCCATAGGACTTGTAGTTTTGCCGGAAATCGAGATAAACCGTTTTTTACCCTTAAAAACTCACCCCCTCCGACTTCCCGACCTCAGATCGCCCGTAATTTATTTTTCCTTTAATTTTTGTTATATTCTCTTCCTTTTCCAATGGGTTTCATCCTACTATAATTTTATTTTGTTTCAAAAATTATTGGCACTGGACTAATACGCAGTGCTGAGTTTTGAATAAGATCTAAACGTTTCAAAAGAGTATTACCTGCAGAACCATAAAGAGTACATCTATAGTCCAATATTGATCTTATGTAGGCTTTATAGAAAAGAAGAGCGGTTTGAACATCCGCGTCCCACCAGTTTTAGTACAGTCATCATTATGGATTTTAAGAAAAAGTAGTAGTAGTAGTAATTATTGGGGAGGCCTGGTGCCTGGCAAGTAGGCCACAAATGGGCCCTTTTTACCTACCCCCTGTCGTCCCCTCAACTGTTCATTCCTACTCGACTTTATTTTGTTCTGTCATATGTTTGGGGAGGGGACATTTGTTTAAATGTGTATGGATGTGTAACTGAGTATGTGCCTGAACTATCGGAGCCCTCAATCCTCCTTCTACTCCCAGCAACGCTCCGTGGCTTGACCTTTCCCGGCAAAAAAGGTTGGCAGCCGGTAGTGAAGCCCCCCAAGTCAAACAGCAGGGCAATATCCACTGCCACCTGGCAGTACCGTATGGCCCGAGATTTTCACTTCTACCTCTGCAAACACGATCCCAATCCAGGGTCCTGCCTCGATGCTCTGTCTAGATAAGTACAGAGGGTTTCGGACTCCCGCCCAGGCACATGTGTTGTATTTTATGTTAATGTGTGTACAAACAAGTACAAAATTCAAGAGTAAACTTATAAAATTATAGTTTTTTCTCAAATAATTCAACAAAAAAAAATTATAATAAGTGTTCTACATGTTGCCCATTTTGATTGATACACATCATTATACCTCTTTGAAATGCCGCTTCTATTGTTTTTAGAAATGCTGGTGTGATCGGTCAAAAAACAGTTGTTATTTCCTTTTTTATTTTGGACTGTAGAAGATCCAAATGGTTGGGAGATAGATATTGCTCAGCGTCTTCGAAAAATAGCTCGTCTTGATGAACATGTGGAAGCAAGAGGTCCACATCATGAAGGCAGGGTAACTGAAACAGAGGCAGAGGTAGAAGATCTAAATTAAAGCATCAGCCCTAGCGTAAACCATTTGGGAGTGTCCCATTTTTAGGTATGAAGGACATTAAGAGAAATAAACTTAGACCGTTATCAACGTGTCCAAGCTCTAGAACCGAAAGTTTATGCAAAGCGAGGATTTTGACGTGGATTTTGAGAAAGCATGCGGCAAATGAGGATAATTTAAAATTTCTTTGTTTCGCTCATGTCATGTTTTGCCAAAAACGGCGTGCTTAACTTTTATAATATGTATTTTTGAGCCAGATGAAAACCCACATGTAATAAGAACGCGCGTTCAACGACGTTTCAGCGTTCATTTATAGGCAGGAATTTGCGGTAATGAAATAATAGTGCTTACATAGTGGGATCGATATGGCACGAAAAAAGCCCCGAAACGACAGTGTTCTTTTCAATTTTTTTTTGTATATATTATGTAGTCGGACTCGCTCTATCATATGTCATGTTTACAAGCTCGAGGGGGTCTGTGTAGAGGGGAAAATTCACATGTAAAGTTAAGAAAAATCAGTTTTTCGGATACAACTCGCTTAGTTTGATTCGGATCGAAAAATGTGCAAAGTGATAAAGTGAAGGGCTCGCGAATGTGCGTAAACTGAATTTTGATTCGTCGAAATCTGTCCAGCGGTTCTCCAGATATTGCGATTTGAAGGTACGGATTTGTACACGGACTTTTCGCCGAGGCGGGAACGTGCCGAGAGCCGAGTTCGCGTTTTTTGCGAGGTAAAAAAATTCTGAAAGAGAATTGACTGCTGTTGAAAATGAGCCCGGCGCAAAGTCCCTAACCCTTTCCTAAAAACTTTACGCTCTCCTCCCTCACCTCTTAATCATCCGATCGCAATCGGGCCGAGCTCAAATCAACGAGAAAAAAATGCGCATCACATGGCAAAAAAATTATTTCCTAGCGAAAAATGACTTAAAAAAAAACAAAAAAAATCGGTTTTTTTCTCCGGCATTTTGTTATTTATGGCGAAAATTTTTAAAAAATGACAAGTCAAAATAGACATATTAGTACGTAATTTCACGTTTGCTGCGCGAGTTGCGGAAAAAATTGCAGAAGTTACAGCAGTTTTAATTTCATTCACGTTTTTCCCTACCTCCCTCCCTCCCTAATAAACCTAGTAACTTGAAATTTGGACACAGTACTTCGATCCTGACTGTCTATCAGGGTGAGGGGGAAAAAAGTCGCCTAATCGCTTTCTACCCCGAAAAAAATACGAACACGGCTCTCGGCACGTTCCCGCCGCAGCGAAAAATCCATGTACAAATCCGTACGTTCAAGTCGCAATATCTGGAGAACCGCTCGACCGATATCGACGAATCAAAATTCAGTTTACGCATATTCGCGAGCTCTTCATTTTATTCTTTTACACATTTTTCGATTCGAATCAAACTAAGCGAGTTATGTCCGAAAAACTGATTTTTTGTAACTTTATATGTAAATTTACCTCCCTACACAGCTCCCCCCCTCGAGCTTGCAAACATGACCAGATGATAGAGGGAGTCCGACTACATAATATACACAAAAGAAAATTCGAAAAAAAACTGTTGTTTCGAAACCCAGATCAATCCCACTAACAGAATTGTCCCCTAGATTAATTGGTGAAGATTACATTGCCAAATTTTTTGTATATTTGGTGGCACTCAGATGAATGTGGTACATGCACGATGGTGCACTAGTTTATTTTAGCCTGGAGGTTCGAAATTTTTTAAATATTGAGTTTCCTCAATGACGGGATGGACGTGATGGACTCGTCTCATGGTCTACTACGTTACCTGATTAGATCCGATGGATTTCTATTTTTGGGGACATCTTAAATTTATTGTTTACTGTGACCGGCCACATATTTTAATATGCATAAAAATCATACTGAGATATTCTAATAACCAAACTCATAACATATCGAGAAAAAAAAAATCATAGACTAAGTTTTGCTATTTGTTTTTTTTTTTGTTAAATTGGTAACAGTTGCATAGGTATTTTGTTTGTCTGGTCGCTCCCTATTAGAAGTTTTCTTTATGACAGCAAATTAATTACACCCTGTATACGACTAAATTATAATTTCACTAAGAAATTAATGACCCCCAACCGGCACCTCCGTCAAAACATAGACTACAAAAGGTTTCTCGTCTGATCAGAGACTTATAACGTCCACTGTTTTCCGTACAAATGGTACGATATTAGTTTCGGTGACAGTGAAATGCCGTTAGGTTATACCTCGGAACCCAGCTCCAGTGAATGAATTTATGTAAATTGGTTCTATACGTTATAAATGATTAAAATATGATTAAAAAGCAGAAAATAATTTTTTTTAAACTTGCTTTTCTTAAAGTCATACTAAAAAGTAAAAAAATAATTGCAAGAAAAGAAAGGCGTGCACATCATGCGTACAATCATATAAAGCAAAGCAAAGCGTGCGCACTTTGTATGATTGTACGCATGATGCGCAGGCCTTGCTTTAATTGCAATTATTTTTTACTTTTTAGTCCGACTTTAAGAAAAGCAAGTTTCCAAAAAAAAATTTTCGTTTCAAAATTTGTTATCACACTTTTAGGCCAAATAACAGTCTGACATAGCGATGCTGGAAATATTACATACTAATAATCTGTTTATTGCAGTAAAGCATAGAAATGACTGTTTATATTAAACATAATTTTTATGCAATTCTGGAGCCGGCCGTGCAGGCCTCATTTATGTATCATTGTAAATTTTGTGTTTGTTTGTAGTTAGTTGTTCTCATAACCCATCTGTTGCTTGCCAGTGAAACCTTGTAGTAATCAACATGACGTCACCTGGTACCTCACCGGGTGAGGGTGGTATAGGCCGACGTCAGAAGCGCATGGGACCTGCCCCTTTCGCCTCCTTCGAGGACCTCTCAGATGAGGTGAGATCCCGTGTACGTATCACCCCAATTTAGTTTAGTCCCCTCACTAGATTATAGATAAGTAGGTAAAAGTCCAAAATCATTATATATAAAGTTGCTCAGCCCATTGGAAGTGCTTCTTTTTTCTCTAAATGCACAGGTCAGTTTGTATGCACCCAAGTTTTCGTTTTTCTTTTTAATATCGATTTACTGCATTTTATTTTTAAAGAAAAATATTTGTGTGGAACATTTCAAAAAAATAAAAAAATTATTTAAATTTATTTAAAATATGATTGATTTCATTGTTTAAAAATAACTCACGACTTGCTTAAAGAGGATCATCTGAAAGTGCTATTATATGGCCGAACATTATCAGGCATTAGGTTGATTGAGATACACCACTAGCTTTTCTGAATTTTGGATGCGATAATTCACATCTATGGAAAACTCTTGACTGTTAATGTTAGTAATTTATTGTTTTAACACGTTATTTAATCGTAAATTAGAATAAATGTTACATTATTTGAAGCTCTTTTCTGAAAAATCTTATTATGGCCAATCCAACTCAAATAGAAATAATATGAACATTAAAGAACTAAATAATGTCGAAAAATTCATTACTCGACATAGGCACGACTTTAAAAAATAACAATAAAATGAAATGCATTAAATATAAAATTGACCTGCACTGCAAACATATATAATAAAAATAAGAAGTAGCAACATTTAGCTAATGTTTTCTTATGCAGAGTAATGTAACTGCGAAAAAGACAATTTTGAATAGCACACACAAACGGTGGCTCATATCGGCACACATTTGTGACTACAATCGTTCCATCATAGGCTTATTTTAACCTTGAATAAGATGGCCAAACTAATATCATGTTGATAAATAAATTCTAGTTGGCTTTATTACTTTGAATTACTTTATATAATGATTTTGGATTTATGTATTTATATTCGTAATGTTCATGAAGCATGAAAACACATTATGAACGTTTGTTGGCATATCATGGAAGTAATTTTTCGTGTTCTTGTAAGATTCTTTGTATGTGAAAAAAAGATTTCTTAAATCTCTTGCTTAAATTTCCCTTTATGATTCTTGTTCATGCTTTTCTCCTTTAAGAGTTTCTTTTTAGAACCATAGCCAGTTCCAATATTTTTATATAACGTAATAATTCACCTGCCTATTAAAAAATATACAGAATTAATGAAATATCGAAGAACTGAGTAGAGGTTAAGATTATAAGTAATATAAATACAGGAGGTATGTTGATGTACAGGGTGGGCCATAGTTCAGGGGTATAGACTCTTTGGGCCAAAATGTGAGGATATAACTAAATATGCTTTAGTAAAATGTTGCTGTGGAAAAAGATACAGGGCGTCAAATTTCAAATTATTTTTTCGTTTCTTTGCAATAACTGAACAGCCGTTTGACTGATCTTCGACACATTTGCTAGAGGAACTTTTTTTATTCTAAGAAACGATAATTTAGGTATTACATCACGTTAGATCATAGAGGGCGCCGCAGGACCTCTATCTGATGATGAATTTTTTAAATATTTTTTTGACGAAACGTTGTGGTACTTCTGACCAGAAAACTTGATGAAGGAGTCATTTTCACGCATAAAAGGTATGCTTGGTAGAACTTGATAACTCCAACCGTTTTTGAGGAAAGTGCCGTTGAACATTTCAATAATTTTTTGAAAGACAAATTCAAATTTAATGAAACAAAGTGTATTTATGGAAAAAGGTACAAAACGTAAGGAAAATAAAACCGTAATAACAGCGTAAACTCTTTCTCACTTTCTTATGAATTAATGGATTATTTTCATGGTATTGAGATCAATACATAAATCAAAAGATTGTCTAAAAATAAGAATCTAATTTTATTAGAACACCAACTAATAACGTAAAAGTTGACTTAATGACATTATAAACTTTCCCCCCATGCAAAAACCTCATTGCTGCAACTTAGAGAAAATGTTCGATATGATCTCCACCTACTTCTTTCTATGCCTTTTCTAATTCTATTCATAAAAATTTTCTTAAATTGAAAACTACATTTTCCTGTCCGCTAATAAAATTCGCTGCGTTTTGTATTTTGTCCCACAGTTCTTCTCTTGAATTGATAGTATTTGCATAGACTAAGGACTTCATATGTCCCCACACATAATAATCCAAAGGATTATAATCAGGACTCCTTGGTGGCCAAGCAAACTCACTTCCTCGACCGATACATCTGCGTGGGAAAGTCTCATCAAGATAATTCATTACTTCAATGGAGAAATGAGGAGGAGCTCCATCTTGCATGAACCACATTCTGTTCCGTATGTCTAGCATGAAAGTATATAATATCAGCAAGAGCACTTTGAAGAAAAAACAGATAAGACTGTCCATTTAAATTTGGAGGAAGGACAAATGGTCCTCGCCGATGATACCATAGCAATCGTTTATCTTAAATTCTTGCTGAAAATGTCTTTATTTAACGGTATGAGGGTTTCTTACTGCCCAGTAATGGGTATTTCTCCAATTAAAAACTCCTCGGCGAGTAAAAGTTGCTTTGTCGGTAAATAAAGTGTTCTTAACAAAATTTCGATCCCTGTTGTGTTTATTTAGAACAAATTGACAAAATTGTAGCCTTTGTGGAAGATCCCTTCGAAGTAAGTTTTGTGCAGGAGTGAGATGATATGGGTACAAGCGTTCTTTACATAAGGCTCTTAGGACAGATTGTTCACTCACCCCTGTTGCCGCTGCTAAACTACTTCAGTTGACTTGAGGATCTTCATCCACACGAACTAAAATTTCTAGTTCTTGATCTGGAGTAATTCGTTTCGGTCGCCTTACATTGTTTTTATGGCGAAATGAAACCGTTTCTCCCAATCGACGAAACAGATCTTTGAAAATCTTATGGACTGGCTGTATTCTATTTGGATATTGCAATGGGTGCATCACGTCCGCTAAAATTATTTTATGCGTAAACATATATCATATCCCTCATTTCCTTATTTGAAAAATTATTATGTCTAGGCATTGTAAATAAAGAAGTTAAAGAAGTTAGCTCAAGGAACACAAGAACAAAATAAAATAATTAAATAATAATAATAGTACTTTATACTGCAAAAAGAATATTACAGGAAGCGTCAAAATACAGTAATATAAATAACAATACAACTTATTGTATTTTGTCACGACACATACACGCACATAAGTATATATAAACACAAATATATAATATATATATATATATATATATATATATATATATATATATATATATATATATATAATAAGTAGCAAATGAACAATCAGTAAAGTGTCAATGTTCTAGAAACTCTGTAAGAGAGTAAAACACTCCTGTGGTCAACAAGTTTTTTATCCAACTGGAGGACGCCTTAAAATTTTTATTTATTATCTCGAGAGGAATTTTATTATACAATTTTGGACCCCAGTAGTCCACTCCCTGCTGAGTTATATTCAGTCGGTGATGCGGAATTTGTAGCTGTTCCCTGTTTCTTGTATTATAGTGATGATTTTCAAGATTTGGACTAAATTTATTTTTATTTGAATGCACATACTTAAGGCAACTGAGTAACTTGGCATAGTGAGAATACCTTGTTCTTTGAAGGCATCTCTGCAGCTCTCTCTATAATTCATGCCACATAATGTTCTGATGGCTTTCTTTTGTAGAATGAAGACTTTCTGAGCGTCAGATGATGTTCCCCATAGTAGTATTCCATATGCTGCGACGCTATGAAAATTTGAGTAATATGCTTTTTTTTGCGGATTGGTTGGTGGATACGTTTTTTAGTATTCTAATGGTGTAAATAGCTGCGGCAAGTTTTTTGCAGAGCTCTTCAATATGGCCTTTCCAATTTAATTTACTGTCTAATGTTAAGCCTAAGAATTTCAACGACAACCTCTCTGTTTCCCTTTTTGTAGATACAATTATACTTTGCGTTTTTTCTCTGTTTAAAGCCAATGAGTTCGCCATGAGCCAGATATTTGCTTCGTGCAATATATTTTGTGATAGGGTTGTTAACTCTGTTTTATTTTTCCCTTTTGTTATGAATGTTGTATCATCGGCATATAAACAAGCCCCATAACTCTTAACATTAGAGAGTAAGTCGTTGATATATATTATAAATAGTACTGGCCCCAACACAGAGCCTTGTGGCACACCTCGGGTTAGTAGCATTGGGTTTGATCTTTTATCATTCCGCCATACTGTTTGATATCGATCTGATAAATATGATTAGAACAATTTATGTGGAGTTCTTCTCACGCCATAATAGTGTAGTTTACTAAGTAAAACTTTATGGTCAACCGTATCAAAAGCTTTACTTAAGTCACAGCAGATTATTTCTGTTTCTTCTTGTCTGTCGAGAGCCTCTGTTATTTTTCTACTGCTTCTAACAGAGCAGTGGTAGTTGATTTCCCTTTACGATACCCATGTTGACTGCTATGTAATATATTAAATTTCTCAAAAAATGTTATCAGTCTTTTTTTTTTAAATAATTTCAAATATTTTAAAATGACTGGAACGGGGGCGAGCGTAGGTGCGTCTTTACTATGTACATACTTCGGTATGCGATATAAAGCAACGACAGGCGCGGTTAGTACTTGGATTGGTGACCATTCCAACGGAAACCGCGTTCTCGCCTCACACATCTTCCAGCGGCTTGTATATCAGTGTATGCGCGGAAGCTGTACGACCTTAGGCGAGGGTTGTATAGGAGATATACCATCCTTCGGAGGGGATGTAAAGCCGTCGGTCCCTTGTCTATTAAATGTTAGGCAAGTAAAAGATCCCTACTCTTCTTAAGGGAAGAGGTTCGGCAAAATTCCTGGTTGGGGGTAGCTCGTCTACAGGCGTCGGTGTTAGGCCTCAGTAGCGGAAATAGGCCGACGTTAAATAAATGTAAAAAAAAAAAAAAAAAAAAAAAAAATGACTGGTAGGATAGAGATAGGTCTATAATTATTGATGTTATTGATGTCACCTTTCTTATATATCGGAATAATTTTCGCATGTTTTAAATCATTGGGAAATATTCCCTCTTGAATACACTTATTTATTATTATTGTAATTGGTGTTACCAGAGCATCTCCAATTTTCTTTAAAATGTAAGTTGATATACCATGTATATCCTCTGTTTTTTAAGTCTTGATGTTCTGTATAACACTTCTAATCTCGTTTTCATCCACTTCTTCCAAATATATAGACCTAGAGTTGGATATTATTTGATTTCCTAATAGCTCATCAGGTTGTTTGGATGGTTTTAATTGGGCAGCAATGTTTAATCCGATATTTGCAAAAAAGTTACTAATATTTTCAGCTGTTAGAGTTGTTTGCTCCTGGTTGTTATCACAGTTTTGATTTTTTCTGGTTTCTGACTTAATTATTGTCCAAATTGCTTTAGATTTATTTTCACAATCAGCTATAAAATTTTGATTTGCTACCTTTTTTTGTTCATTGATTAAATGACGTAAATGACAGAACTAAAACGTAACCAAAACACACTTTTCAATAAATACACTTTGTTTAATTAAATTTGAATTTGTCTTTCAAAAAATTATTGAAATGTTTAACTTTAAAGTTAACGGCACTTTCCTCGAAAACGGTTGGAGTTATCTAGTTCTACCAAGTGTGCCTTTTGTAAGTGGAAATGACGCTCTGATCAGATTTTCTGGTCAGAAGTATCACAACGTTTCGTCAAAAAAAATGTGAAAAAATGTCATCATCAGATACAGGTTCTGCGGTGCCCCCTATGATCTAACGTGATGTAATACATAAATTATCGTTTCTTAGAATAAAAAAAGTTCCTCTAGCAAATTTGGAGAAGATCAGTCAAGAGGCTGTTGAGTTATTGCAAAAAAAACGAAAAAATAATTTGAACTTTTACACCCTGTATCTTTTTCCACAGTAACATTTTACTAAAGCATATTTGCTTATATCCTCATATTTTGACTCAAAGAATCTACCCCTTAACCTATTATTAATGATCCACCCTGCTTAGTTTGGCAACTTGTAATTTTAGAATTGACTAGGCAGACAAATTTCAAAATAAATTTGTTATTTTATACGAAGAACATTTTACTGTTCTCTAACAAAAGAGCATCTACTTATAGTCCGGGAACTAGCGACATTTTTTGATGACCAAAAGCGCAAGAGCTGGAATTCATTTCTACGCTTTATTCTACATTCCACATAAGGGAAGGCACCATCAGCTTGCGCGCCTACGAGGGGTTTAGCTGCAGCAGGATACCACATACGTAAAATAATTATAAAAAAACCAATACAAGAAAAGCAGAGATGTTCATGATGTTGAAAAGTAACTAAAACACATAATCAGCTGACTTTAAAGTGGGGGATTATGCTTCAGCTTGCCATGTAAACATGTAAAAGATATGTACTGAGTAAACTGATATACCACGAAAGCTGAAATTTGGTACAGTAATAGCTAATTTAATTAATATTAAATAATCCCCCACTCTAAAGTCAGCTGATTACCAAATTTCGGCGTTTGTGGTATATCAGTTTACCCAACGCATATTTTTCATATGTTCACATCGAAAGCTGAAGCATAATCCCCCACTCTAAAGTCAGCTGATTATATTTTTTAGTAACTTTTCAATAACAAGAACATGTCGAACAAGTCTCAGCTTTTGCTGTATTAGTTTTTTTATAATTATTTTACGTGTGTAGGAGACTACTGCGGCTATGTCACCCAGAACCGTGCAAGCTGATGGTCGATTCCCTTACATGGAATGCCAAATGAAGCATAGAAAAAAAATTTGCTTTTGTGAAATGACTAATTATAAACGGTTGCTGGCTCTTGGGCTATTATTTTAGTAAAATTAAAATAATAGTATCTCTATTTAAATTAAATATTTCGCTTGTAAATTTAAAATTGTGCCTATACTAATATCTAAAGTAGCATCTATCTCTTGTAAATATGAAATTAAATGTTTAATTAGAACAGAAGATATTTCTTCATATCGGAGAAGAAAATGAAATAGTTTAACAAGAATTGATGTGTTTCAAGAGAAGGGAATTGTGTACCTAAAACTTTTAAAACTGGCATTATTAAAATTAATTTCTCAAAATTTAAATATATTCAGAGTATACTCAGGATAACATATCGGCTTCAAATAACATTAAAGAGTAACGTACCTATGCTAATTATATGAGAAACGTTGCCCAATAAAACACTCTTTGGAAACATTTTTGGCAACACAAAGAAATTTAACAGAAAAAACATTATCTACTGAAGCAATTTTTCCAGAATAAATAATTAATGTGGAATTTTAAATAATATAATAGTATCAAATCTATTACAAATACACACGAAAATTGACGGCAACAAACTTTTTTGTAGAATATAACAACATCTATAAATGCCCAGAACGTTAAAGCTTATCCGAATATGAATTTATAATTCTGGATATGAAACAGAAACAGTATTTAGACCAATCAGCACGCATTCATGATCTGATTCCGCTAGATTTTTGTCTTTAGGATTTGGGTCTTGGGCTATCACTTGTACCAAAATACAAATTATATCTACAAGGAAAATTCTTTGAATAATGAAGATATAAAAGTCTGGATTCGAGAGTAGCAATATATACACAAAGAGAACACAAAAAATTTGCAAACTGCATAGACTATAGTATATTGAATATAATGGTGGGAATTTTGAGCAGGACCTTTAATTTTCAATAATGATAGTTTTTAAGTAAAGCTAATTGTTATTTCTATTAGTAGATACCTATTTTCTACTTGATTTTAATTTTATTAATTTAAGACATTTATAAAATTTAAATTTTCATAGTTTACATATAAAATAATATTTCCGTCCTGTTCTGATATAATAGTTCTTAGTGCATGTGCTCTATCCTTTTTTGCCTTTTATTACTAAAAGTTATAATGGCGTATTTACTTTCAACAGATTCAGCAACGGTAGTTCTATACAGTACAGGCGTATAGGGAAATCTTATACACTTATGTGCTAGTGCAATATGGATTAGAATCACGAACTGATATGAAATGGAGCGTGGGGCATAGGCATGACAGCTGGTCGATCCGCTGCGTTAGTAATGTAAATGTATTTGAAGCGAAACGTGTAGGTGACCGGTCGTCAAATAACGAATTTACTAATTGCCACTTGTCATCCCAAAATATTAATTTGTTCAAATTAATTATGGTGCCCAACAAAAAATAAACAAAATGATCTTTCTCAAAATAAGTGGGAGTTGGTCGATTTTTGTACGGTACAATAAATAAGTTTATTGTATCACTCGGTGACTGCCCACCATAGTACCATTTAATTATTTGTACTTTCTCTTCTCTTAAATAAATATCAATTTTAACAGGTTAATATTATTTTGAGAGTTTAGCAAGGTTACCTGTGACCCAAGCCCAATGGACTCCTAGTAAATAATGAATAAATCCATAACATCGACAATCAGAGCAGCGCCAGCGTACAGCGCATTGGATCGCCCCACCCCAATCACACTCCATTAGTGATGTCCTCACCCGTATTGTATATGTACATATGTGTATAGGATATAAGAAAGAACATATATTAAACAAAAACCACTTACGTGATAGCGAGACAGATGATTGTTAATATAGCTAAAAGTAGTAGTGGAGCACGGAAATCAGAACAGGTTGGAAATATTTTAGATAATTATAACTGCCTTAGTAAAATTTTTACTTTAACTTGGATTAAACTTTCACAAAAAATCTGGGGTTAAAATATATTTAACAGTTTTCGAATTATTTCTGTTTTGATATATAAGCATTTTAAATTATTTTTCGAAAAGAAAAAGGAAGAAGGTTAAAAATTGTTCCAAATATTATATTTTTGTTTCGAATATCAAATTAGGAAGACTGTTAATTCAATGATTTACTTTTTAAGAAATTTACCAAGAGACACGTAGGTGCACTTTATAAATAAACATTTTTAAGTTGCTAATTTTACGTCTTTTTTTATAGCTGGAGAGTCCCGAAGACAAAAACGTGGCAGGTTCTGTAGTCAGATTGCCAGGGATACGAGAAGACATAACACCCACTACTCCAGCAATTGTCGAAAGAGCACCGTCGCCGGCATTTGCCTATTCGGGAATTAGTTTGGTAGGAGCCATCAACACGTATCATTCACCAACGAATCCGGTAATGTCGTCTTTATCTCTGCACATCAAATCAAGCATAAAGCCCACATGCACACCGAGGATAGACATTTCCAGAGCGAGCAGTTCTTCACATCACGATAGCCGGGACAGCAGTCCGGAGAGAGAAATATTTGACTCCCGTGATCCGAATAGTGCCAAACTTGGACTGGGTTTTAAGGAGGATGGAGCGTTAGATTTGAGGTCTTCCACTGAAGAACTGGATTTTCAAGATGTACAAGAAAGAAAAAAGTGCAAAACTAGACCACAATCGCCGGCTACGCAAGAAGACTCATCCCACATTAGAAAAGATTCACAATGCTCAGATATAATTTTGTTATCTATCTCAGGTAGAACATCAAGGTTATCGAGTATCGGTAGCCAGGGTTCTGGTCAGAGTCGTTTATCCAATGCTAGTCATTTGTCTGTGATGTCAGGTCAATCTGCTCTATCGCGATCATCATCTCCACATAAGATGGTATTGGAGACTTCCTTTTGTGGTACTAAGCCCCCTGAAACAGCTAAAACAGACGTAGAACAACCAGGGACCAAAGTTGAGTCAGAGGTAATGGAAAAAGTACTACTATCAAGAAAGCATGATCCTACTGCAGCCATTTTAGCTGAAGGCATAACTGTTGACACAACTGAACTGAAAATGTCTAAAATACCTCCGGAGAAGCCTGTGCGGAAAACTGATCCTCGTGTTGAAAATGTTAAAAGTGATATTACAATAAAAGTAGATAAACCAGTTAGCGAAAGCAATAATACAGTAAAAATACCAAAAAGATTCGTGTCTGAAAGTGGAGTGGAATATTTTTATATCCCTTTAAAAGGACCTTTACCTGTTGATACTACTACTAATACTACATCTACAACTCCTACCTCTGCGAAGCCAAAACTTCGCGAAGTCAAATCAGCCAACTTTCAGTCAAGAACCCCAGCAAGTAGTAAAGCTACCGATAACAAACAGAAATCTAAATCGGCTACCCCATCCCCGGTAATTCACAAAAGAACGGAAGAGCCCAAATATATAAGAATTAAGCTTAAACCAGATACATGTTATGATGATGATTCAACGCTACAAGAAATTCGCAAACCAGACACATTGGAATTGGATAAAATTCAAAGTAAAAGTACTGACCAAAACTTTGAAAAACAAAGTGTCCGTTCAGATATTTCTTACTTAACTAGGACGGATCTAGCTAAATGTTCCTCTGTTACTCCAAACGGTAGCCCCAATCTACCCAGGGATAGTGGAATTGCAGATAGCAATATTGAAAGTATAACGCCTTCACCATCAGTATCAAGGAGAAGTTCCTTCGCGTCCTTATTTAAAAGTAAAGAAGCTATAATAAGTCCAGAATCGCCGTCTGTTCCCGGCCATAAAAGGAAAAATACTTTTACTGGTATAATGAGAGAAGCTAGTGATAACATGCGGACTAGAAGTAGAAGTAGATCGAAAAGTAGAGATGGAGATAGTCATAAGTCTTCTCTATCTACGGCCCCCTCTTCGACGGAGAGTATAGATAGTAAGTCAAAACACAAATCGGTGCTATCTTTGTTTAAATCTAAGAAAGATAAAATTAAGTCTGAATCCGAACATAGTTCACAAGAAACACTACCTAGTATAGAGGGTATAGGAAAAGTAGAATTTAAATTTAACGAACCTGGTGTAACCAGGGTAAAGACGCATTACGAAAATCCCCTAGAGTCTGCTAGTATTCGCATACCGCTGCATTCGCCGACTTTCTATGAAGACAGAAGCATTTGCCAAGATTGGAAAACTTCTAGTCAAGATTCTCAGGAAACAGTCATTGAAGCAACTTGTAAAAACGTAAATGTTACAGTAGAACCTATACCAAAACGCGAGGAAACTCATGCGAATAAAAATAGTATTGTCAATAAATCTACTAGCAGGCAGAGTAGTACAAGTAGCGAAAATGTGGTATTTTCAACGAAATTAGGTAACGACAATGAGGTATTCACCACGAAATTACCAAAACAGCTGCCAAAGGAGCCAGAAGTTAAAACTATTGAAATAAACGGTATCGATGATAAAACAGATTTACCTAAAAAGAAACCCGTCATTTCCGCGCCACTTAGAGAAATAGAAGACTTAAAAAAAGAAAATAGTGTTAATAACGAAAGTATACAGGTATTAAGTAAAAAGTTATCATCAGAATCTAAAAATATCGTTAGTAACAAGGAGATAGAATGCAAAAAAAATGAAAATGAACATTTTAAAGAGAAACGAATATCCCAAATTTCCACAGGCGCACTAAGTAGTGTTAGTTCAATAATTAGCTCAAATGCCGATGAGGATCGCAATTCATCTGAATCGGAAAGGGACTCTGAGGATTTGCCTAGAAATAAAAAAGAGCGCGATCTTAAACTCGACCTGGATATATCGGAACCGGAAAGAAAAGCCATTGTATTACAGGACTCATTTGAAGACGAGCTACCTTACATACCCACCACACTGCCATTGGAAAGGTCAGCAGCTTTACCGATAGTCCCCATTAAGCAACGATCAAATTTTGAAATTAAGACTTGTCCCATAGACAGGCCGAGATCGACTACGCCAATCAATCCCAGTTGTTTAGAGGAATATTGCGAAGAAGTCATGGGTAGCTTCAATATAGAAAGCGTAACAAAGACAATAGAAAAACTAAAAATTTCCTTGCCCAGAAATGAGTCGTTCGATAAAACGAATAAAGTCAAGTCGCCAAGAAAAAAAGAATCAAACACAAATTGGCTTGAGTTTGCGGAAAAAGGGATAACTCGGTCGACACCAACACAGGCAAGTGATACACCACCCCCTTTGCCTCCCAAAGGACTACAGAAGGCTTGGATAAACTTTGAAGATATTCCTGAGAAAAGGAAAGCTCCTAAAAGGATACAAACCATTCCTTCGCGCAGCTATATCGAGGTTCCTGAAAGTGTTTTACAAGAAAGCGTAGTATACAACTATGTAAATCCCGATGAATGTAAATGCGAATGTCATGAAATTAATGCTAAAGAGAGGGAACGACGGAACAAGGAAGCTCACATGCCAGTCCAAGAAGATGAGCTTCCGTTGTTAGAAGATGACGTTCATGAGGAAGAGAAAGTTGGACCCGATTGTACTGATAGAATTAGACTTGATGTTGCTGTATCTGACTGTAGGAGTATAATTAGGTAAGCCAGTAATATCTACTTTTACAAAATTAACCAATATATGGTGAATTGTAATCCGTACCTAGAATTTATATCTATATAGTAACTAGCTATATTCTCTAAGAAAAAAAATACCATGTGTATTATATTTCGGTTTACTTTTTATAATTCAATAGTAAATGCATCAAGGAAACTTTTCTACATGGTACTTACTTACTATTTTGTAGGGAATGGATGTCACTCCTTTTCAAAGGGTGACAACCAAAAGAAAACTTTAAAAATTGAAAAAGAAAAAATTTAAATTTTTGGAAAGAAAAATGACCTGTATAATGTTTCATATAAATTGATAGTTTTTGACTTATAACGACATGAAAATAGCGATTTGAGCGTGAGAAAATAGGTATTTCAAAACAGTTTTTGTCGAATAACTCGAAGTGTATTACATTTCTAAGGAGTAAAAAGAAAGTTTATAAACTGGGAATTAATTTAGATTTATTTTATTTCTGTAGGATCAGCTGCTTTGGAAATATGGAAATTTATAAATGGTATCCTAACCTTTATATAATAAGATATAAATTTAGTTTAAGTGTTAAATATCTCAGAAACTATGACATGTATTTAAGAAATGCTAAGAACCAAAATTAAGAAAGGTTTCAAATGATTTTTTATTTGCTTATTTGGAGAAAAAAACAAAGAAATTATGTCGGAAACAATGCACGCCCTCACATTTTTTCCACAAAAATATCGCCATTTCTTTTTCTCTAATTAATTAATAATTAAAAAAGAACTCTCAAATACTGTTTTCGTTAATATACCGGGTGTAATAGGATCATGTTATACCCCCTTTTCTCCTTTAGTTTTGAAGATAATTGATTGAAATTTAGGATATACTACATACATAATAAGCTGCACTTTTTGATATCAATTGATTTTTCACTTCCGGTTTTGCCGGAAGTGACACTAACTTTCGAGTTTTAAATGGAACACCCTGTATATTATTGCATTTTTGGATTCTGCATGTCAAACATCAATTTTTTTATAATATAATTTTTAATTTTCCATTTAAGTGTGCCATGACTGTTCCGATTTATTCTAAATGACCCGTGTAATGCTAAATTACGTGATTTATGAGCAAATGAAGTTCACCAAAATTGTTTTTGGGACAAAACTCAATTTTTTTCAAATGGAACCATATCGGTAACGTAGAACTATTTATTAGTACTATTAATAAGGAATTATGTCGTATTAAAATGGCGGTAAATACAAACAAAATTACAGCTAAAAGAAAATAAGAAAATACAACTTTGTTCTAATTGAATGTTAAGAAGTAACTAAAGCGGCTTTGAAAATAATGAAATATTTAGCTTGTCACATTTGTTGGTTTAACGGTGTTTTTAATGTGTCTTTAAAAATTGTTCAAAATTCTTGTTAATTGTGTTCAAAATGCCGCAAATTTATACAAGAGATGAAAAAGTGGACATATCAATCATTTATGGGGAATGTAAAAGAAATGCAGTTGCGGCTACCGATCTTTATGCCCAACGATATCCTGATAGACAATGTCCAGCAAAAAATTATTTTAAACGTGTTGAAAACCAATTCCGAAGAGAGCCCAACAATGATCCCGAAGAAAACTTTATTATTGACGAAGGAACGGAAATTAATGTTTTGGCTCGAACAGAAGTTAATAAGACTGTTTCTTTAAGGCAAGTTGGGTTTGAATTGGACATCAGTCACCAAACAGTATGCCGAATTTTGCACAAATACCACTATAAATCTTTTAAATACCAATCGCAGCAGCATGTGTACAAAAGTGATTACGAACGTAGGACGGACTATTGCAATTGGATTTTGTATAATAACGTTCAGCCAAACAATGATTTTTTGAAACTGATTTTATTTTCGGACGAGCCTAGGTTTACAAAGTTGGGATTATTTAACCGATAAAATACAAAATATTGGTCACAAGAAAATCAAAATTTATTACGAGAGGGTAACTTTCAAGTGCGGTTCGGTTTCAATGTTTGGCTTGGAATAATCGGTGGTAGAATCATTGGTCCAGTAATATTTGAAGGACCTCTGAATAGTGCCAGATAATTGAGATGCCTGGAAAATGAGATTGAGGACATTTTAGATGAATTACCTTTAGATTTAGGACAGGGAATGTATTTCCAGCAAAATGGCGCTCCTCTCCATAATTGAAGAATAGTAATTGATTATCTTCAACGGAGATTCGGAGAAAACGTAATTTCGATGAATGGTCCTGTGAGGTGGCCTCCAAGGTCACCTGATTTAACGCCCCTTGATTATTTTGTTTGGGGTTATTTAAAAAATATTGTGTATGCAATCGCCGTTACAACCCGTGAAGACCTGGAGCTACGAGTAAGACGAGCAGTTAAAAGCATAACGGCCCAGTAATTGGCGACCGTTCTTCGAGAAACAGCTATGCGAGTTCAGAAGTGTATTGACGTTAATGGACAGCATTTTGAACAACTGTTGTAATGTTTTTTGTATTCCAAAACCACCTTATGTGTAACAACGTAATTAGAATAAAATTGTATTTTCCTATTTTCTTTTAGCTGTAATTTTATTTGTATTTATCGCACATTTTAATACGACATATGAATAAATTCCTTATTAATAGTACTAATAAATGGTACACAGTACCGATATGGTTCCATTTGAAAAAATTGACTTTTGCCCCAAAAACAATTTTGGTGAATTTTATTTGCTCATAAATCACGTAACTTGGTGTTATAACGGGATTTCGATTTTTGTAGCATTACATGGGTCATTTAGAATAAATCGGAACCATCATGGCACACTTAAATGGAAAACTAAAAATTATATTATTAAAAAAAATTGAAGTTTGAAATATCACTTATTTGGCATCGTTGGATTCAGGAAATTATGCAGAAATAGGGTTTTCCCACTAATTTTATTTTAACAGTTTGTGTCGTGGAAATGACATAATAAAACATTTTATTAATTTACAACAATTTACTTTTCTAATAAGAATTATTTCTAAGAAAATATCGTTAAAACAATTTGCTGCTTTTTAAAACGGGCATTTTTACGCGCCAGAATTACGTATCTACCCGGAAAACCAATGAGATTATGGATATAATTAGTTTGTAATAGATTCTAACTGTGTGTTAAAGAAAGCTTTCCTCTTTTTAAATTTGTAATGCTTGTACTGTGATTGGTCTAAAGCAGTGGACGTGTAAATATTGGCCAATCAGAATCCCGATAAATGCCGCACAGGTTATTCGTGAAAGCGTCGGACGTTAATATTTTGTACTGTAGTTTAGGTTTAACCTTCACCGACATTACACATCAGATGACTAACCTAAAACGTTAAATTTGTATTTTTATGTTTGTATTGTTTGGAGTGAAAATATTATTTTATCAGCTTCTGGTTTTTTTTTTTTTTTTTTTTTTTTTTATACATTTATTTAACGTCGGCCTATTTCCGCTACTGAGGCCTAACACCGACGCCTGTAGACGAGCTACCCCCAACCAGGAATTTTGCCGAACCTCTTCCCTTAAGAAGAGTAGGGATCTTTTACTTGCCTAACATTTAATAGACAAGGGACCGACGGCTTTACATCCCCTCCGAAGGATGGTATATCTCCTATACAACCCTCGCCTAAGGTTGTATAGCTTCCGCGCATACACTGATATACAAGCCGCTGGAAGATGTGTGAGGCGAGGACGCGGTCTTCGTTGGAACGGTCACCAATCCAACTACTAACCACGCCTAACGTTGCTTTACATCGCATATCGAAGTATGTACATAGTAAAGACGCACCTACGCTCGCCCCCCAGCTTCTGGTTTATGTTTTATTAATTCTACAATCAAAATGGAATCAAGTGGAAGAGGGATATGTTAAAGGTGCCGCTGATAATTTACCTAAAATAGAAAAGTGCTGAGTGCTGTCAATAAATAGAGGTTATGTTATGTTAACAGAGACCAAGATTAATAAACAATCTTGAACAGAGACAACCTCTGTGATTGGATTTCAGGGTGTTGACGTCACAACGCGGCTGTTTAAAATGAACCCAATATTTTTCAAACTTCAAGTTTTTTTTTTGTTACTATTAGTAAAATTAATAAGATAATAAATATGCCAGAAATCATTTTTTTACGTGAGTTAAGTATTTCAGCAATAATTTTTTTTTTCTGGGAAAACCCTATTAAAATGCAATAATATGCAGGAGGGTGTTCTATTTAAAAATCAAAAATTAGTGTTACTTCCGGCGAAACCGGAAGTGAAATAATCAAATGTATATCAAAAAGTGCCGCTTATTATGTATGTAGCATATCCTAAATTTCAACCAATTATCTTCAAAACTAAAGAAGAAAAGGGGGTACACCATGATCCTGTTACATCCGGTATAGCATTACCTATACCTACACTTATATGTACAATTTCCTTGGTTAAAGGTTCCCTTTAGACAAAATATTTTTTGAAAATGAAAAAGAGATTCGCCTCGCAGCTTTCATGAATTAGTTACAGAACTTTATCCTGTAATAGAAATCGTTCTCGGGTAGTTTAATTTCATTTAAGATAAATGTATACAATATATTGTTCCAACAAGAATATACGTACTAATACAAATTATGTGTTAGAACAACTTCTTCAATATGCTCATAAAATAATAAATACTTGAAAAATTAGTATAAATAAAATCAGATAATTAAAAAGACATTCTTTGGCAGTTAGTAGTTGTGTTGTAAACGTTTAAGCAGATAAGCAATGTATGTTCTGGATCAAAAGTGACTTGGATAGTGTATCCCCATAAGAAGAGGTCAAGAAGTCAACCTGTCGCCATTGTCCTCAGCTGAGGAACCCAAGAAGCGAGCCCCTGCTTATTGCCGTCTGATTAAACGTGATTTCCTGCTAGTACAAAATTTGAGTTTAATGAAGTAGTTTCTTCCGGGTCTTGCCGTGGTCACTGAACTTGACTTGACGTTTCGCTGATCATCCTGTCAGCTCCTTCAGAAGGTTTCTAAAGACTTAGAAGAAGCTGACAGGATGATCAGCGAAACGTCCAGTCAAGTTCGACGACCACGGCAAGACCCGGAAAAACTACTTCATTAGACAAAGGCCGTGAAAACCTGCATTCTTCCAAAATTTGAGTTTGTTGGCAACTGAGATAATAAAAATTCTAGGCTTTCTAAGGAAGTAACAGCTTTTGAAAAGGGGAAGTCATAAATTTACATATTAATGCTACTACAATAAATTGGGGAAAAATTAAAATGCTTTTCTAGCAAGATTTCGTCATATTTACAAAGGACAAAATATCTGTTAATCTTTTATGTAACAGAATTAGTGTTCCGCCATACACTGAATTCTGTCTATCTTCCTTTAGCCAATGTTCTTAGGCTATCAAAACTATATTAGACTAACTTAGGCTCTCTAAAAATACGTATAGTTCATGCCATTTTATGGCTAGTAGATTGTATATTTAATAAATATTATTAAAAGAAGTGTTATGTGCACGTTCATGCCATCTTTCGAAGAGAGGTTAATCCCCTAATAGGAAGAAGCTAGGCATGGGATAATGATTCGCTAGTCGGACCAGAGACGGCGCTTCCTCATAGAGTGTATTACAAGGGAGGATAATTCGTGCGGAACAGAGCTTGGAGTGAAATGGATGAATCAAGAATAAGCGCCGCGGAGTATATAAGAAGCGGGACCAGCACATCGTACAGTTCGGTTCAGTACAGTACTGAGATAAACCAAGTGATCAGACAAGGAAAAGAACAGTAAGAGGTTGTGAATTATAGTAGTGAGTCTATATTAGATAAAAGTTATAGCTGGTGCGTTATTTTAAGCTGTAATTATTGTAAGAGCGATAAATAAGTCTGTGTTTAGTGCCAATTCGTATTGCAATTATTGAACTTATGCTTGGGGGTGCTTACTGGAGGGTTATTCAGACCATATGAAATTATTTACTATATGTGAGAAATAAAACAACTATTGATCATTTGTTAGAATTTAACCACTTGTGCTTTTATATTAAAAATAATAAAATCTCTTATTACGCAGTGTTGACTAGAAGATTGCTTCCATACAGGGTGAGTCATGAGGAACTGTACATACTTCTACCGTAAGTAGAGGTACCTAAGAAGAATACCAAGTGACCGTTAAAAAGTGTTTGTTCCCTTTCTTTAATATCATACAAGGTGATTTATGGATTTTGTCCAAAAATTATTTTGGTTATAACATTTTAAGGTTAATCCGATTTTCGTTATTTTTTACAACAATGTGCAATGTTGCCTAACAACCATCATACATATCCAAAATTTAAAAATCCAGGGACGGTTCCAAAGAAATTTGTTGGATTGCTTCGTATACGATAGTTCACCCTGTATATGATTTATCTCAAACTTGATATGAAATTTGTATAGGATACAAATAGGTAGTATAACCTGAGTATTTGAAATTTTTGCCACAGTCTCAACAAATTTTTTATTAACGATCAATTTTCAAGACAAATTAAAAGTTTGGGAAAATGGAATATTTTAATGTATACTAATATTTATTAATACAAACATTTAGTTAAATAAAAAATAATATCTACATTCCTCGTGCCTAGGTTTAATAAGTATGTAATGTTAATCAATTAATTTGTTGAGTGTGACAAAAATTTCAAATACTCAGGTTTTACTACCTATTTGTGTCCTATACAAATTGCATATCAAGTTTGAGATAAATCATATACAGGGTGAACTATCGTATACGAAGCAATCCAACAATTTTTGTTTAACCTTCCCTGAATTATTTAAATTTTGGATATGTATGATGGTTGTTAGGCAACAGTGTACATTGTTGTAAAAAATGAGGCAAATTGGATTGACCGTTAAAATGTTATCATTTTTGGACAAAATTCATAAATCACTCTGTATGATAGTAAAAAAAAGGGAACAAACGCTTTTTAATGGTCACTTGATATTCATCTTAGTTGTCTCTACTTACGGTAGAAGTATGTACAGTTCCTCATGATTCACCCTGTATAGCTCATTGACAAATCTGACGTTTTTAGCTCAATATTATGCTCTGGTTTCGCAAAAATAATTTAAGCTTATATCTTAAGGGAAAGAGGTTCCAAATAGGACCTATTTCATCCGAATAGTAGAGTTTAAATCTAGCCCTATTTATGTCATGATCACTTTTAATAAATAAATGTTTTAACCACCTTCCGGGTCACTTGAATGACTTAGACTTGTGTGAGTAAGCGTGATGGGGCCCTACAGTGTATAGTGGTATCCGAACCACTCCTTGAGGAGTAACTTGTAATTGAAAATTACTTTGCAATAAATATATAATCGACAATCAGCTAAAAATATTAGAAGTAAACGTTGTTCAATCTATTCTACATAAATTAAAATACTATGCCATTAAAATGAACAATGAACAGTTAAGTGACTTTCTTTTGAACTCAGGTTACACAAGTCGTTATGATTTCAAATTGATTTGAACCGAAGATCATGTGTTAATCAGTAGTCAAATGGCTATTGAACGAAATTTTATACAAGTGGCTGCAACTCTTTCTGTATCTTTTAAATATGGTAATCAATTTGACAATTCGGTCAAAAAAGTCTCTCGTTTTGATCTGACACCTCATAGTATCTTAGAAATAGAAAAATTTAAATAAAACCGAAAGGATATATAGAATAACTTTGACCATCCACAACAACTGTCAGGAACTTTTTGAGTTCTCTATTTTTCTTTCACAGCCAGCCGGCTTTGTATGCTCTGAGGTTCAAGTCAGAAAATCGCTTTGCTGTAGGTGATACTTCTAGTATATCTGTGCTGTAATAAAGTGACATTAAACTGCTAATAATAACAAATAAGAATATGCAAAAATTGAATGTTATAATTTTTTTCATTTCAGTGATTCCTCAGTGGATCTAAGCACAAGTATCGATCCGCATGAAGTAAGCGGTGCAGATGCTTCTTTACAAACTCCCTTTACTAGTGATTTAGGAATATCCAGCAACAGGTCCAGTATTGCGTCGCAGGTATGCATATATACAGTAATGTATTTATTTTTGTATTATATATTTTCATTTGATTATTAACTTTTCAAACCGATTCAAACATTCTTACTCTTTATAAGAGTTCTGTGAGTTACCTCGCACAGCAATCTGCATATTTGGTACGACCGAACGAATCATGAGTTTTATGCTAGTTAGTTATATACCCATACAGGATTTTCGTTATCCATTTCGTGTTTACCTTCGTTAATATCGACTACTATTGTTTACTTACGAGCTTATGAAAATATTGCAATTTTTCATTCAATCGTGTATATAAACAAACCGACAGACAGTCAGGCATTTTGAATAACCACTAGCTTGAATATGCTAAGTGTGAATTAAATTTCTGTTACATTGTACCTTACTTTCTCTGAATACAGAAGTGAAAACGCGGACACATACTAGTTACCTTTTCCTTGGGGTAGGAAAATAGTAATCGAAAATATATTCGTTTTTACTTTTTCAACCAAAACACGTGTTCTGGAGTTAGTGGTTTAAAAAACCGAAATTTAGCATTAAATGACTAATGTTATTTCAACCAGAATCAATCATTAGAATTTCTTTTTTACGAAATTCCCGATACACGCGGTTTCAGAAAGTATGTAAGAAAGAAAGTCTTGTGCTGGTGGCTTCTCAGTTTGTGTGACTTTACCTTAGTAGCGGAAGAAGCAGGGTTCATATACATATTTGAGATGGCATTTTGGTGATTTTTCACTTTTCTTTTCAATAAATATCGTGTCAGAAAAAACGAACGTGGATGAATCTCTCTTTTCTTTTTTGTGGCACCCCCTAAAACTCTAAATTTGATTACTTTTTATTGCACGATGTATTGGTATGTCACAATATATCGATGTGATATCAAGAGACGATGATATGGCCATCGGAAATTGTTTTGCATATTACGAGTTTACTCAACATGTTTGATAATGAAAAAATAATTTCTTGGAAACACAAAAATATATTTGCAATTATTTCTACAAAATATTCCAATTAAGGCTAAAGAATAATTCGTAATTAAGGAAGAGAATAGTTTATTTGTAAAATAGCTCTGTCTTGATTTAAGTACAATTGTTGAAGTTCTCTTTTTTATTACCGGAAAACTAACGACGAACTTCGCTTACAATTTGCACAGCATACTGTTTTTGCTCTTCGTTGGTAATGAGTAATTTGTTGAAGCCTTTCATTCAATTTATATCCTTCTCTGTCGTATAATTAACATCTCTTGGTTTGCTCACTTCGACTAGCTCTTCATTAAAACTATTGTTTTGATACTAAGTTGACGGTTCTATTTATAAAAATTATTTATTTTACTTAGATCTATTTAAAAATGCTCTAGTATCAATGAATAAGTATATCAGATGAAGTGTTGATTCCTGTTTTATTAAATTCTGAAATTTCCTCGTCATTCATTTATACCCACTTCAAACTTTCATAGTCCAGTCGATGGCCAGTTGAAAAAGGAAGAAATTAGATATAGTGGGACGAAAAAATGAACTTTTGAATTCGAATTTAGAATAGCGAAAAAAATTTCTTTGGGATCCATTAATACTCATAAAATTTTATTACATTTGAAAAATGTATTATGCCCTCTATCAACCCTTAAATATATTTAATGGCAAATAAAATCAGTTATTTTATTTAAATGTACTTAATTATTATTATACTAATTATTAAAATGTTTAATACATCTCGAACTGTTTATGCATTTAATATGTTCAAGTAGATATAAGATTTTTAATTAATTTTGCCGGAAAATGATAAAAGTGAAAAAAGCTTAATATCACGTGATGAGAAATGAAGAAACTAATTTGTTTTGTTAAGTTGATATCACAAAAGATTCAAGTTGGCATTTGCGATTTTTATATTTGAAGAAAATAAAGGAGATCGTGGAAAAATTAAAAATTGGAGGTTGCTAGGGGATATAGTATAAGAATAACAAGACAAGTGTGAAAATTTAAGGGGAAGAAAATTTTGGAGAAAATAGACTATTGGAGCAAAATAGAGAAAATAGATTGGTGTTGGCTTAATTGAAGAAAAGTAAAACGAAGGAAGACAAGTACTTAAAGAATTTGGAAGAAAGAAATAGAAAATTGAGTTTTTAAGATGTTGACAAGTAGGGGAAAGAAGAATAATTATAATTTATTTTAATGTCAAGAAAACGATTCCTGGTGGAAACGGAATATCATTTGAAAGGTGAAGGAACTTAGGAGATAATAGCTGGACATCGCAAATAAGTGATACTGTGCGGCTGGAAGTAATATTGAGCTATGCGGACTTAAAGCTTGTAATAAACTTTATATAAATTTCATGTTCACTATTTTATAGTTTGGAAATAATTAAGTATATTTTAAATTGGAAATGTTGACAATTGATTTCATTATGTAAACAAATTTTAAACTTAAGCACATCCAAATTGTTTTAATTTTAGAATCATAATTATTTTATTTAGCTAGATAGGGAATTTTATTTTTTATTTGTATGAAATATCTGTTCTCGCAGTACATTGTTCAGTTGATTTGAATTTGTTTTATTGGTTATTTGTGTTTCTGAAATTGCGTTTTTCATCGATTCCGAACTTTTGACCTTGAGAATTAAATTTAAAAATTATATTGTGTGATATTATAGCGCCTGCAGGCGAGATATCATGGCATTATATATCTGGAAATATGTCAGATATCAAAATTATGACTTGAAAATCAAAATTAACTATATAATAAATTATTTATTTACACTAACTGGCACGACTCTTCTTAGTTAATACAATAAGTAGTTTTTTTCATCTCTAACCACCCCTTCGAGAGGGGTAATTTCATTCCAAGAGTAGTTCTTGCTTGTTTATTGTCAAGCGACCCAAGACTCACTGTCAAGAGATTATTGCTCTACAAGTGGTATCCCTCCCACCATCCTTCTGTAAACGTTACTGTTTGAATCGCCTTTTTATTTCGAACTCTGGCATCATTTCATATGATTCAAAAGCGGTTAACAATAAAAAAATCATTTCGTCCTTTATAGCCAATAACTAATAAAGAAGCATCAGTTACTAATCTGACGCATGATAACAGCTTGGGTGTGACAAGGAAAAGCAGTTATCTCTTATCATTTTATTAGATACTATAATTGTTAATGGTTGTATCTTCTCTGTATCTATACTAAGTAGTATTTAAGGTAGGGCATTTAAAATTTTTGCCAGTGAGTAAGTTCTGTGACAATTGCAATATGTTTTGAAACTACAGTGATAATTGCTACTGCCGATCTGTCAGATAATTGAAATCTGTAGCATAATTTAGTATCAGTCGGAAGCTTAATTCTATTCTGAAAATTTTGCATTGTTTTATTGCTAAATTTAGAAGTACTTGGCTCTAATTTTTTTTCATTTTGTTCTAAATCGCCTGACTTTTCTTCTTGCAGCACAATATTTCTCTCTCCATGTCTATCCTTCTCCTTTATCAATAACATCTTTGGTTCAAACTCACTCCCTTTTGGTTCATAATTCACATTTCTTTTCTCTCGGATATTTCAACAATTTGAGATATTTGCTTAACGTAAAATAAAGGCTTATACCTTCCTTCGTACGAATGCAAAGGTGTGGCTTAATGCCGGTTATTTCTTCATACAGTTCTAAGTTAGTTTTTATTCAGGTTTTATTGGACGTTGACATGATGGCTATATCACCAATATATAGTCATTGCAGTCCATGATCTGTAGGTACATAAGATCGTTTCCATATAAGGTGAAAGTATTGGTCCAAGTGATTAATCCTGGAGAACTACTGAAGCAATATGGGGGCTGGGAGGCTTAGCTCTATTAACTGCTAGGAAATATAGGAATTAGCTCTAGGAATTTGCGGACAGAGATGTAAGACTATACCATATAAACAATACGGATGGAAAGTTTCGCGGATGTAGAGAAAAACTTAAGGTATATCGTGGGGTACTTATATACTGAATGAAATAGACTCGTGGACGATTTAAATGCACAAACCCTGTGTACTTTGGACCATATAAAAATCGTAAGACATAAAGAGAATAGAGGCATGTGGGTTCCTGTAAGATGCATTGAAGGCCGGGGATCGGAACAGAAAGACAAGCGAATATGGACACGGCTTATGTTATATTTGTCTAATCTTAAATTGTTGTTGGTAATGAGCTTTAAGAGGAAATCATTTTCTTCTAACCCTTTTCTCTCACTCAACACTGGGTGAGAAAGAGGGAATAAACAACTCAATATATCTGTCTTTCGTCAATCGTCCCATAAGGGTACAAGGTCTACGTTTTTATATATGTTAAAAAGAGAACTACATTTTCATTTTCATTGACCTCCTTGGGTTGTTCACTGGTTATTATCGAATTTAAATAACTATTTGTCTGATTATTATTTAAAGTTATATACTTAAAACTTTAACAATAATAATATACTTAATTTCTCAATTAGTTGTATAAACAAGTAATTGTAAAGAGCGTCAAAGTACTAAAAAACTAACAATTAAAAATAAGTAAAAATATATAAAAGATAAAAAGTATAAAAGTCTTTACATATTGCAGTAAAATTAGTCATAAAAAGAAATCAGCGAGTGAATAACAGGTTTTATCGTTAAGAAAAGTCTTGAGGTTTTTTTAAAAATGTGAATGTTTTTAGATTCTGTTATATCAGAGGGAAGAACATTCCATATTTTGCAACCATTAAAATAAAGGCCTTTTTGATATTCCGGCCGTGGAATGTCGGTCCGGATTAAAGATTTTTAACTTTTTGAAAGTTGGTCTACAAGATTCTCTTCTTGGCAGTTTAGCTAAAATTCTCAAAGCATACTTTTGTAGAATAAAGTTAGAAAGAAGTTAGTAATTCCATGTCGCATATGACAATGGAAATTTGCGTAACACAAACTAATTAGAATGTGCTGACTGCAGTGGTTTGTCAGTGACCGTAATGTATAACAACAAGTCCGAAGCTTGTCATAACTTTTATCTATGTAGATATCCTAATGGTGCAGTCGAAGGTAATTCCTAATATGTTGTCTGAGTTATATACATTAAAGTGATCCGAAGGTCGAGTGTCTAATTCGCTTTGGTAATTACGATATTTAAAGAGTATCGAAATAGTTTTTTCTTTATTTAAGTTTATAAAATTTTTTTCAGACCAAAGTATACAATTTTTTGTAAACTTTTTCGTCCGAATTTATTGCTAAACTGGTGTTAGTTCCTGAAATTAAGAAATTTGTGTCATCGGCGTAGCATACAGTCCGCAAATTATTAATTTCTTTCAAGAGAAAACTAAATCATTGGCAAAAATTATATATAGCAGGGGATCCAAAATAGACCCTTGTGGTACACCTTGAGTCACCTTCCTAGGACAACTTGTGGTATGGTTTATTAGTACAACTTGGTATGGGTTACTTAAATATGACTTTATGAATTCTAATGGTTATCCTCTAATTCCATATCTACAAAGTTTCTCTAGTAGTAACTGATGATCTATGCAATCAAATGCGCGAGAAAAATAAATCAATAAATAGACCGAATGGGCACATTTTTTAGTCAAGGTCATTTATAATTTCAACATGAAAGTTATTTAAAGCTCTATCCACTCCTCTGTTTTTTACAAAACCGTGTTGGGCTGTAGAAATTATAGTATTACGGATACAGAATGTTAATAACTGGTCATTTAATGCAGATTCGTAGAGCTTAGAGAAGATAGATAATAATGTAATAGCTCTGTAATTGCTATACGTATTTGAATCACCTCTTTTATATAGTGGACATACTACGGAGAGTTTTAATGATAAAAAGATCATCTAACTACTGTATAACAATAGAGTGAACTAATTGCCAGTCGTGTGAGCAAAGGGAAATTTAAGACAGACTGAAAAAAATACCCCTCCGTCATTTCCAGTACAAGATGCAAAATCTGGATAATGGTGGATACAAAGCATTGACTATTATTGGTGCTCAGCTTCCCCTCTGTTCGTCACAATTCGTGATTTTCACTAGACATACTTCAGTTACTGAACCTATGGAATTCATTTAAATATATCACGTGAAAATACGCACATGCGTAATTTTCACGTGATATTTGATTGCCATACCGATTCAAATATCACGTGAAAATTATGCATGGAATGTATAAGCTGAAATTTTACGTACGAGTAGTTTTTAATACCTTAAACTAAATACAAAAAAGTTTTGATAGGTGGGGTGTTTGCTTTACTCTCAAAAACCGGTTAAGCCAATTTTCCTTTCTTTAAATTTGATCTGATCTGTATTTTGTTTATTCTACACATTTAAAGAGTTATTTGCAAAAAGGATTCTTTTAAAATTTAAGCTCCTATTTGGGAGTGAAGCATGTACTCCACCCATGCAAATTTTTTGGATTTATGTTATTAAAAAGTCCTTGCATGAGAGGTCAAAACTTCTATATACTGGGCTAAATTATGATATAATACTGTACTGTTTTGTTAGGCATGTGTCATATTCTCCGAATAATAAAAATACATTATTTCCGTTGTTTGTTGTGTGACCGTTCCAAGCTTATTTCTAGCAAGGTATTTGATTATTATCCATTTTTATTTTTTAGGATGAACATCAGTCTCCCGGATCGCCAAATGCCTTTCCTAAAATTTCTTAATCGTAATAATTGATATTTTATATTTTCTTGTGGCCATTTTTTTATTTAATTGTTAGAATATTTCATCAAAATGTGTATATACGTGTTGTTTATACAATCGGATTGAAATTACTAGTGTGAATGTCGTACTCCCTATTCGTAGTCTCTGCTGCACCAGAAAATTTTCAGAAGATTAAGCTATTACTAATTTTCACTAGTCTTCAGCGCAGATTTTCATAATAAAACTACCATCTTAATATGGACATTATATTCAAAATTTCATTAAGGCACTACTTAAATACAACAGCTTATTTCTACAGACTTTCTAATAATACGAAAAAGTAAATTATGAACGGGTATACAACAAATAATTTTTTTCTTATAAAATATTTTAAAATATTGTTTTGAATGAATTAATAAAACCTATATATCAATACAGGCTTAGGAACATGGAAAATCTAACCACATTCTGTATTTAACAGTATACAGGGTGTTTTGAAAAGATTGGGACAACGCTTAGCCGTAGATTCTTGACATCACAGCAAGTCGATTTAACCCAAAAAGTAGCGGTCTTACTCTTTTCGTTTTCAAGATACATAGTGGTAAAGTAAGAGAAATGTATTCGTATTTTGTCTCTATCTTGGAGACTATTATACGTATCTACTTCAAAGTTCGTAACCACATGTTTTTCAGGTTGCTAATTACAATGGTGATACTGCCGATGTCACATTTTATAGATGGCGCTAGTTACAGTACATTTATGTGATACTTTAAGCCATAACTTTTTTGAGGTTAGGTTTTAAATAAACGGTGTACTTGCTTAAACGCGATAAAATGCACCTTTCCAGAGAAATACGCGATTTGCTACGATTTACACGTATATAAACAAATAAATACGTTGGATAGTAATGGTTATAAGATATTACATAAATAAACTTACTTGGGCTACTGTAGCGTAGCAGATATCGCAGACACAACTTACCCCGGATAAGTGATGTAACGTGCCCACGATAAAATTCCACTAGCTCAGACTATCTCAGGGCGTTAAGCCCAAGTTTACATAAACTATGACAAATTATTAGTTTACTTACACAAATCACTGAGGGTTCCATACGTAGCGGTCGCAGACGAAATAATGACACTTTCTTTAAACATGAAATACACTATATTACAGAATTTACAAATATTGGTTCTCTAGCATGTAACCTGGGGATGTTCAAAAGGTGTGGCAAATTTCTTGATTAATAACTTACAACATTAATAAAATGCCTCGTGTAGCTACACATCGGTTTACAACGTGAGGATAAATGGTAATAAATTCGGCCACAATGGGTTTGATTTAGAGAACCTCCTTAAATAAATATAAATGCATAAAATCTTTAAATATGTACAAGTTACAATACAAAAGTAAGTATGAATGGAATATATGGGGTTGATTATAGCCCCTCCAGCCCTGGAACTTTCTACTGCGTGTGGATGCCCCGTTCGTGGAACTTCACTACTGTGTGTGGAAGCCCCGTCCGTGGAACCCTAAAGATATCCCGATTTAATTTGCATGGTCGGAAATGCACGTGAAGCGTGCCTAATGAGAGCAATTTAAATCTGACATAACCCACAAAAGAAATATAATTTACCTCACTGATGAGGGAACAATCCACCAATGTTCCTAGAAAGCCACAGTTGGATGAATGAGGTCGAGTCCGTATTTCAAGTCGACACGATACTTCCAAAGGAAAGCCTGTAAATTTGTGAAACACGCGGATAGAGAACAGGTAAGGTGGCGTGAAGAGGTTAACTTACCTTGTATACTTAAATATCCTGCTTCCGCAGTTAAAATTTACTCACAACAAAATATTCCGCTAAACGGAACAACAACAGATGAAGAAAATTTTCCTGCGTTGACAATCCCAAAATCCACCAGGATGCCTCGGATAAAACGATTTTGTGGGATTATCAACCGTATACCGCCATCAAAAAAATCTCTCTCCTCTTCACCAGCTGGAATTATATCGCGCCTCCCGTGGACAATAGCGAAACTCTGCTACGGACGTAGCGGTTGTTATTATGCGGCTCACAAAACGCTAAGGCGTATGGTAGGTCGTATACGTTAGAGGTCCCCAACACGTTTCAATTATAATATAGAGAAAATGTCCAAAACCTAACCTCAAAAAAGTTATGGCTTAAAGTGTCATATAAACGTACTGTAACTAGTGCCCTCTATAAAATATGACATTTGCAGTATCACCATAGTAGTTAGGAACCTGAAAAACATGTCGTTATCAACTTTGAAGTAGATACATGCAATAGTCTCCAAGATAGAGACAAAATACCAATACAATTTTTTACTTTACCACCCTGTATCTTGAAAATGAAAAGAGTTAGACCACTACTTTTTGAGTTAAATCGACTTGCTTTGATATCAAGAATTTATGGCTAAGCGTTGTCCCAATGTATCCATTTGTGTAATTACTATGGTGATTAAAAATATTTTCAGGATTTTGATTTTAGTATATCCCGGGATATTTGCTGACTTCCCATTATGAAAGTAAATAACTAAATTAATAGTAAATACTCAAATAAATCGAATTATATACGTAAGATATTAATTTAGTATTCCTCTTCAAAGTCAACACTTTCCACATATTTTTTTCCAAATTGACGGATCCTCAAAATTTATATTTGCTACATTATTTTCACAGAAAACCAAAAAATATTATCATTAAAGAGAGAATCGATTTTTAACTGAAGAATGCTGTTTTAGAAATGCAGAAAAGTGTGTATTTTACATATTTCAAAAAGTTTTATTACTATTCTATACGTATTTCGGTTTACCATGAGTACAGAGAAGCAGAAAGCACTAAATTGGAAGTTTGTGTTTGTTACTTATATCGTTATTACTACTGATGGAATAAAACGTACAATATTGTATACATTACGCCAAAGCTTCTAATTTTATTTTAATTATATGGCCTAGACTTTTAGTAATATGTTTTTAAACTACTCTTCTGCTAATATTCCATGCATTTTTAGAATGTAAATAAATAGTTTTTTCTGTAATCTCTAATCAGTTATCGGCTTCAATATTCCTTATTGTTCTGATAAATCCACGGTCATTACAATTTACACATATTTTTCTTCTTGTCTCTAATTAAATTATAATGATTATGATGGTAAATACATTGATCAAACTGACTGAAATTTAAGAAAACGATTCGAGGAACATAAAAGCAGATATATTGTGATGTTATGTAGCAGGGAAATGTCAACACACTGTTTAGGTAACAATCACTTTGTAATTTAAATAAGGTTGAACTACTCCATTCAGAAAAGGAAGGTAAACAATTGGATATATGAGAACAGTAAGAAACAACGTAGTCGATAAAAACTACTAAAATGTATCCAACTAATACAGATTTTTTCTTGTCATGACATTTACGAACTTTGTAGTACGTATATTAACTTAAGAGCAGTATAAAAGTATATTAATTAAATTCTTATAATAAATTTGACAATAGAGATGGCAGTGGGTACATGAAATCCTATGGACCTAACGATTTAAAAGAGAATATTAGGTATTCTATGCTAATGTTCAAGAAAGCAACGTACGCGTGTATGCCTAGTAAATTAGAAAAAGCACTTCAAAATCTGTTCAAAGTAGTCTTGTAATCTTAAGAATGCCTTCTCTGCTTGTAATGGGCCGGTGTCAAATCGAGCATAAAAATTTGAGAATGTGTATTTCGTGGACTATCAATTTTGACCCGAACAATTTTTTTTAACAAAACTTAATTATCTCTAATGAAACCGTAATGGTAGAGTACTACCATAAAACAGCGGATGTTCTAAGGAATCCATGAATGTGCCCAAAAGTAATTTTTTCTGGTCATGCCATTCTAGATGCACCAACAAATTTCGAGTCAAACTTTTTCATAGAGTCTAAATATCACCTATGGGGTATCGCCGTACTCAGAGTTTTTAATGATTCCACAAATATAACAATATACAGGATGTTCCATTTAAAAATCAAAAGTTGGGGTCATTTCCGGTGAAACTGGAATGGGGGATCATATAATACATCTACCAAGTTTCATTACGATATTCTAAAACATAAAGAAAAAATGGGGAGGTTTACCATGATCCGTTGACATCCGGTATGCAAAGGAATTGGATATCTGCTATATAGAGAATTTTATGATCTTTAAATTTAAATATAAGCATTTTTGTAGTAAAGTTGATAGGTAAGAAAATATTGTTTCTTTAATCCTTTTACTGATTGTCAAAAAAACGCTAAAGTTCAATCGATACAATACTTTGACACATTATTTCTAGCCAGTGAATGATCAGATCAAAAATTTATCTCATTTGAACTCTTCCGAAGTGAAACTAATGTTCAAGAATAAGAGTACAAGTCATCAAATATGTGATTCAACAGATCACTCTATACATATACAGTGTGTACAGGATAAAATTTTATTGTTTTCATTCACCAATAGGTAACTAACCGCCTGGCTTTTGAAGAATAGCGCTGCTAAAACGAAATTATTTTGAAAATTGGCTGTCGTAATGAATTCATAGTTAATATTCTTAATTAATTTGGATAATTAACACGAATTTCAGATTTATAGCTTATCTCTGTTGCTATGTTATTTCTTGAAGGGCTGACAAAAATAATTTTACGACCATAAAACCTGAACGCTACACTCGAAGCGTTTTTTGCCAGATAATTTTGGTATCAGTTTTTTCATTTTGCTGTGATGCTAAATGGGTTGATAACACAACTGAGGAGTGTAGTATTTGTTAAAACCAAGTTCATTGTTATTATTGATCCAAAAGACTATACTTTGTTCATTTAGTTTGAGTAGGAAGAGACTGTAAAATCCCGCACATGCGTGAATTCATGTGATATTTGATGCTGGTTGATGGATTTTAAAAACGATTAGGTGTATATGTCATACGATTTTTGAATTCATTTCAATATAAATTCTCTCTGTTCGGTAACCTACGTATAAAATCAGATATATAGTATTAGTCTTTTCACACGTTATGCTCAGTGCAGATACTGTCCTGATAAAGGACATGCAATATTCTATGTGGGAAATTACTTTTGGTCAAATTGCGTAAAACCAATTTAATATTAAAGCAGAGTTCTTCCCAGATGAAAGTCTGGGAAGTTTGAATATAATATATAATAGTAAAATTGACCCAGTGCGGCGTCAATTACACAATACAGCATTACACCGTTACTATTGTAAATATCTGCACGTAGGGGACGCGAAGGTGAAAATTGTATCTAACCGGCACCTCCGGCAAAATGTAGAATAAAAAGTTCTATTTTTCTCCTTTCAATCATGCATACAATCAGAGCTGCTGAAAGTACCCAATGAAAGTACTTGAAGTACCAAATACCAAGTACCTGACAAAGTACTTGCTACTCCAATTACTATGACCTGAAGCATAGTAATTCAAATACCAAATACTTATCGAAAGTATTTTAAGTAAATCGCCAGTACGTATTTCAAATATTTCAGATTATTTGAAATACTTTAAACTCAAACTAGTTCAATTACTCTAAAGTATTTCAAGTACTCTAACATATTCCAATACCCACACAATTTTATATTTATTAAGTTTTTCTCTTATAATTTGTTATTATTATTACTATTTATTATCTTCAACTCAGAATCATTCAAAAACAGTTAAAAAAGAAAATTATTACATAAATATAAAAACGAACAAAAATAAATACTTCTGAGGTCCATTTCCCTCCATATGTCAGGAAAGTCATAAAGAAAACAAACTTATATATAGAACATGGTATTAACTTTAGATAAGTACAAATAAAAAAATAATAAAATTAAGATCCATTGGCTTTCAATAACACCACATTTTCGAAATTTCCATCAATTAATCCATTTCTTCTAGGAGCATTAACAAATTCAGCAAATGAAAAGAGTCTCTCTACAGGCGCTGATGTTGCAAGGCATGTATTAAATCGATAAAAAAATGTTTATACTGTTGCATATTTATCTAGAGAAACAAGTTGGGTGCCAGAATCATTTAAGTATTGAAGAATTTCTAATTAAATTCTTTTTTATCACCGGCTTTTATGTATGTGGCATTTGTACCTGGTACATTCTCTTCAAATTCAAAGTATTGATCTTCAGTTGCTGTTTCCTGTCGGTCATTGTTCTTTTCTACATCAAAATTCATATACTTTTCAGCCACATCAGCTACCTGTTTGACAATCTGGTCACTCATGACACTAATATCCGCAAAATAATTAAAATTCGAAAGTTTAAATTGTGGTAGCGAGAATGAAGCTTGGCTTGGCTTGGCTTCCATAGCTTCTGTGGTTGATAAATAAAAAAAACTTATTAAATATTTTCAATACTATTATTTTTTTTAATTATGATGTCAATGTAATATGCTTCTTTGAATACGTACCTAAGTTGCCTCTAAAATACAGAATCACACGGGCACGATACAGCACACCACAAATCACGAAAGATGTATCCACGAGACGTCTACTCTCTGCACAAGCTATACAGTAATAATTTCTTAGTGAAATTTGTAAACCAAATTTCTGTTTTTTAAAATATAGACATGGAACTACGAGAACTTCAAATACTTTTAAGTAATTCAAATATCAATAAACATATTTCAAATACTATAAATTGTTAACCAAATCCAAGTATAATATTTTTAGTCGCAAACTCCTCTATAAATCCTTATTTTACTATAAGGAAAGTAACCAGACTGCAACCAAAGTTACAAATCTGGCGCGTTAAGTGTAATAATTGCATATTACCATCCACCAGCTCCCTTGCTTCTTTAAGTAGGATCAGTCTTTCGGCTGGTGTTTGTTGCAATCGAAGCATTAGCGTTTTGATGGTAATATGCAATTATTACACTTAACGCGCCAGATTTGTAACTTTGGTTGCAGTCTGGTTACTTTCCTTATAGTAAAATAAGGATTTACAGAGGAGTTTGCGACTAAAAATATTATGTTTAATATTCCGCCCTCTAAAAGCACATTTGAACAAATCCAAGTACTTTGGCAGAGTAATTGAAGTACCAAATGCCAAATACCGGGTCCAATGTACTTCAAGTTCAGTATTTGAAATACCAAAAGTAATTCAAGTACTATTTTGCAAGTACTTTTATTTGAAGTACTACAGCTCTGCGTAGAATCATACAAAGTGCGTACGCCTTACTTTTCTTGCAGTCGTACATGAGAAATGATTTTTTACTTTTTAATACGACTTTGTAAGAAAAGTAAGTTTCTAAAAGATTTTATTTTATTTTCTATTTTTTAGTCATACTTTAATTAAATTATTATCATACATGAATATTGCGACGTCCTTCGTATAAGTCTCTAATCAGGCAAAAAAAAATCTTTTGTATTCTGTGTTTTGCCGGAGGTGCTGGTTGGATAGTATATTTAATCAATTTTCACCCCAGTCCCCCTACGTGCTACGTACGTATTGTCATAAGATTTTAGTAAGTGTGCAAAATTTCATCAATTGATTATGTCAAAAAGTGTGTTAAATAAAGGCTGCAAGATCTGGATAAAGATGAAAATGCATTGCAAAGCAAGTAAATTAGAAATTGTGTTGATTATTCTATGAATAACGAATACAAGAAAAGTGGGCGTATTAAGTGTGAAGCATATATACAGGGCGTATCATAATGGAATATCATAAACGAAGAAGCGAATTTCTCGTTCAAATTTTAGAAAACATAACGGTAACATTTCTAACTGAAATTATGGCGTAGCTAAGGTTATTATTTGCCACAATTTGTTTGAATCGTACCATATTGAAGAAAACCAACAAATTATAATTTTTAATAAAAATAGAAATTAGGAAACATAAACGAAACAAGAAATCATTTGCAATTTCTTAAAATTATTGCCATAACATTACGAAACAAGATCTAAGTGGTGCCCGTCTGTCTCAATACACCAGTGGATACGTATTCTCATAGATCCTCTCTCTTTATAAAAAAATGCTGAATTCTCGCGGATTTACTGGGATCCTTCTTTGGCCCTATGAAGAAGAGTATGTCCATCTGGAATAGGAACAGGGTAAATATACGATTTTAAATAGCCCCAAATAATCTACAAGTGGATTAAGGTTTGGAGAACGGAGTGACCATGCTATAGGTCCTCTACGACCTATCCATTGACTGGGATAAGTTTCATTGAGATATTTTCTCATCCCTATTAAATCCAGTTTCATTCGCAATAAGCCAATGCATTTAATGTCGTACCTTGAAAAATCACATAAAGCTGAATGTTGCAGAATTTTGAGGTAAGTTTGGTTCTTTTTAACATACCAAAAATCCCAGCCTCCAATGGGATAAACATCCCCAAAACTACCCCTAAAAGTACAATTTTTCACTTTCTTTTAAATTAGCTTGGTTAAAGTTTATTTTAGCAAAACAAGTGTGGAGAGAAAAAGAACGATAATAGAACGGTGTATTTAAAGTTATATAGAATTTGGCTAATCCAGTGGCGTACAGAGTCTAATTAAACAAAGTTTTGTATTGATTGGAAACAGATTATCATTTCTATACCCACAATACAGTTTTGTATTATGTCAAATAATATGAGGCTTCAATTATAAAATTCTTTTTGTCATCACTATGGTGTGATTGGAATTTAAATACTTTTTGTTCAAACATAAAAAAAATAAAACTTTTATGACGAATTTCGTGAACTTAAACTGTTACTTATCTGACGCTTCATCTGAGCGACAGTTAGTACAAGTCCTTTTCTGCCGTTCACGAACGGCACTAAAAGTATTTGAACAAAAAATATAGTATATTGTTTTATTATAGGAGTAAAGGTGATACTTTTGTGACGAGTCTGTAGGTTTGCCGGACAAACTAAGCGAGTTCGGAAATTACAGACTAGTCACAAAAGCGGCTTACTTTTCTTCAAACGTCTATTACCTATAAAAGATAAATAATTTAGCTGTGCGTTACCATTAGCAACGGAAGTAAAAGTCTTCACGAGCGGAAGAAAAAGTACTTTTACTTCTGTTACTAATGGCAACGCACAGTCGTCTGAAATGTCAAATTTTAATGTCATGAAGTGAGTAAGAAATGGCATGATTGTTTGACGTTTGAAGAAAAATAGTATATTGTTTTATTAGGAGTAAAAGTGGTTTAAGACTGTTATTTTTTTCTTCAAACGTCGATTAGCTATAAAAAAAATAAAGATAAAAAATTTTGCTGTGCGTTTCCATTATCAATGGAAGTAAAAGTCCACTCGAGAGAAAGAAAAAGTACTTTTACTTCCGTTGTTAATGGCAACGGACAGACGTCTGACATGTCAAACTTTAATATCATGAAATGAGTAAGAAATGTCATGATTTTCTGACGTTTGAAGAAAAATGACTTTTATGACGAATTTCGTGAACTTCAACTGTCATTTCTTTGACACTCCATCTGAGCGGCTGTACAAGCAAGTCTTTTTCTGTCGTTCACGAGCGGCACTAATATTTGAACAACAAATAACCGTTCAAATGTGCTTTTAGAGGGCGGAATATTAAAACATAATATTTTTAGTCGCAAACTCCTCTATAAAATCCTTATTTTACTATAAGGAACGTAACTAGACTGCAACCAACAGCTACTCTCCGGGCTATGTGCCCCGCCGAGCGCCGAATTACAAGTTACAAGCCTGGCGCGTTAAGTGTAATAATTGCATATTACCATCAAAACGCTAATGTTTCGATTGCAACAAACACCAGCCGAAAGACTGATCCTACTTAAAGGAGCTCTCGTGTCAGTCGTCACACACCACTTGCAGACTGCAGTTTCGAGCTGTTGGCTCTTGTCAGTGCAAGGTAGGCATGTGACGACCGACACCAGGATCACTTGACTATTTAGTACATTTCGGTATCTTTGGGATAGCGACATGTAAAATAGTTAGCAGGCGCCATCTAGCGGTCCAGTGTCGGTTGCAATCGAAAAATAAATAGCCTGACTGGGCTTAGCATAGTTCAAATGTGCTTTTAGAGGGCGGAATATTAAAACATAATATTTTTAGTCGCAAACTCCTCTATAAAATACTTATTTTACTATAAGGAATGTAACCAGACTGCAACCAACAGCTACTCTCCGGACTATATGCCCCTCCGAGCGCTGAATTACAAGTTATAAGCCTGGCGTGTTAAGCGTAGTAATTGCATATTACTATCAAAACGCTAATGATTCGATTGCAACAACTTAACGCGCCAGCTTGTAACTTGTAATTCAGCGCTCGGCGGGGTACATAGTCCGGAGAGTAGCTATTGGTTGCAGTCTGGTTACGTTCCTTATAGTAAAATAAAGATTTTATAGAGGAGTTTGCGACTAAAAATATTATGTTTTAAAAAATAACAGTATTTATTTAGATCATATTCAACGTTTGAAGAAAAAAATGATGTTATATAACTTCTGTAGTCTGTAAATAAATATTGTTCATTTTAAGGACCGAGGGGCGAAACTCTCGTAACAGTCTATTTTCAATTAATACAGACTTAAAGTCCTTTAAATTTCAAGCGGATAACCAAAGTGTAAGCGCTTTATTTTCAGAAGCTTCGGTTATATAAAACAAAAGGTATATTAAGGAGTTCTTCCACAAAGGACTGTAATTCCTTACGATCCGTCTAATTAAAAAATCTCATTCCAGTTTAAACAATCTTACGCTTTTTTGTGTGGAATACCTAACTTCACTTCTATCAAATACATGTTGAATATATTTTTGCAATTAATAAAGATAAATATTTTGTATATTGTATGTAAATGATTTATTTTAAAGGTAAGTGTAACGACTCGAATGAAAGTGAATTGAATCCGATTGTATAAACTATAGATAATAAAGACCGAACCGATTCCAATAAGCCTTGTATATAAAGTGTAAGTAGTAGTAGTAGTTTTAAATAAGTTATCAAAAGTTATAATCTTACATTGTTATTATTGCAACTTCTTGTTACCTTTATAAGATTAAATTCTACATTGTTATAATTCTATTTCCTATTTATGTTAAGAACAGAATCTTTCATATATTTACATTATTCAGAAATAAATAAAATGTTTCTGTCAATTTTGAATGTATTCATTGTTTTTGTTCGATTTACAATTAATAAAATTTTAATATGGTATGCATTATATATCTACACAGAAGGTGCGAATCATTTATAATTAAAACTGGATTCATTTGGAGTTGGGGATGGTTTTTTCTCCTAACACCTTACAGATTTTGGATACTACTTACCCAGTATAAGGACATTAAATTATGATTTCCGAGGACCCCAATGTAGTTATTGAGTAAGTAGACATATTATACGTTGCATATTAAACAATATGTACCTGCGTTGTCAATACTTAAAAATACTGACAGTATTATTGAACGTGTAAGGTCAATATTAATGGTGTAGACTACCATTACTGATCCGGGAATTCTGATTTAAGCAACCAGGTCAATATTGGAGAGAGGAAGGGATATTGTCAGTACTATTGATCGTGTAATGTACGCTTTCTTTTCAAGTCTTTGGAGCCCTGGAGGTTTTAAAATGAATACTGTGATTGGTGCATAATTGACAATTATTGTTAGTTTCCAACTTTCATCAGCCAATCAGCATTCTCGTTTTAAAAAACTCAGGGCTCCAAGAACTTGAAACGAAAGCTTCAATATTGAATCAGTACTCAGAAGTTGTCTGGGTACTCGATACTCGGGGTATATACGGTAATGGGCGGTAATGATGAGACTGTGCAGTTGGAATGCCTGGGCCGGCGAGAAGATCTTTGAAACTTCATTGAATTTTTCGAAGTACTTCCGGTGTTGTGGAATTCTTCCAGTCCATTCTATATAAATGAAATGAAACGTAGCTTTAGATAAACTAGTTGGTATCTAGAGCAAAATAAAATCAGGAGTCACCATCATAGTTGATGTTAGAAAAAATAGCTTTCGATCCAATTATAGAAAAGAAATAAAACCACATCGAAAAGACCAGGTGTTAGGTATATATGTACAATATGTACCGGCCAGTTTATATGGTTTTGTAGGATATATAGTATTTTGCAGATTTCGAGAGTACATGCGTTTATTAGCGCTGGTGACTACAGCTGAAAACTATTTTTTCAACAAGACGACATGTGAAATACTTTTCACGTTTTTTCAGTCAATATTTCATCCAGTAACGTCGTTTAACATGACGCTTCATTGCTAGTGTTAAAATTACAGCTAAACACGCTCTCTTTCGCCAATTCATTTTTGGATAAAACCAAAATCATATTGCACCCTCAGTTGGCAGTTACGATCGTGTAAGGTGTAGAAAAGAATGATTGAATATTGATGGAGTGTACTGACAATATTATCGAAGTGCCAGTATTACAATATTATTGACCGCGTAAGATACCTATAAAGGTAAGATGTATACAGGCACCAGGCACGGAATAAAAAGTACAAAACTGATCAGGACCAGGAGGAGCCCAAAATGTTTTTGATGAACGGAAGAGGGACACTGCGGTGTCACTAAATAAAAGAATGCATCATTCACCTAATGTAAAAGTATATTCTATACGGTCTTTATGGGTAGCATCAAATTCAGTCAGCACTCAAGAGTAAAGGCGACTGATTACCTACTTATTAAGTCGAAAGTCAAACCGTATGTGCAATGTTATATTTCAACGAATATTTTCTTTGAGTTCCTCTAATTTCTCATGACGTATACACCAGATTTCTTCTATGGTTGCTCCTCGGCTTCCAAAAAATTAATTGAGTATTTAACCATTGACGTAACTAGCGGTGGACATTGGGGGCACATGGCTTCTTCTACAGCTTTCATACATAATTAAGCGAAGCTTTTAAAATTTGTAATTCCCACAGAATAAATCAGTATATTAGTTCTTGAGTGCACCCCAAAATTCAAGTCTGGTTACACTAGTGCATTTAATGTTTGACAATATAAGACTACATGCTCGAAGATCTTAACAGCAGGTAGGTACTTATAAGTAGCTCCAGGTCGATGGAAAATATTAATTTATTTGTCCAGTAACAGTATAGTAATAAGCAAAATACATACTAAGCAAGTGAGGGACGATATATTGAGCAATTCTTCATTGGAACAGTTTTGTGTCTTGTACTATTATTGGAACCGAATTAAAGTAATTGTTTTTTGTATCAAGTAATCTGTTAATTTGAAAAATATTATTTTTAAACGGGAGTCTTTACGTTCGTTATGTCAGTTATATTAATTTGACAAACCATTGGCGGAGTCATACCCAGATAGCACAGGCTCAGGGATGTCCAATTTTGGTTTTTATTAGATCTAAACATCCTAGAACCTAATATGGACGTCCTTAAGTTTTCCGAAGCGGGACATCTTGGGAAAGTAAAGAATGTAAATCTTAGTTTTGTTGAGTTTTGAAATAATGCATTTATGTCAAAATCGATCATTCTTTTCATGAAATAATTGTTTTATAGCAAATTTAAAACTTTTGAATTATAAAAAATCTACTAAACATCCAACAATTTAGAATTTCCCGCCCTTTTACCTATAGTTGACATTCTTGATCTAGAGTTACTAAATTTTTCAATGAGCGTCTGGCAGTCTTCTACAACTCGTATGGTGCGCAGTCCTGTTTAAAGGAGACAACCATACACTGAGTCCGGGTCCTAGTGGTGGTGGCGTTTACGTATATGAGGGCTATTTTTCACAGACCAATGTCTCTGGTGTTCAAAAATCACTTTTACAATAAAACGTCATTTTAACAAACTACATTCGAATACACTACTCGATGCGTGTTTTGCTAACCATGTCAGCATCATCAAAGATGATTAAAACTGAAAACCAGTTCTATTCGTCTCCCGATGATGTTGCATGTTTGACCAAACGGGGGTCGTGTAGTGTATTTGAGTGTAGTGATAAAATGTTTTGGCGATTTGTATAAGTGATTTTTTGACACCAAAGATATTGATTTGTGAAAAATTGGCTTCATACGAAAACGTCACCATCGCCAGGACCCGGAGCCATCGTAGAATTATCTCCTTAAACAGGACTAAGCATCTGAAAAATTGAAGGAGGTTCTCAGACGCTCACTGAGAAATTCAATGGTCCTTGGTCTAATAAATCATTTGATTTTTTTGTTAATTATATATTATTACCTTATATGTTGATGTTTCATTTGATTAAAAAAGATCCCTTTTTAAATTTGGTAAGTAAAATAAAATGAATCACTAAAAAAATTATAATTAAAAAAACTAAAAAAACACGCTTTAATAGCAAACCGAATAATGTCAATAATATTTAAACATTATTTTTTACTTTTTAGTTCTGTTTGCTATTTTTTTAAACTATAATTTATAAAATATATAATATTAACAGCGGCGGCTCCGGCAAAATATCGACAATAGATTAGTCATTTTTTAAATATTATTTAATCCTGATGATCCTGGTGAGGACGTTAGGACAAAGTTTTCAAATTATTGCATTGTCATCGGTCCTTGATAAGTGTGCAAAGTTTCAGTTTAATCTGACGTTTTGAAGTGGGCGAGAATCACGTTCAAAGATTCCGTTACATACAAACAAAGAAACATGCAGATGAAGCTAATATAAAGCGTGTATAATAAAGAGTATCATGGTGATGTGTCGGTGTTTTTGTGAACGTTCCATGTTTTATGGATGTCTGAAGGACGTATTTTCTGCTCGAAAAACTTAGAAAAATTAAAAAAAAAATAGGAAAAAGAAAAAATTAATTATCTTTTTCCTCAACCTTTTCTTAACTCTAAATAGTAAATATTACGTTCACAAAATTTTTAGGGTTCAACACGACTGTTTCAAACGGAGAATAATGTAATAAATCATACTTACTGTCGTTTATGCTTAACTGCTGCTCTGATGGTATCAATTGGAAGACGTCGTAACACTATAAATCTAACACTGTCTGTATCACACTCTCTTAAAATTAAACCTGAAAAGGAATTTTGTTAGAAAACACAACTAAAAGACAATATAAAGTTCAAAATATATATATTAAATCTTTAAAAAATCATGTTTTTACAACAACTTTTTCAAGAGAAAATGTTAACAAACAATGGTCTGACCCGTGTACAACACATGGTGAGGAACGGGACGATTCATACGGTACCAACTACCATCCAATATGCGGTTTTATAAGCTAACGATGCACAAAAAGATTCAAGGAAAGTTTCATGTAACTGAAATTTTGGTGGGCTTTTGCTTGCCTGTCTTATAAACGTATTTATTAATTGACATTAATTTTGGTCGCTCCTCGGAGCTTAAAATTGCTTGAAGCGTCTCTACTTCGATTGTATTTTATAATAACAACTTTTTACGTTCAGGCAAGGCGGATCCCATGCACGTGTGAGTACATGGTATAGATACTTTTTTGACTCCGAATCACTGAGGAACCGGTTTAGGGCAAACCCCGTCAAAAGTCATCATTTCCCCGTCAAAACCGACTGCTAGGAAATGATGGGGGTCCCATGTCGCTAAGGGCTATTTTCGCTATAACTTCCGATATACTTTGAATAGTCGTTGGACTAACTTGTCCTCATATTCAATACCTCGTAAGAGTTGCAGTGCTTGACAACGTGGATTCGTAAAAGGGTCTAATTTTAGTATACTTTCTAAAATTAGGTGGTCGGGGCGACATTACGTCCCTGTGCAGCGACATTTGCTACACTTTCTAAATTAACGCTCCTTGAAGAGTTAGCGAAAATTTGGCATAAAAAATGCTCCGAAGAGCAAAAATATGTTTACAAGAATTAAAAACCTCTTCCACGGCGTTTTTACGTGAAGCACGCTTTTCGTACGAAGTATTTCCTAAGTCGGATTTTGTTACAACGTCGAAAAGTATATCGGGGTTATAGCGTGTTCTTTAACATTTTCAGCGTTTCTCTGGGCAAACAACTGTTATCGGACAATCTGCCGACAAAACGTGTTACTCATAAAGTGTATTTTGCGATTTTTGTGTGGTGTTGAATTTTTACGAGTTAAAATTATTGTAATCATAAATTTAGTTTGTCTAGATGACGCTAAATTTGTATTTTCTACTTTGCAGAAATATCTGATAGTATATGGTCGCGGCAAACGGTATAGTAGAATGCCGTGGCGGTGAGACGGAACGTCCAGAAGCTTCCTACACCTCCAAACGCAGACCCGAATTTAACTGTATTGTTCCGTGTAGCCGATAGCCGCGTTGGTTAAGTGAGCGAGGTGGCAATCGCGATTAATCGAATGGGTATCGCGCTACCGGGTTCCAGCCCCGGTTCCGGCATTAGCACTGTCGGAGGATATGGTTACATGTCCGCGTTTTTCAATCTGTAATCCCCTTCCGTACAAGCCTCTCTGGCTTCTGGAATTGGGGGTTGTCTAATTTCTGTGGTGTTTATTTATTTACTATTTTATGTTCGCTCGTTTCACTGGGTCGAAACATTTTTATGTTATTATAAGAAGGCTAACTTATTTCTTCAATTATTTTTAAATAAATTCCAGTAAATAGACAAATAAAAAATGTTATGCGCCGCCTTCTTACGGAGAGAGGTTTAATCCCTGGCAGCAGAGTGAGAGGAGGTCTGCCCAATTAACTACCAGTAAAACACGTTATATAGTTCGCCAACTGGCCAGAGATGGCCCCATTATCACGGATAAGCTAGAATTATCCCGAATGACAGGCTGGAGTGATCGATAATCAGCGCCACGGATATAAAAGTAGCAGACCCAACGTGCTGGGGGTCAGCTCAGTACAGTTCTGAATGAGTTAAGTGACCAAATAAGATAAAGAACAGTGAAGAAGTGTGAATTATAGTAGTGAGTCTATAGTAGATGAAAGTTATAACTATAGTGTGTTATTATAAGGACTAATTATTGTAATTTATGATTAATAAATAAGTGGGTAGTGAGAATTTTTGTTGCAATTATTAAACCTAGGTTTGGAAGTTTTTACTACAGGATGTAAACGCGTAACAATAATAATTATTATTACCTATAAAATTACACTCATCGTAGGCATATATTATTTCACAACTCAACTCGCACAAATCTGTAACTAGACAAGTCCGATTCTGTACACATACATTTATTCGCGCAGTAATATTACTTATATCAATTATCTGTCTCATCGCTTTCACGTGAGATATGTAAAGGACGGACTAGGTGGCACGATATAAACTCCGCTCCACTCCGCCCATCTCACCGCGACCGCATTCTATTATAGCGAGTGATTTCCTCGACTATACTTATTATGTAAAAAACTTATACAGATTCGGTGAAAGTAGTTTTATACAGATTCGTAAAAAGTAGTACCCTGAAGTAATTAAGTAAACAAATGCGAGAAAGAAAACAAAAATCTTACGTGAAAGCGAGACAAATGATTGTTATATTAGTGGAGCACGAATGAAAGTTTCTGGACCTCCCGTCTCATTACGACCGCATTATATTATATAGTTTCAGTTTGCCGCGACGAGCTCGAATTGCCATCAGTCAATATTGAAAATTTGCAGTGTCGAGAAGCGCTCATAGTTCTGAATTTTTGTGTTTCTATAGTGATGAATAATAAAGTGTCTTTATTTAACAACATATGGAGGAGTCCAGCCTAGGGAATATAGGTAGTGGACTTTTAATACAGGAGTTAACTTGATTCAGCTAATTTAACCCACGTTTAAAATTAGTGTTATGTTATAACTGTTCCAAATTTGGCAGGGAGAATATGAGATTTTGTTGCAAGGAGCTTACAGATTAATAAATCAATCTTACCTGTTGGTAAAATGTCAAAAGAAGCGCGGAAATACAGATGCAAAAAACTTCAGACAATGTAACGCCCGACAATTTAGTAGGAAATAAACCATGCGGTAAGGATGATACATATGCTTTTAATTTCTTTGGACCATACCTAATTACGAATAAATCAAGAAAAAATAGCAAAAAGAAGCAATATTCTGCAAAAAGCGGTTTTAGAAATGCTGGAAACCTGTATTATTGCTAAAGTAATGATGAAAACGTTTAAATAAAGTAGGTATAGTTCAAGTAGGAATATCCCGAGACATAAAAAACGCAACAAAAACTTTACGATGTTAAAATACCGGTACTCTCTGTAGTGCTTTTCGCAAATTGACTCGCTTATCTTTATAGGTTTTTAATATGACAATATAACAAATATATTTATATGTAGGACATTTTGGATTTTGAGTGTATTTTGCTTAATATTGATCGAAATTGGAAAACTAGGTAATCTATGAACATCAAATTACATGCTCTACAACTTTATATGGATTTTTCATTTAGATTAGCCGTTTCAGCCCTGAAGACGTTACCCAGTGTGAATTTTTTAGAAGTTGGTAAAAATTGTTGTTATTCGACTGCCAATTACGCCCAACAACTCTTGATGAAGAGGCGAGCGTGGGTGCATCTTTACTATGTACATACTTCGATATGCGATGTAAAGCAACGCCAGGCGCAGTTAGTAGTTGGATGGGTGACCGTTCCAACGAAGACCGCGTCCTCGCCTCAAACATCTTCCAGCGGCTTGCATATTAGGGTGTATGCGCGGAAGCTATAGAACTTTAGGCGAGGGTTGTATAGGGGATATACCATCCTTCGGAGGGGATGTAAAGCCGTCGGTCCCTTGTCTATTAAATGTTAGGCAAGTAAATGATCCCTACTCTTCTTAAGGGAAGAGATTCGGCAAAATTCCTGGTTGGGGGTAGCTCGTCTACAGGCGTCGGTGTTAGGCCTCGGTAGTGGAAATAGGCCGACGTTAAATAAATGTATAAAAAAAAAACTTGATGAAATTTCAACTTTGAGGTATTCTTTCGAAGTGAAATTTAATGCTCTTTAATTTCGATAATAGATGACGTTTCGATTGGATGCATTGTTTTTAAGTTATAGGCCACAAACTGAAAAAAATGCCAAAATTTCGTGGTTTTTTCGGCTAAACAAAAATCTGCCGAGGGTTTGGAAATCTAAAACTTGGATTCTATATACATACTCTCTACAATATATACGAAATAGAAAAAAAAACTACTACCTCGTTTAAAGTAACTATAAAGTATCCCATTATTAAACTACAAATCAAAAGATAGTTTGCTTCACTTGCTTATAATTTGATTACGTCCGTTTATTATGCCCTCCAATACTCGCACCTTTGAAAAACATTTAAAAATCAATTTTAATATAAATACGTTTTGTTTAAGGTTCTTTAATGCTATTTGCTAACACAGGTACAAAAATTTGAAAATTACAATGATATATACCAGTTCGTGAAAATAAGCTACTAGAACCGTCCCGCTGACAGTTACATAATTTCTGTTAGCCCACTATTGAAAGGTTTCGGATCGGGATTTTTGGTAGCAGTGCCTCATTTGCTTGTCGCCCTTTGAACGAGAATTTGTGGAATTTCTTCGTCATGCATGATTACCTTTAGAAAGGTTTCAACACGCTTTATTACTTCACTGGTAGAAATAAATAATAAAATAATAGTCGCATCATTATGGATACAAAAACAAACGCAAGGACCGGCAACTGCAAAGCCATATCTATTTCATAAATTATTAAATTCATTTATCAAACTTAAATTAGGTAGGTATTAAGTAGAGTAAAATATAAAACGTTGTATGCACCACTGGCGATATAGGATGTTTATGCCCTTGTGTGACTTTCTACCTTCGGGCCAAGGTCCTCAGATAGAAATTCGTCACCCGCGGGCATAAACATATCTCTATATCGCCCTCGGTACATAAATAATTATATTGCACCTAACTTAAATTTTTATCAAGTAGTTATATTGTATACGAAAAAAACTCGAATAAAAAATAATTCGGTGAACTTTCTGTAACTATAAGAAAACAATTAGTTTTGTGCGACCAAGAAAGTAAACCAGGTAATTTTTCTTTTAAAGGAATTAATCTTTGGTAGAATCATCCCCATATTTCCTCCAGGAATCTTTGTAATTTTCTAGGTATGGAAATAATTAAATTTTGCTTATAGTTTTCTCTCCAATGGTTTCACTCATCTTGGCTGATATCAATTACCTTCATTGTATTTCTGGGTCCGAATTCTTATTTATAAATCTGCTTCAGTTAAAACATGGTAGGTATGGCATTCATAATATTTTTTTTGTATAAACGCTACTAAAAGTAGGTTTTTAACGTTTGCAAACTATGTTAAAAATGTCACTTTATAACACCAGTGTTAAATGAATTACTTTTAACACCAGCGTTAAAAAGTAAATTCATGACACAATGTCACTTTTGACAGTCAAATACAGAACCTTAAATTTTGCAATAAAACGCAAAATATATATTTTATCAGTTATAGAATAAGAGCCAAGAGACAAAGAAACAACTCGGTTTACTTGCCTAACATTTAAAAGAGAAGAGACTGACAGCTTTACATCCCCTCCAAAGGACTGTATATCGACTACGCAATTCTCACCTAAGATTGCGTGGCTTCTGTGCATGCACTGACATATAAGCCTTTAGAAGATGTGGAGACAGGACACGTGTTTCCTTGAAATGGTCACCCAGTCAAGTTCTAAACATGTCTGACGTTGTTTTACATTAGATATCGAAATATGTGTATATGTGAATATATTGTTACGTGTTTACAGTCTCCAGTAAACACTATGGGTTCAAATAACTTGCAACAAGAATCTTCACTAACCACTATATTATTAATCACTAAAATTACACTAATAAATAATTAAAAATCACACAACTGATAATAACTTAATCTAATATAAATTCACTACTTTTAAAACACTATGTACTTTACTTTTCTTCTTAAACTTGTCAACTCTTGTCTAACCTAAAAACTCTCTCTGTATACTAGAACTGTACTGTATACTTCACTGAACTGTTCATTTCACTGAACTGAACTATTCTGTTCCCCCATCTGCTGGATTCACCTCTTTATATCCACCAATAGAATGTACCAGAACAGTATTCCATATTATTCTGGAATCCTACAGAGTTTTCTACTGTGATAGATGACTGTTCGTCAATTGGCTCATAGATGGCGCCACCCCACCTACTGGCCATGAACAGAATACAGGTTTCCCTTCACTTTGATCAGGGACTTAATCACATCTTTCCCCGTTAGAGGGCAGCACATAACAATATAATATGTGAAAGATGCATCTACGCTTGCCCCTATAAAATTATATCTATATAGTCGGGCTACCAGGATTTTCTTGAGACTATACAAAGAATAAACAAAAACCAAATACTTATATACAGTGCGCGTACATAAAATATTCTTCTCTAAAATATTAAGGAAAACGTCATAGCCTTGCAAGCACTGTACATAAAACAGTGGTTCTTTCCCATGCTTGTCAAAAATGGGGGCTGCCGCCATAAAAAGTATTGTAACAAAAGATGCTTATTAGACCATTTTAGGTCACGTGTTTTTGACAAGTTGCCTGAGGGGCAACCAAACGTTCATTCTCTCATTATCATGATCGCAGCATTTAGGGTGGTTTTATATATTTTTTCTAGTTTTACTTGAGAAACTTTCTGTGGTTTTGTAATAATGTCACACAGTGAATATTATTAACCCTTATAGGTGATGTAAAGTGTCGCTATGATGAGAAATCCAAAATAATAAACCGTATTGACCTATACACATAGACCCTTGGAGACCATTATATAGATTTATCTATTTTATCTTGTGTCTCCATAATTGATACGGTAAATTATTTAGCGTTAACTCACAGCTTCTACACAGGCTAACAGTTCAAAATCCAGTGGCGGTTCCTCAGTTTTTAAACTGGGGAGGCAGGGGATAGATAGGCCTGGGTGGTTCCGAGGGGCGGGAGGTATACACATGTGCGCCGCGATGAAAATTTTGCGAATATATCGAACTTTTAAACTTTACCATTACACAAATATTAGTAATTTTCTCCTCATGTTAGTCAGTATAATTTGTTTTATGATAAGTATCAAAGTATAAAGTAAAAAACAAATTCTACCGTCCAGCAAGAACCAACGTGGAGGTCTGAATTATATCTTGCCAGGATGGGATTGTGGGGTAGGGGTGCTTTTAATAGGTGAGGGAGTTAATTATTAATATAATAATAGTAATAATAATATGGCACAAATGCTACCACAATCAAAACAATTATATAGTAATATGAAATAAATAATAAACTCTGAAACGATAACATAAATAAAAATATTCTCAAATTAAAAATAGTTAAATAATAACAAACTGAAAAACAACACAAATAAAAATATACTTGGTAGTATACTTACAGAAGTAGAATAATTGCTGTGGTGGTTTTTTAAATTTTAAACAAAAAAGAAATTGAACAAAAAAACTACATGTCTAAATGTTCTTGTAAATTAATGAAATCCGTCTATCTTTTTGTTTGGCAAAAATATCTATTACTTCGTCATAAAATGTATTATTCTGTGTTAGTTCCTTAACAAGCCGTTTTTCGATAGAAATGATAGAAATATTTTTTAATCTTTCTTGCTCAATAGTATTTCTAGTAAATGATTTGATTCGTTTGAGGGCGGAAAAACTCCTTTCTACTGAAGCAGACGTAACAGGAATTGTGACAGCTAAAGTAAGTAATCTATAAAATTCTGTTAGACAAGAAATTAAGTCATTATTATAAATAAATGAAATCATTTCGGTAGGGGTTTGACAATTTTGAAACAATTCTTTGTCAGCGTATACAGTTGTTAATTCATTTTTTAGTGCTATTGAATCAAAAAGGTTATATTGTTTTAATAATGATTCAAATTTATCATTTGGAAATTCTTTTGAATATGAGAGAAAATTATCTTTTCTTATTAAATCGAAAAATTCTAATTTATCTAAATCGGAAAATCTTATCTGTAGTTGATTAATTATTGTATCCAAAATTTCATTGAAAATCTGTTTATAATTCAGTCACAAATCTTGAAGATTTAATGTTGTCTTTCTTTTCTTTGGCGCCGGTTCACCACTTTGGAAATCTTCAGACAGTTGGTTGTAAAGATCATTAAAATGAATTTCATTATTTCTAAAATCTTGCAATGTAATAGTTAATGCATTCAAACGTTTCCTGGCGTATGAAATGTCTGTGCTTTTATTTTGTAAAATTGAAAATACAACATCGGTGTGTTTAAAGATAAATTTAAAAGTATGTAAAAGAAAGAGAAAATGAGGATCTTTAAGATGTCTTTTTAAGCCAACAGCTTCTCTTAAAGTTGGCTGATCTTGTTTGAAATCATCATGTGTCAAAATATAATCAAAAACTTCTATTAACTTATCCCTGTTTTTGAATACTGTAAAAACTGCTCTAGATGTAAAATTCCACCTTGTTGCCACATTTGACGGTAAACGGTCAGATCCTATGGTATTAAGTACCTCTGTTCTTTTAGTTGATTTTGAAAAATATGATGAAAATCCAGACAAGTTGGCAAAAAAATTTTTACATTCTTTGATGCTATCTATGCAGGCTTTACTCAATACTAAATTCAACGTATGCGCATAGCAATGTGTAAAAAGTGCCTGAGGGGCCATTGTTTTAATTTTTGCCTGTAAGCCATTTAAGTGACCAGCCATAACTGATGCCCCATCATATGTCTGAGCAACAAGTTTATTTTTTAAGTCGTATTTTCCAAATTTTTCTGTTAAGAAATTAAATAAATCATTTGCGGTTCGACCTGAACTAACATTGTAAAAACCTGCAAATCGTTCAACCACTTGCCCTTTAATAACATATCTGAAAACAACCGATAACTGTGAACAGCAGCTGATGTCTGTGGTTTCATCAGCTTGCCAAGAAAAGAAAGGTACTTCATTTAATTCGCTTTCAATTTTTTGTACTACAACACAACTAATTGATTCAATTAAATCGTTTTGAATAGCTTTAGAAGTTCCCGAAAAAACTGTAGCTTCGTTTAAAAATTGTTCCATTTTGCCATCGTATCTGCTCAGAAAAGAAATAAGCTCTTGAAAATTTCCTCTATTATCTGAATGCACATTCTCATCATGTCCCCTAAAAGCCAATTCTTGACAACATAAAAAAATTACCGTATCAATTAGTCTATTTAAGATGTCTCTATTTTCTTTAACCTTTACATTATGATCTACAATTGACTGTTTGTGCCCTTCATCAATAGAATTTAAAATATTCTGTTTGCCAAATAACTTGAATTTTATTGAAGCAGTTAAATGTCCTTTTGACCTAGCATGCCTTTCAATTGATCTGGGTAAGTTTTTTAAATCATTATATCCTAATTTTGACCAAACAGTGTTCTCTGGGTCATTAGAAAAAAGTAAACAATACCAGCAATATAATTTATTTTGTACTGGACATCCAGTTAACCACTCACATTTATCATACCATTGTACACAAAAAGAACGATTATGTTTTGAAGTTACTATGAGATTTTGCATGGTAGGTTGGGGCCTTTTTAAAGTTTTTATTATAAATATCTTGTCATCATATGTTAATTGACTAAAATGAACATTCTTCAAAAGGAAATTTACAATATCATCTACAGATTTAAACACTTCACCGATACTGACATTACCATTGTTATTGCTTGTACTTACGTTTAATTCCATTTTTGACGTTTTATCAATATTTAAACAAAAATTTTAAATGAATTCATTGCACTTAATAAAATGAAAACCACCACAGACACATTTACTTTCAATTAACCTAAACCTAAACGGTACGACTGTCTGGACTCAGGAAGCGGGAAAATAAAAGTCAGATGTTTATTAATCTTTGTTCCTATTGGTCCGGAGCTTGGCCTCCGGCACGTGGTTTTGAGAGCAGATTTTAATGGGTAGCTTCAAACGTTTCAAATTGAACCATTCTAAACGCGAAAGCTATGTTAGAAGCGTTTGGAGGCCTGCCTCACCAGTCACCATGGATAGAATGTTACAGTTGTGCAGCGTTGCCGGTTATAATAATAATAGTTTAAATTCGCAGATTTAGGGAATATTTGTGTTAATTTAAATTTGTCGTTTCATAAAGTATATTTATATTTATAATAATGTAAATATGTAAAGTAACTGTAAAGGCAAATCAGAAGTAGGGAGGCCCGGCCTCCTCTGCCTCCTCAGAGAAACCGCCACTGTCAAAATCCTTACACGTGTATTTAATAATTTTGTGGCACATCTTTTATTATTTAATATATAGTTTTATAAAATTAATCACCTATCAAAAAGTGGTTTGAACTGATTTGAGCGTTTTTAAGAAAGGTTTCGCTTAAATCACCTCATTTTAAAGACCTAACCCAACATTCTCGCCATTCAATTGATAACACCTTTAATTTTTCATCTCAACCTTTTAAAACAGCAGAGATTGTAAAAAATCGCACATGGTCTAATAGATAAAAATATTTCAACTATATTTGCTCCACTTGTCCTTAAAAAAACGTGTTTACCATACAGCATTTGATACAGGCAAATTATAAAGGCGTCGTCACCCTTTTCTGTTAGATTATTTATTTCTGGTATCTATATCCTATGCTATAACTTAATTTTATCCGAATAACCCTCTTAAATCTACGAGATTTAGATTTACTTGAGTAAAAGAGGAGGCGTCCTACAGTTTATAGTAGAATCCGAACCACCTCAAATATTTTAACAGTGTGCTATCTAAAAACTTTTTATCGCAAACACAACTCCTATTAAAAAACATAGAAACAAGTTGTAACACAGTTTATTTTGGCCCAGCAGGCATCAATTACGCTATATTTGCATAACAATAGTACATCTATGAAAGACATGGACAACACGAACTTAAATTATAAAAAGCCTAAAAAAAAAAAATAATAAATTATTTATCTTTCTTTGTTTCTGCTGTATTTTGATCTCCAATGTTGGCAATGCTCTTTTGGTTTTCTTCTTGCTCTGCAGAATACCCAAACTCATTTCTTCTGCTTTTATCAACAGGATAAATCCACCGTTGATACAAAAATATAAGGAACACTATGTCATCTCTGAAACAACCTATTCTGTACATTGTTGGCATTTTTATAACAAATGCAAACATATCATCTATAAACGTGTTCAAAAACTTGTATGTCAGCATCCTCCATGGTAAATGAGCAACTGATTGCAGTTTGTAATTAATGAATAATTGCGGTGTCATCATGATAAATCCAAAGGTAAGTAAATATCCATATAGTAAGTCCAAGACAAAAGAATACCAGCCTTTGTGCTCTAAATACAAAAGTGCATACACACTATATCCTGCTAGAAGTGGGAAACATACCCATGATAAATATTTAAAGGCTAGTTTATCATATTCCCTTGTGCTGGATTCGACATAGGAACTTTTATCTTTGAAAGTCAAACGACCATTTTCAAATTTAATGTCCACAACTTTCCATATCTTCCAGAACTCAATGCCAAGTCCAACAAAACAAGACACTCTTATCAAAGTATTTGTTTCATTATCTAATACATATAGTAAAACTACTAAAGATTGGAAGACCCCGAAAAATACGGAACGGACAGATAATCCTTCCAGCGAATTTCTGTTGTTCCAGAATTGAATGTCATTTTTAAATGCCAAAAGTTCAAACAGGGAATGAACTATGGACACAATAATAGTAATACCCAATAAGTATGGATTAGTGTCTAATAATGTTTCTTTCAAGGTGTCCTGTTCCTCGTCAGTCTGGACCGGTTCATTGTCGCCCCATACATTCCACATTTGTCTCATGTGCTGAGCCGCGTACAGCTGCCACTTAAAGAGACTCAAAGGCTGAAAAGTTACTTGGAGCGAAAAACTGTCATTCAGAGGTTTGTAATCTCGCGCCATATTCCAGAAGTCGTTGGGAAATAGTACCGGCTTGTAAAACTTTTTGTCATCAGTAAATTTAATATACTGATCTAATGGTGAAGGTACAGAGCCAAAAGTCCATAAGGTTTGATCGGTAACTAGGTTTAAAGTGAAATTTGGATGCCAGTGAGATATAATTTTGCCATCTTCTATCTCAAATTTTTCACTTTCACCAGTCAGTAGGTTTTTAGTACCACTAGATTTAAGCTTTTTGTATCTGGAAAATAAAAATCAAGAATTAAGCAACATTTATTCATATATTTAATTTTTGATAAAGCCTAATTTGGTTTGACAAATATTATAATAATAATAAATGATAGAAAAGGAGAATCAAGTTTGAATCAGCATTCTCTTTGATAAAAGTATATACATTTTAGATTTTACTTTCTTATCTTATTGACCTGTGAATTAACTATGTTTTAAATTGTCATTTCAATGTTGACACAGCATTGTGTTAATTTGAGGAGGGACCAGATATAATTCAATTATTTATCAAAAATATAAGCCAACGCAAGTGGATTAACTATTACGAAAATAAGGAATGTATAGTAAAATACATACTACGAAAGTCCAAATATTCCACTGTTTCCTATGAAAGGAAATAAATTCATTACCATCCATCAAGGTGCACAACGTGCTTTTCCATTCTGCAGCAGGGCTGGCAGTAATTAATTACTAAAGTAATTAAATTATCAATTTAAATACTTTTTTTAAAAGAAATAATTGTAATTGAATTACATTTTTCACAGCAGTAATTGCACTTAAAAATTATTAATTCCACAAGCAATACTCTGAAAATACCTTTGTAGAGTAATTAATTACCAACAGAAATTACTTTAATTTAAATTACTTCTCTAATAATTTCAAATCTTTGACAACAGATGCTAATAAAGCTATTTCTACCAATACAGTTTTGAAATCCAGGCTATTCGTAAGTGTTCTTTGTTATGGAAAAAAGCAGGAAGACCCAAGACTGCAGATTATCAAAAATATTCTTGGACGTCCACTAAGTTACCCAACAGTAACCAGGTGGAATTCGTTTTATAATCCAATTTTACAAATTCTCAAAGATAAACATAAATTAAAAGATTTGTTTATCAAACTGGATAGTCCGGGAGGTAGCATCAATATTTTATGCGTCATTTCAACACGACTTCTTTCTTTAATGTTAGTTTTCGTTCTAGTTCGTAAGAAGAGCATGGTAGGCTGCGCATTTGGTAAAATAATTTTGTTTTTTACAAAACTATAAATAGTTTATTTATGTAATATAATTTAAAAAACAAGTGTCAGCTGCATAGGGTAAGGAGCGAAGGTTGTCAGCTGCCCTAGTCAATATGTATGAAAAACACGTGAAAATTCGTTATCTCAACAAAGCTGAAATTTATTTATATGATGCTGTATTCTTAATTATCTTCCTTTTCGGAAGTGCTATTTGAATGGTCTTTCAAATCTAGATTTTCCTCAGATTCTTGAGTGTCATCGTTCTCATTTTCGTATTCACAAATATCTGCTGAAAAATATTGAAAATCATTAAAATGAAGAAAAGAGAATTCATATATAGAATATCTGGAATTTCCTCGCTCTGATTTATGACATTTTGAATTTTCAGTAATCGATTACCTTCAAACCACTTGAAAATATATTTATCAATGTGTTCTTGGCGTATGAAGATGTGCATGACTCCACAATTGAGCAATGCAAGAAGTTCGCAAAAAATGCTGTTTCAATTCTGTCTTACATGGAGGTAACATAGATCTTTCGAAATTCCAGTCAACCTTCAAGACGTCTTCTTTCTGATTGACATTATATGCCTTCAGGAAATTAGCTACACGTACGAGATTAATATTCTTGTTCTTTTAGAACCATACATATCACAAACAAATTCTTCCAGAATAGTAAAATTCTCTTCCAAGTTGTCAGGTGCATGTTGAGAAATGTCAATGAAAGCCTGTATATACGATGGATATTTCCACAATAATTCTAGCGGTTTTTTTTTCCTTTTCCTATAAAAAGCTGGATTGAAGTCACAGCCAGTTAAGGCGTGAAAACCTGGGAGTGCAAGACACAACTGCTGACCTAATTTCTTATATATTTTATTAACGTCAATGAATTATTGATTGTTTCCAGTACCAATGAGAATTCTTATATGTGAATTTCTTCAGAGGGTAGGCATGTTCCTGAGTATCAAAATCTAGTTGACACACATGGAAAACGATTTTGCGGTCAGCTTCAAGATAGATTTTCTACAACCCCTAATGATTGCAAATGAATTTCACCAATGCTTCCTACGTTTCTCAATTCATTAGCGAAATCTTCCTCTTAACAAGTGCTCATTACCTTTAATGGATGAGAAAAAGTAATGATGGAGTGCAATAATTGCTTGGTTCATTGTAAATATTTGGAGTAGCTTTTGAGAAATTCTTTCGAATGTTCCAGGAATATCTTTCAATTGATGGAAAATGAAAAATCCATCATGAATTATGACATCACAGCCATCACTTGGGTTCGTATCCTTAATCTTCTCAATTTCTCTTTCCAATATTTTTCGGCAGATATTTGTGAAGATGAAAACGAGAATGATGACGCTCGGGAATCTGAGGAAAATCTAGATTTGGAAGATCATTCAGATAGCACTCCCGAAGAGGGAGATAATTTAAAATACAGCAGTGAGAGTGACTCAGATGAGAACTGACTTGTTTCATTCGTATCGAATGTGCCAAAATAATAAAAATATTAAGATTTTTATATTTATTCTCATTATTTAATGCTCACTATTCTCAATCAATGATTGCAATTTCTAAGTATTCTGTAATATGTATGTCTAATATTTCATACAAATATGATTTTCTTTCAAATCACATATGTTAACTGGAGGATTAGAGATACCGCACGCGGTGAGCGCCTGGATGCTGCGGCACACTAAAAAGGCCTAGCTGACAGGTTTTGTCCTATTGTATTGTCAACTGGCACTTTTTAATTGTTTTTTTATATCTTAAACTATCATATAAATAAATTTCAGCTTTGTTAAAATAACGAATTTTCAACTATTTTTCATACATTGTCATAGTGACTAGGGCAGCTGACAACCCTCGCTCTTTACCCTATGTAGCTGACACTTTTTTTCCGTTTATATCACATAAATAAACTATTTACAGTTTTGTAGCTTTGTTAGATTGACGCAAAAAACTAAATTATAATAAATAATAATAAATACACCACAGGTAATGACGACCCCCTTTATCCCGGAAGGCTCTAGTAGAGCCTTGTGTGGGAGGGGGCTACACATTTAGAGACAAGGGACACACACCCAATATCCGTGTATAGTGAAAAAATCCCTCTCACAGTATTTTCCACTGCCACGGCCGGGGATCGAACCCGGAACTTTTTGGTGAGAGGCAAGTGCGCTCACCTCTCGACCATCAGTCAATTATTTTACCAAATGCACAGCCTTCCACACTCTTCATCGCATCAGCTGACACTTATTTTAGTTGTTTTTCAGACGAAAACTAACATTAGAAAAACAAAGAAGTCTTGTTGAAATGACGCATACAATATTAACACTACCTCCCAGACTAGGATATTAACAACCCCTTTAAGGACGCAGAAATTCAATATTTAGAAGAATCTTGTGCAATTCTGGAACCTATAGCTAGTACGTTGAACTTTTTACAAGGAGACGACAATACTTACTTTGGTTACTTATTACCTAGTATTTTATCATTGAAAGTTAAGTTATAACAACTGAGCGATAGTGGTAATAATCATACTTTAAGTCTTAAAATTAAAAATAATTTTCGATAAAGTTAGATAAGTGCTACAAAGACGGTTTTTGTATTTATTTATCAGCAATTATAATTCAAATGAGGCTATTATTGCTGTTGTGACTATTCTTAACTTAAAATTACAGTGGTTGAACATACTTAAAAAGACAGACAATTCAGCTGACATGTAAAGGATAATACAGCTGATATTGGAGAAAACAGCAGTTTGTTTTCTCCAGAGATATTAGGCAGGAAGCAACCAACAGCATTTAGAAAATGAAACAACACATAACAAATTTTTTGATTTCAAAGAAGATCCATCAACACTAAAATATCCACAATTTCCAGTTCCCAAAATTGAAAATACTCAAGGATTAAGAGTTGGTCGGAGTGTATTAGTCATCCATGCTTCCAATTTTAATTGTAAATGACTTCACGTCAATAAAATGACGCAGCTGAATGTACGGTGTGCTTGGAAGGCGAGAGATAGAGATGTAGTAGAATATGATATTGAACAAATTTATTATACCTAATCTTTAAATTTCTCTGTGCATTTGAGGACATTAGGGCTAATTTTATTTTAGTTCTACAAAAGGGAAAATGTTTATTTTAATGATACCTATGCGGGACGATAAAAATTATTTTTGCAAATCGATAATAGAAGAAAAAAAAATTATTTTTTTATATATACTTTTTTTTCTCTCATCGTCCCACATTGTAACATGTTTTTAATGTCTTTTAGTGAAAGCCGTTTTTTAAAATAATGATTTATATGAGAGTAATTTGCACAGTCTTTCCGGCTTATATCCGGAGCGCTCTTAATTAACAATAAAATACAACTAGAGTTATTAAAATATTTAGAAGATCCTAGACGTAATATTGAAATTCTGGAAGAATACCCGCTTATTAAAACAATATTCATAAGATACAAGATACAACATCAGTTTACCGTCCTCTGCCCCTATTTTCTTTCACCACTTATATAAACTTGTAGACGCCTCGCTATATCAGACAAATTGTTTGAAAAATTAGTCCTATTAAAGAGAAACATAAATATATACGATTATTCTGATTATTCATAGTTTGTGTCAATATTATATTGTTTTTAGTTATAGATTTTCATTCCTTTGTGATTACTGTCTTTACTTATTGTCTGAAAGTTATTTGTGGCGTATCGAATTGTTCTGTAGATATTTGTACAACCTGGCTACCAATGTTAAAAGAAGAACTTAACAAACTCAACATTATCTAAAAAATATCATCAGTTCTATGTTCTGTGTAAGTAGTAAGTATCTATGGAAATAACATAAACAGAATCTTAAAGCTGTGTATTTGACATACACAGCAAAATAAGAGTTCTTTAAAAAATAGCTTTGAAAACGGAAAGAGATTACTTTCCGAAACGTCAGCAAAATACATTATTTTTGTGTTTATTCCGATTTATATTATTTGCAAAACATAACCTCTGACTTTTCCTTTGGCGTAAACGTCACGGGCGCAGAGGCTCTTTTTTCCAATAATTCTATTATTTTGTAGATTCGGTGATTTGTTTTGAAGAGGATAATAGTACATGTGGTAGAAAACCCAAATAATAGGAAAGAATACTGTCTTTACTTATTAATAAAAAAATTACATATATTATTCTTTTGTATTATTCAGTATTTGTATATGTTTATAATTATTTGTAGCACACTAAATGATCTTATGATTTACTAAATATCCCATTTCCATTATAACAAACTTAGAAGCTGTAGAGTAATTATAAAAGTAATTTATTTATTCAAATACCACTACCAAATAATTAGGCTTTTATTTCATTTAATGAGTCGGGATTTATGACGAAATTACTGAATGTTTGCACTTCGGACTAGACAATGTCCCCCCCCGTTTTCGAGGGCGCTGAATCGATTCCTGGGGTCAAACCAATTTTTCCACCTCGGCAACCCTCTCAAATTGGCCAAAAACCACCCCCAAAGTCCCGTTTTTCGGTGAACCCGTTTATTTTCCCCAGTTTTTCGATTAATTGTTGGTCTTTCGAGTAGAACGGAAGGTCTCTCGAGGGATTTGACCTCATCCACCCCTACCCCAGGCTTCCAACCTTTGCAGGGGGTGGAAAATTGATATTTGTTTTTGTGAGAAAAAAATGAATATTTTGTAGGAGGCGTTTCTTTAAGGAAGATGGTAGGCGACCAGGGTTGTGTAACCACCCCCGGGAGTTGTTTTCACCTTCCAAAGAGGTGGAAAATTATATTATTCTTTGGAAATTTTTTTTTTTTGTAGGAGGCGTTTCTTTAACGATGATGGTAGGTGACCAGGGTTGTGTAACCACCCTCGGGGGTTGTTTTCACTCTTCAAAGGGATGGAAAATCAATTTGTAAAAACATTTTAATAAACATATTTTTTATACTGTTTTTGAATTATAGATGAAAAAAAATTCCACACCGTTGAAGGGTAAAAACAAACCCCGAGGGTGGTTACACAACCCTGGTCACCTAATACCTTCCTCAAAGAAACACCTCCTACAAAATATTAAATTTTTTTCTCACAAAAACAAATATCAATTTTCCATCCCCTACAAGGGTTGGAAGCCTGAGGTACGGGTAGCTGAGGTCAAGTCAATCGTGAGACCTTCTGTTCTACTCGAGGGAACAACAATTAGTCGAAACTAAATGGGAAAAGGAGATTTTGGGGGTGGTTTTTGGCCAATTTGAGTGGGTTGCCGAGGTGAAAAAGTAATTATTTACAAATTACTTATGTTTACGTTTTAAAAATATTTTAAAACCAAATAGAATTAAACATATTTTTCTGATTTGAGGTTTACATTTAGTATAAATAAGACCTCAACAGATTTTTGCCTTGACACATATTTTGCGTATCGTTAAGGTTTAGCACAGAAAAGATAATTTAATTTAAATTAATTTGGATGATGGTGAAAAAACAAATATTTACAACCTTTAGCAAATAAATAAATACAAAAAACACTTGGGTGAGCATCGTCAAGGATTTATCAATGATTCTTGTGTTCTTATTAGGCCATTTATACATAAGTATAAAACAAAACATTATGAGAAAGAATAGAGTAATAATGACTTCAATAATGTATTATATTTTCGTACTTGGAGGTACCTGAAGGTCCATTGACCGCTTCATATAAAATAATCAGATTTTAAAAAATAATTCAAAACATCGTTTATAAATACATTTTAATTTTTTTAATACAATAAAAATTACCTGAATTTTATATTTTTTATGTTTATTTTTTAATAAAACAGTATTTTTTAATACTCCTGTGTACATTTTTGTATATTAATATAAGTAATAAAAATAATACTGATTAAATGTAAGAACTTTCAATTTTTGAAGTTAGAAATTCTTTAGAAATGCTGTTATTAATTTGTCGCCTGTAAAACTGGCCATTGCATACATTAGTCAAAATTAATGGGGAGTGGCTTAACTATTCCTATTCAGTAAATAGAATATAGTTAATATACGTCTACAATCTACCTACATACTTTATAACTGCCCAAGCAATATAACTATTCTTTATTCCAACATTAGGGAGCCAATTCTTGAAATCATAGGAATTGATTATCTTGAGAAAATTTTTTTTCACTGAAATTCTCATACAAAAGGATTGCCATCCTTGAATCTTGTAAGAATCAAATGCCAATGAGAATTTCTGAATTTTGACTAAAAATTCATAATCCGCGACCTAGAAAACCCCCAGATATCGATTTTGAGTTGAATCGGATCTTAAAGAGCAAAGTCGTCTGCCATCTTGAAATCGCCATCTTTAACTAAATTTTTTAATAGAAATTTGTAATCGGGGAACCTGAAAACCCCCAGATATCGATTTTGATCGATTTGAACCATAAATGACAAAAATCGTCTGCCATATTGGCGCTGCCATTTTGAATTTCTAAATTTTGAAAACCTCCAGATATCAATTTTGAGTCGAATCGGATGATAAACGGTAAAGTCGTCCACCATCTTGAAGCCGCCATCTTGTTTTTTTCTTATATGAAAATGTTAAAGTGTATTATTGTCACCGGACTTATACACATGTGCAAAATTTCAAAGCTCTAGCTTAATTAGAACTAATTGAAATTTTGATTCCAAGATTTGACGTAAACAAACTAACTAACTAACACACTAACAAACATTGCAAATTTAATAAAAACCTTTAATAAACGAAATTCTCCCTGCTCTCGACATCCGCCGCTACCTTGATTGTGATGTTTCGTTCACACTCACACTAGCAACATCTCATATATTTATCTCTCTCAAATAACCAGTTTGGTTTGTCACATGTTGGTACTGATAGATAAAGATATGCTTTACTGCTGGCGATAGAAGATATAATATCGCTTACAGCCCAAAACAAAAACAGGGATATTTTCGTAGAGAGCACGCGTTCTGAACCGAGGGAAATTCAAAATATTATTTTTTTATGTACTTTTAGATACTAATTTTTAAAAATATGTACTTTTTGGCGACCTACTACAAAAATATGTACTTTTTCATAAAATAGTGACCGAGTACAAGCCCTGCTATGATTATTTTCAAGAATACGATTGTACCTAAGTCATCCAAAAACATGAGAAAATGACATCAATTACTCTAGAGAATTAATTCCTACGATTTCAAGAATTGGGCCCCAGAAATACAAACATAAATAATGAGTAATGATGAGAACTGGACTATCATAATATATTAAGAGCTCACCTATTCAATTGTTTGAAAACAGATGACATCTGGTTTTGTGCATAGTTTTTAGCACTGGGATCTGGACTATATCCAGATCTAGTTAAAAACGCATGAAGGAAAAGAGATCCATTATTTCTCATATTTGGCGTTATCGGAATAGGCTTTTCCACAACATATGATCCATCTCCATTAGGCCCGGAATTCCAACTACCATACATCAAGTCTTCTTTATACCAGAATAAATTTGAGGGATTATAATTTTCCAAGGTGTCATTTTCTGACAAATAAACGTACAAATTTAATAATGTCCCTTCTTGAAATATATTTCTAGCTGGTGTGTAAACGGTTGCAATGCTATCATTAAGACCCTTCGGGGGTTGAGGTGTTCTAAAGAACGATGTTATAAAATATATTATGACCCCTCTTATAAAAAGAGATTTTACTACGGCCAAAAAGGATTCCATTTTAGTGGCTTGTCTCTGCACTGTTGCAGATTGTCCATTTTGCTGCAAATTGTGTAAAAATGAATAACCTAATTTTTCCTAAATGTATACTTTACTTACCGTTCCCTCGCCTGAAGCTGCATTAGGAGAATTTTGAGTAGCTACAGTGGTGTCACTTCCAGACGTATTATTTTCTCGTTGCGATTCACTCATTTCATCAATTTTAAATTAATAAAAACTAAATAATTTATAATATCATGCACTTATGACACGACATGACTAATTAATGACAACGATCGACGAGGATGGACGAAGACGAGCGATAAGAGAGAGAAAGAAACAAGTAAAGTGAAATTATCAATTTTCATTTTGCCTTCTAGTCCAGTTTTGGCAATAGTCAATAATTAGACCGGTTAGCCACTTCCTGAGAGTAAACTGCCGCCAGTGACAGATCAACGTGGATTATTTTGAATTCAGAATAAGGATGGCAACTAGCTCTTTACTGTATAATTCAATTCAATTCAACATAACATTATTAACATTATAATATAATAAGTACCTCCCCAGAACCCATCCCAGGACCGACAGTGCAACCACCTGTTACGCGATGGCGGATTGCAGAGTCAGGCGGAACGGATCTGGTTCGGCCAAAAAAAAAACAATTAAAACTTAAACTACTTCTGAGACAAACAGGTTAAAAAGTTATTAAGATTACAGATAACATAAAAGATTTAACACTCTTAAAACTACACATTTTTAAAAAACTTGTGCCACTTATCACTTTTTTAAAATTTCGCAGCTGACGCAGACACTTCAATCCAAACGAGCCTTCCGCGAGGTCTATAAGTGCCGAATTGCGCAAAGGCGGGCCTAAACTTTGATTTTAAAAATTTTTATTTCACAAGGTTTTGATTTTATAGAAATGTGCGATGAGAAATGAATTTAAAAACAAAAAATAATGTACAAAAAGAAAGCAAGAAAAACAAACGCGACAAAAAGACTACAAACAGAAAGGAAGCGGTGGACAGGAAAGATTTAAAGATATGAAAGGTATGAAATATTAGTAAAGGTGGATAGGGTAAGCTGAGGTTATAGTTGGTGAGGTTTGGCTACAGGGGTTGCCGGAAAATCGGTACACGCCCTTATCAAATCTACGACCGTGAAATAATTCATAAAAATACAAACTTTTTTCTTCTCTTTTACTCCCGCTTTCATCATATTAAGCGGCAGTAAAAGTATTTTACTGCCGTCCACGAGCGGTACTACAAGTATTTGAAGAAAAATAACAGTATTTACTTAATCCATATTCGACGTTTGAAGATAAAAATAGTATGTTTTATGGGGGGTAGGTAAAGTGATTATTTGTATTTCGGTTATTTTTTGCAGACTCGCTTCGCTCGTCAATCAAGTACATCCTACACACAAAAATGTTACATTTACTCCATAAGTAAAACGCAATACACTATTTTTTTCAATGTCAAAAAACATGATAGTTTTACGATACATTCCGAGAACTTAAACCTGAAACTGCCATTTCGCTGCAACTTCATCTGGTAAAAGTCACGCGGCACTAAACGTATTTGAAGAAAAAATAACACTGTCGATTTAATTAATATTCGACATTTAAAGAAAAAAATAGCATATCACATGTGGAATAAAGTGATTTTTTTCTGTCTCGGCTATTCGTACCGAACTTGCTTCGTTCATCCGTCAAGTATGCCTAATACATCCTCGACACAATAAAACTATTTTAATATATGAGTGACTTTCACTGACTGATAATTACAGTATAATTTTTTTTGTATTTTACTACAGAAATAAACTATCATTGCGGTAAATTCACTTCACCACTCTGAGTGGGATAAAATACTACTTATTGTAGGTACTCATAAATCATGTGGTAAACACCAGATTACCGCACAGTTGTTGATAAAGGATAAAGTAATAATTCCGGGAATCTCTTTGCCATACTGTATCATATAAAACATTATTAGGTTACTGTACCGAAGATGGGGAATATAGACCTGGAGACTGGTCTTTTCTTGTTGGCTTTACCTCCCCAACATATAGATCCTCCGTTTACAGGCTTAGGGCAGGTTTATCTATCAAAACAGGGTTAACATTTAACTATAGGATAAATGTCAAACGAAACAATGTGTACCTATTGTTTTGTTTGACATTTATCCTTTGGTTACGAGTTAACCTTACATTGATAAAGGGGCCCTTAATGTGTAATCGTATATTGTCTACAGCAAGATTCAATAAATATTGTGGCTACAACACACCGTGTAGCCAAGCCCAATAGCACAGACTTTTATCTTCTAATTTTGAAGCCAATTTTAAATAAGTTTACGGACACAAAAATAAAGAAAAATCAATGTACTTACGGCAATAAAATGAACCAGCTGTGTGTTAAAGTAACCGGTTAAATTGTTATTCGATAAAAATAACTTCTTTAATTTCTTTAAAAACGGTCACCTGGCTACTTGTCATCAACACTAGAACTATAAATTCCCTAACAATTAGTATTCTTGCTACTTCTATCTCATTTCAAAATTTCTCCTTTCTTTCTAAATCAAGAGTGCAGTGATAATGGCTGCTGGAGTGAGTATAAATAAATTTTTTTAAAAATATCTCTGTAAATATTGATCATCTTACGTCAATTACTTACTTGAATGAATTTACCATATGATATTTTACTAATTTATTCCTTATTTTTGTAGACTCTTTACACATACCCCGATAATTTTCGTGCGGCAAAAGCTCTAATAGCAGCACAATATGCCAAAGCTAACGTAAAAGTAGCTCCTAATTTTGTATTTGGCGAAACAAATAAGTCCAAAGAGTTCACGACGAAATTTCCAGGGGGAAAAGTGAGTGTTTTTGATCATATATAACACAAATAATCTGTGCCAATGGATGACGTTTGAAGAGGTTATAACATATTTTGTTTCAGGTTCCTGCTTTTGAAACGAACGATGGCAAGTATTTACAAGACAGTAATGCCATTGCTTACTTTGTAGCAAATGAGCAACTTAAAGGTAAAAGCAATTATGATAGTGCTCAAATTTTGCAATGGATTGGATTTGCCGAAAGTGAAGTCCTCCCAGCAGGTTGCGCCTGGGTCTTCCCAATTTTGGGAATAATTAAGAACAGCGTTGGAGCTCAAGAAGTGAGTAACCTCGTAAAGATCTAATAAACATGAGCTGTCCCTATTCTTTTGGACAACTGAAAATTGATTGTTCTAGGCATTCCAGCGAGCGAAAGATGACATGAGGGCAGCCCTTTCGATTCTAAATAGCCATTTACTCACACGCACCTATCTTGTTGGCGAACGCATTACTCTTGCCGACATTTCAGTGGCTTGCAACTTACTTAACCCTTATAAGTATGTGTTAGACCCTGAATATAGGAAACCATTTGTCAATGTTAATAGATGGTTCACCACATTAATTAACCAACCTGAGTTTAAAGCAGTGCTGGGAAGTGTCGAACTTTGCAGTAAACCTGCTCAAGCCGGAGCTGTTGCTCAAGAAGGTAATTTTTCTTTTTTTGTTTTATTGTAGTTGTTTGGGACGGTTAAAAGATTATTCAAATTAAGTATATCTGCAGTTGTATTGTTTTGTTTATGAGTAATAGTGTCAGGATCAAAATTTATAATTTTTGTCAAGTTTTAATTTCATTTAATACAGTAAATGCCACAAATGTTGGCGAGCGGTGGGGACTGTAGGGGAGTATAGTTGACCTGTCGTAGAACGGCACAGACAACTGGCACTATTTAGAATTTATGCTACACCAATTAGGATAGCGATGCGTACAATAGGTCCATACTACTCTCTACAAACAGCTTCCCCTTTGCTCACCATCACTTGTGGCCTTACAGTACATATTTATTTTTCAAGCTGCAAATTGCGTTAATAATATAGGAGATAAGGATGATGATAATTTGGAAAAAAATAATAAGAAAAAGAGTAAGTACTTTTTATAGTTGAAACAGTTATACACTATTTGATTAGTTTTGTCGCTAACTTCTATAGAGATAAATGATTTACATTTCTTTATTATATACACTTACATAGTTTTGAGACAAGTATGTTTTACTTTTTTCACTCTTAATTGTTCAGGAGCAAAATGTCCTTGAATGTGTAAAGTGATGAAAACTGTTTGGTTTTGACTGTATTTCAGAAATCTCATTCATTATGTATGTATGTATTTATTAAGATTTTTAATCAAGTCAAAATCTATGTCACAAATGTAGACATTCTATAGAATGCCAATTTCCTTTACAATTGTGTGTTGTTTGTGTTCGAATGCATTTTTCTGATGAGGTAGCATTTTTCGAACATTCTCTACAGGTTCATCTTCTAAGGTTGTTTAAATTTTGTATATCGATAAAAAATTCCATTGGTATTAAATTTAAACAGCTGTTTACGACAAACCACTTGTTTAAACAAAAAAACGTGGCTATACAAAAATTTCATACTTTCAGTCAAACTTCATATTGCCATGGTGCAAAATTCTCAGTATTTTATTTATAATGTTCAGTAGCAATAAAAAATCGGTCTAACACAACTCAGACAAATTTTCCCTTAAGTATTTGTCTAAATAGTATATTAGCGTGACCAGATTGAGATACCAATACACAGAAAGTAGGTAATTCCGTGTTAAATAAAAGGGTTGTGATTTACTTAATGTATAAATAATGTTTTCTAATCACTTTACCGCTCAAGGCTTTAAAGCATGTTGGCACAGTGTTAAGCGTTTTGCCTTGTAATACTGAGATCGTGGGTTCGAAACTGGGAGAGGCGCAATTTTTTTTACTTTATACATTATGAAATTGAAAAAAAGATTAAATATTAAATAAAATAAGCAAGTAATCATATGTTAAATTTGATCAAAATCGTTACAGCCGTTTTAGATAAAAAAATTATTAAATTCTTTAAAGCTCACACCCCTGTAGCACCCCTCCCTGAATTCTCTGGGAGCAACTGATTATGCTATCTAATGCCGGTACTAAGTGAGTGTTTATGTCAAATTTACTCAAAATTGTTAACAGCCGTTTTAGAGAAAAAAATTATTTTGAATTTTTTTTCCTGTTTTTAGGGGTTTATTCCCTCACATTTGAGCTAGGATCGATTTTGATATTTTGTCTCGAGGTGTGGCCGTCTTGAATGCACATGTAAAATGTGAACAAAACCTATCCAGAGGTTTGGGCTCTAGGTGCGACCATAGACGGCAGACGACAGACAAATATTTTTTAAAAACCACTTTTTTGGGTTCAGGGGATTTGAAAACGTGTAAATCCATCAAAAACTCAAACTCGAATTTTTGCGGGATCACCATACTTTCCTTATGTAGTCCTTATATGGGAAAGTAAAAATGCATTGATTCGGCAAAAGTAGATTGATACAACTTGAAGTGCGAGAAAGAAAATAAAAATCGCTTACACAAAAGTGAGACAGATGATTGATATATTAGTGGGGCACAAATGAAAGTTTCTCAACCTCACCTCTCATCACAACCGCATTCTAATATACCATTTGCTGTGACTATACTGATGCCTTGCATTCATCCATGACAAGGTGATAAAAAAAATATTTCACGAAGTTGTATATGCGACTTTCTGTTGTTTTCTTTCTTACTTGTTTACTTCAGGGCATATAAAACTACTTTTGCCAAATCTGTATAGCATTTTATCTAAATAAATAAATAGCAAAGGCTAGTTTGTAAACCTAAACTTGTTGAAATTATTTCTGATTTTATAAATAAATAAACGCCATGGAAATTAGATTAGATTTGTTATTAATTTATACTATTATTAATACTGTTTTATTGCTTCCAAACTTAATTTGAACTATAAAATAATGACAACCTTAAAATTCGTGTTGTTGAGGACTTGTTAGGGAAGTCATGAAATTAAATGTGAACACGAAATAACCTAAGTAAACTTCATGCTGACTCTTGATACTAAATAAATAAGTGCACATGCAAAACAAGTTAGATATGTGCTTGGTTTACGGATGTATACTTTAAGATCCTAAAAAAATTGTGTCCAAAGGCCCCTCTACACAATGGTCCATCATTGGCCAACGCCAGAGTTGGCGACTGTTCGGACCATTACTACTTTCCAACACTTGTAGTTGCCCATCTCCCGGTATTATGTTAGTCAAGGATGCCATTTAATAAGTTAACATATTAATTATGACTTAACTGTATATTATAAAAAAGAAATGGCAAAAAGGAGCTTTAAGTTTCAACTACGCACAGAATGATGAGCCAACATGTGGACACATGCCAGCCAATATCCGCCACTTTCCTTTGATGTGTGTTCACAAAACCGACACAGAGGCTATTGTCGGCGATGATCGGCCATCATACACCTTCCTCAAAGAAACGTCTCCTACAAAATATTATTTTTTCCCACCCCTCTGAAGGGTGACAACACCCCCGGGGATGGTTACACAACCGTGGTCACCTGCCACCTTCCTCACAGAAATACCTGTAAAATATCAATTTTTTTTGTACAAAAAAAATTTCAATTTTCTAATCCCCTAGAAGGGTGAAAGCCTGGTGTAAGGATGGCTGAGGTCAAATCCCTCGAGGAACTTTCCATTCTACTCCAGGGAATACCAGTTAGTCGAAAAATTGGGGAAAATAAACGGGTTCACGGAAAAGGGCACCTTGGGGGTGGTTTTTGGACAAGTTTAGGGGGTTGCCGAGGAAAAAAATTTGCGGCACCCCCACCATCCTGTCCAGCGACCTCGAAAACAGGGGGAGGTCTCTCTAGATTGGCGCTCTGGCGAAAAAAAAGCAAAAACCCCAAAGATTCCCGACTCCTGACCTCGACTATAATGTAGTCATTGTCTGAGTCATAGGTATCAGCTGGTTTGAGTTATAATGGTACTAATTATAATATGTGATATTAAAAGTTATTGGCATGCAATCTCGAAATGTATGTCTAATGTTAAGGCAACACACTTCAAAAGAGAAGTAAATGTCAGCAAAATGTCAAGAACAGCCAAGACACAAAAAATGAGTTTACCTCCACATATGGCATGATATTTTTTTTTTCAAATGCTTTTAGTTCCTGAGCAGCAGTAAAAAAAAGAACTGTTAAATCCACTCAGATGCAGCGCCAGAGAAATTATGGTTTAAGTTCACAAAATTAGTCATAAAATGCCGGTTTTTCTTGACATTTGAAGAAAAAACATTTTTGTTCTAGCACTGCAGCAACAGAACTATACCCTTCTTCTCTCACAAAGGCGAATATTGCTATATTTATTTGCAATGTTTGTAACAAAGAGAGATATATAAAGTTTGATATTCCACACTTTTTATGTAAACGATACGTAAAAGATACTAAAATATCCACACAGTTTACACAAACAAAATTAGAATGCGGACATGATATTTATAAAAATATTTTTTAATTTTATTGAGTTTGAATCTCTTTCAAGTAGAAAGGATGATAATAAAATCTTAATATTATATTACAGCTAAAGGGAAGAAAAAAGAGGAGAAAAAACAAGAAAAGAAACAGCAGCCTAAAAAAGAAGCTCCTAAAAAAGAAAAAGAACCTGCTGAAGAACCTGACATCGCCGATGAAGTTCTTGCAGCCGAACCCAAAAGCAAAGATCCTTTTGATTCAATGCCTAAAGGGTAAGTTAGATTTCTTTAAAAGTTTTTTTATATTATCTCTAGCATAAAGTTTAGGATTTCTGGATCTATTTTTTTGCAACGTTAAAAATAAATTATATAATGAATAAAAATCAAGTCGGTCGTATAATACATTGCTTTTTGTTGCAGTCATTTGATATTGATAAAGTCTTGAGGCATGCTTGTCTGTTACACTGGCCACAAACTGTGGAGCATTGCAACCCTGCTTTTCTAGATCTATATCACCCTGTGACCTTTTTTTTCATTTCATACTTACAGTTTTTTAAAGCTTGTATTTACTGATCCATTTAATTATTGTAGTCCCTAAACCAAAGTTTTTTAGTTTTAGCAGTACTAAATCTCTACTTATAGTTTCAAACGCTCTGCGAAAGTCCAAAAACACAACAACCTATAACCTTTTTCTCACTTGTTTTCAAAATCCTGCTTGATATTTAGTCTACAACTTATTAGTTTTTATATATTCTATAATTTGATGATTCACTATAATTTCTAGCAGCTTTTCATATGTTGGCACCATATTTATAGGTCTATGTTCTTCACATTTAATAGTATTTGTTTTCTTCTCTAGTGGTATAATCATAGATGTCTTCCATGTTCTCGGGAAGCATCCACTTTCTAAACTACTATTAATCACTTGTAAAAATCGTTGTCCTATTACTTCAAATGCAGATTGTAGAATACCTGTTGTTATCTCCTCAACACTGCTATTCTTCTTGTTCATTTCTTTAACTATTTTCTTTAATTCACGAAATTGTATTAGCTGCAATTTATCTAATTTACCGTCACTATTGTTCATATTGTTTAGAATCTCATCAGTCTGATTTTGGTTCGAATAAGTCACAAGTTTTGTAAACTGTTCAGAAAATATATATTAAATTTGTTAGTTATAGCATTTTCATCATTTTCTAGTTCATCATTAAATATAATGCCTTCTTCCTTAATGCTGTCTTTTTTATTACCTTTAACTAACTGTTTTATAGTTTTCTACATTTCTACAGGGTCATTTTTGTCTTCATCGATTCATTGTTGATAAAAGACTTCTTTCTGGTGTCTTATCATCACAACATTATCAATAGGTATTGCGTAACGTTGAACAACAGCTTTCTAATGTTGGTGTGATATTCAATGAATATGATTTCAGTAGCATGGAGCCACTCCCCACACTGCTAGGGATTCTATGAAAATTTTTCGAAGAATGTTTCCTGGTTAAGTCATTTTGAAGTTTGGAGACATCAACTGGCCGGCACAGTCACTGGATCTCTCAGCTTGTGATTTCTTTTTATGGGGCTACTTAAAGTCAAAAGTGTTTTCTAATCGACCACAAACTTTGGAATAGCTAAAGTATAATATTCAGAAAGAGATTAACGCAACCTCAAATAAAATGTGGGAGCGGGTAATGAAAAACTTTCGTGCTAGGCTTCAGAGTGTGAGCAGCGAGGAGGAGGTCATTTGACTGATGTAATATTTGAAAAATAAAATTTCCGTATTTTCTCAAGAATTTTGTGTTTAATTTTTGAATAAAAATTTAGCCATTAATAAAAAAACTGTACTTCATTCTGCCAGACCCGTTAATTTATTTTTATTTCTAAATAATTTTTTTTAAATCCATATCTTTTACCTTGTTTCTCAATAATGAAACATTCCGAGACTCATGATAATAAGCTTTTTTTTTCTTATCATAGGCTATAAAAATCTTTATTTCAGAACTTTTAACATGGATGACTTCAAGCGTTGTTACTCCAACGAAGACGAGACTAAATCAATTCCATATTTCTGGGAGAAATTCGATCCCGAGAACTATTCCATTTGGTATGGTGAATACAAATATCCCCAAGAACTAACCAAAGTGTTCATGAGCTGTAACTTGATTACCGGTATGTTTCAAAGATTGGATAAAATGCGTAAGCAAGCCTTTGCATCTGTCTGTCTTTTTGGTGAAGATAATAATAGTACCATATCTGGTGTTTGGGTTTGGAGAGGACATGAACTCGTTTTCCCTGTAAGTGTTCGTTTTGACTGTTAAGAGATATTATATTAATGTCGTTTTACAATTCCAGCTTAGTCCTGATTGGCAAATAGATTATGAGTCGTACGAATGGAAAAAACTAGATGCTAAATCAGAAGAAACTAAGAAATTGGTAGAACAATACTTTTCTTGGTCTGGTACCGATAAAAGTGGCAAAAAGTTCAACCAAGGCAAAATTTTTAAATAATACATTTCTAACTTTATTTTTTTATGTATCTGTTGCAACTTCCTTTTATTTAACGTCCTCCATGTGAAATGTCAAAAATATACTGGAACATGTCTTTTGTTAACATTTTTTTTCTCCATGATGTATATCTTAAAGCCTTTGAGGAGTTTGATCCTAAATTTGATATTTTTATTGGAGGTGGCTGATGACCTTATTTAACACCATTTATATAAAAGTTGTGGTTAAATAAAAAATTAAATATACTCTTTTTATTATTTATATCTGTCTTTTTTCTTTCCATTGTGAAACGTAATTGTGAAAAAATCTGCCTCTTAAGATTTGTGCGAATTACAACATACTCCGCCTAGGTGGTGCCACCGAGTACCCTGAAGAACTGTACCCTGACATGTAACTCTCGTAAAATAACAATAGGACAGTTATGGCAAATTTCCGCGACCTTCGGCGATTTTCTTGGGCACAAAATGAGGACCGGCTTCGCACAAGTGGATTTGACAGGGACGATCTAGTTTCTTATTTTATTAAAATTTACAATAAACAACGTCTTTCATTATGATGAATAGACAAAGTGAACCTCGTAATGACGGTGAGACACATTCAATGCCTGTCTAAACTTAGCGAGATCTCGTCCTGCTGCAATGGGCCCATGTTTTAGCCTTAAAATTAAATAGTAATAGTCTTAAGTATAAAAATTACTTAAAGCAAAAAAAATATAGCCAATATTTAAAAAGCAAATAGGTATATTGATACAGTGCCTTTTACAAAATAATACAATATGGCAAGGTGTACAGGGTGATAAAAGGGGGATTGAATGATTGAAAACATTTATTGGAACTGTTGTTAACATATAGGTAATACTCAAACTATAGAGTTAAATATCCGAACCTTTAGGTATCCGTTATTACCTATTCACTGTATTTTTACATAAACTAATGTGTTTACGTAAATATTCTGTGACTGCTTTTTACGAACTAAACTATAATAATAAACCTTTAAAAACTTCTGCTGCTTCTGACGAAAAACGAAGAAAAATATATGAGCAATTTGTGGGTGTATTTCTACAGTTTTTAGCTGCGCACACACTTCTGTCTCTCTTTAAAGCAAGTTTATCCATTGTTTTTAAAAACGCACAGAAACAAATCAAATGATATACGAATATATCGCATAAACTGTTTCTCACACAACTAGGCAACTCTGGAAATGCACCCATGAAAATGGCGATTTTACGTGCGCCAACTTGAATGCACCGGTTCTTTCCGCCAGTCAGAGTTACACTTCAGGGTATGTGGTACAGAGACAACTAGGATCTTCAACCATGATGAGCTGATGAACCGCCGCCATGTTTTTTTTTTATCGAAAACTAGCAATTTTTCGATATTTCCTTTAATGCTACTTGTGAAGGCCCTTTTGTTCTCTCGTGCTATATTATGTGTTTGCAGGAAAACTGCTTATACGGAAGTAAAATCTTTAGTTTCCGATCGGCTTTATAATCGTGCTCATGCTCGCCATTTGGTAGATTTATTTCTCTCAATCCTTCTATGTCAATATGCAAGCATATGACTATACTGACCGGTATTGTACGTAGCACTCCTTGCCGAGAGTATTCTATTAAATGATTCTGCTAGATTATCGATATAGTAGTTGATAAAACAATTTATTTATATTTTCATTACATAAAATTAAATATCTGGAATAGGTAATGGAATTTCGACATGGATGAACTTTGAGGTGACTTAAACAAAATGTATACCCTTGTTCGGCACCGACCAAATGACTTGTTTTCGAAGAGAGCTGATTTAATTGATGAGCGATTAGGAAAGTTCATATTTGATTTGTTTGGTTTTTTATGTCGTATATGTACAACACCTACGAATCCATACAAATGGGCATGGAAAAAAAGGGAATGCAGCTCCCAACAATCAAGTGGATGCATCCCTGCAGAGATGTGGGTTCCAGGGCAATGAAGAAAGTGTCCAGGGCGATGAAGAAAAAAGATCTGGCTTTGGAATAAGGAAACATCCGATTGTGACTTTCTTTTGCCAATAGAGTTTGGTCCCTCCAACATTCTGATACATTTGTGCACATATGTAAAAGGGGGGGGGGGGGAGCGGAAAACGAAATATGTGAAGTGAGGTACCATCATCGGTTTAAGCGCTGAGACCTCGATTGGCGAAGTTAAGCAGCGTTGGTCGAGTCCGTCACTTGGATGGGTGGATGGCATCTCATTTCGCCGTCCTGGTTGAGTGGAAGAGTAGTTGTAGTTAAACGCCGCCAGGACGTAAATGTAAACAAGGCATTAAAAAAAATATACGTATGGGAAAATGGTTTTTCAAAGATAAATTTTGTTCCCAAACTCATCGACATCAGACCATTCATTCGTGAGATATTGCGAATCCAAGATGCAAAAATTTAAAAAATTGAATTCATTTTTTATCAGGTTGCCCCGTCCTGCATCCGGCTTTGAATCTATCCTAAGAAGCAGAATAATTACCACAAATATGGCGGACGAGTCGGTCACGATGACTGCAGTCAGGGGTTGTCTACAACTACCCTTGTGGTGTTCGATGATCTCCATAAATTGAGTAATTCTGGCTTCAACATTCAGGACTATACTGATGACCTGGTCATGACCGTGATAAGCAGATATGGGGTTATGATCTCAAACCTTGAGCAAATTGCCTTAAATTTAATCTCCAAATGGTTCTCGTCAGACTTAGGGCAGGTTTATCAACGCAAGGTTAACTCGCAACCAAAGGATAAATGACAAAGAAAACAATAGGTACCCATTGTTTCCAAAGTACGGGAGATGCCCCTAGGCAGTATCGTCACCTTCCTAGGCGAGGGTCTGCCTACAGGGAGGAAGTACAACGAGCCCAATGGGGCCTAAGTGCTGTGGTTCAGTGATTTTCATTTACCACCGTCCCAACCAATTAACACTTAACTATAGGATAAATATCACGAAATAGTGGGTATCTATTGTTTTGTTTGACACTTATCCTTTGAATACGAGTTCATCTCAACTCAACTCCTATGTTATAAATCCATATACAGGGTAAAAAAACAAAGTAGAAAATACAAAAATATAAAAACAAAAATTTGAATGAACGTTGAAATATGCATTTGTTTAGAATAGTTTAATACATTATGCTTACATATACCTTATATAAATAACAATCCGTCATTCAAGTAATGCACTGCTATCTGTATAAGTTCCTTCAAACTACAAAAATGTATATAACATAAATGATACAGCTTATTGAAGTTGCTGCACATAACATAAAGAAGAGATTTAAGTAGCATGTTTGTTCTAGGTGTGTTGAAATAAACTGTTACTTATAGATAATCTTGACACTAAAAAATTTAATTGACCGAGGGCCAAATTATTAATAGGTTGTTAAAGTGACTATTAGTTAGCGAGTAGATAAATTTTGTTAATATATTAAAATTGACCTGCAGATAAATGATGCTCATGTTAGCACCATTTTATCTTCTAGTTATCTCTAACAGGGTATTTATAATTTCTATTTTTATACTAACAGGAATACATGTTTATCAAATACCTTAACAGCTTATTAATAATTTGGCCCTTAACAGTTCATGTGAATCAATTTGGTGATGTTAGAATTTATATAATTAAAGTAAGGAAAGTACATTTTCTTCTTAAGTCGAAACTAACTAACTTGATTCTATTAACAAGAGGGATGTAAAGTACACCTCTTATAGGGTAAACCCAAACAATTTTATATGATAAAAACTTAAAACATTTTCGTTGCACCCTCTCCACTATTATTTTATAGCTGCTATAATAAAGCTGCCAAATTATAGAGCCATATTCGCATACTCAAGTTGCCAACGATATAGGAAAAATATAAAGTTTTTAATGCGTCATTGTTAGTAAATGATTTACAGTTTCTGACAATAAAATCATACATTTTATTTGCTGTATCAGATTTTAGACCAATATGTTGCGTGAAAGTAAATTTGAAATTAAAAAGAATACCAATATGATCTTTAGAAGTATCAGCATGAACAAGAACTGAATTACCAACTTTATATAATCATAGTGGTATATTGATTGCTTCCTGTTAAAAGAGATAATCTTGCATTTAGATGCATTTAAATTCAATTTATTGGTAGTACACCAAACTGCTAAAGGATCAAATTCAGATTGCAAGGCAATGCAATTCTCAATACAGAAGTCATCAGCAAAGAATAAGAATTTCGCTTAAATAATTGATGAAAAGGAGAAACAGTAACGGTCTAAAATTAAACCCTTGCGGTACTGCGGATCTTGATATGTACGTGGAAGAGTTATAACCATTGTATGAGACATATTGTTCCCTTTGACTTAAACAAGAAAAAAGAAATGTTTGCGATAAAATAGTGTAACCATAGCAGCCTAGTTTATTTATTAGAACACAATGGTCAATTTTGTCAAACGCCTTTGCGAAGTCAGTGTATATTACATCCATATCTGCCCCTGAATATCTAGAATCTATATAGAAATTGAGTGAATGTTGTTAAATTAGTCATAGTTGATTTATATTTAAAAAACACCGTGCTGGAATGGTCTTATTTGATCCCGTACGAACAAGTATATGTATACGGTTATATAAAACGATTCTAACAATTTCGCAAAGTTCGACAGGGCAGAAATCGGCTTGTAATTGCTAATTAAGGTTTTATCACCGTTTTTAAATATTACGCAAACTCTAGCAGTTTTTCATGCTTTCGGAAAGGTTTCACATTTGACGGTTAAGTTAGGTAAAAAAGCAGAGCGGAACAATCAACACACGTGCCAATCTTTTACAATAAACAAAGGTATATCATCTGGCCCAGAAGTAAGTTTGTTTTTAAGCTTATTGGCCGCTACGAGTGTTTCTTGGCTCCGTAATTGATTCAAAATGAATGTTGTGAATACTAAAATTGCTTTTAAATTGAGTATAAACTCTTCGCCAGATATAGCAAAAACACTAGCAAAGAAATTACCAAATGTGTTAACAATATCCAGAGGTTGATTAAAAAATATATTTTCGTGCGACATTTTACCAGGTATCCTATTATTTTTTGAATGAATATACCCATTCACTGTGACGCCGCCCATTAAGGGCAGCTGTAGAACGCCATTGAACATTGAATTCCACAGGATCAGAGACCAAGCACCGATCCGTTCCTCCAGTGTGCACCGCTTTCCGCTCCCACCAAATTATTTTGTTCTTCAAATAACTCCTAGTAATTCTGAGCAAGTATGGAGCTACTTCCAGTGTCCTCAGACTACTGATAATCTCAGCCCATCCTGCTGTGTTAAAGGCATTTCTGACATCCAGGGTCACTACTATATATTATTTTAGTGTCAATGGCCATTCTCGCGATCTCCGTAATCCTCCAAGCATTCATCGTCGATTTGAATTTCCTAATGCCGTATTGCCTATCCGCCAATCCGCCGCCCTTTTATGTGTTCTACTTTTCAGTTCTATAGTCTTCCTAGTACATGGTATTTCCAACAACAACTCCAATGTGTCTAACAGACATACTGGAATGTAAGAGAATGATTCCTCTGGTGGTTTATTCCTTTGTGCTATCAATATCAGCCTTGCCCTCCTCCATCTGTCCGGAAAACCCCTCTGTCCAGCGCCTGATTCATAATTCTCGGAGTAGTCCCCGAATACAGTGAAGTATCTTCACTATCTCGGGTGGAATATCACCCGGGCGCGGGGGTTCACTTGATGTAACACACTATACCTAATATTCCAACAAAATTTGTAATTTTTACTCTACATTTCATTGCTTGTTAGATGAGTAGTAGAGACATTTTTAAGCCTGCTACAAGCGATTTTAAGCTCTTCTGCAAAGAGGAGCACTTTCCCCACTTTCGTGGCTCCCCATCTGACTTCTTCCCTCTCAGGAAATAGAACACCCACTATATATCCTCTATCCTTTGCTGAGTTATAGTAAAGTTAATGTATAACAAAATATTCCTATATTAATTTCTTTAATATTTTTCTATAATAATTGCACTAGGTAAATGAAAAAGAAAACGAGCTATTTCGGATTCTATCCTGTATCCGGAACCAATCGGAATATTTTCAATTTTTATAAACCATTTCATTGGCCATCAAAATACAAAACTTTTCCCAATTCCGACTTTATAACTGTTATGGCTTGCGAGATATCAATATACTGTTCAATATAAAAAATAGCCATCCTGTATGGTATAATTTAGATGATTAATAAACGACTATTAAACGTTACGATGTTATATGAGTTCCTCATCATGATACCTGTTACTTCTAGCCGATATTATGACAGAAAACTCATGCTTACATGTATATATGAAGTGTCGTTATACTTCCAGTCCGCGTCGACGATGGGCTCCTCCCGGAGCCGCGGTTGTCTAAACGACGTTTTAGCAGAATCCTAACTGGCATCTTCAGACTCTAGCTGAACGCTGCCTACTGGCTGCTCCTCGTTACTAGAACTGAAGTTCCATATTATATATAAAAAAGTGATATACATTAAAAGTACTCCAAAGTTCCGGTGCTTTTAAGCGCACTGTATAAAAATAAATGGTCCGAATTAAGTTACAATGCTAAGTAGAAAATTGCTCAATTTACATATACAGTATAACATCTTAGTTTTAAGAAATAATTTAAATAAATAAACTTGCGTAACACATAGATAAACATTAAAAGCAGTTATGTAAACTGTGATCTTTTAGCTTGTATAACAAGTGTAACATTTTTGTTTCATTTACCGAGAACAACTTGAAAATGTCAACGAAATCGTGAGTTCCTATAACATAAATATATCCCATAATTATTATATATTATGTATTATTATTTGGTTTTAGATATGTAATTGTTTTATTAATTATTGTGCATTGCTGTTGTCAGGATGACAATACTGTTCCGAATATACTCAAAATACGCTTTACGCCAGGCTCAACAATGGGGGTAAGTCAAAGTTTTACTTAAAAGATGAGTCACTATTTCTACTACACATATATAATATATTAATATAAAAAAGTCCTATAAAAGCATTTTATTCATAAAATGGTAAATTCAAATGTTGTTAATTAATTGTCAACTCTATCTTGGTTTAGTTTCTCCCTCATAACTGTATAACAACCAGAATTGGTTTTTGTGAGTCATTTATGTTTGCCCGTAGCTAAAATAAAAAAAGTGAGATTCCGCAAGTCACAGAAATATAATATATGACTAATAAAAAACAAAAAATATGTAAGTATATCAAAATATCAAATTTTAATTCTTATGTACTTCTGATAATCTAAATTCTGGTTCTAATAGAAAATATCTATATGAATTATAAAAAATGATCATATCAAAGTAAGTTCGTCTATGTTCGATCAAAAAAGAGATACTGTTTACGAAAATATGAATTTATAGTCTGCATTTTTCTTATAAGTTAGGTATATTGGCTATTAGGCCTGTAACTCACCCCACCAAAGTCCTGAAAACCTGTTCTGTCAAATATTAACTGAAAGTACATCAGGTAGAAATATTTTAGATGAAAATTATTGAAATTAACTCCAAACAAGGAAACCAAAATAGTAAGGTGAACTATCTTTGTATAGATATTATTATTTTTATAATTTGAAGTTAATAGATAGCAATATAATCTTTTGCTCGACTTCTAGCTTGAAGAGTACGTATATATTTATTTAAAAATTATAGCAAGCAAGAAAAAAACGAAACAGAAATAATTAATTCCAAAGATTTTTTGTTAATCAGTCAGTACGGTTGTTGCTACTTATAACTTTTTAGGTTTTCTCTATAAGTTCAATTAAACATTGAAATAAAAAGAATGTTTATTTTATGCACCTAATTTTAGTTACCTTAACTAGGGAGGTGGTTTTCAGATATATAAATGATATTATCGTTATATTATTATATAATAGGGAGTGGATAAATATTATGAACAATCTCTGTCATTGCGTTGTCTCTGCGTTATCAATTGAGAGCCCTTTAAAATTGTTTTTATCGCGTCTACTTTTTGGTTTAAAAAAATTGTCTTAATACAGAAAAAGGTAAATGAAAGTAGCAAACGTTTTCCTTGCTGCGTTTAAGAATAATTAATTCTTTTTTCTTATAATTTTATGATATATAAACATTTAAACGATTTTATTGTTAGGCAGATTATAATAATTGTTAAAACTGTCATAAAAAATAATGAAAGAAGTAACCTTTGCTTCTTAGTTACTGTTGCGTTTAGGAATTGCAGCATCCGAGGCCGGTCTTAGACATTTGCACTCATTCATTTGTCACCCTATATTATATACCGAGTTTAATGTCAGTGTCAGTCTTTTATAGAAAATACAACTGAATTGGGTAGAATTAAGAAAACAACTAGTATGCAAAAATTAACAAACGCACTTACCATTCAACACTGATTTTGTATACACACATGAATCTTTAGTTTTTAAAAATAATAAGCAAAAACAGTTTGTAGCACTTATAGTACAACACTTTTTGCGCGATTTCATTGCGGCAAAATTGTCAATTATTGAATCTGAAGTCCACTAAAATGTTTCATCCTCAATATTTATCAGTGCTAAAGAGTTTAGTCTATCTTCACTGATTGAGGATCGTAATTCGTAGTGGAATTAATTTTTCATTGGTGATTGTATTTAAATGGGCATCAAAATTAATGCATCCATTTACAAAACAATCTTCTAATTCGTTCGAATATATTTTTAACAAATGATTGGCTGACTGTCTTATTTTATGTGGTGGTGCAGTTTTTATCTTTTCCGAAAATGAAAATGGATAAACTATTTTACGGCGGCTCAGTTCTTGCTGCAAATTATGTATAATAACAAAGAAAGTGTAAATTTTGAAGTGATGACTGCCGTTTTCAGATGCTGTCTCTCCAGTATGACTTACATCAAATTGAAGTTTTCTCTTTTTTGTACGCTTTAAATTAAATTGGCATTCTTGAATATCAGAACAAGACTTGGCCGGTAGTGTTTTTAAGAATTCCGTCAAGGAGTTATAAAGACTGACCACAATCACAAGATAAAAATTAATACTTTGTAGCTATTTATTGACTACATTAAATCGCTCCAGAATAGATGTCTAAAGGAAAGGAATTTTATTTTATTGATGATTTTGGCAGTAAAAGTCATCTTGGGTTTCTATATGCTTCCGATATTTGTTCTTTCTTCTACGAGGCGGAAAGAACTTTAAATCGAGGAGTTTAATGTTTCTATTGCTGACTTATTTTTTAAACGTATTAAATGTTTTAGAGTAGCTGATTACGAATTTCAAGTCAACATTGAAAATTTTTATACGATATTATTCGATATGAGAGGTGGAAGTGGGGTGCAATGAACATGATATACAGGGTGGGGCAATAGTGCGTCGGACCTCGATATCTCGGGTTCTACGATAGCTAGAAATTTTTAAAAAAATTGCAAGTAAACTAGATAAAAAAGTCTATAACTGGAAATTATTTTCGAACATACAGGGCGAGCCAAGACGAAATTACCAAGTGTCTCTTTTTAAAATGGAATGCTATGTATATCAAATAACTCATTAAAGTTATGCCAAACTCTAGATTCTTTTGGCCTCAAAAGACACATTTATTCACCTACCAGATATGGTGTATCCTCCGAATCTTGTATTGACAACATATTTAGCAATTTTCATATTGATGAAGTAAACGGCTTAGTGATGGATGCACATGTGTCCGATCATTTGTGTCAGCTAATATGTTGGAAGTTACCATCTAAGGTAAATGGTTATGTCAGCTCCACTAAACGTATATTTAATGCTCACAGTAAAAATTTTTTTAAAGAATTAATAATGCATGAATCCTGGGAGAACATGGAAATCAAAACCCCTGATTTATTAGTTACTAACTTTATTGGAACATTTAGATACCACTTTGACATTGCTTTCCCATTAACGAAAATAAAACTAACAAAAAAATGCAAATCACCATGGATCACCCCAGAAATAATAAAAATGTCTGATGATTTAAGAGATCTGCATCACTTGTATATACATAGTAAAAATCCCGACTTATTACAACTATATAAAGTACGCAAACAGGAATACAATAAATTTGTGGATTCGTCCAGGGTGAGATATAATACTAATAAAATAATGTCGTCTCATAATAAATCTAAAGCCGTGTGGCAAATAATAAATGCAGCTAATGGTAAACATAACGAACCATCAAAAATAAATCTAATCGGCAATAATGGGAAATTAGTTGAAGACCAAACTGAGATTGTCGAAATGTTCATGAATGAATTTATTACATCTCAAGTCAATTTGCAGGGTAAACCTCAATTTTTTCACAAAAATAAAGTTCAATTCAGTTTTTTTCTAACACCCACTGACAGTAAAGAAATTGAAAGTACTATTCTGAACTTACCTAACAAGAATTCAACTGGTTTAGATGATATTCCCTGTTCTTTATTAAAAACGATTGCTCATGAAATATCCAAACCGTTAGCATTAATTATTAACCACTGTTTTTTAAATGGGTTTTTCCCAGACGAATGGAAGCATGCTAAAATTATACCCATTTATAAAAAAGGGTCCAGATCGGCAGCAAAAAATTATAGGCCTATTTCTTTATTATCAGTATTTTCCAAAATTATCGAAAAACTTGTGTATAAGCGTCTTTTTATGATTCTGGTACGATTTAACATACTTTCTCAATTTCAACATGGTTTTATACAGGGACGATCAACTGAAGGGGCAATATATGAAAGTCTTAATTATATTGTAGGATGCCTGGATAGTGGTGAATGTGTCGCAGGTATTTACTTTGATTTATCGAAAGCATTTGATACACTTAACCACGAACTGCTGCTTTACAAATTGGAGTGCTATGGAATTAGAGGTATAGCTTTAAACTTCTTTAGGTCTTATCTTTCTAACAGAACCCTGAGAGTTTGTATTAGTACGAAAGAGGGTAATAACATGACTACCATCTATTCTAAACCAAGACAGATAACTACAGGGGTACCCCAAGGTTCAGTATTGGGGCCTTTATTGTTTTTATTGTATGTCAACGAATTACCTGAGAACTTGGCATTACATTCCATATATCAGTATGCTGATGATACCTCCTGTGTAATATCTACCAGAGATACTACTGCTACATCACACAAAGGTACAACTGTGGTAAATAAAATGGATAAATGGTGTCGTGACAACTCACTTATCCTAAATAAAGCTAAAAGTGTACTTATCCAATTTAGTAATAAAACCCCAGATTCAAGCATCTACTTGAAGTTTAGAGAAAAATCAATTCCTGTTGCAAATAACACAAAATTCCTGGGGGTCGTGGTCGATTCAAAACTATCTTTCGAATACCATGTTAACTCAACAATATCTAAGCTTAACAAAGTATGTTACTCAGTACGAAACATACGATCTTCTGTCGATCTTAATGTGTTAAGGGTCTATTACTTTGCCCATGTGCAGTCCATACTTAGTTATGGTTTAATATTCTGGGGGTCTAGTGTCCATGCCAGAAATGTGTTTATCGCTCAAAAGAATATTATACGATGCATGCTTAGGAAAAACAACCGAGAGCCTAGTAAGCCATTATTCAAAATGTTGGAGTTAATGACATTACCCACCTTATATATATACCTGTTGATTTTATTTGTAAAAAAAAATATTGGTAAATTTAGAACAAACGAAGATATGTACAATGGTATGATGATGGTAACTCGAAATTCAAATGCACTGAGAGTTCCTCATCATCAAACATCATCATTCGAAAAGGGAGTATACTACAGAGCAGTGCGGGCATTTAATGCAGTTCCACTGGAGATAAAATCTATCTCTAATATTTTTTTATTTAAAAAGAAATTAAAGTGTTACCTTCTTGAAACATGTCCCTACAGTTTTGATGAGTTTTTACTGAATGCCAGAATATTTCCTTAATAGTCCTTATATGGAATAACGATCAATTTGTCTCTGCGGAGTTTTTTTTTTTTATATATATGTATGTATGTTTTTTTATTCCTTTTAAATATTTATATATATATATTTTGTATGTACCGTTTTCTTTTTATGTATTATATATTCTGTGTGTTATCTATGTTATATACATGACAATTGACAATTCCAATACTTGTAAAAGTCTGATGGAAATAAAGATTATTATTATTATTATTATCAGTACATTTTTTGAAGCCTCTTTCTAGACTCTATTCATTTCTATATTAGCATTGAATATCTCCCAACCACTTGGATGTAATGAATTTTTTTGTTGAAATAATGCAATCTGCAGATGGATATTAAAAAAATCACCACAGTCACAATCATGGGTTTTAAGAAAAACTTATGTGAATACCAGTTACGAGACATCCAATTAATGTTTTTGAGTCATTTTCATTTCCTAAAAATGTACAGGGAGGCCAAAAATTATTTTTCAATTAAGAACATTTTAAAATGAATTTTCTCAATTTTTTCAAATGGTACACCCTGTATATTTTTCGACGATGTGATGTAGAAATGATAAACGAATATTTTTTGTAAGTACTTCCCTATGGTTAATTGCAACCGTTTTCGTTTTATAAATAAATAAGTGTCAAATTCAAGAATAAACTTAGAAACAGAGGTTCCCTCAAATAATTCATTAGAAAAATTTATAATAGGTGTTCGACGTGTTGCCCATTTTGATTGACACACGTCTCTATACAATTTTGAAATAAGGCATTTAGTGGGACCATTTCTTCCAATCCATAGAAATGAATAGTATTTAACCGGTCCTTTACTGTAATGTTTTTTTGTACATTTTTTTGCTGTTTTCGTTATTCGACAAGCAATAAAACCTCAGTTTGGTATAAATTGTCGTGTACAAAGAAGCATTATCACACTTATCGGTTGTTACAATTTATATTGAATTTAAAATATTTGGAACTTTACAACATGAATTTTAATAAAGCGGAACTTGTAGACATGAATTTTGTTTTGGGCGAGTCAGACAGAAATTGTTTACTTGCCAATAAAATGTATCACCAACGTTATCCTGATGTTAGCAGCTTCCAGAACCTTCTCGATAGATTTCTGAATACTGTAAATGTCGAATATAAAAAAAGTGAAAGAATAAAACGTGTTGTGAACGAAGAAAATGAGTTTTCTGTGGTGCTGGCAACGGTTGAGAATCCCCATGTTAGCCAAAGAGAAGTGAGCTCATTAGTAGGAATAAGTAGACGGTCTGTGGGTCGAATCTTAAAAACATATAAGTTGCATGCATATCATATTCAAATGCACCAGGAATTATCTGATGACGATTTTCAAAAGCGCCTACAATTTTGTAATTGGGCCAGAGGTGAAATGCAATATGATATCAACTTCTTCAACACTGTTTTATTCGGTGATACAATTAGATACAATTTCCATTATTATGCTTCGGAAAATCCTCACTTTTTTATGCAAGTTGATAACCAACGCAAATGGTCTATAAACGTTTGGGGAGGAATTATTGGAGAACATGTAACAGGGCCACATTTCTTTGATCGTACATTGACTGGAGCTATTTATCTTAATTTTTTGGAAAACTGTCTGCCACAATTATTAGTAAATCTCCCTGAAAAAATTCGAAATAGGATGTGGTTTCAGCAAGATGGTGCTCCACCACATTACTTAAATTCAGTTAGAGACCACTTAAATAATACCTACTCTAATCAAGGATTGGAGGAAATGGACCCACTAAATGGCCTCCTAGATCCCCAGATCTTACAAAAATTGATTTCTTTTTATAGGGATACGTGAAGGAAATTGTTTATAGAGACACACCGACAACAGTACCAAATATGAACGAAAGAATAATAACTGCCCGGCAGTTTTAGGAATAGTGGGAACCTCATTTTAAAGACGCATAGAGATGTGTGTCAATCAAAATGGGCAACATGTGGAACATTTATTATAATTTTTTCTACTCTCTCTCTCTCTCTCTCTCTAACCTCTTTTTTTAAGTTTATTTTTGAATTTTGTAATTATTGCTCAATAAAACGAAATTAGTCCTAGGGAAGTACTTACAAAAAATGTTCGTTTTTCATTTCTACATCACATAGTCGAAAAATATACAGGGTGTTCCATTTGAAAAAATTGAGAAAATTCAATTTAAAATGTTTTTAACTAAAAAATAATTTTTGGCCACCTTGTACATTTTTAGGAAATGAGAATGATTCAAAGACAATAATTAGATGTCTCGTAACTGGTATTAGCATAAGTTTTTCTTAAAACCCATAATTGTGACTGTGGTGATTTTTTAAATGTCCATCTGCAGATTGCATTATTTCAACAAAAAAAATCATTACATCGAAGTGGTTGAAAGATATTCAATGCTAATATAGGAATAAATAGAGCCTAGAAAGAGGCTTCAAAAAATGTACTGATATACATAGCATTCCATTGTTAAAAAAAAGGTACTTAGTCCTGTAATGTCGTCTTAGCTCGCCCTGTACGTTCGAAAATAATGTCCAGCTATAGATATTTTTATCTAGTTTACTTGCAATTTTTAAAAAAATTTCTAGCTATCGTAGAACTCGAGATATCGGAATCCGACGCACTATTGCCCCACTCTGTATATTAATAAAAATGCTGATAGGAGGTATTTTTGTTAAAGAAATGTGGAGATGTGCATTTTTTCGGCCGGAACTTCTTCTTTTCTTATGCGGCAGAAACGGTTATGATTTGAATGCTTAAGAAATATTCTGTAATTTTAGTTATTAGTATATTTAACGGAAGTGCCATAGCTGATGAGATATTTAACATTTAAACCAAATACTTCATACTTATAGTTCACACTTAATGTGTAAGATTTTTTTTTGGTTTCTGGTGTTTTGTACGTTAAAACTAATATGTGCATAACCACACGATATTTTTTTTCAAAATACCGTCATAAAGCTCGATTTTCTCAAAGCAAGTGTCCTAACTCAATAGAAAATTTGGCAACTAGATAATGCTGCTAATTAACGAAAACTTGTAACTGAGATTTTTTAAAATTACTTGCTTTCAACAATAACAAACTGGCGACATTTTTAATAAAACAGTGCAAGGACATACGCATTGTCGAAGCAATTATATAAAATAAAGAATTGTTTCTTTTCAGTTTAAAAGCTTTTTTGTTCCCAAGAAATTTTCTTTCAAAATAAATGTGATATTTTCGAATTATTCGACAAAAATCGTTCTGAATATCTGCCTTCTTATATTAAAAACGTAATATTTAAGTCGTCAGTAGTTACTCTATGCGGGTTCTGGCGCACTGAGTAGAGGAACACTGGGGGTTCTTAATGACGTCATGAACTGGATGGCATGTGTCCATCAGGAGTCATTGTGAGTTAAGACCTGTTTTTATCTGTTTAAAACCTGTTCAGACCTGTTTAAAACCTGTACAGACCTGTTTGAGACCTGTTTATTTTTTGTACAGAACTGTTTGTAGCTGTTCGAGACCTGTTTAAAACCTGTTCAGAGCTGTTTAAAACCTGTACAGACCTGTTTAAAATCCGTTTTGTATCCTGATGAACACATGCCATCCAGTTCATGGCGTCATTAAGAACCCCCAGTGTTCCTCTACTCAGTGCGCCAGAACCCGCATAGAGTAACTACCGTCGTCATAACTCAAAAATTGTATGTCAGTCTATTTTCTCATAATTTGATTCTTTCTCGGTGCCTAAAGTTTTTTTTATGCCACTCCCTGGGAACGGGTGACATCCACTGGCTACAAAATAGTAAGCCTCCGCGCATAGTAAAGAAACATTTATTTGATGCCTTTACTATTGAATTATAAAAAGAAAACCAAAATTTAATTCATATGAAGTATATCCTAAATTACCGTACTATTTCGTGTTTATATTGTCTTAAAATTGAATCTAGTTTACCCTCCCAAAGATTGGCCATAAGTGGTATAGAATTAAAAGTAGACAAAACCAAATAAAACCAAATTATACATAAATAATTATAAGCCGCAACAAACTGATTATATTTATTATGCTGTATTATCATTTAATAATACTAATTTTAAAGTAAGTATACGTATTATATTGCTAATAACTTTAAATAACAGAGACAAAATTATGGGGAAAAGGATTGAAATACTACGGCGAAATCGTGCACGTTACATGCGCATCACTTTTTAAATTTCCACTGCAGGTATTTTGATTCTCTCGACAATTATTAGGACAAAGTGGCTTATCAAGAAATTGGAAATTCGGTTACAAAAAAGGAGGAGCTCTAAAGCGATTGTATTAAAAAATATATACTCAGTTAAAAACCTTTTAGCAGTAGAGTAAAATCGGCTCGTAATTATGCCGTTTTTTTAAAATTAAGCTATAACTGAATGGGACGGACCTTCACCATGTTGTCGAACATAATTTTGGCCATCCGAAATGGAATATTATAATATTAGTAGGACCGAATTTCGCAAAATCAAATTTTTCATGTCTGATAAGTAGGTAATTTGGAAAATATGTTTCTTAAAACATTCATCGCGCTACTAAATCAACGGTATGAGCTGCGTATATGAATTTTTGTAAACTTACGCAAAAAACTATAACGCTTCTAACGCTACTCTCTAAATTTTCAATATGTAAGGCGGTTTAGAGAAAATAAGCCCCAAAGTCACCACTAGCAAATCCGTGCGTTAAAGAATTCACCAAGTGTTAATGACGTTAATTATTCAAAATTTATGTATGTTTATATGAAGTCAAATGTAGACAAGATTATGAAAAAGTTTTTGAAAAAAGATTCAACTCGCTAGGTCTTACAGTTTTCGAGCAATCGAATTTTTAATACACCTCATTTTCATCGTGCTTGACTTTTTTTTTGCGAAAATTGCGTTAAAAACTGTTTTTTTAATTTCTTATTATAGTTTGATAACACTAGGCTAATAGAGTTGAAATAAACAAAAAAAATTAACCCTAATGGTTTCAATCCTTTACTGGGGTGAACATCCTCCCGAAAAAGTACGATTTTTCCTAAATTTTTACTACAAACTAATGGGGGAAACATGGAAATACTACTACTAGTGTCTAATTTTAGCAAATTATCAGTATACTGGATATACACCCTTAAAAAATAGTTTAAATCGTGTTTAAAAGGCGGAAAAGTACACAATTTCGTTTTGAAAAAAATGTTTTTTAGCTACCAAAGGGGTAAAAATCATTTTTGAGGTCCGTTGAGTTTATATGTAATTTCTGTACTGTCGAACATGTCAGGGAATTTTCAACATTTTATTTCATTTTTGGTCAATTTTGTGGAAGGGTTAAATGTGTCCTCACAAACGTTTTTTTAGAACAAAAGATATTTACGCAGTTTCTATTAGTTTTTAAGAAAAATATAAAGATTAAGAATACGTTTTTGCATAAGAATATATAATTTTAAAAATATTAGTCCTTAACCCTTTCGTTCTGTCCTAGTAGGTAATCATGGTAGTCAAAAAATTACATTTTCAAAACGCGAATATCTCCGTTAGTATTGGCTTTTATCTCATACACAAGAGGAAAAGAAATGATTAGAATGGCATTTTGTATCAGAATACAAATTTTGGAACTACCATCAATTAACCCTTCCATTTTATCATCTTGAATTGCTTTTTTCGTTTTTAAGGATTCATATAAAAACGCGATTTGTGTTTAGAATACGATTTTGCATAAGAAAAAAGATTTTCGCCATTAGTTTGTAGTAAAAATTTAGGAAAAATTGTATTTTTTGTGAGGTTACTCTATGTTCACCCCAGTAAAGGGTTGAAGCGATTAGAGTTAATTTTTTTTATTATTTCAACTTTATCAGTCCAATATTATCAAACTATAATAAAAAATTTGAAAAAAAGTTACGCGGAATCATTTTTTCAACTAAAAAGAAACCGATTCGCGCGATTCATAAAAGAATTTTTTAACGCACGGAAAATCGTTTTACCGGCTACTGCAGAGTTATGGGAGTTTTTGTCAGAGGAAAATTGATTTTGTATTGTAATAAACTGTAGCCTGGTGACCGAAATTAGCATAAGTTGATCTTGGTTACGGGCTGCCGTATTATTACAACAAGTTGTGGAATATGCCATTCCAAACGTGTTTTAGACTATATTTTCTCTAACAAGTTTTTAGAAATCATACAAAAAAGTTGCTTATTTATACAATAGTTTTATTATAATAGTGTGTTGCCTCGTGCCCTACGATTTTTTTTTTATTGTGTTTGTATTTTGACGTCCTGAATAACACTTGTTAGTTACGCCACGATACACCTGGAGGAATTCGTGAAAATCGCTTCGGAAGGACGCGGAAACCGAGAATTCGCGATTGACTCAGTTTTTATGGTCCAAACGGGAACAACACCTATTATAAAAATTGTACATCTGTAAATTCTCTACCTTAGATACGCCTAAACGTTTTGGAGATACGACGCGAACTAAGTGAAAAATGCATTTAGTTCCTTTTTTTAAATATTTTTGTTATATTGGACAGCACACAATTGTTGAGACGTTTAAACATGGCTGGGAAAAGACACTGATCCTGAGCAGTGGGGCTGGATTAGAAAGAATGATATTTTGCTGTCAGTGCCAACGCAGTTACTTACCGCCAGGATCAGACATATTGTTAAATTTAATTTTTTGCAACTATACGAAAGGTTGTGCAGGAAAATGCAGCCGTAGGAAAATAGGACTGAATTATTCAACAGCTTGTGGACATTGTCACGGTCACTCCTGCTTAAATACCGCACCTATAACTGCTATGAATAAAGAAATGAACGACGTAGAATCTTATCAAAATGAAAGTAATGACAACGATTTGTCATTGAATAATAACGTTTCAGATACCGAAGAAGTCGGAAATATTGACTAATTTCAGATCCGGCATGGATTAGGGCTCCTGGGGAAACCATGTAAAAAAAGCGTGCCGAGCATTCTACCTCTAAGGTGGTGCGGAAATGAATGCTTTTTTGACTTATTCACTGTAAATAAATGTAAATAAAATGTATAAGACATTCTAGTGGAGAATAAAGATTACCGAGCCCTATAACAGTAATATTTAATATTCATTCTGAGATACAGTTCTAAGATAATTGCGAAATATGTGGTGCAAAAGAGGTTTGGTGGAATTAAATGCATTTTTTACTTAGTTCGCGTCGTACGTTTCGTACGTTTAGGCGTACGAAAAAAGTGTATAGAACCTTTAAGGTAGAGAATTTATAGATGTTATAACTTTTATAATAGATGTTGTTCCCGTTTGGGACATAAAAACTGAGTTAATCGCGAATGCGCGATTTCCGCGACCTCCCGAAGCGATTTTCACGAATTCCTCCAGGTATATCTTAGCGTAACTGCCAAGTGTTATTCAAGACATCGAAATAAACACAATAAAAAAAAATCGTAGGGTACGAATTTGGCAGTAATAGTCTAAAACGCCTGGATTAATGTCCATAAGTATAAACAATATTTCTACATTATCTTTGCGAAATACCACCTGCTCAAAATTATTTAATGTTTTTTGCAATTTCAATTAATAAATATCAAAAACTTAATTTTATCTATTCATTCGGCAAATTGAATTATTTAATAAAAATTCTACAATGAAAAATAGCACAATTTTCTTCAAATTCTAGATATTCTATGACTTATAATCGTCTGAGAAAGATTAGCGCTTTGTTTTTCTTTTAAATTTTTGTTTTCAATTCAAAATGACTTTCGTGCCCTCTAGCGGCGAAACTATGCGGAATTTGAAAAAGAAAGTAGAGACAAAACTTGTAGGAAACTTTGTGTTCTTGATATGCACCAAAATGCATAGTTTTTCCTGAAAATAGAGAAAAAGTCGACAAAACGCTAAAATTCATGTACATATAATTCTTCATGTACATATAATTTTCAAAAACCACCCTTTTTGGAATTGCAAGGGGTGAAAATCATGTTCAGACAACCCAAATACTTAACTTTTATAGGGCTCATAACTGTGAATTTTCTTTAATTCTTCCTAATTTGAAGGGACTAAAAGTGTAAAGCGGCTTTAAGAGACATATATTTTTAACGAATAAAATTTTTAATAATGAGCTACTTTAGATAACCCTAACCGGATACAACCTCTATATGAATAAAAAAAAAATGTATTCTAAGGCGGAATAACTGTACAAATGAAAATATGGGATGTATAATACCTGCTGGATCTTTAAAACCCAATACGATATATTATTATAGCTTAAGATGTGCATATCCAAGAGAGAGAGAACCGATAAGCGAATATTTATTATTTTTGGCCACAACTTTTTTTTAAATACATGTATTGGTAAGAAAAGTATAAGACTACCTAAGTAGAACTACGACAAGGTGTAGTGATATGAATTTTCGCTCAATAATTTCAGTTTGCAAAATTAGTTAATTTAAAACTACAAGATATGAAGATTTAATTTAAATTAACTAATTTTGCAAACAACTGGAATTGTTGAGTGAAAATTCATATCACTAGACCTGTCCTGTCATAGTTCTACTTAGGTAGTCTTGTACTTTTTCTGTTATCAATATATGTGTTTAAAAAAAGTTATGGCCAAAAATAATACATATTCTTCTTATCAGATCTCTCTCTCTCTCTCGGATATGCCCACCTTAAATGATAATCGAACTAGACCTACTACAAACGCCACGAGTATTGGCGAGGGTAGGGAAATCTGTATGTAGATAATGGTATAGACCCAGCGTACGCATCGCTATCATGATTGATACATTTTTATAGCACGTGATCGTGCTGTTCTCCGATAGGTCGACTATGTTCCCCGACAGTCCCCACCGCTCGCCAACACTCGTGGCGTTTGCTGAACAACATATTCATATTTCAGATTCATGTGATATAAACAAACGCATGCGAGTTTATGGCCGATCGATGGCAATGCGATGTTCAGCAAGTCACGACTTGGCATGCGTTAATATTTGTTTAAACCGTATGAATTTGGTATGCGAATACGCTGTTTAATTCATGAATTTTCTCGATTATATTCTATTTTCAGCTTTTCGTTGCCCTGGCGTTTCCCATTGATTTACCTGGAAGAGATGCCTACTATTCCCACTTTTTCGAGGCTATTTACAATTTACCAACAAATCAATCAACCTATGAATATCCTCCGATAATAGAAAGGAATATGGATAGACAGTTAATTTACCAAGCTTTCGAAAGAAAAATTAAAGCGTAGGTATGGTAGAGTAGGGTTTTTCTTAAAGAAATATACTTATTTAATAAAAGAAAAAAGGTACTTATGATGAAAACATAAAAGGAGTATGCATGCATTGAAACTGCATACATGTTATTTAGAACTGAAACAATATTATGTGTAAGACATATTCAATAGCGTAATATGTATGCAGTTATATCGACAGACGACATGCTACCAGTGTCCACTTTGCTGGTTTTAGTTTCCTAGCTTCAGCAACAAACTCCCTCTTTGTCTCCTCACCCACGGTGTATATACTACACCGTGCCTCAACCTAAGGAGTGCGTCCATAAATAAAATGTGGCTAATTTACGAAATTGACTATTTAATGAACTGCCCATTAAACTCTTACTGATGCATTAAATGCACCTTCTGTTATTCGTTGTAATATACTGTTATGTGCACGCCCGCGCCCCCATACGAATAGAGGTTTAATCTCTAGTAGTCTGCCTAATTAGCTACTATAGGATAATAGTTCATCAGTCAGCCCAGAGATGGCGTAGCGTTGCCTTATGGAAATATACTAGAAGGGAGAAGAAGTCTTCTGGAACAGTCTGGAGTGAAACGGATGAATCGAAAATAAGCGCCACGGATATATAAGAAGCGGGAACAGCACATCGGAGTCAGTTCAGTACAGTTCTGATATGAGCCAAGTGATCAGAGTCGAAAAAGAACAGTAACAAGTTGTGAATTATAGTAGCTAGTCTATAGTAGGGGCGAGCGTAGGTGCGTCTTTACTATGTACATACTTCGGTATGCGATGTAAAGCAACGACAGGCGCAGTTAGTACTTGGATGGTGACCATTCCAACGGAAACCGCGTTCTCGCCTCACACACCTTCCAGTGGCTTGTATATCAGTGTATACAACCTTAGGCGAGGGTTGTATAGGAGATATACCATCCTTCGGAGGGGATGTAAAGCCGTCGATCCCTTGTCTATTAAATGTTAGGCAAGTAAAAGATCCCTACTCTTCTTAAGGGAAGAGGTTCGGCAATATTCCTGGTTGGGGGTAGCTCGTCTACAGGCGTCGGTGTTAGGCCTCAGTAGCGGAAATAGGCCGACGTTAAATAAATGTATAAAAAAAAAAGTCTATAGTAGATAAAAGTCATAAATAGTGTGTTATTATAAATACTAGTTATTGCAATTTAGTGACTAATAAATCAGTAGTTAGTGACAATTCGTATAGCAACTGAACTTACATTCGGAGTGTTTACTAAAGGGTGCAAGTACTTAACAATTGGTGTCAGAAGCTGAATTGCTACAGAATATCTGCAGAATCCGGGGAAGTTCCAGTGTTCTATTTGGAAACCACTGGAGATAGTGACGTACTTTGAACTAGAAAGTGATATAGGCATGAGACAAGACGTATTTGTGCTAGTGTGAAAAAATTTTCAGAACATTCTATTAAGAAACTAGTGCAGTCAGCTAAGTTCTGTCAACTGGAAAGTGATATAGACATTCAATAAGACTTATTTGTGACACTTTGAGAAAATTTGTGGAACATTCTATTTAGAAATTAGTGCGGTTATTAATGTTATTTCAACTGGAAATTGGTACAGACACCAAGTAAGACCTATTTGCGCATTTTGAGAAAATTTCTGGAACATTCCGGAATTCGTGGAAATATTTGAATTGTACCCAATAAAGACTTTAAATAGGACTTGTTAGTGCTGTTTCGAGAAGTTCTTGATGGAAATAAGAAGCTTAGCTGCTGAAAAATACATTTAATACTTATGCGCAAAATTTAAAAAAATGATGCTAGACCAAGAAAAGAGACAAGAACAAGAAAAGCGACGTCAAGGAGAAAAAGAACTCGAGAGAGAAGGTCAAGAACAACTAAGTAAAGAAGACAATGGTGAACTGAGGAAAATCATGGAAGACTTAGAAATAAAACTTCACGAGGAACATTAAAAAGAAATGACACGACAGAAAGTGTTAAGAAAAATTATAGAGGTGCAACAGGGCTGAGAGGATAGCACTCTGAGTCACTGAAGAAATTAAAAATGAAATCAAGAAGGATATAGGAACTATAAATGCTAAAGTTAATGACGTTGAAGAAAAAGTCGGCAAAGTCAACAGTTACTGACGTCGAAGGACAAGTGAGTTATATTGAAGGAAAATTTCGGGTAGTTGAGGGAGAAGTAAAACAACTCAAGCGACAATTGAGGGAAAAAGTAGGCCAGCTAGTCATATCTTAAGGTTCTCGATTACAACCTCCCTCCTTTAACGGACAAACGATCATCAAGATAGAAGCATGTAAACTATCTCAAACAGTTTTCGAGATATCTTAGGTCAAATTGAAAATTTTCGATTTTCAACTGTTTCATTTTCTCGAAAACGACTTATGATAAACCGTGGTGTCTAATAAAAATTTAAGCTACAATTTTGTGTTGTTTTATAAGGTTTTGTCGTATAATTTTACAACGAAATTGGGTCACTCTGTAAATATGGCAAAAGTCAAAAGTCAAAAATAAATAAAAAATAAAATTAATTTTAATTATACAGGGCGCGTTGCAAAGAGTTTATTTAAATTTACAGATTTTTCGAGACACACGCCTATTAATGTGCATAAGTAATTACAATTCTGGGTACTAAGGCAGTTACAAGTACGCAAGCTTACTGATAATAACACAAATGCGCACATATTATAGACAAAATCATTACTTGATTTGTTCTTAAAAAGTAAGAGGTACATTTAAAAAAATTGTCCTAATTTCCTCCAATATAAATAAGAAACAAACCCGTAATTCTTATCTTCCACCTACAAAGCTTATCCTATGCTATTGTAAAAATTTCACACCACACAGATCTTAAAACTCATTGAGTCGGTTTCTGTTTAAAGAAATATCGTAACGGTATGTCCAGTATAGCATTCACTATTTCAGCATATATGAGAACTACTTTAATGCATGACAGAGTCGCCCCAAAGTTTTTAATCCGTTTCAAAGTTCAATTTTGAATAAAAAACCTCGACGGTCAGTCATTGATACAATTTAATTGATATATCTTTTGTTGATTTTCACATTTCCTTCATTTCCTGTAATGTTTGTATATATTAAAAACCATAGGGAATTTGTCACAATGAACATGAGCTACATTAACATATTTTGCAAATTTGAATGATTCAGATATGAAGGCAAATGTTAGTTAATTTTATGCCAAACAGCGTTTGCCAATGTTACCTACTAATAATTAAATAAATATAAGTTTTATCAAACGCCATATCTGCTAAAATATGATACACATACATGAACCTATTATCGTTATTTAACCACTACTGGCGAGATTGACGTAGACTTTATGTAAATTTTTATTTTACTGTTAAAAGATTTTAAAATTATATATATTTTTGTTAAGTATTTATATTCATACATATACAATTAGTATGGCTATATGAACTATTTAATATGTAATGGAGAAATAGATTTATTTAAGAAAAACCCTACTTAACACGTAATACAGTTTGCTGTATATGTATACTAATCTAACACGTCATTTGTATAAACAGAAATTCGGTTTTGTTAATAGAATTATGTTCATATTTCAAAACAAAATACCAATAACATGTTACAACACACATTGAGAGGCTGCAGGGTGTCGTTTGTTTCATATATTTATATTAAGTAATATAAGCCGGGCAACGGGTAGTGACTATTTTTTCAACCAACCATCAAAATTAATGTCGTCTTTATTAAAAGATATTCATTGATCATTACTCAAAAATCAAAAGTTAAAAATGAGTGACGACAAAATAATCTCCAAATTCTAATTTATACGTATTTTTTTATCAGGCCTAGAGAAGTAGTAGTTTTGATTATATATTAGTGATTGTGTTGCTTATTTTGTCATTTATACTTAGAATAGAGATGGGCAATTTAAACTATTTAGTGTAACTATTGCAACATTACATTATTGTAGTCCTTAGCATTGCCTAATTTTTAAAAATGGAAAATGTACCATTATATTTGCGTGACTCATAGTCAATTGACGACTGTATTGCTTGCACTATCGCTAAACTCATGTTTCGCACTTCCCAGCGCAGATTAACAAAAACAGTATTTTAAAACCCTTTTTGGCTAGTTCGGTTCCTATAGTGTACCGTAAGGTCTCGAGTTGATCCGTTATTTATAACGGATTTATGAGTCAATTGTTTGGTTTGGTTCCTGACACAAATAACCTAAGTTCGTTTTTATGTTTACTAAACATAGCCAATAATTTACTACGTGGCTGATCCATAGTCTATTATTTATCTCGATTGGTCTGATAATAATTCTATAAATTCTAATAAATAACTGGATTGCATGGTAGTTAGCATATCTTCTAGTTGCCCGTAGATATTTCTCATCATGCGTATATGAATTTTTTACCCAGGCATTTCGAAGAAAACTTTGCTAAAACACAAGAAATCGAAATCTTCTTGTATTTAGTGCGCTAAGCTACACACTAAAAATCCTAGGGTCTCCTGTACTGTGCATACTCACGATGTTTCATGTGCAAGAAGAACGTAAGTGTAGATATCATAGAGGGTTTGAACAATGTTATATGGTCTATGCCCATTTAACAATTTGATATAATAACTAGTACTTTATTTATATTTACATTTTGATTCAGTTTTTGTAAGTAAAACTGTTTCCAACTATCAGAATTTTCTTTGTATGACTGCTAAATCATCTTACACTGTTTTATGTGCATATTTTTATATCCTAGGAACTCAGTCATGTTTTTGTTTAACATTAACTTATGTATCTGTTCTATTCTGTTATAGCACCTCAGGAAACAATTGTCGATTTCAAGTCTACAAAACATTTATTTACATTCATATACCTACCTATATTTCAATTTGTATATTTTTGTTTACTATGTAAGTACATATTGTTATTTTTCTTACCTTTGACTTTCTAATTATCCTGTTAAATAGTATATCCTACAAAATGTAATATATTTGCTGAATTCTTACAAACGGTTTGTATACGTTTTATTATTTACACAGTTCCTTACAGGACAGTTCCTTAGTAGGTTAAAAACTTGCAATGAATGTCATTATTTACTCATATACACTTTAAGAATTATAGATTCGTTTTATCGATTCTGTAATTTGCTTGAGTACGGAAATCAACATAAGGCTACATCTGCAGGTTGTGTGCTTAACTCAACAATTAACAGATGGCAGCACGTGTACCATTTTTAACATTTTACAGCTTTCTATTTAATTAGTGAAAATAGATTTTTCAAGTTTTTCCAGTAATTAATATTACATTTTTATATCCGCGTTAACAAGTGTTTAACAACCAGATAAATTTCATTTATTACTAATTTAAAATTTCAGTAATCTTCAATTTTTTGTCTTTGATGTAATTTCAATATTTTTAAAATAAATTTTAAATTCAAGAATTTTTAATTTAATAAGTAATTAAAATACTATATGTACCACATGGTTATAAAATATTTTTTTTCTTTCTTTTTCATTTTTTGGCAATTTATAGTTTATGAATCAGCCTTTTAAATATTTTTTCTGCATATTGATTCTTTAAAAATTTTCTCTATATTAAAAATTTGATATTCTTCAAATTGAAATTCAGCGTTACCTATTTATTTTATGCTTATGCTTTAAGCTTGATGCTTTATATTTAAGCTTTACATTTTATATTGTAAATTTGAGCTTCTCACGAATTTATATTAATTATAAATTTATATTCTTCTACATTCTTCAAATTTCACTTCAATAGGAGACGTAAACTAAATTGCCAAGAAAACCCTAGATTCCATTTTTGCAAGAAATAATTGTGGGCCTGAATTGCTGTTCCAGAACCCTTGACAGTCTACAATACTCAATACTTAATAGTATTCATTAATCTTTATTTGCCGATGTTTTTAATTAACGTAAAATTTCACATTTCACATTATAAAAATTGATTTATTTATTCATGTAATATATTTTATCATTCATTTTACAACATCTTTTTATTTCTCTTACTAACAATTTCAGTCTAATCTATAGGAGACTGGTTATTCAAGAAAAAGACACAACTCTACTTATTTTCACTATAGATGGTGCCCAATTTAACATCAATTTCTCTTTGTCTCCTTTTCTCGAACTAAACAAGACATTATCATTTATGCTGTACATTCGAAAATGGTAAGTTTCTCCACTCTTACAAATACTCCGGATCCACAGCTCTTTGCTCCGGCTTAAACCAGCTAGTCGTCCGCATATGTTGCCTCAATTCTTTGCCAAAAATATATAATAAAGGAAAGGCGGTAACAACAAGAACAATTTATTTTAGGATTCTAATATAGAGAAAATTTTATAAAATAAAAACATATAATAAAAAAAATTATTTTATACCGTTTGAGAAACTTCGTATAATCCAGACCAGCAACATTTGTAGCAGAATTTGAATCATATAATGTGACTCTTCAAGTGTAGAAGCTGAGCTAGTATTCGATGTAAACGGATGGGGCATGCCTACCAAAGCAGCAGAAAGCAAACAATGCGGTTTTTGATTTTAGCAACTCTGTTACTTAGCCTGGTTGCCTGATAAATGGACAGATCAAATCCGGACCAGTTCGTCCTTTGATATACACTTTTGGGACTAAGCGACTGGAAGTGAAGGCACCATGTTAAATACAGCTCTGGACACAGTTAATGCGGAACTTCAAGTAGTTGTACTGGCAACGGAAACAACATAAAATGCCACTTATAATCAAGTTGCCAATCCTGGATACAAAAGTGAGCTCAACAGAGAGATATACAGGAAAATTTGGAACACAAAAGGATTATTTGCCGCCTACCTATGCCATAACTGTCTATGACATCATGTCAACTGAATTCCGTAAAGTCTAGGACAGAATTCAAGTTTCTCTAAAAGCAAAAATTGCAAGATTTAACCGTTTCCATACAATAACCTGTCAGTTGCGAAAGAAGATGTTTCCATCCACTAGTGCTACTTTTGAACAGGATTCACGGATGACTTATTTGCAGACAAGTGTATTTGCAACTTAGGTGGCACCTCCTGTGATTTTACTTCTATCGGGAATGGATGGAATATTATTTCTCCTTCGAAAACTATAGACGGACTGTAAGTCAGCCTGTGGGACTCGGTGCTCCCTCTCCTCCGCCCCTGTAGAACTGTGAACTTCGCTTGCTCCATGATATGCACTAACTGAAATATGCGAACTTGTTTCAATGCCTTTTTAGAAAATGAAGAAAATGTCGTAAATGATGCTGATTAAGCTTAAGCCTGTGGCCTTATATTTAATATATTTTTTATTTTGCATTTTTCTCTGTACTTTAAAAACTAATGTTAAGTAGATTCCACGAAGTGTTTTATCTTTATTCTAGGCTCACTACTGAAATAAACCCTTGTTATTCAGATCTAATATATCTCTCCTTATGCCTTCCTTGCAAGCGAATTACTATGGAACGGGAGATTCTAGGACTTTTAGTATGTTATTTCGCACATTATATATAACATTTTCGTGAACACACAGATTTCGAATGTGTTTTTGGGTTCAAAGCTAAAGTAATTAGGTTATTTATATATGCATAGTGATAGTATACTTGTCGATAATAGGATAGGTGCTTACCCTGCTTCTTAGTAATTTTCTATTTGTTGTAGTAATGGTTTTCCTGGAAAATTTTGTTTACTAAGAACAATTTGTGAGATTTCTCAACATTCTATAGAAGAAGCAAATGGTGTTCTTGGAGAAATCATTCATGTAATATTTACGTAAGTATTTCTTTAAATGGTCTTATTTATATCGACGTCCTGGTGGAATCTAGCATTAGCTATTCCATTTTGCAATCAGAATACGCGCACATATTATAAATGATTACACAGTAATCACTTCCTGCGACTAGCCGCATTGCCTTTCGTACAACCGTCGCGCGTCGTCTATCGGAAATACGTGAAAAATGCCTCTAAGCATCCAAACTTTGGCCAAGATTGAGTCGGTTTTTTAATACATATTCCTTATACATTGTGTCACAAAAACAACGTATACAATTGATAGCTTTTCTTCCATTTTCTTCGCAAAAAATACAAAAAACACGACAATTAGCAATATCCAATTGCTCCACTTGTATCCAATGAAAACAATTTTTTTTGCACATTTTTGACATATCTGTAACGTCATCGACGGATTTTTAAATGGTACATCCTTATTTTATTTTAAAAATTGGTAACATTTTTATATTTGTAATCGTTCACAATTAATAAATTTGACGGCTGATCACTTAAATATGCTTGAAATATATCACTAATATGGCGGTTTTCACTAATCTCATATCAGCTTTGGCCATTCTTTCTGAATTATAAAGCATATTTTTTACAACAATGCAATGGAATATATATCTGTGGATTATAGTAATCAATGCAACTGAAATAGTGCTTCTACAATGGTTACAAAACTCTACACTGCTGAATAATATTAACTTTTGCTAAAAATAATATTTTTTTTTTTTGTAGGAATACTATTTCAACTATATTGTTTACTGTAATAGTAGCGCAGTCAAAATACCATAAAAAATCAATATAAAGGAACTTTTTCCTTAAGCAATTTTATAGTTGGATCCTGTTGGGGATGTGCTCAGGCGTACCCAAAAAATTTTTGTGCTTCAAAAGACCTTGCGTTTCAATTGTTATTAATGATTTAATTTTTTTAACGCGTTTTTTAACCTAGAAATGTGAATAACTCGAGATATATAGGTCCGATCGGGACAAAAAATCTACTATATAACTTTGTAATTACATTTTCTACAAATTCACTTTTAGTGTAGGCTTTAGGAGCACAACCATAGCCTACAAAAGTGAAGAGACTGGTTAAATATCGGTTTTTATTCATTTTGCTACCCAGAGCCTCTGGGTGAACCGATAAGTTCAAGCTTCCAGAAAATCTGCCTTTTGCTCTAACAAGAACACCCTGGTGCAAAAATATTAAACCCAGTATGCGCAATTGAATTTATTGAATTCGCCACCATTTTATAGCATTAACCTTATAACGGATAATCTTTTTTTCAAAGTCATGTTTCAGTGATACCTTTTTGGTGCCGTAAAATTTGCATTTGTTTGAAACTTAACTAAAGTGATTTTTTTCGCCCATTTTGAAAAGTGTTTATCAGATCAGAAAGAAAATTTTGATAATAATTATAATAATCTTTATTTCTCCATAGAAAAAACATATGCACACAAAAAGGTGTACATAAGGTCGATGAAGAAAATGTCACATAAATATTTAAAAAAGCAGTACCAAAAATAGAAAACAATACACTATAATATAATGTGGCTAAAATATATAAGAAATTTTTGGACTTAGTCAGACCCTAAAATAATTATAAAAACAGATTAGATTTATAGCATATGAATTTAAAAAGAGGAAAAAAAACAATAATCTGGAAAAAGGAGATATTCAAATACAATTAATTAAAAAATTCATTGACTGTGTAACAGTTTTTGTTTAGCAATAATTTACACCCTTGATACAGAAAACTTCTCTGATATATTTCCAAAGCTTTCCCTTGAACATCATATCGTGCGAGTTTAACTTTGAGCAACTGGTGATCAACCATATTAAAAGCTCGCGAGAAATCTATAAAAAGACCTAGAGCAAATTTTTTATTGTCTAGCGCCTTAATAATTTAGTGATGGATATCACATAATGCCGACTAGTGCTTTTATAAGTAGTAAAACCATGTTGAGCAAGAGAAAGCAGATTATTTTTTTGCAGAAAGTTGAATAACTGCTCTTTGAGATGGAGTTCGAAAAGTTTTGAAAACTGCATAATAAACTAATATCTCTGTAATTGCTATACTCATTTGGATCCCCCTTCTTATAAAGGGGATGGACGATAGCTCTTTTAAATTTGCTGAGAAAAAGATTTATTATGTAAGCTAACGGATAACTAATGACACATTTGCATTTTTTAATTAAATTATTAGAAATATTATCATGGCCGCTAGAATTTGATGATTTTAGTTTATCTATAAATAATTCAACATCAGTAGTAGAAACTGCAGATATATATCTATGAAGATTAGGCACATTAGATTTTAATTAAGAAATTAAAATCGCGTAAGGCATTTATATGTGTGGTGCTTGTGAAGTGAATATTAAAGCTGCATCTTCTATCGGTATTTCATCGCCATCTTTTTTAAAACATATAACTTTGACTCCTGAATTTTTTTAATTATGTTCCACATAGTTTTAGTCCGGTTACTTGAATTTCAGATTTCACGATCATGATACTCTGTTATTTATTATGGTATAAGTTATTCAGACGTGTACTAAGGCCCTTATAATTATTATCTATTTTTGCTATGTCACTGTATAAGTTTACCTGGTTTCTTAGTCTAATTATTTCAGGTATTTGTTTTCTATTATTAATATTAAAACGCTTTACAGGGAAACTTACTTCAAAATAATACAAAATTATGTTATAAAACTTCATACAATATATTAAAAAAAAAAAATTCTCTTCATAAAAACAAATTTGCATACATTTAAATGTAGTTGTTGTTAATTTACCTGAAAATAACCTTTTTCATTTAGTTATCGATCTTACTTGTAAAATGAAAAAATTCCCTTGTTTTTAAACCTTTCCAAGACCTATTTTTTCAAATTTTTTTTAAAATGACGTACAAAAACTTATATCTTAACTACAAAGCTTTGATAAATTAAATTCCTTCAGTTCTATTTTTAAATTAAATTTACCGCCCTGGTAAGCTTAATCTCTACAATAATTTTATTCGTAGCTACTTTAATATTTTACAACTGGTTTGCTACTACATGCCTATTTGAAGACTCAGAAAGTGAAGAGTCTACGTCCGAAATAATTGAACAATCACGCAAGAAATTGAAGCGTTAATAAAACACAATGCATTCAAGAATTTTAAATTTTTTTCCTTTACATAAAAAAATTTATATTAACAATAATTGCGTTAATTTGCGTTTAGTTCCCATCCCAATCCTTCAAATTCATAAACAATATTATGTTATAAAAATTAAATGATAGGTCCTGACAAAAAAGTAAGTAACTCATTGCATTGCTTGGGAAAAAATAACATTTTTTTTAAAAGTCCTAAAAGTGTTCATGGAAGCTATTGTATATTGCAACTAAGATCGACAAATAAACGAAAAAAGTTATTTTCAGGTAACTTAATAACAACTATATTTAAATGTATGCAAAATTTTTTTTATGAGAAGAAAATTTATTCTGAATATGTTGTGAGAACTGAATGTGTCTCAAAATGGTACAGTTGAAATTTTGGAAAAAAATATGCATTTATTAATTTTTTTTTTTATTATTATTATTATTAGCCGTTACTCGAGTCCGAGTATAAAAATGTTACAGTCGATAAATTGTGCGATAAAAAACAAGTAAAAGGTGTAGTCTATTGTAATTCCCATTCATCTACGGTGCACACGACTATGGCTATAGAGGCCAATTCGGGAGAGCACATGTCGACCGCAGTCAGGACAAACATAGACCTGGTTAGGTCTTGGATCTGGCCTTCTTGCAGCAACATTTCCTTGATAGCTGGCCACAACCCCTCGCCATTCGGTTCTGTCCGCTGCAAGTTGTTCCCATTGCTCGTCTGCAACACCGCAGGATTTTAGATTTTCATGGAGAGCGTCTTTGAACCTCTTTCGTTGACCGCCACGCCTTCTTCTACCGCTTAGCAATTCACCATAAAGTGTACATTTAGGAAGGCGGTTATCATGCATACGATGAACGTGACCTGCCCATCTTAGGCGTGCTCTTGAAATAAGCACCTCAATTGGAAGGCTGCTTGCCCTCCTGAGTACTTCCACGTTTGATATGTGATGGAACCAACGGATTTTCATCATACTTCTGAGGTGTCTTTGCTGAAAACGTTCTAATTCTTTCACATGACGACGGTAAGTGACCCAGCTTTCACATCCATATAGCAGTGTTGGAATGACAACCGCTCTGTAGACAGCCATTTTCGTTGACAAAGCAAGGTCGTGGTTGTCAAATACTCTCTCTCTAAGTCCCCAGAGTGCTCTAGATGCAGCGTTAATTCTATTGCGAATCTCGCTCTCCATGTTTGCTTTGTCATTAACAACGTTGCCTAAGTAATTGAACTGATCCACCACTTCAAGAGAATTTCCGTTAAGTGTAATGTCTATTTGGTTCACTTGATGAGGAGTTGACATAATCTTAGTCTTTCCAATGTTGATTTTAAGTCCCAAGGAATCATAGCTCTGGGCATACACATCTAAAAGTTCTTGAAGCTCTTCCGGCGTAGAGGCTAAAAGTGCACAGTCATCCGCATACTGGAGATCACAAATGAATCGTGTGCGTGTCTTCGTGAAAGCTCTAAAGCGCCCTATGTTAAAGAGACCGCCATCAAAACGGTATCTGAGACCTATTCCTCTGACTGTCAGTTTGTTGTCAACAATAATTGTTAGAGCAGTGGTAAACAAATTAAAAAGTAGGGGTGCCAAGACACATCCCTGCCTAACTCCAGTTTGGAAAGGTTCGGTTGCCTCACCATTATACATAACCTGGGCGTTGTTGTTTGTATGTAGATTGCGACATACTTCCACAAATTTTCTAGGGATACCTAAGCGGAACATAATTTTCCAGAGCACTTCCCTGTCCACCGAGTCAAACGCCTTGGTTAAATCAATGAAGACCATGTGAATTTCTCCTTGATGTTCGAGTGCTTTTTCTTGAAGTTGTTTAAGTGTGAAGATTAAATCCGATGTGCCTCGGTTTGGTCTAAAGCCACTCTGTGTTTCAGGAAGTAGCTTTTCCATAACAGGTGTTAGCCTATTTGCCATCGCTTTAGTGAGTATCTTCCCTCCAACAGCCAGGAGAGCTATACCCCTGTAATTTCCACAGTCTGCAGCGCTCCCTTTGTTTTTGAAGAGGTTGATTAAAAGTGTATCACGAAACTCCTGCGGAGCTTGACCACTTTCCCACACGACATCAAACAGTTTTTTGAGGTAGGGTATGACCTCTGACAACACAGCTTTAAAGATCTCAGCTGGGAGTGAGTCGGCGCCGGGAGATTTGTTATTTTTTAGCTGCCCAATGGCGGTTAAGATCTCTTCCGTTGTTAGTGGTTTATCTAAGTCTTCGAAGGTGTCATACTGAGGGATAAGATTTATAATATCGTGATCGGCTTGACTTTGCTGGTTAAGAATGTTAGAGTAGTGTTCTTTCCATCGGGCTCTTATTTCCTGGTCTTCTTTGAGGAGATTTCCATTTAAATCTTTAATAGGGCACATATTTTTCCGACTGGGGCCGTACACTGCTTTTACTCCTTGAAAGAAATTCCTGTAGTCGTGTGAATCGGCGTACCTTTGAATTTCTCTGGCCTTGCTTGCCCACCACTCGTTCTTTATTCTTCTGATTTCGCGTTGCGTTTCATACTTAGATTGGGTAAAAGCTTCTGCTTTTGATGAGTCGTTGTGGTGGTTGATAGCATTTTGGAAGGCAATATGTTTGCGGTCAAGAAGTTCTTGTATAAACGCTTCATTATCATTGAACCAGTCCTCCTGTTTTTTACTTGCTGCAGTGCCAAGAATTTCCTCACTCGCACTTTTTAAACTGTCTTTAATTTGTGTCCAGGTAGCAGCGACATCTACAGAATTGGTTTCTTCTAGTGCACTCAAATTCTCTTGAACTTTTTGCTTTAGCTGTTCGGCGGTTTGTTGGTCACGCAATTTACTAATACAGAGACGGAGTCTACGTTTTACTTGAGTTCTTCGGTGTTTGGGTCTCATAACAATTTTCATTTTAGAGACAACAGGACGATGATCGGTCCAACATTCGCTATCAATGCGCGCCTTTGTAATTTGGACGTCCTTGAGATGCTTCCTACGTACGATAACATAGTCCAGTAGATGCCAGTGACCTGATCTGGGGTGACGCCAGGTGCCTTTAAATTTATCCTTTTGTCGGAAAATGGTGTTTGTTCTAACTAGATCATGTTCGGCGCATTTAGTTAGGAGTAGTTGACCGTTAGCGTTCATGTTGCCCAAACCGTTCTTGCCTATGATGCCTGGCCAGGTGTCTGCATCTCTCCCTACTCTAGCGTTAAAATCGCCAAGAATAACGAGTCGTTCCGTTTTAGGTATTCTACAGAGGGTTTCTTCCAGCTGTTGATAGAAGCTTTCCTTGGTTTCGTGACTTGCATCCAGAGTGGGAGCGTAGGCGCTTATTAGATTTACCGCGTTGCCATCTGATAGCTCATAGCGTAGCAGCATTAGTCGCTCGGATATGCCTTGTGGTACTTGTGTTAAGTTGGATACAAGTTGATTCCGAACGGCAAATCCTACTCCATGTTGTCTTCTTGAATTGGTGGGAAGACCTTTCCAATAGAAGGTGTAGTACTTTTCTGTGAGAGAACCTTCCTCCAAAAATCGAGTTTCGCTGAGAGCTGCAACGTCAACATTGAGTCGGTGAAGTTCTCTATCTATTAGAGCAGTTCTTCTTTCAGGCCGATCGGTGCGAGTGCTGTCGTTCAAAGTACGAACATTCCAAGCGCCGTAGATGAAAGAATTAGTTTTGTTGGATTTAACTTGTCGGTGTTTTTTCGACATTCGATGAGGTGTCCCTGTGGGCACCCTCCCCCGGAGATCCGATCGGGAGGGTATTTTACCTCCGGATGATTTTGTCCCACTTGAACGCTCCATCATTTTTTAAAGCCTTAATCGACTGAAAACGAAGCTGCATTTGAAGTTTTAGCTGGAGCAGGTATGCAACTGACCAGCTCGGTTGCGGAAGGCGAGTGGTGTGGTCCCATGGCACAGAAGGAGACTGCGACGATGGGGTAACCAAACGATTCCAAAAGCAACCTTTGTGTGCGGTCGGTTATTTTTACCGCACTCTTCGTGAGAAGGTGGATGTGCTCACGGCAAAAGGTAAGAGTTATTCCGCCCTTACTCGGTCGTTAGAGCCTCGTTAGTGAAAACAGGGCGCACCAAGTTCAAATTGAACTCATCGCGAAGGTGAGGTTAACAATTGAGTAGGAGAGGCTATAACTTGCGCTTCACTACCCCCATTTATTAATTAGCAATTGGCTAAAATGCAAAATATTGAATATCGTTAGTTTAGTTTGACCAAAATGCACTTTTTTAAAATTAAAATAAAAGTATTAAAATTTTCTTTTTGATCTGATAAAAAATTTTCAGTCTTTTTTCAAAATGGCCGAAAAAATTCATTTTTTGTTCATTGGGTTTTAAACAATTGCAAAAAATAACCCAAATAAGTTTTAAAAACTTTTTTTACGGCATCAGAAAGCTAGCGTCGAGATCTAACTTTTGGGAAAAAATATCTGTTTTGAATTTAATGGCATAAAATGGCGGCCAATTAAAATTTTAAATACCAAATTAAATTGCGCACACCACTGGGTTTAATATATTGCATCAAATTTTTCGGATATTTTTGTTAGAGTAAAAGGTAGATTTTCTGAACGTTTGAAGCTGCTCGGTTCACCCAGCGACTCTGGGCAGCAAAATGAAGAATAAAACGATTTTTTGCCAATTTTCTCACTTTTGTAAGTTACGGTTGCGCTCCTAAACGTAGATTTGTAGATAATTTAATTACCAAAATTTTGGTTTTTCTTTTGTCCCGATCGGATATCTCGAGTTATTTATATTTTTACGTTGAAAAACGCGGTTAAAAAAAATTAAATTGCTAATTGTAGCACAGGGTTTTTCAAATATAAATTTTTTTTGGGTAGTCCTTAGCACCTCCCCGACAGGATCCAACCATAAAATTGCTTATGGGAAAAGTTCCATTTCAAATCCTATTTTGACTGAATAATACTGAAAAATGATAAATTCCACGTTCCGCGGACGAATTCTGTTGGTCCCTAAGCATGGTAAACAGTCAAATTTTTACTTGATGTTAGTAAGGCACGGGAGAACTTGCTAGCTCTGAACTATAATTTGTGTTCATCTTCCTTTAAGAATACGCTGATGGCTAAATTTGCGTCAAAGTTGGTTATTTAGTGGTCGAATTTATTTAATATTACTAAAGGGAATTATTGCCCCTTGTCGAGATTATGGCGAAGGAGCCGGGCAAAATGTTCTTCGTGTACATTTGTTATCTGGTGATTTGACTTAAGTTGTTTTATTGTTTAAGATACGTTTTGGGTTAGTTATACATGTCCTTTCAAGTAGCTACTGCTCTTTGGGGCAACGCACGATATATCACAGCGACAAGTATGTGTAGCTTTCAACAGATTTTATTCAACATAAAATAAATCTAAATATTGATGAATGAATATAAAGCAATTGAAGACAAACATCTTAGTACAAATTCCCTGGAATTATTTTTGTCAAACTGATTTTGAAACAGTGACTTAATGAGTCTAAGTAATTTAGCGTTTCTAGGAGCTAAATTTTTGTGCAGTAAAGAATATTGTTGGTAGTATGTGACGAACTACAAAGACGAAAATAGAGTGAAATTAAAAAGTGAATCATTGAGTTAAGTAAATAGTGTGCTGTTATTCTGATTAAAAAAAAATAGAAGTGAAAACGATCGAGCAATCTCTAAATTGAATAATATATATTTTTTAATATAATATTGTTTATGTTTTCAAGATGACCAGGTCTTATAAAATTGTATTAATATTAAAACAGAATTGATGTAAATTTACAAGTACCGGTTATAAATTTTTTTGTGAGATATTGACTAAAACGTGTTTAATTTCCTTCAACTAAAACTGTAAACATCAACGAGGTACCTAGAATTTGTTTGTGGCATAATAGAGTTACGTAATGTAACAAATTAAAATTGAGCCCTACGCCATCAGTATATATTACCAAAACGAACCATTGCCATATTTGTACCATTAGAAATGATTATAAATTTGAAACAATTAAAAAAATAATTTATACTGTGAAAAAACTAGATTATTAAAAGTTGTGTACCTATCTGTGGCATAAAAATAACTAACTTTAACATTGTTTCAGTCCATCAAGTACAACAAACTTTGGGCTTTCACAGGAATACGTGGACGCAGAAATTAATGGAAGAAATCACGACTGTTTATCATACAATAAAAACTGTAGTGTCAGTTTCTTAGACTTGATTAGTTGGGCAGAGAGCAAATAAAAAATAAAGCTATTTTTTGTTTTATTCTATGGTGTCTTTGGTTTGTCGCCTAAATAGAAATAGATCTATATTAATCCGTTGGTGGAGTTTAGTTTATGGCAGAAATTTATAAGCGTAAAACCATGAGTTTGCAATGTATTTTTTATTTGGGAGGTTACCCGCTATATCATTTATTTGAGGTGCTTAAGCAAGTATTTTCATTATTATAAAGAATATTTCAGAATGAAAGTTACTGTACTTTAAATGCTGTATAAGGAGGTACATGTATAACAAATTAATTTTTAAACAAAAGGATAACGTGGTTTTGTTCTCAATACATCTGCTGAAACTAACCTTGCATGCATCACTCAATTCACTTCTAAGAAATTAAATGCAAACAGGCAAATTGATACACAGATTTTTCCAAGGAATTTGACTGCATGGATTATGGTATTCCATTAGAAGAATTGAGTAAAATTGGGTTGTCAGTGATGCAACTAGATTTTTCATTTTCATGTCTAGAGAAAATAGTCGACGGTGTGTGGAATACCGTGGTTACAAGTTGTTTGATGTTTTGGTCACTTTCGGCGTTCCCCAAGGATCCGTACTAGACCCACTGATGCTGTTAAAGAACACGGTAAAACCCTCGGTATACTTTTCGACGTTGTAATAAAATCCGACTTAGGAAATATTTCGTATGAAAAGCGTGCTTCACGTAAAAATATTGTGGAAGAGGTTTTTAATATTTGTAATCATATTTTCGCTCTACGGAGCGATTTTTATGCAAAATTTTCAATAACTCCTCAAGGAGCGTCATTTTAGAAAGTGCAGTAAATGTCGCTGCACAGGGACGTAATGTCGCCCCGACACCAAAATTTTATAAACTATAACAAAATTTGACTTTTGAATTTTCAAAATTAAAAACCCTTTTACGAATCCACGTTGTCAAGCATTGCAACTCATACGAGGTCTTGAATATGAGGACAAGTTAATCCAGCGTCTATCCAAAGTATATCGTGAGTTTTAGCGAAAATAGCCCTTAGCGACATGGGACCCCCATCGTTTCCTAACAGTAGATTTTGACGGGGAAATGATGAGTTTTAACGGGGTTTGCCCTAAACCGGTTCCTCAGTGATTCGGTGTCAGAAAAGTATCTTTACCATGTACTCATATGTGCATGGGAACCGCCTTGCCTGAACGTAAAATTGTAATTGCAGTATACAATTCGAAGTAGTAGCGCTTCAAGTATTTTTAAGCTCTGAGGAGCGACCAAAATTGGTATTGAAATACAAATACGTGAATAAGACAGGCAAGCAAAAGCTTACCAAATTTCAGAAACATTGAACTTTTCTTGAATCTTTTTGTGTAATCGTTAGCTCACAAAACTGCATTTTGGATGGTAGTTGGTACATTATGAATCGTTCCGTTCCTCACCATGTGTTGCACACGGGCCAGACTAGTGTTTGTTAAACATATTTCTTAAAAGTTGTTGTAAAACCATAAATTTTTTAAGAATAAATATATATTTTTGAACTTTATATTGCCTTTTAATTGTGTTTTCTAACAAAATTCCCTTTCAGGTATAATTATAAGAAAGTGTGGTACATCCAGTGTTAGGTTTATAGTGTTACGACGTCCAATAGATACCATTAGAGCAGCAGTTAAGCATAAACGAACAGTAAGTATAAATTTTCATATTATTCTCCGTTTGAACCCTAAATTTTGTGAACGTTAACATTCACTTTTGAAATATATTAAAAGTCCTTCAGACGCCAAAAGATGAATCGTTCACAATGCCGATGATTTAAAAGTGTATTGTTTAAAAAAAAAAATGTTTTCTTAAAATGTTTTCTTAACCGCCTCTCAAGTTACCGAAGTAACCCCCTGGAAGATCTCAAGGATCTTGTGCTAGGTAAAGAGAGGCGAGGCCCTACAGTTTAATGTGGACTCCGAACCACTCTTGGGGCAATTTTTTTTTTAATGAAAAATTGTTTCGCCTTGTGGGTATCGAACCCACTTCGCTAGGCAACTCATTTGCTAGCCAGACGCTTTAACCAACTGAGCTACCATTCCCCATTGTGTAATAGAAAACGAACAAGTTTGCGAAAAACTCCAGAATAACCTAAACGTGGTTAATGACTGGTACCTATCTAATCACTTGCTTCTTAACATATCTAAATTTAACACATCCGCATTTTCTAAAATGAATAACTCTTTAAGTTATCTTTGATAAGTGTACCAAGTTTCAAAGAGCATTGGAAAGCTTTAGTATTGTAATAAAAAACTATAAATACTGATATTATGAAGTTCGTTTGTATGATCAAAATTGGAATAATATTGCTCGTTGATATGGTCCCCAGGATGTGCTATTTACATAAATAATGTTGAGTATATTTAGAGCCGTTTTCTTAAGTAATTGTGCTTTACTGATGCTGATGCTCTTCTAGCATTATTATATTTTATACAAATTCTCGAAATGTCTCAAATATACATATGGACTTGTGCTGGATATGCAAAACTAATGTCGTGTACAACAAAGGAATTTCTTATGAACACTGTGTTTTTTCGCTTCCTGAGTAGTTCGTAGGAAATTCAGTATGGGCCATAAATGGATAGCTAATGTACATGGCATATATATATATATACACAAAAGTATGCAAATATTATATATAACAGGGTGGTTTCATATAACCTGGTATATTTTCTAGATATATCCCAGTAGACACAGGTAATGAACGTTGCTTTCATTTCATCATTGGAAAAATATTGTCATCATATAATAGAAGGATACAAGGGAGAAGAATTATAAACATATTGGTAATTTTACACCTACTTTTCATGCCATCTAATGTAACAATATGGTCGCCTATATCTTAGTTGACCTAATACCGGCGATAACGTCAAATGTAATTTAAGAATATTAATAGAATATTATAGATATCTGTTGAGATGGATATTCATTGCTGAATATTCGCATGATATACATGAATATATGTACATTTTAATTATATGCATGTATATACTTACGATGTACATGAGAGAACATGTTTACTGATATTGTGTGCAATGTGTCCTAGTTAACGTGTTACCGTTGACTGATAAAATAGGACTTATCACTCAACGGTGCTACGCTCTATTTTTGCGGTAGTGTTTGATGTGAAAACCTTTCATTACTCAAATGCGCTGTCTTGAATGTTCTGCTGTAGTGTACAAAAATCAGTACTACATTATTAATATTTATAGACCTACATCTGGTAATTTTGAATCTTTTAGCATGCAATTTTCCCTAATTTTAACTAGAGCAACAAAAGACTTCAGATTTATCATAGTTTGTGTTGATCTTAATATAAATAATATTAGTCAAACTAAAGAATCAATACTTTTAGCGGATATATTTCCATCATTTAACTTAACTTCACTAATATCTGAACCTACTAAAGTTACAACTACTAGTAATATACTACCCAATCGTGCATTGATTAAGTCGTTACGAGTGATACTCAAGTTACAAAATGTATAAATTTTAATCCTTGACTATCTGGCCACTATTGTTAATTAGTTTACTGTAATCCCCCTATACTTAGTGAACAGGATAACTTGATCAATAATCCGTTAAAATTTAAGAAAATTAACAGAAATTCTATAAACGAATTAAAATTTTTATTTAGCTCATTTTATCTAAAAACAGATGATATCGATATTGTTGACGAAAAGAAAGTGTATGAGCAACTTCTTTTCACTTCCCAAAACTCTCATATACAATTTGGTTCGAATCGTAAGCCCACGCCCGGTCCTATAAGTAAAAAAATGTTGATAATGTTATGGGCTACTGTTAGGATGAGCCATGCGGACAGCCCATTTTTCTGCTCTCAAATCGAAAGTTCAGGGGCTAGGTTCACCAAATCGTAGGAGCAACTTTATTCTTACTTCCCAAAACTCTCGGGTACAATTTGGTTCGAATCGTAAGCCCGGTTCGGAAGGTAAAAAATGCGAAAAATTATAGGGATGGGGCATGCGCGAAATACTAATTATGCTGATCAATTTTTTGCAACCCCAGAGACTTAGAACATTTCTAAAATATTAGTTCCAATTTGCTATCACTTTTTGTGACCCCAAAAGTGCCAAATATGATCAACTGTCGCTCCGCCACCCTTGTAGCCTTCATATAAACACGTTCCATGTTAAAATCAGAAGAAATATTTGTTCTCCGAGGTAAATAAATTCTTTACTGCTAATAGAAGCATTTCTCGCCAAAAACCATTTCAATTTAATTCAATTCAAAAGATATTTATTCATATTAACATAGAAACAGTTGCCTCTCTAGGACCTGCTCCGGAACCGATCGTGCAACCACCGCGATGGCGCCGTGGAGGATTACATGATCCGGCGGAACTGGTCTGGATCGGCGAAAACGACAAGTAAAAACAATTAAACCTAAACTCCTTTTTACGAAAATATAAAATTGAAATGGGTAGTAACATTGAGCTATGCTTGAAAAACAAGCTTAAGAGCGCTCCGGATATAAGCCGGAAAGACGGTGCAAATTACTCTCATATAAATTATTATTTTAAAAAACGGCTTTCACTAAAAGACATTAAAAACATGATACAATGTGGGACGATGAGAGAAAAAAAAGTATATATAAAAAAAATTTTTTTTTCTTCTATTATCGATTTGCAAAAATAATTTTTATCGTCCCGTATAGGTATCATTAAAATAAACATTTTCCCTTTTGTAGAACTAAAATAAAATTAGCCCTAATGTCCTCAAATGCACAGAGAAATTTAAAGATTAGGTATAATAAATTTGTCCAATGTCATATTCTACTACTCTCTATCTCTCGCCTTCCAAGCACACCGTACATTCAGCTGCGTCATTTTATTGACGTGAAGTCATTTACAATTAAAATTGGAAGCATGGATGACTAATACACTCCGACCAACTCTTAAAAAAACTTAAAACTACACTTACATTTAAAGAGATCTCGCGCACAAAAAACACTATTAAAATTTGTATCTGGATGCAAGCATCACAACTCAAATGAGGTACCTTCCGCAAGATACTGCAATGCGGGGCTGCGCAATGCTGGTCTAAACTTTGATTTTAAAAATTTTGGTTTCGAAAAGGTTTGCTTTCTGAAAAAGTTTGGTAACGTGAAATGAATTTAGAAACAAAAATTTAAAAAAAAAAACAAGAAAAACAAACAAACGCGACAAAAATACACAAACAAAGGAAGAGGGGGACAGAAAAGGAGTAAAGATGAGCGAAAGGTATGAAATACTAGCAAAAGGTGGATAAGGTTAGAGAAAGGAATAGTTGTTGAAATTTGGCTATAGTGGTTGCCGGAAAATCTGTAACGTTTGGTATGGTAGAGAGTGTTTAATCCGAAATGGGGCATTATGCTGTCTAATTTGTGTTATGTGTTTTGTTAGCAGACTATCGTCCAATTTGAACGAGTAGAAGTTTTGAGAGATCTGTTGGACGTAATCCGCTATCAGGGTTATGTCGCTGCAACGTGCATATAGATCTCTGAAGGATGTGTACCTTCCAGAATTTGAAATGAGGCGCATAAATTTGTGTTCTAGCACTTGAAGTTTTCTCATTGTCGTGGCCGGTATGCTGCACCACACCGGCGCCGCGTATATGATGGACGGCCTGACCAGCATCGTGTACAACAGTTTTTTATTCTGTCTGTTAAGTCTGCTACCCCTGACCATGAGCGGATACAGACTCCTGGATAGGGAGTAGACCGTCCGTACTATCTTATTTATGTGCGTATTGAACGTCAGGCTTTGGTCACCTGGCACAATCTATAAAAAAAAAATTATGTAGATGGACTTGCATATCGTTGCTGGATCAAAAAACTAATTTTCCACAAATATTTTTTAAATGGTAAAAAGTCCATTGACATAAATATCAGTTACCACTTTTCCCACATTATCCACGCTACAATATATGATTTCCACCAGAAAACTGACGTGGCGTGATAACTTTATCGTCGTTAAAAAATTTACATCGTTGTTTTTTTCTAATAATAAACTCTTCAAAATAATATATGATCAGTGAAACTGACAGTGCGCGGTCACCTGAATTTTCACCTGTGGCCACATTTCAATTTTCTAACCATAATAATTATCGACAGCATGGAAAATGTCAGTTTCTATTTTTCTTAATCATATCCATACCTCTCGATAACCCAAGCCAGAAAACTGACATAACAATGATAACAAAATCGACCATTTTTTCTTTACATATCCAAGAGAATTTTTCGATCACTCCGCAACGTTACAATCGTCAATTCACTTGAACTTTTTTGTTGAACTCATCGAGAACTAACAAAAAAATTCAAACAGTGCGCAGCCCTGAATTGACGTATCTCGCAGAAGAGGCCTCGTCTAAGTTGGGGTGCTTGCGTCAGATACCAAATTAAAAAGTGTTTTGTGCAACAGAGTTTTAAATCTTGTGTTAGTTTTAATCTTTTTTTCTTAGATATTGTTAATTTTAATACCTATTTTTATTTTTATGTTAAAAAAGGAGTTTAGGTTAGTTATTTCAATTTTCGTTCTCTGCCCGACCCTGCAATCCGCCACCGAGTTAGCGCGGTGGTTGCACGGTCGGTCCCGGGGCAGGCTCTGGTTAGGCAACTGTTATGTTTACTAATTTTAATAAATACCTATTGAATTGAATTGGTAACGGGCTGCCGTACTATAAATATAATCTATTGGAAAAATAATTTGTAATATCCAGGCACAAGGTGTCAAACGTTTAGATGTCAATATGGGACACACTTTGTTATTACAATTATTATTATAGAAAAAAATAAATAACGCTTCCAAATAAAATTTATTTCACCTCAGATTTGACCTGTAATAGTATAATATTCCATTTAATTTACACTGACAGAACAACGAACATTGCATAAACTTATTATTTCACAATTATTATTGGTCATCACTGGAAATATGAGAAAAATAAATAATAACTTGTCAAGTAATATCACATCCTTCCAACTAATGAAAAAATAATTTTATAGTAAAAAGTGTGTCTAGGAAAGGAGGTAATATTATCCATAGTATATATAAAAATAATTAACAAAGATTGTACAATATTTTAGTAATATTTAGTATATATTTTTTGGAACAGGCAACATTATTTGACAACGAATCTTAAAAAGAGCTGCATCCCACGAAAATTAACACCAGTCATATATTATATACATTTTACAAAACGTAGTACTTTTACAAAAATGGTACTGTGAGTTAATTTTAATGAGATATGTCGGTTATTCTTAATAAGACACTACATGAATATTATGAAATTAAAGTGAAACTTTTACAATGACACAATATCGGGACACTAACTTTTATTATTTTATAATTTCTAATACACAGTGACCTAAAATTATGATTTACATTTTGTTTACCTATAACTTTTGTTAGTCATTTTCAAAAGTAATTTGTTATATTAAAAAAATCGCTAAATATTATTATAAAATGAAATAAGGAGCATTTTTCAGAACTAACATATTTGGTTTTGAAAATTTTAAATGGCCTTTTAAAACAATTATTTCCAGTATTAATTCTGTTTACAGAGACAAAACCAAATAAATGAATTTTTCTAGTGTTAAATAATTCTAAGTATGAAACTGCAAACCAACTCTTTATATACTAGAAGAAAAAATATAAACTAGGACATTTTCTATAAATACAATAATGGTGTATTTTGAAGAATTATCAAAATTAAGAATATCTTCCACTTCATGGTCTATTTAGTAAATGTTAGAAACAACTGTAAATATTAATCATCCTATTGTTATCGCCGTATTCAAGATTACGTGCATTTTTAAAAAGGAAATCCGACGGATACCTTGCCGAGAAAGCAAAGATTCTGACAAGAAATAAACATATTCATTAAAGAAGAACCGGAAGATGCCCATTAACAAAAGTAATTTTAAATGATAATATTTATATAGAACAAAATGCAATGTATTATTATTGTCCGTTGCAATAGTCATTGCAATTAGCGGTGCATGTCGGTGAGGTGAATTGTGGAAGTTAAAAATGGGTGATGCAGATCTAAACTCAAAACCAACAGAACCAACACAAAAGCAAACATTTTCAGAAGATTTACAATTACTGACAACTTTTATAATCTCTGTAAAAAATATATTTCCTTACAGCCTCTCAATCTACTTGAAACTCGTTTTTCTTAAATTATTAGAAGGGCAAGTGTACACGATGAGTGGTAGGAGTTAGCTTTGGTAAATTTCTTCACGAAATTGCATCCTTCTTAAAGTTGCCCAATCGCGAATTGTATACAGGACACACATTGCAACGAACCTCCGCAACCAAGTTAACAATTGCAGCAGATGATCTTTTAACAGCGAAACGCCATGGTTATTGGCGTTCAAACGGCGTCATCGAAGGCTACATTGATGATTCAATGCATTGCAGAATAAAAATTGCAGGCAAAATAATGCATGCAGCTGAGCCTTCAATTTTTGTAGGTACCTGACACTGACATGAGAATTGTAGGCAATGATGAGAATTGTAGAAAATGGTGCACTCTTATCTTTTACAAGTATGACAACCATTTCATTGTAGCAATTTTACCATAAATTATAATCATAAATAGAACAACAACTATATTCGAACAATAATTAAATTTTGGTACCTATTTAAGTACCTTTTATATCTTACTTTATAATAAATATTTAAAGGAAAATCTATTACATTTTTATCTTTGTAGAAAAAGTGCAGTTGTGAAGAAGTATATTGTGTAATAAGTATAGAAATGCAATTTTTTACTCACTTGAAATGCAACTTCTTCAAACTCGTGAAAAACTTGCATTTTTCTGCGCTTGTTACACAATAAACTGTCTTTTTTACATGTGACCTAAGATAAAGTCGATGATTCAAGGTTTTTACAAAAATATTCAATTTCGGCAGCCCTGTAGAAGACAAGACGGACAAGATAATATGGGCGATGAGAAATTATAGTGATTTTTTACGTTTCTGACATCAATAAATCCAAATTATGATTTGCTCAAATTGATAAGGGTGTGATTGAGAGGGAGTAAGGATAACAACTTATATCCATAGATAGGTAAAGAAGTTGAAGAAAAATGTGATTTGGAAAGTATTGATTTAATTAAAGGGGGAAGAAGTTTGATTATAAAAATTATTTGACACATCGACTTTAAGGGATTTTAATGATTTTGGAGTCAAGGGACCCAATGTATTATTATTAATTTGTGATGTCAAACCGGTACTTATATTCAATATACACCTGTTGTGTAGTTAAATTATCATAAACTCTATGTAAATGTAGTGATAAAAATGTTATAATTTTTATCATTTCTGTGCTGAAGCGAAATAATTTTCCTTATCGCTCTAGGGCTGTCAAGAAATCAAAAACAATATACAGGGTGTTTTTAAAAAGTATGTGAACCACGGTCTCAGAATTTAAAAAAAATTTACCTTTATCCAAAATCACACCCCTATGAAGATACAGGCCACTAAAATTGGAATTGAAAATATTTATTTTTTTAATATTGTGCAAATGGCTGTAGATATTTTTTTCAATTCTGGTACAGCCAAATGTATGTCAAAAGGTAATAGTTTAAAGTAAAAACTTTTTAAAACTAAGTTTTCTAAAGAGCTGATTTGGGGGTAAACAACCTTTTCTTCTTACCTCCTTTTTTAGTGATACGCCTATGGGTTGTTTGGTATATTGTATTTTACATAAAATTTTATTGTACAATTTTTTTTTATTTTGTTCTTTTTTTATTTGAGTAACTGTTTTCAAATGATACTGAAAATACGAAACCATGTTAATTGAAAAGCGAAATGATGGAATCGAGTGAAATCATTCATTTTATCAGTTACTTTTTAATTTCAGTTCTACATAAACCAGGAGTACACTGTGCTTACGTTTATACTCTCTTAAGTCGAAATACAATAATTTTGGAATGTGTAAGGAAATATGATTTATTTCATTTGAAAAATCGTGTTGAAATAAAGCTGAAAAGTAGACCATATGAGATAAAAAGTCCTTTTTTGTAATTTTGGCAATTAAAGTTACTGGTTAAGACATTATAAAAGATATGCATCACTATTATTGTAAAATAAAAAAAAACGTTGAAACGGATTTTTTTAAATAACATACTTAACGATCATAAAAAGTAAAACAGTAGTCCATAAAGCAACAAAGTAAATTAAGATAATATTGGAAAATTATAAGATATCAAATGTATTAAAATTTTATTTCAGAATATGCTCAAAATAATTTCCATTTTCTCGTACACAATATATCGTCCTTTATAAAAATGAAAATCTCACATTATGAAAAACGGCAGGAATATTTCTAAATTCCTCGGCTGATTGCCGAATTCTTTGTTGCAGATGTTCAACGTTCTCTATTGGAACCGAGTAAACTTTGTCCTTTATAGCTCCCCAAAGACAGAAGTCAATTGGGTTTAAATCAGGGGACTGAGCAGGTCAACTGATTAGAGCAACAGCTCCTAGGCCTATCCAACGTCCTGGAAAAGCCTTGATAAACATAGTCTGACTTGCAGGCTATAATGGGGTGGAGCACCATCTTGTAAATACCACATGTTTTCTCTAATATTAAGACTAACAATATCTAATTGCTCAGGTAATTCATTCTCCAGAAAATGTAGATAATCAGCTCCATTTAAACGATGTGGAAAGAAAACAGGTTCAATTAAATGGTTATCAACAATCCCTGCTCAAACATTAAACGAAAAATTACGCTGAAAATGCGTTTCTATCTTTGTATTAGGATTTTCTTCGGACAAAATATGATAATTATGATGATTGGTAATACCATTTCTATGAAATGAGACCTCATCAGTTGACAAAATGGTGTTTAAAAGAGAAGTAAAATTATTCTACTTAGTCAAACACTCGTTTTACTCAGTTCGTTTTTTTATGAGTATTTAGGGACTAATTTTACCAATACCAGCTACAACAGAGGAAATATTTCCTTGAGTTTGTTTTCGTGGAAAGATAATACCTTGAAACTTCTTGTTTGTTAGTCACGCTTTGTTTGTTGTTTTACATTATTGTAATTTATTTTTTTATTGACCAATTTATGTGTAACTTGACCAATTTGACTATATTCTAATGCTTGTAAAAGTCTATGGAAATAAAGGTATTATGATTATTATTATTTACAAAAGCTAAATTTCTTCCATTTTTTCTAAGAAGCCAGTTACAAAATTTCATTCGAGAACCGTAATCTTGGGGCTCCAATGCCTGAACAGTTTGTACACGAAATGGGAATAGTAATTGTTCTATTAATGTTCTCCATACTGAATAATGTGATACTCCTACTTAAGAAGCTATTTTACGCATACTGCTTTCAGGTCGTTCTGAAACAGTATCTAAAATTGCCTCTTCGACTTCTGGAACTAACACAGTCTTATGTCTGCCACATTTTCCAGCATGGTCATTTAATAAACTCCCAGTTTCCCGTGCACGACGATCAACTGTAAAAAATGTACGCCTATCAGGATGTCGACGGTTTGGAAACTTTTCCACATAACGCCTAGATGCACTAGAACCATTTCCATTACATTCGCCTATTATGCTAATCATATCCACCATATCGGTATTGGCGTAATTCATATTACGTGCCATTGTTAACAACAATTGATATGCGTTAAAGTGTTTGACAGAAATGACAGTTGAGTAGTGGTGAGAGGTAAGTGAATCCTTTCATATGGTCATATGTATAGCGACTTGCGATTCTGCAAGTACCTGAGAGCGGCGACCTTTCAGTCCTAGGTAGACTTAACCTACTGTTATAATATATGGTTTGCAGGAAACAACTAATCAGCGGGCAAATACCCCGACCTGCATTGAATTACACCTTACATATCATGAACGAGTGGTAGACAATATCATTTGTCAATTCCCTGACCAGACATAGACTGGTTTCGAATTCTCATCAGTATGCCATAGGTCATGGAACAGACAAATGATAGTGGCCAACCTATTAGTTTTATACAAACTATAATAAATTTAGTAGTGGTGAGAGGTAAGTGAAACCTCTCAAATGGTCAATTGATACTATATCAATTCCCTTACCAGACATAGACCGGTTTCGAACTTATTAGTTCTCATCAGTATGCCATAGGTCATGGAACAGACAAATGATAGTGGCCAACCTATTAGTTTTATACAAACTATAGTAAATTGAGTAGTGGCGAGAGGTAAGTGAATCCTCTCATATTATCAATTGATACTATACGCCATAGATGTCTCCATGGGCGTATAGCGACTTGCGATTCTGCAAGTACCTGAGAGCGGCAATATATCAACAATTGGGAAAACAGAAATTTAGTTTGTTTAATGTCAATAAGTAAATTCTCCTTATACATCTAGCAGTTGATAATTCAAGTTCTTTTTGAAAATATGGTTTCAACAATGAAATACCGATAAGTAAAGGTTTGCGATGTTTAATGTTGTAATTTCCTTAGCAATTCTAGATAAACTATTCTACATAATATCAAAAGCTATAGGTAAAAAATGTTTAGGAAACTATGTAACTCATTTGTATTTCCAATTAAAATTTGAACTGTGTATGTAATTCGCGAAATAAATCTTAAATCCCGAAAAATTCGTCTATTATTATTTTATTATTAGTAATTTAGTATCAAAATATGTCAACATTTTTAGCTATCTAAGAGTAATTAAAATATATTTAAGTCTTAAACACCTGATTGTGTTTCTTATTATAAGTTTTAAACATCGAACACATATAAATACTTTATAAACAGCAATGATGATGTCTTTGAGGTCATGGCAAAATCCGAAAAAGTCTTTCCCCTTATGGGAAGGCAACCGTAAGAGCTGTTTGTGCAACAGTTATTACTAGCAAGGAAATGTGTTAAGCTCTCAATTGTCCTTCCTATAAAAATATGGAGATACATATTTCTTTAAGGATTTTGCTATGCCTAACATAGTATTTTATGAAGTACAAACAAGGTCCACATAACCCGCCGTATTTTTAATACAATATATTTATATCAAACGAAATTGTTTTCTGTCAACAATCTCTACAATGTTGAAAATACAAGTAGCTCATTAGTAGAAAACTCTTAAAAATATACTTATCACCTAAAGATTAACCTCTTATAGCAGTGATAATTGTCTGTCATTTGTATAGAGATAGAGTCATGCATTTTTATGTTATTTTACGCAAATTTATTAACACTACCATTTATAGCCCAATAAAATGGGACGAAGTTTGTCGATTTGGATGAAATAATTCAGAGCGGGCTAAAATTTTGGGAACAGGCTTATTTTATGGTACTTTTTAATATATCGAAAGTCCTAACCCATCTATTGGAGCCGAGATAGACTTTTTTGAAATTTTGACATCGAAACGCTTCAAATGAAAGTTGTAAAGAATTCGATTACGAACAATTTCCTTTTATTTTTCATTTCCATTCGATCAATATTGGCAGAGATATAAATTTTTTAAGCTTAAAAGGGCCGAGAAATGCAATAAATGTACGTTCCTTGCCAATCTTCTTTAATCAATAAAAAATTTACCCTATAACAAAGAAATAACCAATAGACCATTATTTTAAACTCCTCGCCCCCTTGAAATGGAGTTGAAATTCGTAATATAGTAATGCAATTCATTCTCTTTAAACCGTGTTCTTAGACATTAGAAATATTATTTAGAGTTTGTAGTAACACAGTAAAGTGCATCCTTGTGAATCTATTTTAAAGCGGTTGAAAAATTAAAAAAAAAAACGCTGCTATGTAACAATTACATTTACCTATATGTTGAAAACAATTCTAAGTAACTGAAATCCATTTTTCAATGATTTTTGTACAATTACAATTTGTATACATAAATACAATTACAATACAATTTTGTACATTTCAAATAACGTATACATGAAAAAATAAACCATTTACCCGGTTCAAATTTTTTGATGTGGTAATAAATATAACTTTTTAGGCATACAACCAATTCTATATAAAAATTGAAATACTATTTAGAGTCACAGTAATGTAGCAAAGTACTTTGAATGGGCCACCGTCAAAAACTAAATTTTAAGAAGTCACAGCTATTAATACATTAAAAAGATGCATTCTTCTACCAAGGAGTGATTGGTTAAAAACATTAAATCTTTTTTATTTAATGTGTCTTACAAAATGAGTATTATTAAAAAATGATCAAAAATATGATTCATGTACGTAAAAATCTTTTCAAATAACTTTATTCATTGCCTAAATTTTTAATTGTTCAATCTCCTTAAACAAATTCATGCCTCCTACAATAATCGATCATACACGAATTCTTTCTCATTTTGATTCAAATAATGATAGTGAAACTAATTTTAAGTGTTTCTCAGACACTCTTTTTTACATTTTGTTTAACGATCTCCCAACTGCGCCAAGCTCTTCGAATTTTTCTTCAAATGACCGACTATGACCCTTCCTTAACTGAACAATCAATCTTTACAAGTTTAAGGTAGTTCCTAGACGCAAACAATTATGAATTGTGTAAAATAGAAGTCACTCGAACGTGCCCCAATGCTTGGAACACGGACCTCCCTTAGAATTGTTTTCTTAAATAGATGTACGATCCATACAAGTTGAGTTAAGTGGAAGATAGTTTTTCAAAACATAGCTAACCTCAGTTAGACTCTCTATTGAAGTCTGAATTAATTAGTGTAATTGGTTTAAGGTCATGAACTGTTAGTAATCGTTCTAACCGTCCACCATTAAGGTAATACAGACACAAGAGAACACAAATATGACAGCACGTAGGTTAATCTTAGGCAATAAGTTTAATTTCACATTAAAAGAGATTTGTGAAACAAAAAGTGTTTGTCCAGTATTTTATTAAATTCGTTTGAACAAACAGTGATTGCTTATATAATGTAAATCTTAAGGGTGCATTACGAGAAGGGATTTTTTTTATTAAACAATAATTTATGCCCACCATTGTTTTTAAATAATCAGGTACAAAATTCATAACGCTTAAAATAATTTTAAGAAAAGCTAGTGGCAAGTTTTTAATAAATCGTACAGTACATTGACATAATTCATTTCTGTCTTATGCAACGCATATATTATCATTTAGTGCTTTTTCAGATATGGGTACAATTTACAAACCCAACGGCCTGTCCAATTAGATTCATTTTAGAAAAAATCTTCATCATTCTTAGAAAATAAAAATTATCAAATTTTCCCATACTCAATACACGCAGTATAGTATTTTATGAAACAGTATTGCCATTGCTCGACTGACAGAATCTATCCAAGTGCGATGTCAGGGTCAGGGAGAACTTCATATGGTTGTTTTGCAATTACCCAGCCAGTATCCGAAATAATTAAATGTTAGGGAAGAACACGATCGGTTATTCTTCATAGAAGGCAATTTACCTATATTCTTTACTATTATTTGGGTTTTCTACCACATGTATTATTGTCCTCTTCAAAAATAATTCACCGAATCTACAAAATAATAGAATTATTGGAAAAAAAGCCTCTGCGCCCGTGACATTTACGCCAAAGGAATAGTCGGAGGTTTTGTTTTGTAAAATAATATAAATTGGAATAAACACAGAAATAATGTATTTTGCTGACGTTTCGGAAAGTAATCTTTTTCCGTTTTCAAAGCTTTTTTTGAAAGAACTCTTATTTTGCTGTGTATGTCAAATACACAGCTTTAAGATTCTGTTTATGTTATTTCCATAGATACTTACTACTTACACAGAACATAGAACTGACGATATTTTCTTTTAGATAATGTTGAGTTTGTTAAGTTCCTCTTTTAACATTGGTAGCCAGGTTGTACAAATATCTACAGAACAATTCGATACGCACTTGTCTTCATTTAATAAGATTATTGCTGATTCTTTAATTTTTCTTTTTTTGGTATCTGCCGAGTTCCAGTTTATTCTATGTCCTTTTTCCCAAGCATGTTTACAAATCTTTGATTTCTGAATTTCATTCTTTCTAATGTAATTCTTGTGCTCATCCAACCTCACACTGAAAGGTCTGGATGACTCACCCACATAACATTTATCACATTCGCACGGGATATTGTAAATACAGTTTTTTGAATTCTGCTCCCTTTTTATCGGTTCTGTTTTTGTTAAAATAGATCTTAAAGTGTTCCCCGTTTGGAATATCGTCCTAACATCAAATTTGTCACCTATACGGCGTAGCTTTTCCGATAATCCGTATACATAAGGAATTATTGCTGTATAATGACGTTCAGGTTTTTGTGGTACCTGATTGTCCCTATGTTCAACATTTATGAAAACTCTATCAACAAAGGTTCAGGATATTGATTTTGTACTAGAACCTCTTTGATAAATTTTTTTTCGTTATTTAATACTTCATTATTAGATGAAATTATTTTGGCCCTATCTTATAAACATTTTACAATACCCCTTCTAACATTTATTGACTGATTTGAGTTAAAATTTAGATATCTGTTAGTATGTGTTGGTTTTCTATAAACGCTTATTTCAATTGTAATTCAAAAGAAGCAGTTACCAAAAAAAGAAAAATTAAAGAATCAGCAATAATCTTGTCTGTAGATATTTGTACAACCTGGCTACCAATGTTAAAAGAAGAACTTTACAAACTCAACATTATCTAAAAGAAAATATCGTCAGTTCTATGTTCTGTGTAAGTAGTAAGTATCTATGCAAATAACATAAACAGAATCTTAAAGCTGTGTATTTGACATACACAGCAAAATAAGAGTTCTTCCAAAAAAACCTGTGAAAACGGAAAGAGATTACTTTCCGAAACGTCAGCAAAATACATTATTTCTGTGTTTATTCCGATTTTGATTATTTGCAAAACATAACCTCTCACTATTCCTTTGGCGTAAACGGCACGGGCGCAGAGGCTTTTTTCCAATAATTCTATTATTTTGTAGATTCGGTGATTTATTTTTGAAGAGGACAATAATACATGTGGTAGAAAACCCAAATAATAGGAAAGAATATTCGAAGAATGCCACAAATAACTTTCAGGCAATTTACCTAGTCTTATATAGTGGAATTTACTGTAGCAAGAAATCGTTTCGGATTGTTCAATAGTAAACGAAAGATTTGGTAATATTTGCTTTCAACATGATACTTAGTTGTTCCGCTAATAATTTCTGGTTTAATTTAGCATATTCGAAAAATGTTTTTCTGTACTTCATGACTTTTTCTGACAGGTTGGCACCTTTTAACAGCAGATAATTTCGATTCCTTTAGATATTATTGAAATTTCAGTACATCTAAGATGATATTATAGGTAGGCATTAGATATACACACGTTGACTAAATATATACCGTTTTATTACTGTTGATTAATTTAGCCCTTTGTTAGGTATGTCAATCTGTACGTTCTATTCTAGTTTATATTTACAAGTTATCCTAATAGCGCCACCGCAACTAATAACACTAACCATTCTCATAATGAACCCTTGACAATAAATTAACAACGACATAATATTAGATTTAATTACAAATAAGATAAAAAAGTTTATCAAGATGATTATTAGCGTTTAGAAAAAATACACTCAAGGCAAAACACGTAATTTTAGAGAGATTGTCCTGCAACCGCACAGTTTTTAACCTTTAACAACAATAAAACATTAATCACTTTGTTCCCAGATGACATGGTTATTTAATAAATATAATATCAAACTTTCCAACGTTACGTACGTGTAAGACGCAAAATTATCCAAACTAGCATAGGGTACACAATATAGTATAGATAATATAGTATAGAAAATATTAAAATAACATGATGTTTTTAATTTCATGTTTATACTTCGCTTACTATTTACCCATGAGGTATTGCCAACCCTGATGGAGAACAGTATTATCTACAAATTGCATGAACATTTTTCCGACGGTACCCTGGTTTTACTTAAGAAAAATTATAAGGTTCGGCATATGTATGTATGACTGGTGGTCGAGAGGTGACCGCACTTGCCTCTCACCCAAAAGTTCCGGATTCGATTCGCGGCCGTGGCAGTGGAAAATACTGTGAGAGGGATTTTTCCCCTATACACGGATATTGGGTGTGTGTCCCTTGTCTCTAAATGTGTAGCTCCCTCCCACACAAGGCTCTTCTAGAGCCTTCCGGGATAAAAGGGGGTCATAATTACCTGTGGTGTTATTTATTTATTTATATTGAAATCAAATTTAGTTGATTTTTAGTAGTCAAGAACGCACTGAACTAATGAGGCTTAATAAAATATAATATAAAGTAGGCAGGTAATGTTAAGATGCTCCAAAGAATTAGCCGGATAAGTATATGCAAAACGCAAATTACAAGAAATAAGTATCAAAGTATTGCCTTCGATGTAAAAAAATGTTTGTTACAGTATTATTACAGAAGCCCAAGAGGGAGCTCTACATTTTCTAAAAAGGCAATTAGTTATTAAACATTTAATACAATATATGCTATAGGCGGAAGAGTAAAAATCATATTAGATATATATGTTTCGAGAAGTTTCCTCGGTCGTTGGTATGAAAAATACTTGGTTCTCGGGTTGAGTCGCGTCTGAGTTCATTGAGGTCTTCACGTTTCTGCTCCCGTTTTGGAGCCATTTTCAAGTGAAAAAGGGGGTCAAGAAAAACGGTTAACGGAAATAATGTCAGGATAAGATGGTACGAATCCGGGACCTCAATCTGAGTTCTCTCTAAGGAGTAGGCGGATCGGGGCCTTAGAGACGGACCGTGGTGACAGCTGGGGAGTAGGCAGGTTGAGACACCAGAATCGAACCAGTCCATTTTTTTCTTGACCACGGTGAGATTTGGAGCACTTACGACCTGAGATTTTGCAGAATAGTTAGGTTTCTAAAGTGAAGTTATAGTAAAAAAATCCGGCCCAATTTCCCCTGGGGCAGCCGACCCATGGTAAACCTGCTAGACTCTTCTGCATTCTTCTGTTCGGTTTGCAAGGTCGAGGAGTTTCGGAGAATTTCTCTAAATGTACGCCTTTTAATAACTTTGTCAACTAAACTTGGGATATCCATTATATTTTTACATTCTTATAGAAAGCTTCTTCTTTTGCAAATTCCTGAGTTTCAATAACAGACACCTAGATGCATTTGGAAGCTTAGAAATTGCAAAATGTAAAAATGATATGAATGATGACAAAGGACCTATCCCCAACAATATGCTTTATTAGTTAGTCTAGAATTTAGATAGAGGTCATGTCCCAACGAAGATAACATGATTAACGAAACATACGTCGAGTAGTGTATTCGGCTGTAGTATTGCATTGGGTTTCGTGGAAACTACGTTAGAGTTATAAAAATAACGAAGCATTTTTCGTTACCGAAATATGCCCAGAATATTTATATTTATTTATACCCTCTATATGAATTATCCTTTTATATTTATTATTGGATATATATTGTCCTTAATAAAATTGTTAATTTATAGATGCGCCAAATAACCCTATCAATTGTAAGTACAGATTAACTTTGGGTGACGGGTAAGCGACGAGAGGGAGTTTCTCCACTTGAGGTACTCAGCCCCGCATATCTGATTTGTGGATAGTGTATCTTAACCCTTAAACTAGGACTGGCGCCCATATTAAAACCGAAAACCCGTTTCCGAAGCTAGAGTGTCAAAAAGTGGCCGTATTTTTCCTCGTCACCAGCCGGGATGGCGAAAATCACGTCACAATAGTTTTATTTTAAGTCTGGATGTAGAATTTGATTTTGGTTTTTCTGGAGTTTTGTCAAGTAAAGTACCTAACTAAAATACAAGTACTAAGCATGATTCGATTATACAGGGTGGCGAAAGGTACAACCGAAGAACAATTTGGCCAAAATGAATAACATGTCCTGCATCTTACTAACAAAAGCCGGCAGAACCATCAAAATACCCTCTGTAAACAGGAAACTTATGTATAATTTATTGTGCGACGCCTCATTTGAAGTAAAGGTTGTACTCAAATTAGGACACTCTTGAAAGTTACACTAGGCTTCGCAAACAGAAAACAGAAACTCAAACAAGATCAGCAACATTGGTAAAAGAACAACAGATTAATGAAAAAATGCAAGAATGCAAAAAATAGGTATACCTGTAATAACATTAAAGCTGTGTTATCCAGTCGTTCCTTATTGCTATGTAGGAATACACGTTGATCATTGAAAATACTGACAAAGCTGGATGTCGATGAGAATAATGTTATATCAAATCGATTATTTCATAATTTGCTTAAAGCGCTTGGAAATATGCACTTTCAATTTTGTAATCGTGCAAAAATTCAGTTTCTGAGGCGTTTTTGTATTTTCAAGGTCCTCGACCTTTAAGAAGGATTTAAAAAAAAATGTTGTCTGCTGTTTTTTATCACAACTAGAGCCCAAACCACAGTATCGCTTTTATTCAAATTTTAATACTAAGGGATTATGAGACAAAATATTTATCTATTGTGTATGCTTGTTGTGAGTGAGTTAACCGCGATTTTCAACGCACTCATTACCTTACTAGTCTTATGCTGCTATGAGATGATCCCAAACCTGTTCTACCAATCACATCCCAGATAGGTATGTTCGCTGGAAGATAGATCGGATGATCTTCTATTGAAGATAAGATGCAAAACTTTTATAGACCATTGCCCGCAATGGTTTAGTTTTTGAAATATGAGGAGCAAAATATTTTTGCTGGTTTAGTCTTGTTCAATATAATTCGTTAACCCATTCGAATATCTAGTTGAATTACGTTTAAATTCTGCCATTTACGGAGGATATTATACCGGCCACGGTTATCAGTTAAAATATAATCAAGGTTACGGGTATGAAAGGGCACTATTAATCTATTTGAATACAAAATTGCTACTGATTTGAATTTCTTACAAGGTTGTTTTGTACTGGCCTATTTTTTTGCTTAAACTGTCAAGTCAAATCATACTCAAATTAAAATAAATACAACAGATATATTATATTATTAATAATTAAAACATATGAGTCAAACATAATTAAAATTTCATTAGGTCTTATCAGTTATTTCTAGAAATAAAGAAAATTTAAAAAAATGTAGTAATGATGCGTTTTGTACATTTTGTATGGTGTCATTTGTTTCCGTTTTTAATTATCAACGGAAAATATTGAAAAGTGATATAAGGTTTTGGTACTGTGTTGTGTTTAAAGCTTAGTGAATATGGAGTATGTGATCAATTCTACAGAAATATTCGAATATGTAACATTACAAAAATTCTAACAGGCTGAGAATATATTAATGTTTACCTAAATCTGTTACATCAATAAGGTTTGAGGCAGCCTGCCTGATTAGCGCTTGGCAAAGGCGCCCCATTGGGCAGCTGCCTACCTAGCTTTTCTAAGAGACTCAACTGCCCAATCTCTGTCTGCAATACAAATATTTATTTATATCTATCAGCTATGAGTTCCTATGATAAAAATGGAATTTAATACGAGGATTTATCTAAAATATTTTTATTTTCATCCAGCTTTATGTTATAAATTAAGTTCACGTGCCCAAAACTATTCTTAGTTGGACGGAAGCTGTTCTAAGTTGTACAATCTGAAATTGAAACGTAAATAAATAAATTTTTCAACATTCATAAATAGTTGTTTATGAGAAAGACTATTAAGATTTAGAAACGAAAAGAAAAGATTTATTGCAAAGCTAAATTTATTCATATGTTTTATTAATTTTCTAAATATAATAAGTACCGAAAGTATCAAGTTTACTCATATATTTCAATTGAAATATTTAGAAAAGTGCACATTATTAATGATTCCCGCGTAAAAAATGTCAAGTACTTCTACAAAGTAATAGTAAGAAAACATTACTTAGTGTAGATGGAAAATCTATATGAATAAAATAAAATATTTACACACTTTACACTCTTTGCATAATTACTTGTATAATATACTTCCGCACTAAAGAAATTGTTAAAACTGTAAAATATCATCATTAATGTAATAATGGAGTAAAATCGCTCCTCTAACCCGCTTATTCCTGGTAGTTTTTTTTAAGGTATAACCAAATGGGACCTTCACCATTTTATGCCGTTAGAAGCGCTATAGTTTTTTGAGTTAGGGCCGGTTTTATAATGTTAGATTAACTCCACGTTTATCTTAAGTTTAAACTTAAGATTAAACCATGATTTAAACTTTACTTTACAAACGCGTTTTATAAAAATAAACTTAAATTTATGCAGTTGGCACTACTGTTCAATAGAAATTGCAACTTCACGTAGTTTGATTCTAAACTATTCGATATTTTTACATGACATTGCAAGTTGCAAGTTATTTTTGTCAAAAATGGAGGGAAATAGAAGAATGACAAACTCGCCGAACTAATTTTATTAGTGAAACATTTTTAATTATACGAGAAGCAGTTGATTTGTGTAGGCTTCCAAAGTTTCTGGTAACAATAAGCGTATAATATATGTATATAGGTGTGAGGAGATCAAACATAAATCTCTACTTTTCTGTCAGATGTAATAATAAATTTTGAATCCAATCCAAACAGCTTATGCATTTTTCTGATTACATTCTTCCTTGTAACTATAGGACTGATTCTAAAATTTCTAGAACTATGAGCGTATAATAATTTTCTATCATCATCAGATTGTAAATAATATCACATATTTCGAATACATCCATCAAATATTACACCGAATTTTATTCATTCTGAGGTTATGAACATTATGACATCTGATAATCCAGAGCTTAAACCATCCCCATCCACCGTTTGAAGTTTAACTTTACTGTAACGTAATTAATCTGCAAATTAAAGATTACTGACATTATAAAACATATTTTTTTGGGACCTGTAGTTTAATCTGTACTCTGCAGTTTAATCCGATATTATAAAACCGGCCCTAAGTGTAAAAAAAATCATAATCGTTCCCAAATCCATTGATTTAATAGCGCGATGTATGTTTTAACAAACACATTTTTCAAATTATTTCTTAGACATGGAAAAATCGATTTTGCAAAATTCGGCCCTACTAAAAAAAGTTGTCGAAATCCATTTCTAATGGCCACATTTAAGTCCTACAAAATGGTTATACCTTAATTTTTTTAAATGGCATAATTGCGGGCCGATTTTACTCCGCTGTAACAGAAACAATAAACAAACGTTCTCCATATTTAGGAAGTATTTACTACGTTAAACTTAATTAGTCCTATTTGCGGTTATCATTTGCTGAAGATATCATTGTAAAAGTGTAAAATTCTCTTATCTAGTTTTTGTCACAAATAAGTAATTATGAATAGTTTCAATAATGGGAACTAAAATTATATCGGTATCTCGAAAAATATGCAAGAGCTAAGAATATCTTCAATATTTGATTTCAATATACGATACTGTTAAAAAGTTGTTTAGCTATTAATTAGAAAAATTAATCTTAATAATCAGTTCAAGTTTACTCAAAGAATTATTAACTAGAAAAAATACGTAGTTAATTCAGTTTTCTCCAATTTATTAAATCTATATTCTCGTGGCAGAAAAAAAGCGCCAGTAACAGTTTCTCCATTAGATAATTTGGCCAATGCCCCCACGCACGGTGTAGTAACTTTGCGTATATTTTGAACAGATGATTCAAAGAGAAACCACTAATGTGAGTTTTGAACATCAGATCATATGTTATTCATGCTTAACATAAATCCTAATTGTTCCACATTTGCTGAAAAAGAGTTTAAATAAATTAACTCATTACAATTTCCTTCTAAAAAGATAAAACACAATAAACATTTTAAATATATATTTTGGAATGAACTCTTTTAAAACGTAATTCTAAAACAAAAGATATCACTTCAACTGAATGTTTCAATAAACTGATATGGAGTTTTAGTTTGTTTGATAATAAAAGAGGGAATTATAAAGTTCCGTTTCTTCAAACAACTAATTATATTTATTGGAAAATTATCGTCAAAAGCGTATATTTGTAGTTTGAATAATATTACGTCTTACAAGTAATCACGTAGATGTTAATGTATTTTTTAAAATATTTTTATAGTGAAATGATTGTCTTCTATACTATTTTTTTCACGAAAGTCTTTAATTGCTGTAGTCAAAAGACTCCCATTCCGAAAATCGGGAGTCCTGTTTTTGCAGTCTTTGGGTGCATTCCTTTATGTAGGAATCTTGAATTCTATACATTCCAGAATTGGCTTGGAACATTAGGGTTTCTAATATCCTCTCATTTTTAATTGCCTTTGACGGTAACACAACCTGAAATAAGAAATTTATTATAGTTATTTAAATACTAAATAATGTTAGCTCAAATTGTTTCCCTTCTCTTTTTTAGATAATTTTAGATGTAGACGTAAGCACAAATTCACGTACCACAATAGTGTGGTAAGTTGCACTTACCAGCTTAGATACGGCTTGTGTACTATGACTGATAGGGGAAACAATAATCGATCAATAAAGTCAATTTATTACTTCTGTAAGTGATAAAAAAAACATGATTCTGCAAAAATTAAGTTGCCAAACTGAAGGTATTAAATTATCAGGTGGGTGGTAGTATGTGAGCGATAGCGCCCTCGTCGAGATCCCTCAATTTTCTATCAAAAATGCAAAAATGTACTTGAGCACCCTGTGCACATGACATGATGTATCTTTTCAGGAAAATCAAATTTTATGAAATATTACTTCCAAGTAAATTCACAGACTTTTCTGAGGCATACAGTTGACTGTATAAGTACCAAATGAATTATTTAGGTATAATCAAGTAAAAGTATATTAAAGCTAAAAATTTAATGTACAGGGTGTTCCAAGAGTGCGTAAAAGTCCAATATGGGCCTTATTAGAAGACTTTGGAAAATAATTTTTTATGGAAGCGGTATAGTGTCATAAGGCGCACATTTTAAAAATACTTTGAAATATACAGAGTGACTCGCTACAGCGGAAGATCTTCGAGGTTATGTTTTGTAAATGGGACACCTTATATATTTTTACATTTATGAATTCAGCGTAAAATTACCTTTCCACGACCTCCAGAGTTTTGGTTTTGGCGTTGCCGAGTTATTCGAAAAAATATGAAAATTTTGGTCGGAACAAGTTTTAACAAATTAACTCGCTGTGCGTGTATTACTGTTAATTAAGAAGATTTATTTTGCAGTTAGGTGGACAAGGGATGTATTACAACGACACAATCAACAAATATTGATTATAATTATACAGGGTGTATTTTATACTAGCGCTAATTCAGGACGTTTCAAAGTGAATTTTCTCAATTTTTTCAAATTGAACACTTTGTATATTATTGTATTTTCGAATGAGCATATTAATTCTCTACGATTTTTGTGAATAATATCCTATACCTAAAATCAATATTTCCAGAGATATTTTTACTTTTTCATTAAAAACCATTAAAGTATAATACTTTTCATTTCGAACTGATCTAGTAGCCATGATTTTGACATAAAGTATAAGAAACCTCACCTAAAGTACAAAAAACTCTATAACGGTGCAACATGCCAAGTATTACACAGAGGGCAAATGAGTGAAAAATCCCCGTTAGCAGAGAGTGAAACAAGGATGTGTACTCTCACCACTGTTGTTTAATATTACACTAGACCTGCGTAATGAGAGAAGTAAACCGTACGTAGGCAGGAATTAGATGGGGCTCACGGGTAGGCTAGATGGCCTGGATTATGCAGACGACATCTGCCTCATGTCTCACACTTTACGGGATATTAAGATGAAGCTCGAGTTTCTGGAAAGAGAGGCAACTAAGAGGTAGGACTGAAAATAAACACCAGTAAAAGGAAAGAAATGCGCATTATGACTCTGAACCAAGAAGATCTATATGTTCAAAATTCACTAATAGAGAGAGTCACCGAATTCGAGTACTTAGGTAGCATAGTCAATAATACGGGAGGAACGGATCGTGATATACAACAAAGACTCTTAAAAGCGAAGAGAGCGTATGGTGCTCTTAACGGCATCTGGCGCTCCTCCGTATACTCGAAGAGAACCAAACTACGCCTATTTAACAGCAACGTCATATCAGTCCTACTATATGAATGTGAAACGTGGAAAAGTACTAAATCCACGGACCACATGATACAGATCTTCGTCAACCGGTGTTTGCGCAGGATAATGTACATATTGTGGCCAAATCAAATCGCTAACAGGGAGCTATGAAATATAACAGGAAGAGAGAAATACGACGGGAAATAAGATCGCGGAAGTGGAAGTGGCTGGGCCACACACTTACGAGACCAGAAGACACTATCTCAAGGTCGACTGGAACCCCTAAGGCAGTCGAAGATTGGGACGACCGAAGGTGACATGGAAGAGAACCGTGTTAGAAGAAGAAGAAGCACGAAAATGAACAAGACATGGGGAGAAATAAAAGTACTTGCCAAGAACAGAGTTCGAGACGACGATTTGCGGAGGCTTTGCGGAGGCCCTATGTTTCTTAATGGAATGATGGGACTTATCACATCTTAATGACGTTTAATTATTAACTATTGCGACAAAGTATTTACAACTTTTTATTTTAAGTTATAAATTAGTTTAAAATTCGCACTTTCCAATAATGAATTTTTCGAGATAAGAAATGGTAGATATGGTTTATGTTCTGAATGCGAGTGATCCAGAAAGAATCATTTGAGAGGTTGATGGAACAATTTGACAATACGGGGAATGTGGAATATGAGAAAAAAGAACGAACCAAAAATGTACTAAATGAAGAAAAGGAAATGGTCATACTTTTGCGCGTGATTGAAGATCCTTATCGTAGTATAAGAGAATTGGCAAGAGAAAACTATATAAGCCGATTTTCAGTTCATCGAATCCTACATAAAAATTTCATCCCTACCACGTTCAACTAATGCAGGAACTGATTGATAGGGATTATGAAAACTGAATACAATTTTGTCCATGGGCAAAACAAAAAAATAGGAAATATTTTTAACTTTGCTTTGTTTGCCGATTTCATAAAAATGGACATGTTAATCGTCATAATTTTCATTATTACGACACAACCAATCCGTACATCTCACGAGCAAATAGCCAAACAAGATGGTCGTTGAATGTTTGGAGTAAAATTGTTGGGGATTATGTGACAGGAAAACATTTTTTTTATAGACGTATGGAATGGTCAAATTTATTTGGAATTTTTGCAAGACAGCTTGAAAGAATTACTGGAGGATGTCCTCAAGGATATTAGGGAGAGCATGTGGTACCTCCATGATGGAGTACCTGTGCACCATACTGAAGTTATTCACGAACATTTACACGACGCTTTTCCAAATGGTCGAATAGGAAGAGGAGTACCCCATAGTTGGCCTGCCAGAAGCCCTGATTTGACTAAAATAGACTTCTTTTTGTGGGGATATGTTAAGGAGCGAATGTACAAAGCTCCTATAACTACAAAAGAAAATATGAAAGAAAGATTTTCAGGAAATTGCTGTAGATATTTTAGAAATGTCGTAGATCATTCGAAAAAATCGTTTACAGAAATGTATAGACGTACCGGAAGACCACTGAGTTTCTATAAAATACTAGGTATTATTTATTTCATTAAATTAGGTTCAAAATAACTTGACTGAATTTTTAAAATAGTGCCAATTTTTGTATTACCTATTACCGTATTATCTGTTCCTATTATTTGTCAACTTTTTTGTAATATTAAACGATTATTTGTAAATTTTTAAGATAGACTCAAATTAAACCGTGAAATAATATTACTGAGGCAACCAAGACTCACTCAGAAAAAAATTAATATTGCTTTCAATTATTATCACTTTATGTCAAAATCATGGGCTACTAGATCAGTTCGAAATGAAAAGTATTATAATTTAATAATTTTTAATGAAAAAGTAAAAATATCTCTGGGAATATTGATTTTAGGTATATAATATTATTCACAAAAATCGTAGAGAATTAACGTGCCAATTCAAAAATACAATAATATACAGAGTGTTCCATTCGAAAAAATTGAGAATGTTCACTTTGAAATGTTCTGAATTAGCGTTAGTATAAAATACACCCTGTATAATTATAATTATCTGGTAGATAGCCCTGTGGGTTAAGGCGCGAGGTGTCAATCGCGATTAATCACACGAACATCGCACCACCGGGTTCGAATCCTGGCTCCGGCAAATGGTTGTATGTCCGCGTTTTTTCAATGTGTAACCCCCTTCCACACAAGCCCAGGTTTCTGGAATTGGGGGTTGTCTAATTTTTGTGGTGTTTATTTATTTATTTATTTATTATTTATAATCAATATTTGGTGGTTGTGTCTTTGTAGTACATCCCTTGTCTACATAATTGTAAATTAAATCTTCTTAATTAATAGTAATACATAGCGAATTGATTTGTTAAACCTTGTTCCGACCAAAATTTTAATATTTTTCGAATAACTCGGCAATGCCCTTCAACAACAAAGAAATTGGAAATCGTTGGAAAGGTATTTTACGCTGAATTCATAAATGTGAAAATATACAGGGTGTTCCGTAAAAAATGACCTCGAATATGCTCCGCTGTAGCGAGTCACCTTGTATATTTCAAGGTATTTTAAAATGTGCGTCTTTTGACACTACTACTACCACCATAAAAAACATTTTCCAACGTCTTCTAATAAGGACGTTATTGGACTTTGACGCACTATTGGGATTGGTATAAAAAAGAATGTTGCGTATAGCCACCATATAGTAGCAAATAGCTTACCTTGATGAGTTCCTGTGGAGATATTCTATATAATTTTAGATCCCTAGCTAATCGTTCCATAATACATTTAAATTCTAGTTTAGCGTCCAGTTTACTAGAAGTCTTCGTACGAATTTTGTGTCTAGCCCACGCGAGCATTGCTTCAAATTTCCGCACCTCTGGAACCTCTAAATTCCTAAACAAAACAGATACAGTTATAAATTATACACGTATCACAGTTATTATTTTATAAAGGAGAACATATCAATGTAAAGTTTTACATTTTCAAAGTATTTTGGCCGCATTACCCTGACATCCTGATAACTTTTGGTAATTGCATAAACAAATAAAATATCTATTAATTACTTCGAAGGAATTTATAAATACATTGGAACTAACTTTGAACCAAAAGACGATTTTGTCAAGATTGGTGTTGTGCGAATGGCTAAGGAGCCACAGCCATTTATTGCGAATATAGATAGATTGATAAATAAATATCAGGATATATCGCCCTCCGTTATATTCTACAGGAATTTGCATAACTTATTCTTCTCATAAAACTGTGAACAAACCACAGGATTTATACCTGCTAAAGCAGATTTGAAAATCAATATCTAAATATATTTCAGTTCAATGTATAACGTACTTTATCGCCAACGAAATTGTGAATTTTAAATATGAATTATCTGATTTTAGTGGTGCAGACGATGATTTATGAATATTTTGAGAACTAAAGATACATTGGAAACGAAAATATTTTTCTGGCATACTGAAATATGCCCTTGTTGTTACCAATTGCTTCTTTGTGTTTAATAAGTATTTTAATTGTTCTAGGACTCTTGTTCTAGAACTTGTGCCTCATCAGAAATTAAAGAATTACATACCTGATAAGGCATAATGATATTTACGTTGGGATTTGGAAAGATTTACAATACAATAATTTGATATTTTTCAATTTTTCATCTTCGTATTATTTGTACAGGAAAACTGTCGAAAGAAGCCTGAATTGAAAGAACTAACTCTAAATGATTTCGTCTTTTGAGGAGTTGTTGTTTATAATGTATATAAACGGTTTTGTCGAATCACCTGCCAGTGGTGCCTGGGAAAAATAGTTATAAGCAAAAGAAACAAAAAAGGTTCAGTTTCTTGCTCATATCTCTCTAATTTTGCCCGAAACCGAATTGGAACTCATCGTCCATGCGAAGCTCCTCCTGAACAACATTCAATCTGAACAGGACGATCTTCTCCATCAACTTGGAGATCGCCGATAGTAACGAGATGGGCCTGTAGCTATCGGCCAGACTCAATAAACTCAAATAAACGAACATTTCAGTATACTGAACTGAGTTTGTGGTTGGTTCCTTGTGAAACATCTTAAAAATAATTGTTTTTTAGTAAAGACTGCTTTTAGAAGTATCAAATTACTTTGTTTAAAATTCTCTACAAATGTTTCGGCTTATTAGGCCTTTATCAAGAGAGTACAAAGTGTATACTAAAGTAACAGAAGTGGTTGTTCTGAAATATAAGTACCTAAAAACATTTATGACTTAATATATTCATGACTTAAACTTTAGTCTAGTTTAGTTCAAAATCCTTCTTGTTGACATTATGCGGGGAATATTTAAAACGTTTTTGAAGAAGGTTTATTGTCTGAGAAATTAACATTAGTTAAGTTACTTACTCTAGCAAATAAAGTGAAATTTTGTTCAGTTTGTGGAGTATCTCTAGTTACTGACGATCTACTTTGATGTTGAAAAACAAAGTAGCTTTCTTTATTTCAGGTAGTGTATTTAAATTTTAATAATAACGCGGCTACTTTAAAATTAAATGTTAGCCGATAGCCGCGTTGGTTAAGGCACGAGGTGGCAATCACGATTAATCGAGTGGGTATCGCGCTACCGGCTTCGAGCCCTGGCTCTGACACTGGCACTGTCGGAGAATATGGTTGTATGCCCGCGTTTTTTAATGTTTAACCCCCTTCCGCTCAAGCCTCTGGTTTCTGGAATTGGAGTTGTCTAATTTCTGTTGTTTTTATTTATTTATTTATTAACTAAAACTTCTTCCAAGCTATCAGTTAATAGTCTACTGAGATGCTACAAATGTAACTTGCCTACCATAGAATAAATAAGTAGCTTCAGATATATTAGTGTAGAACAACTGAAGAAGTAAATTTCGCCTTCCAGATTAGGATAATTAAATGTTATTAAAGTGTTTGCTTACCTACACATTATCATTTGCACCATAGATTCACTCAAATTTAGAAATTCGGTTGTTTGAAATAAGGCATACGCTCTTGTTTCCACAAAGGCCAAAATCATATTTACAAGTTCTGATGCCGATGTGTACCTCCAGTAGTAATTCTCCAATGAGCATAACATACAACATACCTATAATTAAAATTATGATTGAAGTCCAATCAGTAGAGAGTTTTGCCCTGCAAAAGATGGGGTAGTAATAATTTTGAAATATGTTGTTAAGGTATGGGCCGTGACAAAAGTTGTTACCTCTTTTCGCTTATTATACATCTTTTGTTAAGCCCGGCTAGCTCAGTCGGTAGAGCATACGACTCTTTGCTCCGGTTTAACTCAGCTAGTCGTCCGCATATGTAACAAAAATTTCGAGACGAAAATGAATGATAAGCAAAAATTCAGAATTCAGAAAATTATTATCTTACCAAAAATTTAAAAATTTGTCTCATAATATGCAACACATTCAAAGAATTAGGGCTTCACCTCTCTTACTACTCTTGTTATATAAATATGTTATATTAAATCGGGCCCCACGTTGGGCGCCAATTATGTTACCTCCTTTCCCTTATTATATGTATTTTTGGGAAACAATTGAGACAACATACGCGGACGACTAGCTGGTTTAAGCCGGAGCGAAGAGTCGTAGATCCTGAGTATTCGTAAGAGTTGTGAAACTTACCCTCTTCGAATGTATACCATAAATAACAAATTTTTGTTTTGTTCGAGAAAAGGAGACAAAGAGAAATTGATGTTATTTGGGCACCATCTATAGTGATAATCAGTAGAGTTGTCTCTTTTTCTCTAAAAACCAGTTTCCTATAGACCAGACTGAAATTGTTGGTAAGAGAAATAAAAAAATAGTGTAAAATGAATGATAAAATATATTACATGAATAAATAAATAAATTTTATAATGTGAAGTATGAAATATGAGATTTTAAGTTATCAAATAACATTGGAAAACAAGGAATAATTAATATTAGAAATCAATAACAAAATTATACCAATCTCATAGATTCCTGGACTGAGTATCGTTGACGGTGAAGAGCTCTGGAGCAGCAATTTAGGCCCCAATTGTCTCTTGGAATATGGAATCTAAAGGTTTTCTTGGCAATTTAATTTGCATTTCTCTAAGGAAGTTAAGTTTGAAGATTATAGAACTGATGCCGAATTTAAGGCTTAAATACCTCAACATAAGTGTAGAAATATTGTCCAACCATGTGATTTGGAAAAACTAATGATCGCAAATGTAAATGCGAATTTACGAAACATCTAACGTAAATGCAAAAGAATTAATTATAGATGTCAATATATAGAATTAATATAAATTTAACTTAGAATATAAATTTATAATTAATATAAATTTTCGAGAAGTATAAATGTTAAGAAATATGAATTTTAAAGTTGCTTTAATAAAACTCAATTTTAAGAAAAGCTTTATTTTAAGAAAGCTTAATTTTAAGAAGCTTAATTTTAAGAAGCTGATTCGCAAAATATAAATTGGCAAAAAAATAAAAAGAAAAGAGTATAACCGTGCGGTACCCACAGTATTTTAATTACTTATTAAATTAAAAAAGATTTGAATTTAAATTAATTTAAAAAAATTGAAATTGCATTAAAGACAAAATTGAAAATTATTGAAATTTTGAATTACTAATAAATAAAATTTACCTGGTTGATCAACACTTGAAATGTGGATACAAAAATGTAATATGAATTACTGACGTCGCATAGTTTAGGTTTAAGGTTATGTCTGAATCAGGTCAAAATCAGCAGGCAAATGATTTCTTGGTGATTTTAATTAATCAGGTAAACTTTTTTATCTCAGCTTCTGCAATATAATACCAATACACAAACTTGAAAAATATAGTTTTACTAATAAAAGCAGTAAAGTGGTACAGGTATCGCCATCTGTTGATTTGCGACTTAAGCGCACAAGCTCGTTTCCTTAGGTAGGTTTCCTTACTCATAATTAAAATAGTGCCAGGTATACAATCGATAAAAGGAATCTGTAACTTTTACATAAGCGAATCAAAGGGCAAATAATGGCATTTATTGCAAATTTAACCTACAAACGAACTGCTGTAATAAATAGTAAATCGTATACAAACTGTCTTGTGAGAATTCAGTAAATATATTACATCTTATAGGATATACTACATAACAGATTAATGAGAAAGTTAAAGGTAAGAAAAATAACCACATGTACTTATATAGTAAACAAAATATAAAAATTGAAATATATATGAATTTAAATAAATGTTTTTGTAGCTTAAGTTCGACAATTGGTTTCCTGAAGTGCTGTCACAGAACAGATATACATAATTTAATGTTAAACAAAAACATGACTGAGTTCCTAAGATATAAAAATAGGTATATAAAACAACGTAAAATAATTTAGCAGTTATACAAAGAAAATTCTGATAGTTGAAACAGTCTCACTTACAAAAACTGAATCAAAATGCTATACAGAGCATGCTAAATATAAATAAAATACCAGATATTATATAAAATTGTTAAATGGACATAGACCATGTAACAAAATCCAAGTTTTCAACCTGGTGGAGGACTGCTGGCGTCGCCATCTTGAATAAAAGGTGCAAAAATATTAGTTTTTTGAAAATAACTCCACAGCGGCTGATCCAACGACGAATTTTAATAACAAAAGTAAAGAAGACGCAATTCCTCACATTTTTTGTATAAAGTATTTTTTTGTAAGTCTAATATGTAACGAGTTAGAGCGGCGGAAAATGATCATGTTTCCCTAAAAATAGTAATAAAACCCCATTTTTGTGATTTTTTCAATTGTTTTCGCTATTTATTACATAGAATTTTGTAAATTTAAAATATACTAATTTCCACACCAACTTGAGTCTTTTGGATTTTTTTGGATCCCATACCATTTTTGGATTTGGTGATATTTTCCTGAACGCACGATATCGCGCAGCGTCCTTCTATGATGGCAAAGAAGCAAGATTGAATTTGCTTTTTGTTGTAGATTTAACGAAATATATGTAGCGGACTTCTTCCATGTTGCCACCATACAAAGCGACGAGCAAGCATGTTCCAGCCTCTGCGATATGCTCTGGTCTTGCACCCTGATCTTTGAAGATGTTAATGGTGGCACCGAGTCCTGCGGTTTTCTGGACAAGCGAACAAAATTTACCGTAAAGAAGCGCGCGGTATCCCTTCGCACCCCTCGCTTTTTGGAGTGGAGAGAGGGCCGCCCTTTTCAAAACCAACAAAAACACGCACGAGGAAAGGTATATACCTGCTACACCTGCTCTAGGAATCTTCTGTTCCACAAACTAGAAAGAAATTTCAAATGGATAAATATTCTCTGCTAACTTATATTACGAAACTGTGGCGGTAAGAAATCACTGTAATTGAAATAGACATCACTGTATAATCCTCGTTACATATTAGACTTACAAAGACAAATTATACAAAAAAATGTGAAAAATTTTATCTTCTTTAACATTTTTGAAGACTTTTCGTCGTTGGATCAACCGCTGTGGAGTTATTTTCAAAAAACTGACCTGAACAACATATTTAAAAGTTATTACTACCCCACTTTTTGTAAGGCAAAGGCCTTTTTTTGGTCCCTACTGACTGGATTATTAGTTATATGAAGTATATCAAATCAAAATTTAATAACTCAATGCTTATTAAAAATTCTACTTACCACGTCTATCCTCAAAAACTGTTTGGCATGATGGAAACAGGCCTGTAATAGTTCAGGCAAATCGTAATGTTCAGCTGCACATATTAATCCGGGGATTGTTGAACATGTCAATGGACAAGACCCTGTATGAAGATAGTCCAACAATATTCGAAATGTTTCGGGATCGAATTCAATAATAGAAAATTCAGTCTGGGCTAATTTTGCCCTATCTACTTTTTGAGCATCTGCACAAACACTAAGTCTTGGTACGGGAAGTTGGGATAAAGAGGGTTTCTCCTTGCCTTCTTGGCCCTTTTCTTTATCTAAAAGAATATATGTTATCAAATAAAGAAATGTAGGATACCTGAAAAAATAATTCAAATAAATGTCAACTGTAGACAATTTCCATTTTAGAAGAAGGTATAGGGTGTCCGGAAATAAACTAGAAAAAAATTAATTGTAGATTTCTTAGCCCAAATTAATTGGGGTTCTTCATACAACATTATTCAAAATACCCTTCGCTATCAAATTACAGCCCCTTTAAATGGGTACGTTAAAAACTGTTTTAATTTTTTTACTCAAAAAATAAAATTCCAAAAAGCAAAATATTTGGCATGTCTACTACACTTACTGAAAGGTAACTTGTGAATTTTTTTCATCGCCTTGAATGCTTCACCAATGGATGGGGGCAACTCCTAATATATTTTTAAAATCCATTTTACCATGTTAAACCTAATGTGGCGACTTTTACCAATATCCGCAAAGGTCGTCAAGTAGAATGGCACCTGCTTTAGAAGAACAGATATTAGAATGTTTTGGTGAGAATCCCGAAATGAATATTAGACGGGCTGCTTTTCATTTAATGTAAATAGATGGTAAATAAGGACTATTTTGAAGCGGAGAGGACTGCACCCTTACCATCTGCAAAGTGTTCAAGAATTGCTCCCACGTGATTTTCCAGTAAGGGTGACTCTTTGCACAACTATTCCAAAGGATTAGGAGTCATAAAAAAGGTATTGTTAACTATCGACTGTAATATTACTCGCAATGGGATTATAAATTTTCACAATCAGCATCTATAGAGCGATGAAAATCCACATGATAGCTAGACGATTTCAGTACAACTTTCGTTATTATTTACTTGGTCCAGTTGTGTTACTTCAAAGATTGAATGGCGTGTCGTACTTTCATTTTTTACAGAATTGTTTCCGTTTTTCAATGACTTACCCGTTGAATTACGCCAAGACATGTGATATATGCAAGAGGAACGGGTCTCCATTATTTCGTACAATTCGGGAATGGCTTTCGCAAACTTTTAGAAATCTTTGGATTGGAAGAGGACAACAAGCTAAATGATCCTCCCGATCCCCGGATTTGAATTCTCTAGATTTTTACTTCTGGGAACATATAAAAAATGTCGCTTACTCTACACCACTTCCAAATGAAGACGTTTTGAGGGAACATTTTTTAATACTCCTGAAGAAATTCGTCACTCTCCACTAGTTCTAAGGAGGTTTTCTGGCAATTTGAGACGAAGGTTACAAAAATGTGTCCATGTTTGAAGGTGCCATTTTGAGCAGTCAGTTTAAGTTTGAAGAAAAATGCTCTTGTTCATCATCATTGTTTTCATTTCTTTAATATTATTGTTTGTATTTAATAAATTATTCCATTAATAAATATAATATTTTTTGTCAATATGTACGTTTATTATTGCCTAGAAGTTGCTTAAATTATTCGATTTTATATATATATATATATATATATATATATATATATATATATATATATATATGTTCCGAGAAGCTTCCGCGGTCGTTGGTATGAAAAATACTAGGTTCTCGGGTTGAACCGCGTCTGAGATTGTTAATGTCTCGACGTTTCGGCTCCCGTTTTCGCTCTAAGGAGTAGGCAGGTTGAGGCCTTAGAGACAGATCGCGGTGAGATCTGGGGAGTAGGCAGATTGAGACCCCGGAATCGAACCAGTTCCACGAACTCCTAGCATTATTTTCTTTGACAATTTTTACTTGACTCACTTTTTCTCTTGAAAATGGCTCCAAAACGGGAGCCGAAACGTCGAGACATTAACAATCTCAGACGCGGTTCAACCCGAGAACCTAGTATTTTTCATATATATATATATATATCTATGGTATAGTGGTGAGAGGTAAGTTAATCCTCTCATGTGGTCTAATGCTACTATACACCAGACATCATAGATGTATCCATGGTATATAGCGACTTGCCATTTTGCAAGTACCGAGAGCGGTGACCTTCAGCCCTTGGTGGACTTAACCTATATACTGTTATTATACATGATTTGCAGGAAACAACTACTCAGCGGGCAAATACCCCGACCTGTATTGAATTATACCTTACAAATCATGAAAGATTGGTAGCCAATGTCATTTGTCAATTCCCGACCAGACATAGACCGGTTTCGAACTTGAGCGAACTTGAGCCCGCTGACTAGTTGTTTCCTGCAAATCATGTATAATAACAGTATATAGGTTAAGTCCACCAAGGGCTGAAGGTCACCGCTCTCGGTACTTGCAAAATGGCAAGTCGCTATATACCATGGAGACATCTATGATGTCTGGTGTATAGTAGCATTAGACCACATGAGAGGATTAACTTACCTCTCACCACTATACCATTTACATTAGTCTGTATAAGACTAGCAGGTTAGCCACTGTCATTTGTCTGTTCCACGACCTATGGCGTACTGATGAGAACTAATAAGTTCGAAACCGGTCTATGTCTGGTCAGGGAATTGACAAATGACATTGGCTACCAATCTTTCATGATTTGTAAGGTATAATTCAATGCAGGTCGGGGTATTTGCCCGCAGAGTAGTTGTTTCCTACAAATCATGTATAATAACAATATATATATATATATATATATATATATATATATATATATATATATATATATATATATATTTTATACATTTATTTAACGTCGGCCTATTTCCGCTACTGAGGCCTAACACCGACGCCTGTAGACGAGCTGCCCCCAACCAGGAATTTTGCCGAACCTCTTCCCTTAAGAAGAGTAGGGATCTTTTACTTGCCTAACATTTAATAGACAAGGGACCGTCGGCTTTACATCCCCTCCGAAGGATGGTATATCTCCTATACAACCCTCGCCTAAGGTTGTATAGCTTCCGCGCATATACTGATATACAAGCCGCTGAAAGATGTGTGAGGCGAGGACGCGGTTTCCGTTGGAATGGTTATTCGATTATATCAGCCAGCGTCAGTAATGATTGAAATGAACTCGATTGCATGAACGTATATTTTATTTTTTTATCACGAAAACGGTTGGTAACACGGCATTTATTTAAAGGGAAGAAAAAGTTTTAGAAATAACAAAGGAATCAAAAAATATTTTATTCTGAAATGTGAAATGAGTGGATTTAAAAAATATTTTTAAAAATATAGTAGGGGTTGCCCATTCCACCCCTTGGCGAAGCACTCAAGGGGATGAAAGAAATTCATAAGAAGCTTTTCAATAAGTGTAGTAGATATGCCAAATATTTTGTTTTTTGGAATTTTATTTTTTGAGTAAAAATGGAAACACCTTTTACCACACTTTTTTAACTTGACAACGAAAGAATATTTTGAAAAATTTTGTATGAAGAACCCCAACTAGTTTGAGCTAAGGAATCTACAGCTAATTTTTTCTTACTTTGTTTCCGGACGCCCTGTGTACTACTTACTAGAACAGTCCTGACTACTGGCCCATTTCTTTTTATCATCAGCTGAAAGCTGCTGAGCATTATGTTTTCTAATAGATCTTCCCCATCCTGCAGTTATAGTTCCCAATCTTGTAAACGCCCTCTTGACCATAGGCGAGCTCGGTACACTCTTGGGCCTCGGGGACTCAATATCAGGAACTTGCAGAAAGTTGCTACTTTTAGGACGTGCTTGTTGTGGACTGAGAAGTGTTGGAACTGGACGTGCCAAAAGTTCAGCAACAGGAACTTGCGGGGAACCAAAACCGGTTTGAATTCCATATAACATTTCTTGAAAAACTCTACTTCGTACTCCTAGAATGGCTCGAACTCCTACTAACTTAACTTTCTGTTTCGATTGACCAACTAGGAAAACGACGTCAAACAGTTGGGCATTGGCTAATGTATTTGATTCCGTATTTAAAAACATTCTTGTAAAATCTTTGGCAATTTGGTCGTAATCCTCGAATTGATCACGCACACTATCTAGTAATGGTGAAGAGGGACGCATGTGACCGATAGGCCTCCAAGACCCTGTAAAATTGAAGTAAAATATTTAGTACAATTACACTTTAAATTATTAATATTGTGATTTTATTTAGCATATGCGTAATTATTAATTGTAAATACATCTAAGGTGAAATTCTTATACACCTAAGAATCTTAAGAGTCTGGAGCATGACCGCATGACGTTCTCCAACATCCTCATTCCTACGCACTCACACATTTGCATAAACTGCTAGAGAAAAAGAAAAAAAGAGAAAGGATGTCCGAGTGCTCAAAACTTAGTCAATGGAGAAACGCTTCAAGAAGAAAACTTAATAATAACAATAATAATAGCTTAGAGTAATATACACATCTATACACACCCCCACACACTCACATTGACACACGCATGCACTTTCGCACTCTTTTAAAAGCCTATATTAAGTCTATAGTACTATATGCATCCATATACATATATTTCTTTTATTGCTTTTTTTATTTTGTTTACTTACATTCAATAATATCATATACTTCATGGCGGGGTGTAGAGAGTATATATTTTTTTAGATGTTTTTTAAATGTATATTTAGTCTTTATGTTGCTTATTTCTCTAGGTAATTTATTATACAGTTATACATGCACCCATTTTGTGTTGAATCGAAATCCGATATTCTTGAAAACTGCCCATTTTTCGAGGTTGGGCCTAAGAAAACTTCCGATCAATTGGCCGAATAATACATTATAATAAAATTTGAGCAAAATTCACCGAGAGTCATTTTTATATATAATCTGTGCGGGGTCGTTTCTCAATAAAATAAAATGGCGCACACCTTTGAATAAAACAGTGAACTGTTTAGTTGAGGCTAAATGATTTGAGAGCTAGCCTCTCATTGTAACTACTAGTTAAACTATAAGAAATACGATATTTCATATTCATATTTCATTATCTATGAAGTAATATGTCTAAATTCTAGGACTTGGTTTGTATGACTCATTACACAAACTTACCTCTTCTGTAAGGCTTGGGAATTTGACCAGTTTCTGCATGATTCTGTAAATTCGCTACAATGTCTTCCAACATTTGTGACCTGGTTCTCTCTTGCATCCTGGCGAACTTTGGAGCAGAATAACTTGCCCTTTCACCATTAACTATTTTAGTTAAGAGCCATTCTCTAAACATCGGGCCTTTGTCAAAAACGCTCTGTTCCCATAGGTATGGTTTATAGGCACCCACTTCGTCTCTAGTAACTACCGATACCTCGTATCTTGTGGGTTTTCTTTTAATTCTTGGAGACGTTCGAACTAAAAAAAATTAATAAGGAATGAAAAATGCCGAAATAACTCAATCATGAAAATGTTAGGTACCTAGTATGAAAGTATGAAGGAAATGACTTTTTATACATGCCGGTGAAAACGACGTATTATCTGCTTCAAGAAACACCACACACACGATGTCGTTGCCTATGTGTCGCTTTCTCTGTAATTTTTGGGGATCGTGGCGTTCGTAAGGTAAGAGAGTACTAACGTGGAACATAATTTCTATGTTTCTCCAGTTGGTGTAAACCGAGTATAACCCTGAAAAATTGATGTATTATTCAATGTAAGGGGAATATATGTGATATAAAAATTCAAGTGTAAGCCGTTCGTGATTTGAAATAACTAAAAATGATTAGTTTAGTTCCAATCACCAAATAATATCAAATTAGTTGGAGAAATAGTGCCTAGCATCGTGTTCAATGTTTTTTTGTTAAAATATGTTTATTAAATACTTATGTATAATATTCATGTTAGGAAAATAGTTAATAGTTATTTATTCTTAAGTATTTGATAATTTTTACTTCAAATAAATGGATATAATGGGGTAATACAAAGAGCAAGGAAATTTCCAAACGGCATTTCGTTCACCAGATGATTCAGATTTTAAAATATGGTTTAATCCTAAAATTCACCACTCTAAATTACTCACCTGTAAGGTCATGCACCGTATCTAAACCTCCTTTGTATTTGTCAAATCCTTTCAATCGAACTTTTTCTCCTAATATCTGTAGGAATTCTTCGAACATAAAAGAATTATCGTTATTGTCTAAAATTTCCTCCTCGGTGTATTGTCCTTCCTTCACGTATATCACTCCTACTTTTAGTTCTGATTTTATAAAAACCTAAAAAATATAAAGAAATGTAAATTCTTGGGAAGATATTAAGAAAAAGATCTTAAGATCTCAGGTGAAACCATACCAGTAAGAACGATGAAATTTAGGGTTTTATAAGATTATTTTGGAAAGGAGAATTAATTTCGCATCTATTTTCACTATTTATAGTACTTTAAAATATATTTAATTAGTAACGTTTGTATCCGAAATAGTTAATACTGAGTAAGTTAGGAAAATATGTCAGCCTATCTTTGTTGCTGTTTACATTTTTGTTGTATCCTGAAACCGTAATTGGCTATTTTTTCATCTGAAATAATTTATAGCACATGACAATTAAAGATATAGAGGATCATCCAGAAAATCGTAGGGTACAGTAATAAAAATAATTTGAGGAAAAAAAACATGATATTAAAAAAAAACTGTTGTCTTTATCTAGAAAGAATTAATGAAATAATTTCCGTATTATCTAATTTCGGCGGTATTTGTTTATATACTATTTACTGAGGCCGAACTTTTATTTTAAAATAGTTGTTTTCTTTCTTGCGGTTTTCAAAACATTTTGATATTAATTCGATTCTAAAAAGAAAATTGTAGTATTCTATCCTACAATAAAGTAGAAATGATTGACGGCTACATCAAAAATAAGAACATTTTCCTAATTACGCATGAATAATTCTTTGCAGATATGAAATACCAATAAGTATCAATTTTAAAATACATAAATACCTGATCTAACTTCAAAAGTTCCTCTGGTGTGTCAGGAAGTTGTCCAAGTGTAAGAGGCGGATTGATATTTACTTCTTTGCCTAAGGACCTCACCACTTCCTCTCTATTGTATCGATCTGCGAAAACACAACTTGCCGGGATTAAACCGTGAACCGTATAACTGATGGCTCTCACCAGTATTCTGAAAATTATTAAAATATATCAGCACGTTTAAGTTTTTTAAAATATACATAAGTATTTACCGATAGCTGATTAGTGCAGTCTAAGACAAGAATTATAATGATACAGGTAATCATTGGGGTTGTCGTTTAGCCAAGAGTATCATTAATTTTACGTTTATAGCAATTTTATAAAATAAATAATTTATAATAAAAATGTTGCTTATATTAAATATACAGTGCGTAAGAAATTATGCAAACGTTTATATTTTCTGTTGACACAGAGTTATTTCACAAACAACTGCATAAACTTTACTATGAAGGACTAGGTTAAATCTGCAGGATTAATATACTTTATTCTCTGTATTGTAATTTTTGACAACTTTAATGCCGTACGATCTAATTACAAATGTTTTTATGATAAAATGGCATTCGATTTGGACGAGGAAAACGCTCTTACACATGATATTCCATTATGATACACCTTGCATATCACTTTATTTATCGACTTCTAATGGAAGGAGGAGGAGTAACAAAGTTATAGTATGCATTACTTTTTAAAAATTGTTAATATCCTCGTACTAGAAATCGTCAATCACTAAAATTATTTCATTACGTAAATAAATGTTATAACGTTAAATATTCGCATTATTGTATTATAATTTTACATCATAGAATGCACTACCTAACATTGATGGCCACTTTAAAAAAAATGCAAACATTAACTAGCAATATAAAATGAAAGAACAAATATCCCAAAAAGTATAGATAATTCAGAAGAGAAAACGATGTTGAGGATTACCAGCCATTAGGATGCTACTAAAAGCATAGGGCTGTGAGGCACATAAACTGTATTTAAGTAAGGTAGAAATTAACCAGACAGCAACTCCTAAATAATTATGGCCTGTATAAGTAACGAGAAGGACAAAACAAGAAAAACGCATCTTGAAGATACTTTTTATGGATACCTAACCCTCAGCATATTTTATAAGCGTATATTTCCGTTCAGTAAACCAGTATATCTTTCAGTAACGTAAGAAATGATTATGTTTGCATCGTTTTACTTGTTAGATCTAGATATACCGTGTGTAAGAGGATGAATCAGGGTACACTCCTTTTTGAAACAATTGAAATTTAGAATATCCTATAAACATAATAAACGACACTTTTTGACCGGAAGGACACTAATTTTTGATTTTCAAATGGAACACCCTGTATATTATTGCATTTTGAATTCTGTATAATTTTTTGAATCCAATGATACCACATAAGTGATATTTCAAATGTGAATATTTATGTTAATTTAATTTTTAGTTTTCCATTTAAGTGTCATGGCTGTTTGCGATTTATTCTAATTGACCTGTGTAATGCTAGAAAAATCTAAATTTTATGTGATTTATTAGGTCAGTGGAACATGTCCCCACTACATCCACGTCTGATCCATCTATGATGTAGATGCTGCAGAATATGATGAAAATGCTCATCAAGTCAATGGCAGACTAGATAAAATAGAAACCAGAGCATAAACAAATTTATGGATCAACGAGACTTGCGGATTGCTACATGGAATGCCAACGGCATTCTTAACAAAAATCATGAGCTGGAAGTGTTTCTTATCTCCCAACATATTATAGATGCATGTATGAGACATGCAGAGATACACACGGCAACGCAATCTTGTCTTAGAATAAGAGGCTACAAAATTTATCATATTATCCACCCTGACAATCAAGTAAATTGTGAAATCATTATTAGGGAAACTATCACTTTGAGGAATGCCACTTACAACGTGTCGATTTACAATTTACCAAGTCCATTAAACAAGATCTAATAGTTGGGGCAGTTTATGGCGCACTCAGACATAATTTTAAGAAAGAAGGTTACAAAATGCTTCTTCAATGTTCTAGTGAAAGAATCATTATATAAAGTGACTTTAACGCTAAGGATGTTGATTGGGGATCTATGTTAACTACGACCAAGGAGAGTGAACTGAGCAAAGCAGTATATGAAACCGGTTCCAATTATCATTCCACAGGTAAGCCTACCTACTGGCCTACAGATGTCAATAAAATCCTTGATTTGTTAAACTTCTTCATTACAAGAAACGTATCACCCAATTATATTGAGGCTAAAGACAACTTCGATCTGGATTTTGATCACTTAGCTGTCGTTTCGATCCTAAGTGACAAGATAGTTAAAGAAGAAGCTCGGCCTCTATTAGTAAACAAAACCACTGATTGGGAAAGTTTTAGACTTGAATTTCAGGATGGTATCAACTTACATATTAATTTAAGAACAACTGAGCAAGTTGAAATAGAAGCTGAAAACTCATAAAAATAGCAGCCTATAACAATAGAAAAGAAATCAGTCATATAACCAAAGGAGTTAAAAAAACTTGTTAAAGAGAAAAAAAGAGCCAGGAGAAAATGGCACCAGTCAAGAACCCCGGCTAATAAAACCACCTTAAATATCAAAACGCAGTTGCTCAAAAGGAAAATAAAATACATAAGGAAGAATCAATTAATTCTTATCTCCAAAATTTAACAGGAGATGAAGGGGCTATCCTCTCTGGAAAGAGACTAAGAAAATCAAGAGGCCTATTACATCAATCTCTCCAATCAGGAAGGATGCTTTAATAAAGGATGGGATAGTAAATAAAAAGCTGAATTGGTTGCCGAATATTTGGCTGACAAAGAAGCACCAGGTTTTTATTTAATCACTGCCGAAATTCTAAATTAGTTACTGAGAATCATGTGTAAGTACCTTCTCAATACAGCCTTTAGATTGAAACACATTTCTGCTAGCTGGAAAGTAGCGGAAGTGATCATGTTACCAAAACCAGGCAAGTCGCCAAATGATGTCAAGCCTTATAGGCCCATATCCCTGCCGCCAACCATTTCCAAGTCGTTTGAAAAACTATTTCTAAAGAGATTGAGACCACTAATTGAAAATGGCAATCTAACTCCGCATTATCAATTTGGCTTTAGACAAAGGCATTCAACTATTAATCAGATACACCGTATTACTAACATAATAGAGCGTATATTAGAAGAAAATGAAGGCTGTTCTGAAATCTTCTTAAACATTGCACAAGCCTTCGACAAAATATGGCATGAAGGTTTGATACACGAATTTAAAAAATGCCTCTCAGACAGACTCTTCAGAATTAAACAGGAAGACGAATATTCTGGCCTGAAAAAAATAAGAGCAGGGATGCCTCAGGGTGGTGTTCTTGGCCTTATCTTATATCTGCTATATAACAATGGAATGCCATTACTAGAAGGTACCGCTGTAGTTGCATTTGCAGACGACACTGCACTTCATGCAGTCAGTAAAGAGCAAGAAATAGCCATAAGAAGTCTGCAAGTAGCAAGTAACACATTTGATTGGAATAAATGATGGAAGATCAAGCTAAACGAGCTCAAAAAAAAAAATACTTAGAAAAACCCTAGAATGTAAGTGTACGAAATGTTATAGAAACCCTTATGAAAGGCCAATACACAATTTGGCTGGTTATAATTAGTTAACTGTAGGAACTACCAAGAAATTGACAATACCAAATTTTGTTTATAATATTGGCTTCAATCAAAAGTGCTTAGCGCCATATTCTGTAGGATAACCTTGAGAGGAGTTATAATGATTATTATTTCAATATGGGAGCGTCACCATCTTGCATTTATGACATTATAAAGACCTCCTTCCACAAATTTAAGACAAACACCTAGTAGACACGATTGTAGGGTATTTAAGGAATCAGTTCGGGTAGTTATTAACTAAAATTATGATTGAAAATCCTGCGACTCAATATATGCCGCAAGACTATTAGTTGAGATGGTATTAATTTTTTTTAAAATTATTATTTCTTATGAATTTTTCGAAAAGGTTTTGGTAAAATATCAATCCCAGTAAAATAAATGACATATTCTAGTACCTTTTATTATACTACAATTATTATAATTTTTAATAATTATTGCAATAATAGTTCAGATCATTTCTAACATATTCATATTTTTTTTTGCTAATGAGTTAGTGTTTCGTAAAACCTACCTAAATTGATCCCTAGCGTTCAGTGTTTCTTGTTTAATTGATAATATAACAGGGCCTAAATCTTCATCGTTGGTAAAATAGTTCCAATGTTCGGTACCATAAAAATATTTTTCATAAGTTTCTTGTTCTACGCTAGTTAGTTCAAAACCCTGGTTTTTCTCCCACTGTTCTTCTATTGCTGTTTTCTTTTTCGGCGATGATGAATCGTCCTCATCATCTTCGTACAGATCATTACAACCTAAAAAACGAAATTACTTTGATAGAAGATGTTTGTGTTCACAATTACATATAATTTATTGATTTTATCAACGTAGGGTAGTCAGGATACCCTTTTAATATAATTATTGCAGGTGGAGACGTATTTAATGTATTCGATTAATTAATTGGCGATGTTTACAGTGTATATACTTGTATTTTCATACATTTTCATTTAATTTCTTGTAAGACTGCTTCTATTAATCAGCGTTACTATTTCCTGTTCATGGTACGCAATATAACACATTATATTGTAGACAAATTGGGAATGGACGTGAAAATCCTGTTGATTCTATACATTAATTAAATGAGATTTTCTAAATGATATAAATTTCAGTCAGTCCCTTAGCATCCAAAAGGCTCAATCTTAGTGAACGACTTAATTTACATATGGCATGTAAAATATATAAAATTTTGGCAGCTAAATTAGTTAAAAATGTACTTATATACTTGTTAGTGTGATATATTCAGTGTTTCTGTAATTGAAACCATCTGAGGTATCCAAAATTATCCAAGACAAAATACCAAAAAAGACAACTAAAGGGAAATTTTTAGTAACTACTACTAAATCTGACTGGAGTTGAAAAAACGACATTTCGCTATTTTCAGTTCATGGTACGCAGTGGAACACAGTATATCGTAGACAAATTCGGAATGAACGTGAAAATCCTGTTGATTCTATACATTAATTAAATAAGATTTTCTAAATGATATAAATTTCAATCAGTGTCTTAGCATCCAAATGGCTCAATCTTACCGAACGAATTAATTTGCATATGGCATGTAAGATGTATAAAATTTTGGCAGCTAAATTAGTTAAAAATAGTGATATACACGCTTGTCAGTTTAATATATTCAGTGTCTCTGTTATTAAGATCATCTGAGATATCCAAAATTGTCCAAGACAAAATACCAAAGACAACTAAAGGGAAATTTTTAGTAACTACTACTAAATCTGACTGGAGTTGAAGAAATGATATTTCGCTATTTTCAGTTCATGGTACGCAATAGAACACAGAATATTGTAGACAAATTCGGAATGGACGTGAAAATCCTGTTGATTCTATACATTAATTAAATAAGATTTTGTAAACGATATAAATTTCAGTCAGTCTCTTAGCATCCAAATGGCTCAATGTTAGCGAACGACTTAATTTACATATGGCATGTAAAATATATCAAATTTTGGCAGCTAAATTAGTTAAAAATAGTGATATACACACTTGTCAGTTTGATATATTCAGTATTTCTGTTATTGAAACCATCTGAGGTATCCAAAATTGTCCAAGACAAAATACCAAAAATGACAACTAAAGGAAATTTTTTAGTAACTACTATTAAATCTGATTGGAGTTGAAAAAACGACATTTCGCTATTTCGAAATTTTTAAACGTATCTCTTTCCGGGGGCAGTTTTATATCTGCGTAAACGAAATTCTCTCTGCCGGTCAATGAATGTATGGGTTTCCTCTCATATACACAAAATTAGATGGAAATGCGTCTTATAGTCGGAGACGTTTATTTGGAAACTGTAACGAAAATCGGAATACAAATTTTTGAAACGAACATTCTCCACTTAAATGTTTGCCGTGTTATAAGTCTGATCTATACGAAAGATCTATTGTGTCAAACGATGTGCTGACTCAATTTTGGACAATTTAGTATTTTTACGGTAATTTTCCAATCACTTCATAACATTGAGGTACCTGCACAAACAACGAAATTTGGAGTGGAGTGCGCCAACAGTGATAGTTTTAATTTGAATTATTTTAAATCTATTTTGATGTTTTTAATCTTAATGCCTATTTTAATTTGTTCAATTTATCAAAAGGAGTTAGGCTTAGGTTAAATTTTCATCTCGCCGAACCAGATCCGCCCCGCCCGGTTCTGCAATAGCTACAACGCTTCTCATTTCGGTTGCAGAGCCGGTCCCGTGATAGATGCTGGGGAGGAATTTTAGTGTATTTTAATGTTAATAAAGTTATCTTCATTTCATAACACTGAGGGCGAGTTGTAGGAATAAAGTTCAACTCTAGTTGGACCTGAACTCAGTTCAAAAGCATTGGGCTATAACTGTTGCTACAGTTATAACTTAGGTCAAAGTTGAACAATGTTTCTATAACAGCCCCTCAGGGTCTAAAAATGCAATGTTTTGCGGTAATAAGATTACTGGGCTAAGATTGCCCAAAGTCGGTCAGTGAATAATTTGTGTACTTTGATTTATGTCAACATGTGGAAAATAAAATAGTATACAAGTCTGTTATGTGGGAAAGCCTCTGTAAAATATTAAAGCGATCCAAGGTAACTTATATTTTTTTGCATTAAAACCTGCAAAGATACGCTTCTGAACGGGTGAGTTATGCTATCTCAACGCGTTCACATACGTGTCGATCAGCTGTCTTAGTTGTCTTAGGTCAGTGCGCCACGCGTTCAATGTTCAGTTCAGTGACTCTTCGACTTCCATTTAGAGCATTTCCTATTTTTGTTAAATTTTAAACTGTATTCGCAAATATCGATTATGCCAGAGTTCACGTGGCAACAGTACTGCGACATGATATTAAACTATGGTGCAATGAATGAAAGTCTTGCGGAGGCTGTACGAAAATACGGGAGAAAATTTCCCCATAGGCGCAAATCTAATGAGAGAAAAAATTTAAGTGCAGTGCAACGAGTTCGTGACACCGGGTTTTGTTTACCAGGCGACAGAGAACGTGTAGTAAATCGTCCTGTTGAAGTAGACGAAGAAGTTCTAGAATTACTAGAACAAGACCCTTCAATAAGTACGCTATACGCGAGAATCGTTTTTACCCATACCACATAAGAAAGGAAGCGATTTCGTTGCACCGTATTACGTCAGATTGGTTAGTCATAGGCGGCGCATTTCCACAAAAAAAAATAAGGTAATTTTTTTTCCAAATTATTTTATTTCTTAATATTTTTAACTCCTTTTGGTGGGGACAACCCACTATTTAATTTTCCGCATTTTTAGGTAAATCACCACCCTGTATATAATATTAATATACCATTTGTTACAAATACTTTCTTATTTCTTAAATTTGTCATTTTTTTGCTATATTTTGGTCTTGTTCTTTGTATCCATTTCTCCCCTTGCCTTCTGCTTTTTTTTGTGTCCCTACTAAAACTGGACAGAGAGAAGAGTTTATTAGCAGCTAATAACGAGTGCAAGTATATTGTTTCTAGAAGCTACAATTTTTTACCTACTCTACTGCTTTATAATTACTGCTTGGTGCATTAAACCTATGTTTTGCATTAAATATCCCGGCTGGTGGTTACTTTTGTGCCACTGGAGTTCACACACTTTACAAAAAAGATCGCGACCCGTCTGGATATTCTCCGATTTTTCACTACAATTTTGGTAAGTGCAAGACTATCATTGAAACTTTTTTTACTTTCAATTTACCTAATTTGCGAATGTGTAAACAGATAACTCACTAGGAAACCCGGTATAAAAGAATTAACAACCAAAAAATTGATACAGATAAAATTACGAAATATTACAATGTGAATATGTAAAAATAACGAGGTCTGAAATTTTATTACTAACGGGCCGATTTTTACACTATTATTTTCGGGCAAGTTTTCCAGTCTTACGCCATGAAAGTGTCAGTTCCACGATCAACACGTTCAGTTGGAAGACTCGTCAAAACGAAACCACTCACAAAAATTCAGCCTGTTAGTAATCACTTTAAAAAAGGGGCGTCGGACACCGGATTGTTCGTTTCACATCTTCCCCATACTCACCCTGTGTGGCATAGTACTAAAATATTTGTATGGTTTTGAACTTATATTCATATATAATTTAATTTTGAAAATAACTCTGATATATAAATTATACAATATTACCATCTTACTCGTGAGTTTGTATTATTAAGAAATTATTACTGATTTGATCCTGCGAGAGTTTCACTTAGAACAATATAAAAAATGTTAACGCTTCACCAACTAGTATCAACTCTCTCTAGTCACTATTAAAAAAAAACGTACGAGAAATCTAATACTATGCTGCGAGATTTAACATGTATTATTGTATTTTATATTATTAATATAGTACAATACAGTGACTGTCTCTCCGTTGGGTCGTCTAATCGATGCCTTATGAGAGGATTGCAGCACTATGCAGTCAGCGCGGTTTGATCTAAGGTTGCTATTACTGTACATATTTATCTATTTGTGTCTTTAGACTCATTGCATATTATTTGGTTTCCTGATTCACACACCGCCATTTTTGCGCTATGTTTTTGCTGGCTAACGTGAAAGAATAACAATTGAAATAATTTGCGGGCCGATGTACAAATATTGTGCGTTACATCTTTTAACTCGGAACTCTACGAGCAACGTGAGACCTTTGAACAAAGCTTACATAAACAAAAAGGGAATTAAATTCACCACAAAAAATGCACATCTCCATCTAAGCCAATCCCCCTGCAATCAACATAATGGAGTTTGTTAACGGCGAGGGGAACTTAATAACTTTTTTATCTGATAGTTATCCTTTTGTCATAAATAATCACTACTTCCGTGTTCGTAAATACTGCGTTTACATTTCCATAACATCGTATGAATTTGAAATACGAATATACTGTAATTTCACTCCAGTATTGTTATTATTATTATTTGTATTATTATTATCATTCATTAATGAATATATGTTCTCCAATGTACTTACTTCGATCTCTTCTCCTACTAAATCCATTTTCTTGTTCCATTCCATCTGTATTTACTTCTTCTTCTTCGCCTTCTTGAATTTCATTGTCGTGTTCAGACTCGCTCTCATCCCAAATTGTATCTGACGCTATTTTTTGCCTGGAACATTCTATCCAGTATCCAGGTGTTGGAATAAAATTATGAGGAAATTCTTCGCAAAATTCATCTGAAATATAAAAATTTAATTAATACTTTTGAAAACGTATTTTAAGGTAATATTAGAAGAGTATATTGTTTTATAAAAGATCTAACAACCAACGAAATTGTGTAGAAAATAGTGGCGGTTTTTAAAATTTAAATGAACCATATCTTAGTATTATAAATGTATCAGATTCATGTAAATAAGAAGATCCATGCTGGGGGAATTCTGGCCCAATATGGCCAGCATAGGTGGTGTGGGTGATAAATTTTCTTCCCAAGTACATCACTAGCATTGGTTGGCTTGAGGAGTGGGGGAATGTCACTATTTGTGGTGGTAGCATAATGGGTCCACTTTCAAAACTTGGGTGTAAGTAAGCGCAATCTTTTCTCCCAGTTAAGAATCTAGATTCAGAATCCAGATCCAAACAGTAAAGTAAATCTGCTAATACCAAAAGTTTGGAGAAAAAGAGTTTAATTGATATTTGCGAGAAAACATTAGAAAAGGATTCGCGCATCTAATTTTTTGTTAAAATATTTGTAATATATTTACAAAATATATATTTTTTCAGAATGGGAAGGAAACTTTATGGAAGAAATTCAAATTTAATGAAGAAATTCTCCTTTTTTTTATATATATTCGTTACGTTCTACATATAACTTACAACGACTTGAATATTTTTTAGATATGGTTTTATAGTGTGTTTAAAAATGCAAGCGTATTCCGTACGCCAAAATAAAAAAGAAAGTTCTTGTAATGGGTTCCATAACGCTTAATTTCCGAAGTATATAGAGATTGACGAAAATGGACAGTTTTCTAACATGACAAAAAACGATTTTTCTAGGATATATCGAAATGAAAAGGGGACATTTTGAATATTTTTTATAAATTCATTTATTAAAATCAATATGAAATTTGTATGTTGGGAAAAAGAGATCAATAACTTTCATTAAATGGCTATGGCTTACCAAAGACACATAAACAAAATATTCCTTTAAGACCAATTGTTTTTAGTTCTATTAATTCACCATGTCATAATTTGGCAAAATTTTTACTTAAAATTATTGATCCATTATCTGGAAATACCGATTCATATATTAAAAATAGTAAACATTTCATAGAAAAAATTTATGAAAACTATATTCATAAATCACACCTGATGGTTAGTTTTGATGTAGTTAGTGTTTTTACCAATGTTCTGGTAGAAGAAACCCTAAAAATAATTAAAGACAGGTTGCTAAATGATAATAATTTGGAAACTAGAACTAAATTCAGTGTAAATAGCATAATGGAACTCTTAACAATGTGTATAAAAACAATCTACTTTTAATTGGACAATGACTTCTATCAGCAGGATTTTGGTATGGCTATGGGGTCTGTTTGCATTATCACCAATTTTAAGCAACATGTTTATGGAGACCTTTGTGAACACACATGTTCAAAATTGTATAAATAAACCGGTTGTCTGGTGGAGATATGTTGACGACATCTTTGCAATTTGGCCTCATGATGTCGATTTACTAGATAGTTTTTTGGAAAATATAAATAGTAAGGAACCGTATATTAAATTCACATTAGAAGTAGAAAGTAGAAATGTACTACCGTTTTTAGATGTAATGGGTAAATAATACAATCGCATACTAATAGATATTAAATTTTAACTCAAATCAGTCAATGAATGTTAAAAGGGGTGTTGTAAAATGTTTATACGATAGGGCCAAAATAATTTCATCTAATAATGAAATATTAAATAACGAGAAAATATTTATCAAAGAGGTCCTAGTACAAAATCAATATCCTGAAGCCTTTGTTGATAGAGTTTTCATAAATTTTGAAAATAGGGACAATCAGATACGACAAAAACCTGAACGCAATTATACAGCAATAATTCCTTATGTATACGGACTATCGGAAAAGCTACACCGTACAGGTGACAAATTTGATGTTAGGACGATATTTCAAACGGGGAACACTTTAAGATCTATTTTAACAAGAACAAAACCGATAAACAGGGAGCAGAATTCAAAAAACTATATTTACAATATCCCGTGCGAATGTGATAAATGTTATGTGGGTGAGTCATCCAGACCTTTCAGTGTGAGGTTGGATGAGCACAAGAATTACATTAGAAAGAATGAAATTTAGAAATCAAAGATTTGTGAACATGCTTGGGAAAACGGACATAGAATAACCTGGGATTCGGCAAAAATTGTAATAAAAGGAGCAGATACCAAAAAAAGAAAAATTAATGAGTCAGCTATAATTTTATTAAATGAAGATAAGTGCGTATCGAATTGTTCTGTAGATATTTGTACAACCTGGCACCCAATTTTAAAAGAAGAACTTAACAAACTCAACATTATCTAAAAGAAAATATCATCAGTTCTATGTTCTGTGTAAGTAGTAAGTATCTATGGAAATAACATAAACAGAATCTTAAAGCTATGCATTTGACATACACAGCAAAATAAGTCTTCTTCCAAAAAAAGCTTTGAAAACGGAAAGAGATTACTTTCCGAAACGTCAGCAAAATACATTATTTCTGTGTTTATTCCAATTTATATTATTTGCAAAACATAACCTCTGACTATTCCTTTGACGTAAATGTCACGGGTGCAGAGGCTTTTTTCCAATAATTCTATTATTTTGTAGACTCGGTGATTTGTTTTTGAAGAGGATAATAATACATATGGTAGAAAACCCAAATAATAGGAAAGAATATGACCCAATATGCCAAAGAATTTTGAAAAGTTGAATGACAACCACTATTCTTTGGAGTCAAGAAGCACAGATAGATATTGTGTAACACAGTCTAAGTTGGTAACTGCAGAACGTTCAAATACAAAGCCATGTTGACTTTCAAATATTTGTTGAGAATTTTGGGAATAAATAGAGTTGTAATTTCAAATAGTTTGCTAAAGTAAGTAATACCTTTTTCAAGTTGCAAATATAACGGTGCATTATATAACCAATAGCATAAAATAACGAGGCGTTGGGACAATATTATAATAGGATATTGATCAAATATAACCGCCCCCTCTGTTTACTTTGTCAACACTTAAGTTTGAATTATTGATGAATTTATCGCTTCAGGCAATTGGTATAGGAGGATATTTCATGAATATCCATCTGATTTTCAGGTCAAAAAGGAAAAACTCTATTCAGTTTCATAAAATTTACGCATATTAGCCTGAGAGAGATATAATAGAAAAGTTGAATTTCTCGCACAGTAATTCGTTTCCGTAGAAGAAAGAAATAATAATGCTGTTATGATTATTCATTACGATATGTGTACGGCAAGTAAAATAATAATTCTCTAGCAACAGCATCCAAAACATTATTACAGGTTTTCAAGCAATTCATATACGGCATCGAACAGTAACATTATTTGATAAGGAAAATATAAACATCGTGAGCAAACAGCATATCTATTCTAACATAATTTTTAGGAAAATATAAATATAAACAAATTCACTACTGTAAATACTAATAATTTTGTAGAACACCTTACCAGTGCTTATTTCAATTTAATCAAATAAATAAAATTTGAATATTACTTATACATGTTAAAAAACATAAAAATATAAGTAATGTTTGAAGATTTTTATGATTTACAAGGTTCCGCTGGGATCCATTTACCACAAGATTTGTAATGAGACTTTTGTTATTTGTATGTTATTTGAAACATTTAAATTATTTTTGTTATAGTTTTATAATAAGCTTTGTAATAATATTTCGTAGTGTTATTTTATTTCCATTTTACACTGAACAATATGATACATTATTACATTTTTTACGCCTAACCGAGAATTAAAATATCAATATTTAATCTTGAAAATAGGTTTTTCTACTTTATGTGCAGTCTAATCGTATCCCCGTATATGAAACTACTCCCAAGTCAGATTAATTTGTTATTTAATTTGACCTGAGTGCATTCTCAACTCATCCACTATTAATCTTAATGAACTATTTTAGGATTACGGATTACTGCAGCTTTAAAATAAATCGTTTTGATAAAATGATATTATCATTAGCCACTGAAACTTTACAAAAATATTTATAGAAGATCTTGAACAAATAAACAGCCTTTTAGTAACTCAATAAAGCCAGATTTTAATGACTCTAGTTAGCGATCATCTTATATCTGAAGGTGGTTCGATGATATTTTTGCCGGGTTTGAAATGGAACACATATTTATTTTAAAAAATTGTAACTCAATAAATGTTAGCAATAGTACACGATTCTATATTAATATTAATGAAATAAACGAATGTACTAAAAGACTTAACATTTGCAGAATTTAAAATAAAATGAACGTTCATGAAATTTTAAGTCAGGGTATGATTAAAAATTGTTTTGATACATTACGGCCGATATTGTTAAAATTCATAAATGCGTCTCTACAGACTGGTATATTTCCAGATAAATTGAAATTAGCACCATTATACCTATAGAAAAAATTAAGAATAGAAATGATCCCTCACATTTCAGGCCTATTAATACTCCTCTACCAATAGAAAATATATTAGAACTAGCAGAATATGAGCAACTGCTTAATTACTTTAACAAGAACAGTTTATTCATTTTAAATCAGTCGGAATTTAGAAAAAGTTTTCCTTACGAAATTGCTTTACTTAACGATTTCAGAATAGATTGAAAATAGCGATGACAATAAAATATATTGTAGCAATATTTTTAGATTTTACCAGAGCATTTGAAACCATTGATAGAAATTTGTTACTAAAAAATTAGAATATTATGGCATTAATGGAATTGCAGATCACTGGTTTGAAAATTATCTAGCAAATCGCTTCCAAATCACAAAAATAAATAATTCCTTTTCTTTACCTTTAGAAAACGAATATGGTGTACCGCAGGGAAACGTATTGGGACCAATTATTTTTATAATTCACTTGAATGGTTTTGTTAAATGTACATCTTGTGGACTTTGTTAATTCATTTACTGACGACATACTTATAGCCACCGTAGAAAGTGATGTATATGCTGCTGTAGGTAAAGTGAACCACGAACTTGTTGCAGACTACCTAAATGTTAATAAATTGAATTTAGACATAAATAAAACTACAGCTATGATTATAACAACAAATCACAAATATAATATTAATATGCAAAATATTAACTTAAATTTTCAACAAACGAACATTGAAATTGTCTCAAAAACAAAATATTTGAGATTTTATATTGATAATAATTTGGATTTTAAAGAACATCTCAATTATTAAAAAACAAAATATCTAAGAGTCATTAATGACTAACATCACTGTCTACAAATTTATAATACAATCCCATTTTGATTATTCTTCTACTATTTTATATCTTTTTGATAGAAATTTAATTCAACAACTACAAAAGTTGTAAAATAGAGGAATAAATAATATAATAAATAAATGAACACCACTGAAATTAGTCACCCCCCAATTCCAGAAGCCACGGGTTTGTGCGGAAGGGGGTTACACATTGAAAAAACGCGGACAACAACCATTTCCTCAGACAGTGCCAATGCCGGAGCCAGGATTCGAACCCAGTGGTGCGATGTCCGTGTGATTAATCGCGATTGCCACCTCGCGCAAGCAAGCAAGTAAACAGACTTTAAAATTAATACATAATATTGCCTCCCCGGAGACTACCTTGCGACCGACCGTGCAACCACCGCGCTGTTCGCGGTGACGGGTTGCATGGCCGGGCAGGGTGGCTCCGGTTCAGCTAAAAGAAAATGGGGAGAGAAGTCCTGACTCCTTTCGCTAAAAACAAATTACAAAGGGCAATATAATTGAAAAACATTTTAAAAATAAAATTTAACAAAGCTTGAAAATTAAACACAAACTCGAAGCTGTCGCACTGCACTCAACTAATTTTGGAGCTGACACAGGTACCCAAATCTAAAACGGGAACCTTCATCGAATTGAGGTACTGCAGGGCTGCGCAAGGCTGCCTAAACTGTGGTTTATCGAAATTTTGAGTTTTTTTACAAATTTTGTAGTGAAGCTAATTTTGAGTGAAAAATTGCACAAAAAGAGAACAATAACAAGAAGAGAGACAAAGAACGCACAAAAAGAGATCAAGAATACGAAACAAAACGGGCAAACTGAAAGGAAGAGAGGGACAGGAAAGATTTAAAGATACGAAAGGTATGAAATGTCAGTAAAGGTGGATAGGGTAAGCGGAAGTTATAGTAGATGAAGTTTTGGCTATAATGGTTGCCGGAAGATTGGTAACGTCTGGTATGGTAGGGTGTGTTTGATCCGAAATAGTGCATTATGCTGTCTAATTTGAGTTGTGTTTCTTGTTAGCGGACTATCGGCCAGTTTGAAAGAGTAAAATTTCTGGGAGATATCCTGGACGTAGTCCGCTATTGGGGTTATGTTGTGGCAAAGTGCGTATAGGTCTCTGAGGGAGGTGTACCTTCCAGAGTTCGAAATGAGGCGCATAAATTCGTGCTCAAGCACTTTTAATTTTCTCATTGTCGTAGCCGGTATGCTGCACCACACCGGCGGTGCGTAAGTGATGGACGGCCTGACCACCATCGTGTACAACAGTTTTTTATTTTGTCTGTTAAGTCTACCACCCCTGACCATCAGCGGATACAGGCTTCTGGACAGGGAGTAGACCATCCGTACAGTTTCATTTATGTGTGTATTGAACGTGTCTCTGGTCTAGTCTGACCCCAAGATACTTCACATCGTTTTGTTGGAATTTGGTGATCCATGACCGAAATAGGTGTAAAAATTCTATTCTCAGTGAACTGGCGCGTGAAGACTATCGCTTCCGACTTCTCAGCGTTTACCCGCATCTTCCACCCGTAGTAATATGCCCCGGCACGGACCATGTGCGCCTTCAGCAGCATGTTGGCTGCTTGAGCGTTGTGAGAATGCGCGTACATGGCTGTGTCGTCGGCGTACTTAGCCACCTCGCGCCTTAACCCACTCGGCTATCGACCAGACAAAGAATGCGGATTATATGAGATATAACAAGTATATTCCAATAAATTTAATGTTGGATATGCTACAGTCGATGTCACTAAATACCTGTTTAGAATATTTTACAATGGTTTTTATACGATTTTGAAACGATCATGAAACTAGAAATAAGGGTTTATTACATTCAAAACAAGTGAAAACTACCAAAGTCTAAAAGACACTGTTTTACAAAGGTGCTAATGCATATAACTCTTTGCCAAATAGTATAAAAACTCTGTATCGGTCCATATGTTCAAAAGAAAGTTAATTGATTACTTAACAAACATTAAATTTTAATCTTTCTTCCTTTTCTCCCTTTATTCTATATTTTACTATAATTTTTACGAATATATCTTTCTATTAATAATTGTTTACACTATAATATTACTGATATTGTATTTTATATAGTATACACATGCAACAGCAATCTATTACTTAAATACAATTTGAATATTTCTTATCTATCTATATTTGACTTGCCTATTTTGGATAAATTCACCGTCTATTTCCCACTCTCTCCCTACTACTTCACCATATTCTTACCTATCGACCATCTCCATTCACTTCCTTTTATTTATTACTACATTTCCCCACTTTTCCATCATTTTCTCTATATTTTATTCAATAAGTTTGTCTACTTCTCCAGTATTTTCTCACATTCTCATTATTTCATTACTACTTTCCCAAAAGCTATCGCTAGCTCTCCTGTAAGAATGGGCAGCTAACTACAATATTTCTTAAGTGGTATTGAGGAATCTGTGAATTGGACCTTTTTTCACTCCCTTGGATATTGAATTGCGGATGGTTACGTTATGGTAGAAATATACTCTCCAAGTTTTCTGTTTGGACTAGGTGTCAATCAATTATTCAGTTAGAACATTAGTTCTTCTACACTAAGTTTTTATCGACATACATCTCTATGCCCCTTGAAATGAGGTTTCTGCTGTTTTTTTAACTGCCGGTCTGATAGATCTAAAAGTAACTAATACCCTATCCTTCATATTTTGGATTTTTGTTAGTGTATCTTTAGAAACAATTTTCTTCACGTATCTCCATAAAAAATTAAGATCTGGGAACCTAGCGGACCACATTGCGCGACCATTTCTTCCAATCCATTGAAGTGGGTAGATATTATTTAGGTGGTCCCTAATGCGACCTAAAGTCAGGTGAAGCAAACAAGGTCCCAGATCTTACAAATCCTTGTAGTGAGAGCGAACAATAAAAAGAACAAGTAAAAACAAATACAATTTATTATAAAAATAAGCAAAACACAGTACAAAAACTTACAATAAAATCGATATTAAAGTCTAAGGTTTTCCTCAGTTAACGCTAGGAAAAAGAATTATGAATTTTACAATGAAAAAAATAATATATCTAAATTAATTAGCTTTAAAAATAATTTGGAGAGTTTCCAGGCGCTCTAGACTTGAAAGCTGTTGATTCAGGTCCTGGATGGTTGTGGAAAAAACTTCACAAACACTTCAACGAGCTTTTCAGAAATCTTCACAGATAATTAGATAGTTTCTCCAACGTAGAGGGCAAAATCATATACCAAAAATGTATACCAAAGAATAGCAAATGGTCCAAAAGTTCAAATTAGTACAGTTGGCAAGTTCTGACTATGTTCAAAACCTAGCTGTACCAAATCGAAATCTAGCCATACCAAAATCGTATATAATTAAAGTTACAAAATTAGTCTCAAAATTAACCTCTAATGTGAGCATGTGTCTATAATAATTCAAAGAAATTAAACTTACCCGGACTAGGTACTTTTGGACGATAATCCCGCTAATTAATCCGAATAAATCGAAATTTCAATTAAACAAACCAAAGTATTAATTGAAAATAGGTTAAATTTAGTTTTTGATCCGATATCAAACCGACTAGCAACCACGTGCCTTTCAACTAAATTAATCACTAGCAAAGTTTTCGGCTCAATTCCTGGATTTAAAAAGGAAGGTTGACGGTGCTTGGGTAATATTTATAACCATTTTAACTCGCAAAAACAAGATGATATGATTTCTACCGACAATTCGACAACCGGCAGTTAGAGTACCAACTTGAGAAATTTCAAAACTAAATCGATTGTTATTGACTTTTCGATCATTAACTATCTTTACACTAGCATTTCGTAGACAATTTTTATACACTAATTAATGATACTAGTTTATATGCTGGATTTGCTATGATATATAAATCTGTTTAATAAATTGGTATAATTTCTTAGTGGGAGCCATCTGTTGGCTGAAAGCTTAAAGGTGGTAATTTGGACAGGAAATTAGAGCGTGGAGACATCTATCGCTGAATGGCTGAATTGATCGACTAAAATCTTATTCATACATATTACTATTAATTTGTCGAAACCAGTACGCGCGCCAATATCCATTGGCTGGATGTCGGTCTCGATAACTAGGGCCGAGTAGGACTACTACTCTTTGCTCCTAGATTATCTCCGTAGATCTGGACCGGCCTTCGTAATAGGTGGGCCTGCTTACTTCTACCAGACCCAGCTCGCAAATGCGAGATGTGTCGTGGTATTTTCTGCGGACCTCCCCTGGTCCTGGCTGTTGAACCTCGCTGGCTGAGGTCTCTTCTGGCGCTCTTCTTGTCTTGATATTTTCTTTCTTCGCCAGCTTATCACCCCCGGGGGTAGTCATCGGTCGAGTTGGGTTTAGGAAGTTTTGGCTGGGACTGACTGCCGGTACGTAGGACATCAATTGATAGCCTACCCCGGATCACCGGAAAGGTAAGGATATTAGCTGTGTAGCTCGGGAGTGTGGAGACCCTAAGTCCAGGGAGCAGGTGGGACAACGGGCGTTGGACGGTATGTTGTCCGACGCCCGCAAGGAGGTTGGGTTAGGGTAGAAAAACGTCATGTCTCTGGTAGTGGTGGTCCGTCCTGGGGTATCTGAAACAGATCGGTTAGCGGGAAATATAAGTTATACTCACCCGTTGTCCAGTAGCTGTACCCTCGGCCGTTTATGCCTCGGGGCGTCGGCAGGGTCATAATCAGTGGCCTGTCTGATCAGCGGGTTCCCATGCTCCTCGGCTTGGGCGCACAGCTTCTTCGCTCGTTCCCGGATGACTTCAGTGACCGTGGTGTACTCCAGGTCTCTGACGATATCTGCGGTTCTCACGTACCATGGGGCGTCGACTGCCGTCCTGAGGGCGATGTTTTCCACTGCCTGGATTTTCTTCATGTAGGACTTTGCCTGGCAGCCCCACGCTACCGAGGCGTACGTCAGCTGCGGCCTGATGAGGGTCTTGATAAGCGTGAGCTTATTTCTCAAGTTGAGACGGCTCCCGTTTCCCATCATCGGGTAGATGGGGCTCTCGTGCGCCGGGCCTTGGCTGTGATAGCGTCCGTGCTCTGTCTCCACGTTAGGCTTCTGTCCATGACCACGCCAAGTTATTTGACGGTGTCGTACCATTGGATGTCCTCGCCGTTCATGGAGACATGTCCTGTGGGAATTTCTTTCCGCACTCGTCTGAAGAGAATGGCTTGGCTTTTGTCGGCGTTGACGGCGACTTTCCACTTCGTGCACCATTCTTCCAGGAGTGTGGCCGTTTCCTGGAGTTTTATGGTTCCCGCCTCCACGGTCCTGTAAGTGGAGAGTTGGTCCGAGATTTTTACCCTTAGCTGTCTGCGGTGCAGGTAGGACCTCACTAGTTTGACGAGTTCGATGGGGTAACCCATACTCATCATTTTAGCTAGGAGGCCGTCGTGCTAGACCCTGTTGAACGCTTTGGCAACGTCTAGGAACAGCGCCGCGGTGACTTGCCGCTGGTTGAACCCCTTAGTAATCTCCTCAGTGAGGCGAAGTACTTGCAGTTCGGTGGAATGTCCTGTTCGGTACGCGAACTGTTCATCCGGGATGATATTCAGCTCTTCTGTCTTTTCTGTAAGCCTCTTCAAGATGACCCATTCTGCAACCTTGCTCATGGCTGGGAGGAGGCTGATGGGCCTGTAAGAAGACGGGAAGATTAGTTCTTTCCCTGGTTTAGGGATCATAATGACGTCGGCCTTTTTCCACCTGGCTGGAAAATGCCGTAACCTTAACATCGCGTTCACGATGTTGACTAGCGCCGCTACTCCTTTCCTGGGTGGTTTTTTGAGAGCGATGTTTCCTATCTTGTCACATCCCGGAGCCTTTCTCGGTTTTAGGCTCCTAAGGATTTCCTTGACTTCCTCGGGGTAGTCGGGCGGATGTGGTCGTCATCAGGCAGGCGGTGGATCCTACGTACTCTGCGCTCGACGTCGTCCACCCAGTCCTCGTCCTCGTCATTGAGCTCGTTCTCTCTACACTGCAGTTCTAGGCTATCGGCAAACGCCTCGGCTTTTTCTTGGTTAGTGTAGACGATCCCTCGCTCTCCGTGAATCGGGCGCATAGGCTTCCTCCGGTTTCGCAGGGCACGTTGGGTATTCCACATGCTTCTGTCCTGTGGATCGAGTGACTCAAGGTGGCGTTGCCACCCCTCCTGGCGGTGTTCTTGGAGGGCGGCTTTCACTCTTCGGCTGAGGACGTTATACTCCCTTCTGTCGGCGGGGAGCCTCGTCCTCTGAGCCCGTCTCTTGGCGCTTCTTCTGTCCCTTATCAGCTGCCTGGTGACCTCTGGTATGTTCACCATCAGTGCTGGGTGTCTTCTTACTTCTGTTTCTGTCGTGTTGGCCCTTATTGCTCCCAGGATTTGCTCCTCTAGGGTAATGACGGCTCTCTCAACGTCCTCCACGGTTTCTAGTCTGGGAATTTGTGCGATGTACTGCTGCAGGTGCAGCCGGTACGATTCCCAGTCCATTCGCCGCTTCGTGAAGGTAGCGTTGTCATCACCCGCCTGTCCTCCTAGAGTTAGGAAGATCGGGTTGTGTTCGGTAGATCCCTCCGTTCTGGTAGTGATCTCCGCTTCGAAGGTCATCTCCTTTAGGATGGCTATGTCCAGTACGTCTGGCCTGTGTCTGCCGTTGTCGAAGGTGGGCTGGTCCGGTCCTACCACCATCAGTTCGCCGGCGTGCTGTCCCAGGAACCGCAGCAGTTCTCGTCCTCGAGTGTTGGTTATGCCGCTGTTCCATTGTTGGGATTTGGCGTTAAAATCGCCAATTGCGACGACCTGTGTCCTGGCGGGCAGAATTGCGTCCAGATCCCCCTCGGTAAGCGTGCTGCGGGGTGGCTGGTAGCATGAAACCACTTGGACGTCGCCGTTTCGTGCTGTGGACACTACTACGGCGGTGGCATTCATGTTTTCTAGCTCAGGCAGTACCGTCGGATGGTGGGCTATGGTCTTCTTAACGAGTAGAGCCACTCCTCTCGCGGGTCGCTGAGGTATGTTTACCCAGTCCATCCTGTATGTGTGGTATCCTGGGAAGTTGATCTCCTTGGCCGCGGTCATCTTGGTTTCCTGCAGTGCCATGACGTCTATATCGTACCTGGTCAGGAGCTCTTCGACTTCAAGTCTCCTTTGTTGCAGGCCGTTTACATTCCAGGCCGCCATCTGCAGGAATTCCGGTTTAATCTGTAAAGGCATTACAGATTAGTAAAGTTTGGCATTTGAGCAAAAAATGCACTCATCGCTGAGCACATTTGTTGCATCTGTGCTAGTGTGAACGATCCATGCTTTGATGGATGTCTGAAGGACGTATTTTCTGCTCGAAAAACTTAGAGAAATTTAAAAAAATACGAAAAAGAAAAAATTAATTTTCTTTTTCCTCAACCTTTTCTTAATTCTAGATAATAAATATTACGTTCACAAAATTTTTTAGGGTTCAACGTGACTGTTTCAGACGCAGAATAATGGATAAATCATACTTACTGTCGTTTATGCTTAACTGCGGCTCTGATGGTATCAATTGGACGACGTCGTAACACTATAAATCTAACACTGTCTGTATCACACTCTCTTAAAATTAAACCTGAAAAGGAATTTTGTTAGAAAACACAACTAAAAGACAATATAAAGTCCAAAATGTATATATTAAATCTTTTAAAAAATTTATGTTTTTATAACAACTTTTTTCAAGAGAAAACGTTAACAAACAATGGTCTGACCCGTGTACAACACATGGTGAGGAACGGGAGGATTCATACGGTACCAACTACCATCCAATATGCAGTTTGATAAGCTAACGATGCACAAAAAGATTCAAGAAAAGTTTCATGTAACTGAAATTTTGGTGGGCTTTTGCTTGCCTGTCCTATAAACGTATTTATTAATTCACATAAATTTTGGTCGCTCCTCGGAGCTTAAAATTGCTTGAAGCGTCTCTACTTCGTTTGTATTATGCAATAACAACTTTTTACGTTCAGGCAAGGCAGATCCCATGCACGTGTGAGTACATGGTATAGATACTTTTTTGACTCCGAATCACTGAGGAACCGGTTTAGGGCAAACCCCGTCAAAACACATCATTTCCCCGTCAAATCCGACTGCTAGGAAATGATGGGGGTCCCATGTCGCTAAGGGCTATTTTCGCTATAATTTCCGATATACTTTGAATAGTCGTTGGACTAACTTGTCCTCATATTCAATACCTCGTAAGAGTTGCAGTGCTTGACAACGTGGATTCGTAAAAGGGTTTTTAATCTTGGAAATTTTGAAGTTCAAGTCCAATTTTAGTATACTTTCTAAAATTGGGTGGTCGGGGCGACATTACGTCCCTGTGCAGCGACATTTACTACACTTTCTAAATTAACGCTCTTTGAAGAGTTAGCGAAAATTTGGCATAGAAAATGCTCCGAAGAGCAAAATATGTTTCCAAGAATTAAAAACCTCTTCCACGGCGTTTTTACGTGAAGCACGCTTTTCTTACGAAATATTTCCTAAGTCGGATTTTGTTACAACGTCGAAAAGTATATCGGGGTTATAGCGTTCTTTAACACTCCACTCCTTTCCGTGAATTTTTTTGTGCAACGTTTGGTAAATTGGTTTTTGAAGAGAAAATGGATCATTGGATGTAGTCTCCCATGTGTTGTATTCGGTTATATTTCAGACCGGCCTATCTGAACATAACACAGATGCAAATCTAAAAATGGTAATAAGTTTGAACATATATCGATGCATAGCATTCGATTGAATAATTGAACATTGTATATGAAAAAGGCATAAAAAAAAGAAAAAATCGAAAATCCTCAGATTTTCGATGACATAACACAAACACTTTCGACGCACTTATCTTTCTTAGTGTTCTTCCACTAATGCGGGCTTGCGTCTGCTCCTCCTCGTGTCTATGCCTCGTCGATCACCTTCGGTGTCGAACTGCCTTCTGGAACAGCTTAGGTGGTCCTCGGACTGCTTGGCTCCAGCTATACAATGGCTCTGCTCAGTTATATGAAACAATATAAAACAAAGTTTTAGTAAAATGTATTGTTCATATCCCGTCTGGGGATCTGCGACCGATAACACATCGTCGTCTTTGAGAATAGGAACACTGAATTTTGTAGACTTATATTGATTGAAATGTTTTCCGTGTAGTTAAAATTCTCTTCTTGGGAGAAATCTGCGACCGATATCACATCGTCGTCTTTGAGAATAGGAACACTGAATTTTGTAGACTTATGCTGATTGAAATAGTTTTCATTAAAATCTCTTCTTGGGAGAAATCTGAGACAGAATCTACATCCGTCGGATCGTTGCATCTGCCCCTCCAGCAGACGTGGCGGCATCTCGCCCTTGAGTTGCTAGACTCATCTGAATCGCGCTCTTGCGCCAGAGTCGTCGTCTTTCCATGCCGTGCCAATGGAACATTTGTTTGGATCCTTTGGGTCGGACTCTGCTTACAGATGTATGTTTATTAACATATGAGGACTTTGAAAAAAAAATTATAAAAAATACCAACTCTGCCGGACACGGTCAGAGTTGCTGCAGTGAATTTGGAAGATTTGTATGGTCGATACAATATCCTCAATGAAAATGACTTGAAAAGAATGCATAAAAAATACCAACTCTTGCCAGACGCGACAAGAAGTTGGTATGGAAATTTTGATATAAAATAAACCTAGCACTAAGTTAAAACTTAGCCTAGGTTGAAAAATATTATAAAAATATTATGGAATCTCCAGAACTTGATTCTGAATCCGAAGAGGAATCTCGTGGCGGTGCATGGATTTGTACAACCGTTTGCTCCGGCGGTGGAGGTTCTGTGGAATCGTCTGAGAACGGGGAATCATTTCCATTGAGTGATGTTCCGCCTGGATTAGCATTTTCTTCGTCGGAAGATTCGATTTCCAAGTTGTGCTCCTCTGGCGGGGCTGGTCTCAAATCATTTACATGTACTCTTGTCGTTACATTTCCCTTTTGCACGAGATATACTTCGTCTGAAAACTTCTTCAAGATTCTGGTTGGGCCTGACCAAGACGGCGTGAAGGTATGTACCTTCCTTTTCCTTTTACTCATGACTCTGTCTCCTACTTTGAATACGACTGGAGTGACGGCCTCTTTCGGCGCATATTTTTGCTTGTAATTTTGTTGAGCCTGACGGGCTTCCTTGACTCGCTCGTATCGTGGAAGCGTTTGTTGCTTGGCTCTTTCTTGCCTCCAGGCATACAAATCCCATTCGCCTCTTTCGGCTGGATCATATCCTAACACGATCATGCTGGGTGTTTGATTTGTAGCGGCGTTCCTACGATTTCTTAAGATGTAAGTCATCTGATGCACGTAGCGATCCCAAGTGTCGTTTGGCTTTTTGAATAAAAGGGTGTTTAAAATTTTCTTACACTCCTGAACCCGTCGTTCCACGGGGTTGGACTGTTGATGATATGCCGGAATTAAGTATCGTTCGATACCGTTTCTTTCACAAAACGTGATATATCATTCGGAATTAAAATGACCTCCATTGTCTGAAATTATGACTCGAGGGACTCCGAATCTTGCTACTATCTCTTCATCAATAAATTTGGCTATCGTTCTGCCATCGACCTGAATGTATGCCTTTGCCTCTATCCATTTACTGAATACGTCTTCGACGATAATCATGTATCTATTTTCGGCGTCTTTAGTCCTCTGCAGCGGGCCAATTACGTCGACGCTCAAGGTTTCAAATGCATTCTGTGGTGCATGACTTCTAAGTGGAGCATTGGGTTGGGCTTGTCTTGTCTTTACAGACTGGCATATCAGACAGTCGTTTATATATCTGCCTACGATCCTGGCCATATTATTGAAATAGTAGCGTTTTGCTATTTTCCTAAGAGTCTCGTCTCTTCCTGGATGGCATGCTTCATCTCGGTCATGATAATGGTAAATCAATTCCTTAATTTTCCTTTTTGGAACTATCAATTTAAAATTTTGATCGCAATCTTTCAAAAGTACATCGTCTTGGATGTGAAAATTTTTCATAAAAATAAGATCCGCATCGGAACGTTGTTCCTGTTGAAATAGATCATTCCAACGGCGGATCTTGTCTTGCATATCTCTCGAACTCGATTGAGCCTGTACGATATCTTCGTATATTTCTGAATGTGTTAAAACAGAAATACGTTCTGGACACTTGTAATTTGGTAGGAACATTCTTTCCTCTTCATCGTCTGTCTCGACATATTTATTTTGTGGGTTACGACTTAGAAAATCTGCTAATAAATTCTCCTTTCCTGGACAGTGTTCAATTTTGAATGCATATTCTTGCAATAATAATGACCATCGTGTGAATTTTGTTTTGTCGTCCTTATGTTTGTTCAACCAAAGTAACGCCCTGTTGTCCGTCTTCACCAAGAACGGTTTGTCTGCTAAGTACATCTTGTACTTTTTTAATATAGTTCACCACCGCCAAGCATTCCAGCTCGTTTATGTGGTAACGTCTCTCTGCTGGAGATAACGTGTTGCTTGCATACGAAATGATATATTTTTCGCCGTTGTCGCCTAATTGATATAATACGGCCGAAAGGCCTTGTAGGGATGCATCTGTTTGTAAAATGAACTGACGTGAAAAATCCGGCCGATGGAGTTCCAGCGGTCCGGATAATAATTCTTTTAATTTTCTAAAAGCTTCATCGCATACATGGTTCCAGTGAAAACGATTTTCCTTCGAAAGAAGTTTCGTTAGCGGCTTCGTGATCATCGCCACATTTGGTAGATATTCTCTTACCCAGTTGCAAAGTCCTAGGAAACTTTGTAGCTGCTTTTTGGTGGCTGGAACGGGATAATTTTGAATTTGTAATACATGTTTTTCTAATGGTCGGGAAGTAGCAGTTCTAATTGTGTGGCCTAAATATTGGATTTCATTCGTCGCTATAACACACTTTTCCGGTGACACTTTTAGATTGTGCAGACGTAGTCTTTCAAAGACTAACCTCAGGTGGGACATATGCTCCTTCACGTTTACGCTGTAAACGATTATATCATCTAAGTACACTTTACAGAAAAGGTGTAGGTAACCCGTCAAAACGTCCTTTGCCATGAATTTCTGAAAGGTACAGGGAGCTGTCTTGAGGCCGAAAGGCATGACATTGAATCTGTAAACTGCCCCATCAGGAGTGGTAAAAGTTGAGAAATCTTTTGATGCTTCATCGAGCGGTATTTGCCAATATCCACTCTTTAGATCCAACACAGTAAAAATTTTCGAATTTCCTAAATCTTTAATACTTTCATGTATTTTTGGTAAGACGGAAGCCTCGTCTTCAGTCATTTCGTTCAAGTGGCGATAGTCGATGCAAAAACGTGGTTTCTTGTCTGAACGTTTTATTATCACGGGTGGTGAACTATATTGGGCAGTGCTAGGTTCAATGACGCCAGCTTTCAACATCTCTTCGATTTGGTCGTACATAATTTTCTTCATACTCGGAGACATCGGATATGGTCTGATATTAAATGGTTTTGTATCTTTTACTATAATTTTGTGTTTAACAGTCACTGTGGTTGCTTGAGTCGGTTCCGCAGTGAACAGATCGACAAATTCTTCGAACAGCGGCCGTAGAATTTTGTCTTTAATAACAAGCTCTTCAGGAAGCTCTGCCTGCTGTCTCTCCCTCTGAGAAGCTTGATTCCAGAAGACGGTAATTCGCTCTTCCGTGCCGACATATAGGCATTTTCGGCCATAATCATATGCGACATTATTCATGTATAAGAATGGTGATCCTAATATTACAGTTTCATTCAAATTTTCGATGACTTGAAAATCAATTTCAAAAGAAGTGCCTGAAATTATTACTTTTAATTTTGTCGTGCCAAGAGAGTCCACCATTCGATCTCCGCACGCCATAGCAAATGATCGACGTGTCGTGAGATTTTTAAAATTATCCAACATCCTCGGATGGATAACGTTTCGTGTCGAGCCTGAATCAATCAGAGCGTCGACCGCATGTTCATTAATTTGAACTTTTATACGAGGCAAAGGGAACGCTTTGCTCATATAATTTAGTGATTCCTTTGTCTTGTGCAGAGGAGCGTCGTAGTGGTCATGAGTATCGGAAAAATTTATTGGACATTGCTGCCGCCTTGGTTCGGCCGTTGTGCCGGGGATCTTGCAGATTGACCCTGGCCTGGGTCTCTGGCCCCTCGAAAGTTTCCCGGTCTCCTGTTGAGATGAGGGTTATTCGGACACTGACTATGGAAGTGCCACTGCACTGTGACTGTGCAGTATCGGCACGGGGTAGCCGGTCGGTCGGGTACTCGGAATTTCCCCGATCCGCCATTGAAATTGTTTTGCCTGCGGTCAGGATTCGCTGATCCGCTTGAAGAATTAGGCATAAAAAAAGGACGACCAGGTGCTCTACCTGGACCGTCCTGTCGAGAGACATCCTCTCGGAAATGCACCCTCGGTGCTGTCGGAGTTGGGCTTTCATTGCTCCTGTTACTAGAATTTTGTTGACTAAAACGTCCCGGCTCTTGATAATAAGACGCGCGGGACAGACGTTGGTCGATTAGCTGGATTAGCGACGTCTGTTCGTCAGCTGAATCCCGCTCGACGTTAGTAGCCGCTGCTATTAACATCTCTGTGGATGAAATTAGGTTGCTTCTCAAGCGTGACCTAATTTCTGGACGCAGTTGGTCCATGATGATCCGAGCTCTGATGGCTTCGGATTTGAAGGGATCAATACGATCGAAAAGGCAGGTTTTCCTTGTGATAAACACTGCCGTGTCGTCTAAAGACGTTTGTTTGGTGGCATACAGTTGAGCAATAGCTCGTGACTGTATGTCGGGAGAATTAAATCTCGTAAGGAATCTTTCCTGGAATAAGGCATACGAAGTAGTCAACGTCCTAAATTGTTCGGACCATCGTTGAGCTTCGCCCTTGAGTTGGCCGGTTACGTTATGGAGCCGATCATAGTCGTGGCTTATGCGAGCTCTGTCGAAATATTCCTCCATAATTTTCAGAAAAGCTTCTGGATCTTCATGATCAAGCCCATGGAACGTCACGTTCGGACATCTTTGTCTCTCATGGGGCGTACAGGTCGACACGTTCTGCATCGCCTGCACGAAGCCCTCTGCCATTTTCAGAAACATACTTTCCATCGAATTAGCAGTTTGTGGCTGTGAAGCAGATAAATTTGGATTATTTCCCTCTGGAAACAGTCGTTGTGGTTCTATCCCTCTAGAACCGTCGTCGACGAGCGGCGCGGTGACTCGCTCGTAAAATTCTCTTGGGGTCGACCCCTCGGAGTCTTCCGCCATGAATGAGAAAGGATTAGTTGGGTTTGGGGACGGCATGGTCCCTGTTCGGGCGCCATGTGAACGATCCATGCTTTGATGGATGTCTGAAGGACGTATTTTCTGCTCGAAAAACTTAGAAAAATTAAAAAAAATAGGAAAAAGAAAAAATTAATTTTCTTTTTCCTCAACCTTTTCTTAATTCTAGATAATAAATATTACGTTCATAAAATTTTTTAAGGTTCAACGTGACTGTTTCAGACGGAGAATAATGGATAAATCATACTTACTGTCGTTTATGCTTAACTGCGGCTCTGATGGTATCAATTGGACGACGTCGTAACACTATAAATCTAACACTGTCTGTATCACACTCTCTTAAAATTAAACCTGAAAAGGAATTTTGTTAGAAAACACAACTAAAAGACAATATAAAGTCCAAAATGTATATATTAAATCTTTTAAAAAATTTATGTTTTTATAACAACTTTTTTCAAGAGAAAATGTTAACAAACAATGGTCTGACCCGTGTACAACACATGGTGAAGAACGGGACGATTCATACGGTACCAACTACCATCCAATATGCAGTTTGATAAGCTAACGATGCACAAAAAGATTCAAGAAAAGTTTCATGTAACTGAAATTTTGGTGGGCTTTTGCTTGCCTGTCTTATAAACGTATTTATTAATTCACATAAATTTTGGTCGCTCCTCGGAGCTTAAAATTGCTTGAAGCGTCTCTACTTCGTTTGTATTATGCAATAACAACTTTTTACGTTCAGGCAAGGCAGATCTCATGCACGTGTGAGTACATGGTACAGATACTTTTTTGACTCCGAATCACTGAAGAACCGGTTTAGGGCAAACCCCGTCAAAACGCATTATTTCCCCGTCAAATCCGACTGCTAGGAAATGATGGGGGTCCCATGTCGCTAAGGGCTATTTTCGCTATAACTTCCGATATACTTTGAATAGTCGTTGGACTAACTTGTCCTCATATTCAATACCTCGTAAGAGTTGCAGTGCTTGACAACGTGGATTCGTAAAAGGGTTTTTAATCTTGGAAATTTTGAAGTCCAATTTTAGTATACGTTCTAAAATTGGGTGGTCGGGGCGACATTACGTCCCTGTGCAGCGCTATTTACTACACTTTCTAATTTAACGCTCCTTGAAGAGTTAGCGAAAATTTGGCATAAAAAATGCTCCGAAGAGCAAAATATGTTTCCAAGAATTAAAAACCTCTTCCACGGCGTTTTTACGTGAAGCACGCTTTTCTTACGAAATATTTCCTAAGTCGGATTTTGTTACAACGTCGAAAAGTATATCGGGGTTATAGCGTTCTTTAACACTAGCACCGCTGTGAGGTTTTTGGCCTCTGGCGATGCTTGTTGTTTTGAGGCAGGGACGGTGTTCTGTTCTGCCTTGCCCTGGGCTACTTTTGCGTAGCTCGTGCCTGGCGCTACGCCGCCCTTCTTTGTTGAGGTCATCGTCGGCCTCTGTACCGACCTTTGAGTGGCGTTGGCTGATTGCCTGGGGTATTTTGGACACCCCTTGTAGCTGGCCGGGTGGGCCCCTTGGCAGTTCGCGCACTTGGCCGGTTCGTCTGCCTTCTTCTTGCATTCTGTCGTCCGGTGTGCCTCGCCGTATTTCACGCATTTCGGCTGCGCGGTACACCTGGATTGTCCGTGGCCGAAACGCTGACAGCGGTGGCATTGGGATGCCGCTACCTTGGCTCTCTGTCCTTACGACTAGAGAGCAGCACCTTGTGACTTGGAGTATCTTGTCCTGGTCCTGTAGGACTAGGACAAGTACGAGGGGTACCTCCTGTTTCGTCCGTCTTGACGTCATCCGTTGCACCGCGGTGGGTGCGAAACCTTGGTCTTGGAGGTCTTCTGCCACCTCTGTACAAGTAACGCCGCTCGGGATCCCTCTGATGACCACACGTAGCTGCCGTTCCTCTGGCAGGGCGTACGTGTGGTACTCCCTTTTCTCGTTAGCGAACATCCTAGTCATCTTCCGATAATCTTCGGATGTCGCGGGCTCGATGGAGATTCCCTCCGCGGTAACTTTAGCTTTGGCGGGTTTTTCCTCTTCCGCATTTGCGATTCTCCTCGAATCGCACGCAGAAGCTCTTCGTGCTGGGACTTTTGTTCCCTCTGTGTCAGCTCCAACCTCTCGGTGAGCTTGTCGATTTTCTTCCTGAGGGTTTTGTTCTCCTCTGTGAGACGTTTTATCGTCTCTTTGTCATCCCTTGGGGTTGGGATACCCCTTCGGGAGCTACCGCTCTGGGACGTTTCGTCTTCGCTGTAGTCCATGCTACCGTCCTCCACGGTAACGTCGCTGTGGGTGTCCTGCAAGGGAATACCTATAATATTATGGGAAAAAGTTATGACTAATAACAGTAAAAATGGTGTCTCCAAGGGAGGGAGACTTTATTTATCTTTTACAGTACACCGTCTTGAAAAAGACGTGTGTACTTCCTCTTCTTAGAGAAGTGTCGACGACACTAACTGTGGGGCTGCCACTTCACTGTGCACTTTCTTGGCTCGGTGGTACGTCTGCGCTCGATCACCTCTCGATGCACATTGGAAGTGTCGACGTCGCTGACTGTGGGGCTTCCACTTCACTGTGCACTGTGTTGGCTCGGTACCCGTCCGCACGCTTTCACCTTTCGATGCACACTGAAACCAGCACGTCATATCCCTTACTACATTCAAATAATGCGGTGGAGCACTATCTGCTGAATCCACGTACTATTCTGCGGATGGCGTTATTTAAATATTCAAAAAATTATTACTCTCAAGTGGTTGCGAAGTATCGAAGCTATCGAAGTCGGACTCACTATTGCCCTTCTATATATTTAGATAAATTTGTGTAAAATAATGCGATTTTGGTATTAATTTTTGTTGTTGAATTATCTGTTTCAAATATTTGAGAAATATAAAATTTCCTATTACCCATTTTGCATGCATCGCAAATAAGAAAAAAATATCGTTTAGAATACAGAAAAAACAAGTATTGCTTCCAATACAACGGGTTAGTATTTTTACATTATTTGCATAATTAAAAATGATTTTTATCGAAGTAGAAGCAATTTTCCAGCTTTTCAACATTAATTAATTTTAGTTTTGTGATGGGTCCATATCATTTGTTGAATGTAGATATTAAAATGACGCAATGTAAATGATAAAGAGTAAATAAATAGCACTCAGTAATGAATATTGTCAGATCACATATTGAAATTAAATATTTAATGCAGTAGTTTAAACAGTGAGCACATATTCAGTTATGATTATATTGATATAGCGTTAAAATGCACATCGATAATGGTTTACAATATCTGTTATATTTTGTGTGTATATTTGTAAATGAAATTATTTGTTTATAAATGCAATAAAATTGTTCACTTCTAAATAGTGACAGAGAACTTCTGATAATTTACTTAATAACTCTATCTGTTTAAATAATAAAACGTCGATTTTGGAAGGAAACTTATTTTTTTCCTCGAAAGCGTTTAGTAATGAATAATAAAAAAAGAAAGATTCCCCTTAGTCAACACACATGAAATTTAAAATATGTTCTCAAAATGTCATGTGACGTAACATCTACAGCAATTGAAAAATAAACTTAACTTTTGTAATTTTAATTGATACTGTTTGTAATCAAGAGCTAAACAGGGATTTATTTACTCGAAGAATGCAAATGTTTTTGTAATATTTTTTATTTGTACATAACGTAAGGGTCGCAGAAACGTACATCGTATAAAATTCCAGTGGCAGTGGGTGCTGTGGTGACGTCATCATTGTCCATTCACTCTATACGTAGCGCTACGTTTAAATATTCGCCGCCTCTCACCCGTTTATGCTGCCCATACGATTTTGTTCCCGCAACAATTTAAATTTGATGATAAATATTTTTTGTAATTCCGCATTTTCAGTTTATTGTATTAGATTTTGAGAAAATCTTATTTGAAGGTATAAAATTACTGTTCCGTTTTTTATTGATGAATTTTAACCATAATTTACTCAAAATCTATAAAACTTTTCAAAGAAAATTAACGAACAAAAAAGTTTTTGAATGAAGATTAAGATAGTGTCTAATACTATTCGCTCTACTCCATGGGAGTATATGAATGATATCATCTTATATTTTAACTTTCTCAAGGTTACATAATTTTACGATTTACCTATCATTAGGCTTTAATGTCAAAAGTATTCATCCTAAAAATTTTCCCGCTAATGTTTGCTCATGTTATAAGGGTTAAAAATAAATACAATGTTTATTTAGCAACACAACGGATACAAAAAATATGTCAATAAAATAAATATGGAAAAGAAACATCACAAATACATGCAATTTAATTCAAGGCATAAGAGTGTTCTTGGGGACATTTTCCAGCCAAGAATGTGGCGAGCGTCTTTTCGGTTTCGTATTGCAACATTACGTATCTAAAAATATAAAATGTTTCTGAAGATAATGTCTAAAAATATTTAAAATATTGATATGAAATTTAGACATCGATTGTTTCTATTTTTGATATGATAAAGAAATGAACGAGGTCTCGACAACATTTCTGAATATGATACACAGATGACCTAGAGCATTTTTAAATGTGGTTTTTACTGTTCAGTATTCTTTACCAAATTTCAAAATGAATAAGTAGAAAGTTACACTTTTTTAGATGAATTAACATATTTTCATTGAATGTCATTGTTACTTCATTGGAATCACATGATTCTCTTTTATTTCATGCCTTTCTCTTCTATTTTATGACCATTTCAAATTCTTCCGCAGCAAGAAATACTAAGAGACAATTTATTAGGCGGAACAATTTTTAACAAACGTTTTTAAAATCTTTAGCTAAAAACTATACTCTATGAGAAGTTATAACATATAAATTTCTTTGGATGTCCTTATCATTTTCTTCAGAACCGCTATAAACGCTATCAAAATAATCACGTCCCTCTTCTTCTGATTTATTGTCCTCTTCGGTCACAACTACAAGATTTTATAGAAATGTTGGACGGACCATCGTACCATCATACCACAGGATTATTAACTACATTTTGACCTCACCTTTATTCCTGTTATTATTGAAGGTAAGAGAAAGTTTTGTACAAAATCTATAAGGTTGTATATAATTTTTTTTAAACGCAATTAAAAAAAAGAATTGCTTGCATATGTCACGTGATGTAACTTCATTGTTACATCACGTGACATCACATCAATTGATTCTTAAATAGAAAACCCTGCATATTTTTACATATTTTTTTAGATCTATTATCCCGATTTCAAACAGATAATGGTTGATAGGTCTAGCTACAATATTTTTTGACGTATCGAACACAACAGCATAACGTCTCTTTAGTTCTTTGTTGTCTGTATATAGACCTACGTATCCGTCTAACTACATGTAATAGTATGGTCACCTCGCTGCTTCCTAAGCAAACGCAATAATTGTGGGAGATTTTAACATGTCCGAAATAACGTGGTCTACTTTTCAGGATACACACCATTATCTCAACTACTCGTTGACTTTTTGTCAAATTCACATATCCCAGATTGTATCTGAATCAATTAGATTTCGTCAAAACCAGAGACCCTCACTCCTAAATTTCATTATCACCTCAAGTAGGAAACTGCTAGGGGGCATTACATATCCCCCACCAATTGGAAACTGATTATGTTGTCCGGAAATCAAATTTGTGTTGAAAATAAATTCCGAAAAGTTTCTCCATAGGGAATACACAAATTTTGCATCTCTCGATAGTGACTTATCTGCAATTGACTGGGATACGTTTTCAAATGTGGTTATGACATCGAACTTTGTTGGAATATTTTTAAACTTTGCCAATCTGAATCCTCATTACAAAACTGTATTAACTGTTCCTTCAAAACCTTCGACTAATGATAATTATTGGTATTATGATATTAATGGCATTATGATAATGACTAGGTATAAAAGAGCACTATGACAGAGATTTAGACGCAGCAGAAACGATGACGACTTCCAGGCTCATCGATTGTTCTCAAACCATTTGTCGTTACGTATTTCACATACCAGGAAAGAATTCGAGTAAGGTTTGGCTGTTAGCAATAACCCCAATAGATGTACAAGTAAGTTCGCTGTCAATTAGATTCGAAAGTCAGCATCAGCTCAGAAGGACAGATGACTTGCCTTATTTCTAATAAATCCAGCAAACCTGTTTACCGATACTTTTTCTCAGGCCTACACAGTGGAAATCTTCGACCTTTGCCCAATATTTGTTATCCTCCTCGAGTACCCGCCAATTTGGCAGATAATAACTTCCAGGAGGAGCAAATTGCTGAAAAAAATCGAGCACTAGGCTCATCGTCCTCTTCTGGTATTGACGCCATCAGTAAATTTTGAACTTGTTTACACTTATAAATTGTTGATGCTACCACATATCCCATAACAGTGAAGTGAGTGAGTATGGGCCGTGTTCGAAACACCCAACATCGAAAAGACGCCCGCATCATGCGCTTGTATTGAATTGTTTGTATCTGTGGTATTTCATTTCTCTCATTGTCGTATTTCTATTACCTATTGCGTCATGTTGAAAATAAATGTGTCCATGGCAAAGCGGTATTATAGGTGTAAATAACAACTTTTTTTGGTTTACAAACACATATTTTTGTATTCCGCTCTTGCTTCACCCAGAAACCATTTTTAGTATGTTGGACTTTCTTGGTCAGAATAAAAAATATGATGTACTAAATTACAGAACTAAATACATTTTCGTTATTTACTTATAAAATTTTAATTTTTTCAATATTATAAATGTAATGATAATTTAAATTTATTTATTCTAACCATGTTCCTCCATTTTCAGCACACATCTCTACTCTGTTCTTAAATTCTTTGTAGCTATTTTTAATGGCTTAAATATTAATTTTATAGCATTTGTAATTCTCCGTTTCAATATATTTACATCCGTTGTTAAATCATGGGAATAAACAATTCGCTTCAGATGACCCCATAAATAATAATCGCAAATAGTCAAATCAGGTGATCTGGGTGGATACAGAAAGGATCCAAATCGTCCAATCCACTTTTATTATTCAGCCAATTCCTTACTATTTGTATCGACAGATCACTTTTATTTTTGTTTCCATGGCATATTCTTCTTAAAACATTAACATTTTATAAATAAAAAAAAGTATTTAGTTCTGTAATTTGGTCATATTTTTTAATTCTGACCAAGTTTTTCTAACAAAATTTTTCAATATTTCGCATAGAAAAGGTACTTCACCTGATGCAATTTTTATTTTTAAGCTGTTACCAGCGCCCTCTATCAATTTTTTAAAGTCCAATACACTAAAAATATTTTTTGGGTGAAGCAAGAGCAGAATATAAAAACTGTGTTTGTAATCCAAAAAAAGTCGTAATTTACACCTATAATATCGTTTTGCCGCGAATACAACGTATATGATTTGATAAAACAACTATAATTTCTCAGCTCACCGTAGGCGTAGGCATACAATCTTTGGGATGGGTCCTTCTGAAATTAATGCCACGTAGGATAGTTAACTGTGCAATTATTTAACTTTGAGAAAATGGACGTATAAGATGATATCATTCATAGATGAAGATAATACAGTAAATATTATTATACATTCTCTTAGTTTGTAATAAAAAATGCAATTTTCCTGTCCTTTTGACATTTTTTAAAAAGTTTACAGATTTTAATTAAATTATGGTTAAAATTCAGTAATAAAAATTGAAACAGCGATTTTGAATGTTCAAAGGAAATATTTTTTAAAACCAGCAGGGCTAACAGAAAACGAGTAATTGCAAAAATATTTGTCATAAAATTTGAAATAGTTTGGGAAAAAATCTTCTCCGTAGCACAAACTGGTGATATGTCATGTATATTTTAACGTGGCGCTACGTAATAGAGTGGAAGCCGTATTCACCACACAAAAATGATTGAGTTAAAACTGCATTGTCTGTTCTGGAGGGAGTTTTCTTATATAGTTAGAACGTTATATCATTTTTTTCAAGGGTTTAATCGATTATGACATTTTTTTATATAACTTAGTGTTACGTAAATATATTATAACTAGATGTAGGGTAAATCACAAAAGATTTTTAGGTTGAAGTGAAGTAAGGCTGTTCGAAGCCAAACGATCCCATAAAACAATCTACAATCTACGTAAATATAATATTCTGGTTGTATGTCCAGTGTGCCGTTATCGTCTTCTCTATTTGATTGAACTTATTCCTGATAAAGCGACAGTGATCAGTATTGTCTAGTAAATATTTGTACCCATGCATTTATGTTCTGAAGGCTTTCTTGTGTTGTTCAGAATCAATTTAAAATATAGGTGTATATGAATTAGAAAATTTTCCATTCACGATAAGATCTGATATATCTAGAGCCGCAGTTATTGAATTGGATAGTTCAATTTACTGGATCGATAAACAACCGATCTGTGGGCAGAGTTGAGTTTGGCAAGTCTCATAAAATGAGTTTTTAGCAACAATTTCAATATTAAAATGTACATACTGACTCAAGTACTGATCAAAATTTTGTAATGCGTGAACAGATTAGACAATTTTGTTTAAAAAAGGAAACTTTCCAATTGGCCCTATGCAAATTTCTTCTAGATCACTTAAGTTGAAGTTACAAAGGTACAAAAACAATTTATATTCGATAAATTGGCGAATGAGCCGGTTAAAATTATTGTATTCAATTTGAAATGAAACTTTAGAGCGCCATTGCAGTTTTTTCTTTAATTATAAAGAAGAAAAATAAAAAACCCGTCTTTAAAGGGCGGCGACTTTTCTGAAAATATAAAACACTAAAAGGGGTACATTTTTTTTTGTCAAAAATTGAATCATCTGGTCCTCAAAAAATTTACAAAACTACCATTGACATATTGGAGTCGACAAAAAAATTAGTAAATAACGAAAACAAACCTGTTTTTAACAGAAGTAGGGCCCTCGTTAGAGATTCAGTACTCCGGGTGGAAAAAAATTTCTCTCAATAATTGGCCCACCAAAATGGATAAAAGTAACATTGTGATTCTTTTTGAACAAGGTGCGCTTAGTCGGGCAAACAAGTTAATGAGTCGGTAGCATGTATAGTTTCTGAAACCATTAAAACGATTATAAAGGTATTTAGCTAGAACGCTAGGCAATTATGTAATTGTTACAAAACTTGAATAATTATCAAAAGTTGCTAAATTTGCAAAATGTAGATACTTGTAAAATGCTATCGATTGTAATATGCTAGCTATATGCTAAAGCTTGCAATAGGCAGATACATGCAATATACCACTGCTTGCAAAAGGCTGATTGCGAATTAAATTGCCAAAAGAAATAGAAAAAATATTTTATTACCATGTGGTCACATGTAGAATTTTAGTTAAATAAAATTTAAAAAAAATTAATTTAATTTATTTCAAAAGTGGAAGAACATTAATAAAATAATCGCAAATGATTGAAGTTGAAATAATTAATAAATAAAATTTACCTGTATGGTGTTCAAACCCAAAGAAATGTGGGCTATGAATGTAATAGTACAGTTCATATAGGTGTTAATTAGTTCAGATTTGGAAGACAAATGGCCACTTCGGATGATTAATTAATAAGGTAAACTTTTTGTATATTACAATCCCAATTATGGTACCAATGTACACATTTTAAAAGTGTATTTTTCCGAAACAAAATGAAAACTACAATATTTTACGAGCGTCGCTCTTAACTAATTAATATAGGAGTGTACCATAATCGGATTCCTGTTGAATTGAAAACGTGTAAAAACTAAAAGCCGGCAAAAACAGTCGCCATTTATTGCGAAGGTAAACAGAAATGTTTGTCATAAGAAAAACATTAAAGAGATGCCGACTGTTTTGTAGGTCTTTACTAAAACCCATTCGACAAAAATTTCAAAACTAGTAGGGTAGGTTGAAAACGAACACCCTGTATGTAATGTCTCAGTAATGATCTTTAGATTTACCCGATCCGGCTAATGACCATAGCAGTTGATGCCGCTAAAATTAAAGAAAAAAAACAACATGCTGGCCGTTTATTGTTTGGTGACGTCACGACAATTTGAGAGAATACTGAAAATTCACTAATTATTTTAATGATATTTTGCGTAAACTCTCTTTACAGTACTTCTTATAGAATATTTTCACAATATACACATTTTTAACTATTCTCAGAATTAATGGATAAAATATATAATGATTGGACGGTGTATATAATGTACAAGCAGATTTTTTCAGTATATTTTATTTGTTGCCACATTTTATAATTTATAATTTTTCCTCATAGCTAAATGAGCGAATCTCGTCTTATTAAGGTTTGTCAGATGCATAGTCTGAACCTGCTTTGTTCTTTCAGCTACTTTAATAATTAAAGAAGTACTCATTATTGGCAAACCTATTGACCTGACTAAATTATAGACGAAATTCCGAGTCTCGGAATAGGTTAATGTTTTATTCAAGTTTGTTTTAGTTCAAACTTCATACAGGTAACAATAATGATCCCAATGGATGTCTAGATGGTGTCTAGGGATTAAACGATGTATGTTCAGACAAATGTAGTGCAGAAGGTTTTGTATTTCATATCATCTGCAACCCTTGAACATTTCCAGCTAAAAATCTCGCGTAAGTGCACGAGGGGCAAATATTGTATACAAATATTGAGGCTCACATAAAGAGAAGCGTACATTTAGACGCAGATAAATGATGTGCTTATTTTTACAAATCACCTCATCATGTCTCTGAAGTAAGGCGGAGGTAAATAATATTTTAGGAGTCGCAAAAAGAGCTTCAGTTCCAGCTCGTGGAAAATTATTGGTTTATAAGTAAAAACAAAACAAAATTAAGTAACCAAAACGCGATATTTCAGTTCTTGATATTTGTTCCTAAATATTTTCATTGTTTATCGACACATTATTTTAGCATTGCTTAAAATTCGGTGTGCTATTACTATTACGAATGATAATATATTACAATTAAAATTTAAATGTAACTACAATTAGGTCTGTTGATTAAAAATTGCATCGATGTGACAGGTCTTAGGAACTTTTTACATCGGGCCACAAGCATCTAATAAGCTGAAAGGAGGGTATGCAAAATAAAACTGATATTATATACTACTGAAATTCGTTAATAAATAGTAGAAATTTAAACAACAAAATAATTAACCAAAGAATAATAATAATAATAAAAAACGTCTTTATTAAAGAAATAATATAATACATTTCATTAAGGACGAAGTTTGTAGATTAATGTCTACATACTTCCACCTAACCTTTACCTTGAAGAATTTTGCAATATTTCAAACGACATAATAATATCATATGTAAGGTCCACCCAAATCTAGCCCGACCGCATTACAACAGACCACGCAATATGCACAATATAACAAAATTTTTGTAATAAGTTATTTTTCATCCTAGTTTTAAAAGTGTAAACTTTTTTAAACCATGTTCAACATTATTATACAAATAAACTGCATTATAGGAAAAAGACTTTCTAAATATTGCTGTAGAGTGTTTTGGCATTATGAGAGTTTGACAATGCCTAATATCATGATTATGAATTTCATCCCTAAATAACAATTTCTTTCGCAAATATACGTAAATAACAAACGATGTACAAAGGTAAGTAAGTGATATTCGTAATTATTATTCAAGTTAACCATTTCAATGGCGAAATTTATCAGTGATATGATCAAATTTTCTAAGATTGTTAATGAACCGACAGCAGGTGTTCTGCACTCTTTGAATGCGATTTTTTGTGTTCAAGTGTAGGCATGAATAGTATACAATATTAGCATAGAAGAAAATTGGCAACACAAATGATTTGCGCAGTTTTTTCCTGGTTTTATAACCCAGAATATGTTTATTCGCAAAAAGTAGTTTTAAGCTTATATAAGACTTCTTTATTAAATTATTAACATGTTAATTTAATCTTAAGTTGACATCTTGCTCTTTCAATAAATGATAACCTTTCATCATTCACTATAACATTCAAGTTAGACTTAAGATTTTCATGTTACATATATTTTTAAAAATGCGTCCAGAAAACTAAAATTAATATATAGCAGTAGACATTTGTTGTTTATTAAAAACCGAATAATACTGGGTGAGTCATTGGTTTTGTCACATCTGAATTATGCAGATGTCCTCTTCTAAATTACTATGAACATACACGTCTCCAGCGGATACAGAACACCTGTATACGATTTATACATGGCTTAAAACATATGATCGTATTTCTACAAAATTTCATTAATTAAAGTGGTCAACAGTTAAACAAAGAATAAATTTGCATATTTGCCTCTAATTGACATGTTTTTATTATTTGTTGCTAATTTTATTACTTCAGGGTTGAGTGGATGAATGAAACTTAGTTCCAAACTCTGCCGTTTGGCGCAGTTGTATTTGTAGTTTCTTTTATTTTTTTTTGTACAGTACTCTCTTAATGCCAATAAAAAACTATTATTATATAAAAAAAATAGAAATTAATCGGAAATTTGAATAGATTGAAAGCGATACATAATGCCATTTGATGAAATTAATTTGATTTCAATCAAAATAACCACTGATAGTGTGTTTCAACGAGGGCCTATTCTAAACGACGATTCACTCAAAGAAAACAATTGAATTGTTTTAAATAAACACCACAGAATTTAGACAACCCCCAATTCCAGAAGCCAGGGCTTGTGCGGAAGGGGGTTCCACATTGAAAAAACGCGGACATACAACCATTTCCTCCGACAGTGCCAGTGCCGGAGCCAGGATTCGAACCCGGTGGTACGATGTCCGTGTGATTAATTGCGATTTCCACCTCGCGCCTTAACCCACTCGGCTATTGACCAGACAAATGTTAAAATACAATTTATTTTCCATGGCCAGCTGCGGGGAAACAAAGAAAACGCAATGTTTCTAGTTTAACCGCGTATAATGAAAGTGAATAACTTTCTCTTCTCCTTTTAACGGATAGGGACCGAAGCAATGTTTTACATTTTTTAAATTTCTTTTTAACATGCCGAATGGATTCTCCGAATATTGTATTTTTCCCCAAATCACTCTGTATATTTTCCAGTATTGGTCTAACAAGAGATAAATAACATCTAATTTCTCACTTAAATACATATTACTTGAAGCAAAACGCTGAATAGACTTTCCAACCCATTCGAGATAACTAACACTGATCTACAATCCTAGCTTGATTATATAAGGAATGCCTAAATCAAGGATATCAATAGTTAGCAAACTTTCTACTAATGATAAATAAATATAATCGATCCACATTATACAAAGAGCTTCTGAAATGTAAGCCAAATTAATTTTTAATTAATTTTAAAGTACTTGTGCGTATTTATTTTGTAAACAGCGTAGGGGAATAATCAAAAGGTTACTTGTGTGTATTATGGGACTGTTTGTGACGCCGAAGTGAAATCCTTGGCGTGTTTAAGGATTAAGAAAAACACTGGGGAACCATTATAAACTAAGCTCGGATTCCTGAAATGAGCCATTCCACTGCAGAAAATGAATTTAGCCAAGCTCGTATATAAGAAAATGACAAAATTGACAAGACACTTTAGCAGTTTAAAAATCGTAATGGCTCTTTCATTATTGGTATCTCTAATTATTAATCTTACTGAGAATGTAGACAACTAACTGCATCATGAATAACATATTAACTTAAAATACAGGACATAATTATAAACTTTAATTCTCTTAGGTCCCTTTTAACAATACAGGGTTAGTGCTTAATTAGAAGATAAGTGTCAAATGAAATAATAGATATTCATTGTTTCTTTTGATATTTATCCTCTAGTTATGAGTTAACCCTGCATTGATAAACCGTACCTTAATGGCTGAGTTTCTAAAGGTTCTGACTTCTTATTAAAACCAAGCAAGCTGTAGTTTTACAGTGAGTATTTTTTATCACCTTTAAAAATTGCTGCTCCACCCCAAGATTTTTTTATAAATATCTTCATAAATAAATAAAGTACGCAAAATATTCAATAAACTAAATCCAATAAATGAAAAATTTTACAAATAATTTTTCGTTGCTGCAATCTCTGTCAATATGTGGCCAGCACTCGAAGAAAATATACATTAAACTTGACGCAAATTCGCACACAAAAAAATTCATCGTGTATATTACGTAACCGGCTCAGTGGCTCAAAGCTTACATGTTAGGCTTGAGACCAGGTAGTTCCGGGTTCAAGTCCTGGTTACGGTATGAATGTTTAATGGGATTTTCATGAGTTTCCGAGTTGGTAGCTGTAGATTAGACAGGGTTGTGTGAAAGACAACACGACTAGTTGCCTGTATCATTCCTGAGTTCAAGTCTCAGCTACGGCAGATGGTAATGTCGTTGGAAATGGTCGTTTTGTAATCGCTTGCGTGCAAGTGTCCTGGTTGAGTGGTGGAATGGCTAATGTTGAACTCAACCAGGCCGGCAATCTAAATAGGATGAATAAAGAAAAATACGTACACAAAAAAATTGATAGCGTATGGAAAGTATCATATAAAAGGCAATAAAACCTATTCTAAAGAAGAATGTTTTCAATTGCGAGTATTGGTTTATAGTGGAGTATGATAAACTGAAAATAGCGGAGAATAATACAATTTTTCGTAGAGATTCCAAACTTTGGGTAGTTGTTCGTTTGTCTTGAAAATAAGATATTCCTAGAATATAATCTACCTTATGCAAGTGTCGGAACGTTGTTTTAAACTGGAAAAAGGGATAAATTTTCGATTTTTTTTTGGATCCCTTAAATTGTAAATTAAGCAACAAAAATGTGGTTCTTTTATTGTCAATGTTCAAGGAACCTGCACTTAAATTTTCGTGATGTTACGTTCATCCCTCTCTTGTAATTCATATATATGTACGTTTTTTTACCAAAAATTGATTTTTTGATCACTTGGGCAAATCTTGCCCGAATCAGATGAAACTATGGATGAAGGCGGCTCATAATACTTACAAATAATCTGCCACATTTCAAGTCAAAAGCTCCATTAGTTTGGCCACAATGCTATTTTTTCGAAAATTTTATGAAATTTTTAAAACGCTGTAACTTTTTGGCCGTTTATCGTACGACAATTTTCTCCACGTTAAAATGTAGGGTTTTTATGTACTTCTGGGTGATATTACTCAAAAAATCTTAATACAAAAATTTGATCTATTTTCGGCCACTTATGGTATACATGTACTAGCGCGCTGTAATTTTCCGTTACATATAACTATTTGTATAGGTAAATATAACTCGTGTGCCCTATAAAACATCCAAAGTGACCAGATATTGTCCTAGAGAGGCGGAACGAATTCACAGCATCGCAACAAAATTTATTATCCAACTCTCACAATAAAGTAGCTTTTATTGAATTACTTTGCTTCAAATTCGACGAATATTGCATCACATATAAAAAATGCGACGATGATGCTGATCCAGATATAATTGACGCCGCTTTAACGAAAAGAAAAGAGAGATAGAGATATCATAATCGTTGGAGAAGATATCGATCTTCAGGTCATTTAAACTCAAAGGTGTGTAGATTTGAAAGAGGCACTCGTACAAAAAATTTATTTAAAAAAATCAGCACATGGCAAAACGTGTAAAAAATTATTCACTCAAAACTCTTTCAATACGCTGATCTTGCGTATATAATTAGATTTCTCCATGCATTTTCAGCGTGCTACACAACGTTCTCACGGATGGGGAAGTACAAATTAATAAACATATTTGTCAAGTATCCAGAGCTGATCCAGGACGTCCTTCATAATTTCTATAGTATTCTAATTCCGAGAGTATAGAACCTTGTGGGCAAAGAATAATAGCCGCTCTTTATGGTTATTCCATCAAAAATAAGGAAACATTAGGTTTACTAAGGTATGAATGTTTCGAAAAACAGAGCAAAAGAAATATTGCAATTGATGCCAAGCTGTCCTTTCCACTACCAACCGAGGGTGCTGCTGATTACTACAGCTTAAGAACATTTTATCAAATTTATCGATGGTATTGTGAAAGAACTAAGGATGCAATTGATTTCGGCTGGTGTAAAATGGAAAATGGACTGATGCCAAAAACTACAGACAAAGATTTGTTAAAAGTGATTGTAATGCTGGGTGCAAATCGAAATCTTGTTCATGCAAGAAATTGGATTTAAAATGTTGCAGTTTATGCAATTTTGGCTGAAATACAACCTGCCAAAATTCTGAAGGGGTCAGTGGATCACCAGTCGATGAACTTATTGATGACATGCCAGATGAGAATACAAGATTTATCGATAATGATGATGAATATAATTCCAACTACGAAAACGAGGACGTCGAAGTGAATGATATGATGGGCGAAGCTGAGAGAGATTTATATTACTTTAGCGGCAGTGAAACCGACGAAATTTTCAATGCTGTGATGGATTCAGAAGCGGGTAGCTCTCACAGTAGAAGGAGTACAGGAAGGCGACCAATACAAGTAGCATCAAAGTGCGTAAAGAAAAAGAAATCAGCTTAAAATATGTTTACATGTAGATAAATAAATCTAATCTAAATCATTCCTCCGTTAAATCAGATATCCTTTTGTGCATTTTCTCGAACATTTTCTAGAGCACACGAGTTATATTTACATATACAAACATCTCTATGGTTACGTGTACCTTGTGCAATGAAAAATCACGCGCGCAAGTACATGTATACTATAAGTGGCCGAAAATGGATCGAATTTTTATACTAAAGATTTTTTGAGTCATATTACCCAAAAGTACATAAAAGAAACCTACATTTTGAAGGGGAAAAAATTTGCTTAGTTCTCGGGTTGGTCAGTCTTTTCAGCTGGTTGTGATCAAGTGTTATTTATATTGGCGTCTGTGGATGAAATAAGGCAAGATGTTGTGTTGTAAATCTGGAGATCAATAATTTAAGAGCGTCATCACATAATTTAGAAGTTTCTTCGCGGAGATATCGTTTTATCTGAAAATAGGTGAATGTCGGCTTACTGACGTCCTATATTATGACCTGTTAGGAGACAATGTTAGACTCGTGATGACATAGAATCAGCTTTTCTGACTTCAACACGATGTTTATGTATTCTGTTGCTAAAACCTCTTTTGGTTTGCCCAATATTGGTAGACAGCCGAAGAACGATATTTCTTAAGTGCTTGTTAACTTAACAGTTCTAATTAAATTGCCTTGTGAATATCGTTTTATGTTGCTGGCTTTTAGGACTTATGGAATTTTGATATTTAGTAGCCTTCTTATATTGTATATCGGATGGGTTTTGTGCTACCGAGCTATGTTTTTTATCGTAAACGTTTTGTTCTTCTGTTCTATTATGCATAGTTCTGTTTATCTATTATGGTCTCTGACAGCTTGAAGAATTTAGTTGATGGTGGTGCGTTTCTGCATTGAAATGACGGTTCGTATGGGTTAGTTTCCTGTAAACAGTGTAGAAGAATCATTTTTATTTCTTATAATGAGAACGTCAGGAAAAGAGACAGGAGAATTGTTTTCAATATCGTTGTTTCTGGACTTCCATGTACTTGAACCAATAGGTAGGTTTCAGTAAGTCAGTATAGAAGTATTAATTGCTTGGGTTTTCGAGATTTGCCATAAATTATTGACTGTGCGGGAAGGGGGGGTGTCGTAAAGGATTATTTCATCCTGCTCCTTTTACCAATTTGCAAAAATTATGTTTTGGATGCCGGCAATGTTCTACGGTTCTAGGACATATTTTATCTTAAAAGTGAACATAAATGTAATTTTATTAAATTTACTAATTTAAAGAAAATAATCAATGATATGTTTATACCGTTTCCTAATAACCTGAATGTCATTAGATTAACTTATGTACAAATATACATTAAAAATATTAATCTAATAGCTATATATTCTCCAGCATCTGTCAAGTTCTGTGCAATTGGATGTTCTGAATCGAAATTCTACAAAATGAACGAACATAACAAAATTCATAGAATGTTGATCCAGAACTGCCCTAGCTTCCCTACTTAAATGTTAGAAAGCCTTTAAAAGACCTTACTACCAGCTCGTTTCTCAAAATCTGCAATTGCTACATTGGTCCACAACCCAAGTTTGCTATAAATATATGGATTGCTGCTCTAAAGCAAGACATCAATATCCTGGAAGGAGTCCAAAAATATGTAACATGCACTGCCGAGATCTACAAAATTTTCCTTACGAAACTTGTATCAAATTTCAGCCACTCGAAACAAGATGAATCTGGGGTGATCTCATAACAATATACAGAATAATCCCCAGTGAAATGTACTGTCCACGCATTTATACACCTAATATGAACTTCCATCTACGTGACCACGCCTTGAAGTTAAAAAATGAGAAAAATTTTTGCCCAACAAAGTATTTGATAAGGGGAACTCATTGCCTAAGAGTGTTGTTACTGCTCTGCTTCCAAATTCATTTAAAAACAGACTTGACTATATTTTAAATACTGTGATTTTATAACATTAATATTAATATGATTATTTGATCCTGTGTCTTCAGTTTACAGTCGTTAAAACAGATAAATGTTTGTAATGTGCCGATATTTCTTGTTTTAAATATGTGTTAATTTAAGTTTAAAGTATATAAATTAATTTTTACAATTTGAGCTTAACAACCTTTCGTGCTTCCGCTCTTATATTTTGTAATAATGTATTATAATAATCCTTAAGTTCAATAATTTAAGTTTGGGGAAGCACATCTCACGAATGCATATGTTTACGAAAACGGTATGATTCTTGTAACTGCATGAAAAAGCTATTTTAGATTTTTTAATTTTATGACAATGCTCATTTTCTAGAGCCCAATCTGTCCTATAAAATGTTACTACTCTCTTGTACTCCTCTAACCTTAATCCAAGTAAGCAAGAAGATTAAAAGACTATATATTAAAACTAGAAAGCTTATAAGTACTGAGGGCGATATTACTTCTGTGAATTCAAGTGCCTTAGAGCAAGTTTTGTACAAAACATGTAAAGACGTTATTAAGCTGTACGTGAAACAAGAAGAAGCACCGCTCATTAATTACTTAATGTTTCGTAAAAGGTACAAAGGCAAAAAGTGAATGGGGAGAAATTTGTAATTAGTCTTTTGGCAAACAAAAGATAATAGAAAAGCGTACGTTAGACATGAAAATTTGATACTCTAATCTGTTTCTAAATTTTAAAGCATATTGAAAGATTGAAGTATTTTAATTTTAGATGACACGTACAAAAATAATAATTTTTCATTTATATTATTATAAGGTATGCAATTAAAAATAACTAACCGCTACTAATTTTATAAAATCATAATAATAAATAAATACACCACAGGTAATGACGACCCCCTTTATCCCGGAAGGCTCTAGAAGGCTACATATTGTTACATGGCCTATGTCCATTTAACAGTTTTATATAAAAATTAGTGCTTTAGTTATATTTAGCACGACCTGTATGACATTTTTGGATTCAGTTTTTGTAAGTGAAACTGTTTTCAACTAACGGAATTTTACTGGTATAACTGCTAAACCATTTCACACTGTTTTATGTACTTAATTTTATATCTTAGGAACTTAGTCATGTTTTTCTAAACTATTATGTATTTCCGTTCTACACAGCATCCCAGGAAACAATTAACAATTATCTACAAAAACATTTATTTATATCAGATATCTATTTTTCAACTTTTATATTTTTGTTTACTATGTGGGTACATTTGGTGATTTTCCTTACCTTTTCTCGTTACTATATATAGTATATCATATAAGATGTAATATATCTACTGAGTTCACACAATAGCCAATACGTTTTACTATTTATTTACATCTGTTCATATTTGTGGTTATGTATAAAATAGAAATCACAAACCGTGGTATGGAAGTAATAAAAACTTTTATTATAGATTCCTTTTATCGATCATATGCCACTGTTTTAGTTGTGAGTACGGGAATCTACAAGGCAGGTTGTTACGCTTAACTCAACCATTGACAGATGGCCATACTCATTCTATTTCTATATTTTTATAGCTTTCGATTTAAATAGGGATTGGTAGCATTATTTCCCAGTAAGTAGAACAAAAAGTTTACCTTATCAGTAAAACTCACCAGGAAATCATTTGCTTGAAGCTTTTGTACTGATTCAAACTTATATAATTTTTAACTGTGGACTTCAGTAATTGATATTACAATTTTTATATCCCAGTTAACAAGTGTTTAACATACAGGTAATTTCATTTATTACTCATTTAAAAATTTAATTAATCTTCAAATTTTGTCTTTGATGTACCTAATTTCAATTACTTTTAAAATAAATTTAAATTCAAGGTCAATTCTTTTCAATTTAATAAGTAGTTAAAATACTATATGTACCACATGGTTTTAAAAATATTTTTTCTTCTTTTTCATTTTTTTGGCAATTTATAGTTTTTATGAAATCAGCTTAGATGCTTAGATACTTAGATGCTTAGATGCATATATATACTTACATGCTTATATATTTTGTAGATGCTTAGACGCATATATACTTAGATGCTTAAATTCTTGGATATTTAAATTTTTATATATTTCTATATATTTATGTGTACTTGTGTACTTATATGTTTATGCACATATATACTTATACATTTCTGCATAGCTTTTGCACAGATTATCTTCCAAAAAGATAAAATTTCGTTAACTTTTCATAAACCACCTAGTTGGTTAATTTTCCTACGATTTTCACTCCATTTCATTAAGAGAGGTAAATTGCCAAGGAAATATTAGAATCCATTCTCGCAACAAGAGACAATTGTGGGCCTGGATTGCTGTCCCAGAACAAGTCACCTCAACAATTATCAATCTTCTAGGATACTGGTATAAATTTGTTATATATATATGTTAGATAGTGGATTGTTTGAATAACTTTTTAAAAAGGAACTTTATTTGTTACACTGGAGTCTACGTTGACTCTTTAGAAAAATACAATAATAATTTAGATGAGGTTTATTCAAAAGTGAGTATAAGACTGATTACAAAAAGGTTGTTGGTAATATTTATAATGTTTTGAGAACAAAGGAAACAGTGTTGCTGATTCAGCACAATCAGGATTACTTAGAATTGAAATACAATGCTCATGCAGCGTGAGCGGTTATTGAGAAGAGCTGTTACGCAGTATGTAATACGATATGTTTGAGAAGGTTAAGCCTGTCTCGATAATATTATATATCATAGTATATTTCTAATATAACAGCTTCCCCCTTATAAAAAAAGTTGGTGTTTTATGCAGCAACTTTTGAAATGAATATAAAATGTATATAAAAGGTAATGGTACAATTTGGAAAAATATAAAAGATACAAAAATGTTAAATCGTAAGGTTTAAAACACAGAATATAACCTTAGCGTCTAAAATATGAAATGCAAGCACAATAAGCTTGATTCATAAAATAAAATAACATAAAAATGTTAGAGTTAAAATATAGCTTTGGCAAGAAAGCGTAAAATACAAACATACTAGGTTTGAATTGTAAAATAGGATAAAATATTCCTAAGGTTAAAATATAGCTTTACTGTGAAAGCATAAAATATAAGCATGATGGGTTTGAATGAAAATGACGTAAAAATGTTAATAAAATTGAAATTAACAAATGATAGAAAAATAATGAAATATAATGATTAAACAAATGAAATAAAATTCACTGAAGAGTCCAGCACTGAAAGTCAGTAAAAAGGCACAAAACAGTTTGTCTTTATGTAAGTTCTATGTCTTCGGCTTCGTTGTCTTCTCTTCTTAAGGTAGGTCGTCTTCGTGAAGGAAATAGGTTAGCAAATGTCCTGTAGGGTTTGCTAGGCCTCGGTGGAGATGGGGGTGATGCAGAAACATCGATGGCTAGTCTTCGTCTTTTTGTTCTACACTTACAAAATAGGTACAGAAATAACAGTCCAATTATTAGCACAATGATAAAATAGGTGAACCAGGATATGTGTTTTGTTATAAAGGGTTCGTTGATCAAATCATCTAAATCTCTGGAGTATTGGTCCAACTTGTGTTTGGCAACTTCGAGGTCTTCCGTATTGAGATTGTTTAATTTTAGTGGTTTAAGATTTGGAGCTCGGATTTTGTCTGGAATATGTTTACAACATTCAAATGGAATTTGGATTGGATGAGTGTCGTCTTTTACATCGGTTACTTCATTGGTACTGGCTTGAATTTTTGTGATGCCTATGAAGGCGTAACAATTTGGTTGTAATTTTACTATTGAATTTTTGTAGATGACTTCAGTTTTTGAATTTCTTTCTGGACAGTTGATGGTTGTTTGTAGAGGTTCTGCGTTAATAACTAACCATGTGTTTTCGTCTATTTTTTGGACGTTGTAGCCTTGGCTGATGATAAATGACGTCTGGCAGTTTTCTGGCAGAGTTTTGAGGTTCTTGAAGAGACGGGCTTCGCATATGGCATTGTTGTCAATAGGATATGCAAATAAATTTGGACATAATTTGGTGTTGAAATAAAGTGGTTTGCATTCTTCAAGGTTCGAAATAGGTATGTACATTAATGAATCATCATCTCTCGCGATATATTTTTGAGAAGTTGATAATACATGATATAAACCAGTTCTATTATCCAAAATAGGAATACTGTATAATTGAAATACTGAATATGTTTGAGGGTCTATTAAAGGTATGTCTAACACAAATATTAGATCCGAATTTGTTTGAAAAGCTTTTAGTTCTATAATGTCTAAGTACTGTGCAACCTTTGATAGTTTGATTGGAAGCGGTAAATTGTTCCTTTGTAGGTTTTGCGAAATTTCCTGTAGAGAATTTATTAAGTCTTTTGGATTTATAATTGACGTGTGAATTATTTTAAGCCTCGCGAAAGTGATGGAATTTAGGATGTCATTTAGGTTATCCTCGATAAATAAATAACTTGCCATAAGTTGTTCGCAGATTTCGATAAATTTCAGTTTTGCATGGACGTTTTCTATGTCTTTAGTCATGTCTAAAATTGAGGTTTCAATTTCTTTAATATCCTTATTGAAAGTTTCTTCGTCAACTTGCAATTTTTGAATAGTTGCGTTGAAATTTTTGATTACTGAAGTTGTAACGGATATTTGGTTTTTAATTAGGTTTTCGAGTTGGTGTTCGTCATTATTCAATTTGTTGATACAATCAGAATAATACTGACCGTCTTCTGCGTCTAAATTTCCAGTTATTGATTTGAAAATCGTTCCGATGCCATTTAGTATTCCTCGTTTGTATCGTTTCGTGTCAAGGTAAATTTCGTCAAATTTTGATTGTATTGATTGGGAAATTTGCGTCAATAAGCTAAGGTGAGTTTTTACATCTCCTGAAAAGACGTTCATGTAATGATATGCTGGGTCGAGTGTGTTGTATAGTGTCTGTAAGATCTTGTCGTTTTTGTCGAAAGCTGTCTTAAAGGTAGATATGTTTTTGTGTACCAGTAAAGTCCATTTCTTGTGAGAAATCACAATGTCCGTGTCTTGGTGATAATATACTCCGATCGTATTGTTAATAGGTGTTATTTTAAATTGAGCAAGTGCTGATCCGATCAGCAGGAGAAACCTGAAAATAAATTTAATCTTCAGTATATGGTTTCATTCGATCAAAATTTACTTTGGTTGTTTGGTTTGTTTCGAGATTTAGTAATGTAGCGGAATTTTGAAAGATTTCTGTAATTTCAAAGGGTCCGTTGAATTTATTTTGCAGTTTATTTTTTATTTGTGATTCTTTGACGTACACTTTGTCGCCAATATTATATGTGTGTCTATTTTCGGGAATGTTCTTGTCGAATCGAACTTTGGCTTTTTGTTTTTGTGCTTCTGTTCGACTTCGCGCAATTTTGTAATAATGGGATATTCGATTATTTAGGTCTCTAACGTATTTGGTGATCAGGTCTTTTTGGTTGTAAAGAGTTTCAGGTGGTCGGTTAGCTGTATGTCCGAAAATAAGCTCGTATGGCGTAAAGCCATGAGTTTTGTTTACCGAGTTATTGTAACATATCACCGCATAGGGTAATATAGTAAAGGGATGTTCGTTGGGATTTTCGGTTTTGTGTATTCTTATCATTTCTGCTAGGGTGGCATGGAATCGTTCGATAGATCCGTTGGATTGAGGATGTCCTACGCTTGAGTATGTTAGTTTTATGTCGTAAAGGGTGCAAAGGTCTTTTAATAAATTATTATCAAATTCACCGCCATAATCGCAATGAATTCTTAGTGGGGTACCATAATGCTGAAAATAAAGCAACAGGGTATTTACGACTGATTTTGCGCTCTTGTCTGGGACTGCGTATGCTTGAGTAAATTTGGTTAACTCGTCGCGGATAGTTAATGCATAGTTTCGCGTGGGAAATTCGAATAGATCAATATTAACTCTCTCAAATGGAGTTTTAGGGGTTTCGGTAATCACTAAGGGATTGTTGAGGTTCTTGCGACAGACTTTTGTTCTTTGACATGTTTCACAATTTTTTATAAAATTTTCGACGTCTTTTGTTAAGCCTTGCCAATTATATTTATTTTTGATTCTACGTATCGTTTCATTTATTCCACGATGTAAATTATTTTTTCCGGTGTGATGCTGGTCGAGAATGATCGGACGTTGGTCTTCATCGGGAGTTCGTACTAAATTTTGACAAATAATTAGTTTTAAGTCTTTTTCTGCAAAAATAAATGATAGGATTTCGAGAATTGGAAAGTCTAAGTTATTTTCAACATGATAAGTTTTGGAAAGGTCTAATTTGTTTCGATGTTTGTACAGTGTTAGAAATAGGTGTTCTACCACAGACTCTGGGTCGAAGGGTAGAGCGATAATGTAATAGTTTCTTTGTCGGGTTGATTTACTGGAAACGATATTAATTGTGTTGTTATAAAACTCTGGGTTTTCCTCGAAAATATCTTCGATAATTTGATGGTGAAGATCTGTCAAGTTGTTTTGTTGGAAGAACGTTATGATATTTTTATTTTCTCGATCTAATAGTTGTTTATTTGTAATTTGAATTTTGGAATAATCTATTAGAGATTTGGTTTTGTAAAGTCGGGAAAATGTGTCAAATTCTCGGGCGATTTGTTCGTCGGTAATTTCGTAGTCATTGTCTGAAATTTCGTCTTCATCTGAGTCTTCGTTTGCGGCTAGAATTTTTGAATAAAATTTGGAACATTCTGAAAAGTGATTAATTTTTATTCTGGACAACGCGTCCGCGTTTTTATTGATCTTTCCGGGTTTGTATATTATTTCGTAATCGTATTCTTCGAGTTTTAAGCGCCAACGCGCTAGTCTACTACCTGGGTCTTTTATGGAAAATAACCAAGTGAGTGGTCGGTGGTCGGTGACGAGTTTGAACTTCCTTCCGAATAGATATGGCCTAAAATGCTTTACACTCCAGACCAAAGATAAAAGTTGACGCTCAATGGTTGAATACTTAGTTTCCGCGCCGCATAAAGTTCGAGATGCGTATGCGATTGGCAAATCTTTTCCTATACTTCCTTGTGAAAGTACAGAACCTATTGCAAATGCACTAGCGTCTGTAGTTAGGACAAAAGGTTCATCAAAGTTGGGGTAGATCAATATCGGGGTAGTTGTCAAAGTTTGTTTTAGGGTTTCGAATGAATTTGTACAGTCATTGTCGAAATTGAAAGGTATATCTTTTTGTAGCAATTTAGTCAAGGGTTTTGAAATTTTGGAAAAATTAGGAATGAAGCGTCTATAGTAGCCCGCTAGACCTAGAAAAGATTTAATTTCTTTCTGATTTTTGGGTTGAGGAAAATTTAGAATTGCTTCGACTTTGGCAGGGTTTGGTTTTACACCATTCTTTGTAATAAGATGTCCTAAATAGGCGACTTCTTTGCGAAGGAATTCGCATTTGTCTGGCTGAATTTTGAGATTGGCTTTTTGTAAACGTTTGAAGACTTCTGTTAATCGAGAAATATGTTCATGGATAGTAGGGGAGTAGATAATGATATCGTCCATATAGACGAGACACCTTTCGTTTTGGATTCCTAGTAAAATGTTGTCCATCACCCTTTGAAATGTTGATGGAGCATTTTTGAGTCCAAAAGGCATTCGTACGAATTCAAAATGACCATTTTCGACTGTGAAAGCGGTTTTTTGAATGTCTTTGGGATCGATTTCAATTTGATGGAAGCCAGAGGCCAAGTCTAAAGTTGTGAAATATTGGCATTTGCCTAATTGATCTAAAAGGTCGGAAATGTTAGGTAGAGGATATTTATCACCTATCGTTACTTCGTTTAATTTTCGATAGTCAACTACGACGCGCCATTTCTGTTTACCAGAAGCGTCTAGTTTTTTGGGGACTACCCAAACTGGGGAGGACCAGGGAGAAATTGAAGGCTGGATAATGCCTTGGTCGAGCATTTTTGAGACTTGTGATTTTACCTCTTGTTTATGAATTTGGGGGTAACGATAAGATTTAGTGAAAATTGGTTTAGAATCGTTAGTGTCTATTGAATGTTTGATTTCATTGGTAAATGTCAAGTTGTCACCTTCTAAATAGAATATGTCTGAAAAGTCTAAACAGAGTTGAGTAATTAATTCACTCTCCTCATCGTTCAAGTGGTCTAAGCGTAATTGGTTTCTTATTTCGTAATTTCTGTCTATATATTGGGAATCCGGATTTTGAAGATTTACATTAAATATTGACCTAAATTTTTGGACGGGTTCAAGTTTAAGATTTGAAAATTTTATTGTTTTCGGAATTGCATTTGAGTTTATTACTGTCGTCAAAAATTCACCATTGTTGTCTATTTTGACAATGGCGTTCGGTAAACGTACCTTTTCGTTTTCCTGGGCTATTAGTATAGCTTCGGTATTTTGTAAATTACATTTAAGCTTAAAAATCTTTTCTGTGCGTGGTTCGATAGAAATTACATTTTGGTTTTTTGTTTCGTTTAAATTTTGATTTTTAATCGGGCTCCAGAGTGTAGTTAATATATTATCGGTAACTTGATACAATGGTACGGTTTTGAAATTAGTGATTAATTGTCTGTTTTTAATGTCTATTAAGGAATCGTAATGGTCCAAAAAGTCGGCACCTAAAAGTCCGTCAAATTCTATATCTAGATTATGAATGTAAACTTTGTATGGATCATTCGGATTGAAAGGTATAAGAGCAGATTCAGTGATATTAATTTTTTCGTCTGTTATGCCTTGTATAATTACATTTTCGTGGGATCGACGTTTATAGTTTTCTGCCGTTTCGGGTTTGAATATAGAGATACCTGCGCCTGTGTCTATCAAGATTTTGAAACGTTTAGTGATGTCTTCTATGTAAAATAAATTTTTGGAGTTTACGATATTTAGTTTGTAGCGGGGTGTTTTTACATGAATTGATTTTCCGGGAAGTTCAGGTTTGGGTCGAAACTGTCCTGGAGGTTTATCGCTTGGACTTGATGAGAAATTTGGTCTAGTTCGTCCGTTTGCTGTGTTGGAGTACTCGTGGAATACTCCGGGCCTATGCAAAAATCCGGAGGATTAGCAGTATAATCCTCGTGCTGTTGAGATTGAGAATTAGCAGTATAATTCTCGTACTGTTGGGGTTGAGAATTAGCAGTATAATTCTCACATTGTTGGGTTCCAAAATCGTAATCATAATCATTTTCGTTAGAATAATTGGAAGAATAATTTACAGGATAATTTTCATATTGGTTTGGGCTATCGTAAAATTCTTGGTTCAAATGATGCGTTTTTTGTTGATTGAACCTGTTGAAATTTGGGTTTGGTTGGATGGCAGAAGGTCTCTGCTGGTGGAAGTTAGGATTTGGCCTGATAGCTGAGGGCCTGTTCTGTTGAGAATAATTTTGTTGCTGGTTAGGGAAGTTTTGTGGTCTATGATTATATGTACTCTGGAAATGTGGCCTTGGAGGCTGTGCTTGATTAGAATAAGCATTTGGTGTGAAATTGGGAGATGGGGACTGATAGATTTGCCTTGTGCGGCATTCGTTAAAATGGTGTCCGTTTCTTTTGCAGAAGGTGCAAAATTGTGGGGAGTTTGGACGTCTTTGTGGGTTTTGAATGGGATTTTTATTTGGAACTCTATTAGAAAATTTTTGTGATTCAAAATAGGATAATTGCAGTTCACGTTTAATGCGGTTTATTGCGTCTAACATGTCGCCAGGGTTACCAGCCCTAATGATTTGACCTAATTTGGGTTCTAATCCGGTTAATAAAGTAGTCAATGTCATATTTTCAATGAGGTTACATTGAGCAGTTTTTTCCTCTAGAGTTAGAGTCTGCTTTTGCACTGCTGCGTGCATTTTCGCGTTGTGCGTTTGTAGTCTTGATACGAATATTAGTGCGGTTTCGTTGGGTAACTGACGAATCCTCTGCAGATCCTGAATCAAAGCTGTCAGGTCGCGAGAGTCGCCAAAATGGGCTTCAAGTAAGCTTTTGATTTCTGCCCATGTAGCAGGGTTTCGGGAATTTATTAATTCTGCGGCTTTTCCGCGTAATTTATTTTTTATGTGAAGCGTTAATAAGACGCGCTGATCATCAACAGCGATCCCCTGAGCGGTTATGCAAGCTGAAATAAATGTTTGCAAGAATATGGGGTTGCCGTCAAATTCGGGCACTATGGAAAATATTTCGCTTAACCTATGAGGTTCAATATTTATGGTTTCGTTCGCCGTGATTGAATTGTTTGCATTGGAATTGCTTACGTTTGTAGCCATTTTATTTATATTATTTAGATGATTAAATAACTTAAAACGCCCTTTTCCAATTTAAGTTAGTACGCTACTGGTGTTTAATAAGAAATTTTAATATGAAATGTGCAAGAATTTATTCTGTAATATTTAAAATTTATATTATAGAATAGCTAGATTAATTCGAAAAACGCGTTTGGTTTAAAAAGCGTTTTGAGTTTGGAAATAGTATATCTCTGATAATTTTATATTTTGCACACACGGTATTATAGAACACAAGCTTGTCTTACGGCCTTAACCTTAACCTTTTATGTGGTATGCAATATTATATTACGATAAAAATGCAAAGATAACAATGGTACGTGATTACAGTTAATTAGATAAATTCGCACTTAAAGAGTATATGATATTACCATAAAAATAATGTTACGATAGGAACAGTGTATGATTACGGTTATTTATATAGGTCACACAAATTATAATCAAGATATTTTGTTTCAAGTTTAAATAAAATTACTATTTTAGATATTAGAACTGTATGTAGCAATGCAATGTATTTTGATAAAATAGAATGTAAAATTATGTCGTTGTTTGCAAATAAATGTTTGCGAGATGATTCAAAAATGACTTACCCTAAATTTTTCATTCCTCGTGGTCCGGTTGAATGCGACTTCGTGACCTTAGCTTCACCAAAGGTCTCTCTCTGCCAGGGGCGTCACTGGGTGTTCCTTCCACAGGGTTGCCTTTGATGCCGAAGACACCAACGATGGGACGGGATGAAATTCTTACTTGCTAATTGTTGAATCGTGTTGATTTGAAATGTTGCTTTGTTGCTTGTATTTCTTGATAATTATTATTGTTTTGCTTCTTTTGCTTTTGAGCATGTAGGTTCTTCTGAACGAAGGATTGGGATCCACCACCACAGCTAAGAAGTTCTCCTTGTTCCAGAAGCTCTTTTCGTCCGGTTAGGCACCTTTTTCAGATGGACTCCTTGTTCCCTCGGATATGTTTGCTACTGGTTAGGCTCCCGAACTGTGTGTGTTTTTCAGATCCGCCACGACTGCGCCAATGTTAGATAGTGGATTGTTTGAATAACTTTTTAAAAAGGAACTTTATTTGTTACACTGGAGTCTACGTTGACTCTTTAGAAAAATACAATAACAATTTAGATGAGGTTTATTCGAAAGTGAGTATAAGACTGATTACAAAAAGGTTGTTGGTAATATTTATAATGTTTTGAGAACAAAGGAAACAGTGTTGCTGATTCAGCACAATCAGGATTACTTAGAATTGAAATACAATGCTCATGCAGCGTGAGCGGTTATTGAGAAGAGCTGTTACGCAGTATGTAATACGATATGTTTGAGAAGGTTAAGCCTGTCTCGATAATATTATATATCATAGTATATTTCTAATATAACATATATATATATATATATATATATATATATATATATATATATATATATATATATATATTTCAATTTGTCTTTCAAACCGATTTGTCCATTATTCATGTAATATATTTTGTCATTCATTTTAAACTATCTATTTATTTCTCTTACCAACAATTTCGGTCTGATCTATAGTAGACTGGTTATTCGAGAAAAAGAGACAATTTTGCTAATTTTACTATAGATGGTGCCCAATTTAACATCAATTTTTCTTTGTCTCCTTTTCTCGAAATAAACAGAAATCTGTCTTTTATGCTGTACATGTGAGAAAGGGTAAGTTTCTCCACTCTTACGAATGCTCTGGACCCACGGCTCTCTGCTTCGACTTAAACCAGCTAGTCGTCCGCATATGTTGCATCAATTCTTTCTCAAAAATAAATAACAAGGGAAAGGAGGTAAAAACATTTAGAGACAAGGGACACATACCCAATATTCGTGTATAGTGAAAAATCCCTCTCACTGTATTTTCCACTGCCACGACCGGGATCGAACCCGGAACTTTTGGGCGAGAGGCAAGTGCCATTTTTGCCATTTAAAAACATTTATTAACATTTAAAATATATATACAATATAAGTGTTATTTCCATGCTATCTCATTGATTTTATTTAACAATAGGTAGTCAAATAATAGAACTGCGGCGTGACAGATGACGCACGGCCAAGACACATTCACAGGGGCCGTTTGGTAAGGCCTGCAGAGAAATAAACACGCTTGGTAATATCTGTCGACTAATAACCGTTCGCACCAGCATTTGGTATATTAAAATTAATGATTTTGTCAGCAATAGGCTAAAAGTAATTGGGGAAACAAACATTCAAGTGAATCAGAGTACTCCTTATATTGTGCAGGAAAAGTATACAAAAAACCTTCTTCAGCTAATGCCCATGCTATTTAAAAGTGAAATATGTTGGAAAAAATTTAAAATGTTATAACAATTTATATTTTTTGGACCTGAAGGGCAATGACGTAAGAAATCAGCCGGGGGATAATGGAGCGGTGGAAGGTAAGGTGAAATGTAGAGGAGATAAGAAGTAAAGAGGAAGGGAGATTTGATGGAGGAAAACGTCGTCAGTCAGGTGTTGGTTCATCGTAGAGTGGTAGTTTCTCGTGAGTTAATCTGTGTGTGTGTATATCTATAGTTATGATGTCATCTTATGTCTGCTATGTCACGCGTCAGCTCGGAGCTATGAATCTTAGAAGTGAAAAACTTCGGCGATGCTTCTGTTATGTAATCTCTAATGGTCGAAAGTACCGTAATTCTGTGTAGTTCGTTAATCGTGATATAGCGGCTTGAGTTGGTGAGAAGTATAAGTAATTTGTTTCGCGTCCTTTGAAGTCGTGCGCACTGTGTGTCTGAAATCATATTCCAGACAGCACAGGCGTAAGTCAAAATGTGAATATAATTTTGTACATGGTCAGTTTCTTGTCTGTTGTCAGCAAGCTCCTCTAATTACACAACGGTTAGAGCTTGCTGAGCGCCGCATACGTTTTGTTAATTGTCTGCGTTATATGTGGTCCAAATGAAAGTCGGCTGTCAAGAGATACACCGAGGTATTTAACCGTAGTTTTTGCCTCGATGTCTCTATTGTTAATTTTAAGTTTCGTAATTGTCTTTGTGTTGGGTAAATTTGCGGTGGAAGGTTATTGTCTGCGATTTGGTCTCGTTTATCGTTATTTTCCGGTCAGTGTAAAATGTAAACCGTATTTTTGTCAGGTGATAGTTAATTTTGTACGTTGCAGTCTGTGCATGGAATGAGTTGGCGTAAAGTAAGGTGTCGTCAGCGTAAAGTAGGAGGTTAGCAGTAGGGTTAGCGGGAATGTCAGAAGTATATAAGTTATATAAAAGGGGGAGAGCATGGAACCTTGAGGAACCCCGGCCGATATTTGTTTTTATCTGAGTAGAAGCCATTCACATACATCATAATTTGCCGTTGAGATAAGTAAGACAATATAGTCAGTAAATTAGCATATTTTTTGAAATTTAACGCCGTTGTGCCAGACACAGTCGAAAGCTCGCTGGATATCCAGCAACAACAAGATGGTGCACTGCTTCCGATTGTACCCTATATCCCTGACCACAGGGGCAAGGGAAAGGGTGGTTCCATGGCCTGCTCTGAATCTAAACTACCGCGCCGGTATGAGTGATTTTTTTTCAACAATTTTATTTAAGATTTGTAGAATGACTTTTCAGTAATTTGGCCCATTGTGTTGAGCAGTGTAATCGGTCTAGAGCTGGAGAAACAAGGAGTTTGGACAGTTTACTGGGTGGAATAGGGTAGAAGGGGTGAATTTGGTTAGGATTAAGTGTAATGTGCCCATGGAAGGGGGAAGAATTGGGAGAGGTAGTGTTGGCATGCTGCATACAGCTAGCAATCCTATCCGCCTTGTCTTTGTCCGTGCTACATATTACATCATCGTCGATTAATGTCGATATATATTCACGATTGTTACGTAGGTGGTTGGTCATCCTCCACAGGGAATTATCTTGTCGTGTGAACTGCGAAATCTTATTGTTCCAACGAGCTTCTAGTTTGTCACGTATAGTCTGTTCGAAATCATTAAGTCGAAGTCTACCTATTTGGCGACGGTGTCGTTGCCACCGCGCCTTAATACTAATTTTAAATTTTATCAATTTGATGATCTCATCTGGAATCACCAATTGCCATTGTTCCAGTTGAAATTATTTCGTCGTCTTGTCGCGTGCGTATTGTATGTCCACAGTAAGTTTTTGTATTTGTTCGTTAATATCGTGTTTTGTTATTATATTATTATTTATTTCCGTACGTTCGTTTAATATTTGTTTAAATCGTTGCCAGTTTGTCGTCTTATAGTCATATCTGGTCAAAATCATGTTATTTTCGTATGTCCCCTGTATAGTGCAGTGGACAGGATTGTGATCACTTCCTAGCAAAGGTAGGGATGTAAGTTCAAGGAAATGGGGGTAATTTTTATTTAGGATAATGTCGATGACTGGAGGGGTTGAGTTATAAAGGGAAAGTGGGTTGGGGAATCGGGAGCAAGGATAGCAATACCAAATTCCTGAGTATAATAAAAAACAGTACTACCATTCCTGATGTCCCTGCGATTCCACCATGTCTATGCCTGGCATTTAGATCGCCTATTAGCAACATTTTGGTGTGTGCAAAAAGCTCATTTAATGCTGCTTACCTCTCGACCATCAGTCATATATGATTATAAAAGAATAATCGAGTAATAACTATTTCTTAATTAGATTTGATGAGAAAGATCTTACAAATTAAAAAATTGTTAAAAATATATAACTAAGTTCTGAATTAAGTATTAATAAGTGCATAGTTTATGAGTTTATATAGGACCTTCGTAGGGAAATGATGCACTTCTTCACACCAGTTGTTTTAACCGTTGATTGCATAATTTCATAATATAATATATTTATTTATTGTATATGGCTAATGGATTAACTATTAGATAAGTCGCTTTCTGAAACAGCAATTTTCATTGTTTTTTAACGATTGTAGAAAAAATATTGTGCAAAAATGTATTTTTTGTATCGACCGTGTAGAAAATTTTTAAAACATGAAAAAGGGGTCAATTTTTGCACAACATCGTGATCAATTTTTTGCTGTTAATATAAAACATGTTGGTATTCTGTGGTTAATAAAATTCACTCCTTAATAGATAAGAAGATGCATGCTTGTACAATAACAAAGTTATATATTAATTCTGCTGTCAAAATCTACCTAAAATATGAGTAAATCTGGAAAACAGTACGATAAATAGTGGCATACTCATAAAATACATATAAAGCAGTTAAAACTTGTCATTGAGCTATCAAAACAATCTAGTGTATAGTTTGAAACTTCGGGTTATAGGAGAGTGGCGGTAGTAACATTAGAATATTGTTCAGCATGAAATCATTATTGCACCTATTTGTCGACAGACAAAGGCACTTTGTAGTATATAATGGAACAGGAGCGTTCGTAACACTCGTGTAGGAATGAATTTCACTAACATTTAAATTATATCAGAATTTAGAGCGTTGTTGTTCGTTGTAGTTTTGCTTCTCTTAAATAAATTTTACCTCTATATTTGGAAATTTTAACATAAAGGTAATTCATTAATTCAATTCCAAATAAGCATATAAAGTATATATAAATTATTTTGGCGTCAAAGTTAACGGTGTTGGAGCATTATTATATTTTCAGAAGTAATAATAGTAATAATTTCTTTACTTAGCAAATAAGCATTAATGGCCTTAACGTACATTTATAGAGCACTAAGTCAATTTATCGCAAATATTGGAATTACACGCCGGTGTACCACAAGGCTCTATATTGGACCCATTTATTTTTAATGTATTCTCGGCTGGCCTACAATTTGCCCCACTTCATGCAAAACTACATATGTATACTGACGATATCCATAGCACTATCCTCTAATAATATTTGACAAAATGTCTTCTTATGAACCCAACAAAAGTTAAGTGATATTACTAGGTTCACAATCCGCGTAAGTACCATAAGACAGCTTAATCCAAGATTCTACCTTGGCGACTAACAGTTGTAAATACAAGATTCGTTAAAAAACCTCGAGGCTCCGGCATCTTTACCAATTTAAAGATCTATTACCTACAACAGCTAAAATTATCCATGTAGAGAGTTCATGTCCTTATTGAACTATGGGGACTATATATACGGACCCTATCTCAATGCAGCTTATAAAAGAATATTCCACTGCTGGTGTTCGGTTTGAATGTAATGTCCCCCATAGGGATTATATATCTCCTTATAGCGAGGTTAAAATGTTGCTATCAGATGAACTTCAATTTTTTCATTATGCCTGCCTAATGAAGAATGCGGGATAAAATTAAACGGTACAGTGATATCAGATATAAGATATGCCGACGATACAGTAATTACTACTGATAGCCATGAAGATCTTCAACGGCTGGTAAAGAAAATAAACATAGTGGGTAGGGATAATGGCCTGAAAATTAATGCTCAGAAAACAAAACTCATGATTGTGAGCAGAAATCCCTTACCCCTGCAAAATGTCGCCATAAATATCGATAATGCGCCAATAGAACGAGTACATACATTTAAATATCTGGGTACCTTATTAAATGACGAATGGGATCCACAACATGAAATAAAATGCCGTATACAGCAAGCGAGGCAGGCATTCACTAAATTGAGGCCTTTCCTGTGCAACCAAAGTCCCTTTTTGATCCGGTACAGAATGGTCAAATGTTATGTGTGGTCAATCTTACTCTATAGAATGGAAACCTGGACACTTAAAGTCACATCAATTAATAGATTGGAAGCTTTTGAAATGTGATTACTGAGAAGAATGCTCCGCATATCCTGGGTAGATAGAATTCGTAACGACGACGTACTGCAAAGAGCGAATGTGGAGAGGCAGCTCTTTAACTTGATTAAAAAACGCAAGATAAACTACTTGGGACACATCTTAAGAGGACCGAAATACAGAATACCACAACTAGTCCTACAAGGAAAAATTTAAGGCAGGAGTGGAGTAGGGCGTAAACAAATGTCCTGGTTACGGAACATTAAACAATGGACTGGAATAAACAACACCGGCGAACTATGTCACGCGGCCAAGGAAACAACCCTCAACTCTGAGATAGTCACCTACGCATAATTGCATGGTAGCAGAAGAAGAATGAAGAAGATAATTGAAACTCCATTGACTAGTTACCTGTATGAAAAAATAGAATTCAGGCATAACAGAGCAATACGAAACCACAACATCACTATATCTAAGCACAGTACTGCTACATTTGGAACGTCATTTTCGTATTTAGTATAATTGTATATAATCAATTAAGACCAGCCATGTTTCAGACAAGCATAGCATCATATAAAAAAAAATCGGCAGCTACTGGAAACGGTGGATCTTTGAAGCCGAAAAGAGCATTAAATTGTGTGACAAAACGGCACTAAACGTAATCCGATCTCATCCAAAACCTTTTCAGATCTTCTGGGGCACTAAAAAAACCCTCAACTTAATGAATTTACAATCATCTATGGGAGTTATTACCTACATTATCGCTCGTTGAATAATATACTATTAAGATATTAACAACTTTAACATCACTTGAACGACTAAGAAAGTCTAGTTATCCTAAATACTACAGATTTGTAAAGCAACAAACTGAAAATTGGTAAAGTAATAATCTATAATAAATTCAAGAACGAAGTTACAGAAAGCATATGATATTGATATTGTTACATCTACCTTTAAAGTTTGTGACAATCCACTAAAAGTTACAAATATGCCGAATTGTCTGTATATATATTTAAAAACGGCACTTAACGTAATCCGCTCTACTTCTAGAGCAGTGAAGAAACCTTCACATGTGATGTGATGAGTTTCACGACGTAACGGCTACGCGCATCGATCATGTCATGCGAAATGCGATCTATGCTTCATATTTGCTTTGTTTTTAATTTTTTTCACGGAAACCAAATCGAAAGGGTGGAAGTGTGATATATCGTTGAAATCAGAGTTTTAACTACTTTTCAATGGTTCCATTACAAATTGAAAGTAATTATAAAATAAACAACTTGTTGCGTCAAAATGGCACTAAACGTAATCCGATCTCAACCAAAACCTTCTGGGGCACTAAAGAAACGCACATGCAAAGTTTCATTCAAATCCGTTCAGTAGTTTCGGCGCTATCGTGCTAACACACATACACACATACAGACATTTTTCATAAACCACTTTTTTGGGTTCCTAGGACCCCAAAACGTAAAAATTTGATGTTATCTCAATTTTCGTTTTTGAACAAATTTTAGTAACCTCTCACAATTTTATTGTGGAGAGGTTAATAAACTACTGTGTAATGATGTGAGTTTTGTTGCTCTAAAAAAATTTTAGCTTCCAACTTAGACTTTCCTGTATGTACTTAGGCAGTTTTTATCTTTTTTTTAAATAATATTTTTATATACGTAGTGTATTATACAAAATAGTTACTTATTGTTTTTAGGGTAAGATTAAAATATCAGTTCCCTGTATCTTATCCATTTGTATGTTTATAATCTTGTTTGTAATATGTATTTATTATCATTATTGTTATTATTATTATAGACCTTATAGAAATGTCCGATAAACACAATCAAAATTATTGCTAAAAGAAAATAAGAAAATAAAATTTATTTACCGTATATGGTGGTTTTGAAATAAAAAAAGGAACACAAACATTACAACAGTTATTCAAAAAGCTGTCCATTTTTATTTAGTCCATGTATTTAATTACACTTATCAAAAATTTCATTTACGCTCTCAGAGTTTCAACATAACTATTCGAAATACTTTGTATAGAAATGTGTGTACTGATATAAATTTGGAATATCACTAATAAAATAAATAACGGTTTCCTGCTTCAATCCGGCTCATCATCGGCAATATTTCACCACGGCAATGTTTGCTTTAGTTTTTAATAATATTTATCTCGTGTGTTATGAAAATTAGATTTTACTTTGTACGCCGCACGTGCTAAATAATTTATTTTATATCTTGAGAATATTACTATGCAGCAGAAATAAGCTCAATTTGCTCAAATTGGGTATAATAATAAATCAAATATTAGATAGAAAATGTTACTATCACGCTTCAGGATTTAAGAAAAAAATACTTTTACACCGTACAAACTAAAATAAGGTCATCGGTTTAAGTTCCGAAATCCGTTCTTGACGGGCAGATCCCTGCAGGTTCAAGTGAATAACAAGCTATCAACAAATTTATAGAACCGGAAAGAAATAATCAAAAAAATTTCCAAACGAAGGTGGACATACTACAAGAAATAAATCCTAAAAAAGAGTTACTAAATATAATGAGTGTGAAAAATATAAGTCATGGCGGAATGGTGATTGGGTGTGGAAATGATTCTGAGCTCGCAAAATTAAAAACTTTGGCAAATACAAAACTAGCTGAGAAATACGACATAAAGGATGTAAAGAGCCTAAGCCCAAGAATTAGAATAGTAGGAATGTCCGAGAAACTCGACGATAATGCATTAATAGACTTTTTGTTATACCAAAATAAATGTGTGTTTCATGAAGAATCTGAATTAAAAGTTATAAAATTCTGGCCGGCAAAAAAAAATAAGAATGTGTTTCAAGCTATCTTGCAGGTAGATGTTTGTTCATACAATAATATAATGTCCCTCGGAAATGATAAGTTATTTATTGGGTTTGAATATTGCGATGTTTATGATCAGGTAATGATACGAAGGTTCTTTAGTGCAATGGATTCAATCACGTTTCTGAAAATTGCAAAGACAAAATTTCCTGTCCTAGGTGTTCCGCAGATCATTCTGTTAAAGACTGCAAAGTTTCCGATAGTGATTTAAAATGTGTAAATTGCCTTAAATTAAAAGAAAAAAACAGATATACTAATATAGATATCAATCATGCAGTCTGGGATTTAAATTGTTACGTTTTTAAGAAAAATGTAACAGAATTTAAATCTAGGATGTATGTTGCATATCCAGTAATAACTGATAGTAAGTCGAGCATTGGTGGGTGTTGCTTAAGTGGTGTTACTAATAGCAAAAATGATTCACCTTTTTTTTTTGTTTACTATCAAAACGTACGTGGACTAAATACAAAAACAACTGATATTTTAAATGCCTCATACTCCTGCCAATACGAAGCCATCGCTTTAACTGAAAAGTGGCTTCATAGTCAGGTTAATATGACTTTTAGCAATAAACACAATCTTTCATTAAACTTTTTGTTATCAACAATACGATAATACAGAGGTGCGACAAATTGGTCATATCACTGAAACTACAGCTAGTGCATATAAACAATTAGGTTTCATTATAAGAAATTCTAAAGGTTTTGAGAACTCCAACACCTTATTTCTCCTATTTAATGCCTTTGTTAGATCTAAATTGGAATATGCGTCGATCATCTGGAATCCAGCTTACCTAGTACACAAAAACAACATTGGAAGTACTCAAAGGCGCTTTCCAAAATATTTGCATTTTCGGGAAGAAGGTATATATCCACCTAGGGGTTTTTCTCATGAGGAATTGCTCTCTAAATTTCATGTACCTGCCTTAAATACTCCTAGAATATTTAGTTCCTCGGTATTTTTACATAAACTTATTAATTTCAAATTTGACTCGCCCCAAATTTTAGAAATGATCAGATTCCATATACCCACTTTCCAGACTAGACCATATAATTTATTGTACTTAAGCACACCTCGAACAAATTTACTCAAACACACTCCCCTGCATGTAATATGTTCTAATTTTAACTCTCTACCCTGTATTGACATATTCAATTGTAAAATTAAGGGATCTTAAGGAAGCAATTTTAAATAACCGAAATCTATTTTGTTACTACTACTATTACTAAGTAGATTCTCTTTTCTTCTTTTAAGTATTGTATTAAACTTAGATATTATGTATATTATTGTATGTATTAATGATTTGTATTCATATATATATATATATTGAGTCATTTGTCAACTCCCTGACCAGACATAGACCGGTTTCGAACTTATTAGTTCTCATCAGTATGCCATGATATTGGTTACCATTCTTTAATGATTTGTAAGGTGTAATTCAATGCAGGTCGGTGTATTTGCCCGCTGAGTAGTTGTTTCCTGCAAATCATATATTATAACAGTAGGTTAAGTCCACCTAGGACTGAAAGGTCGCCGCTCTCAGGTACTTGCAGAATCGCAAGTCGCTATACGCCCATAGATACATCTATGGTGTATAGCAGCAATTGACCATTTGAGAGGTTTCACTTACCTCTCACCACTACTCAATTTACTATAGTTTGTATAAAACTAGCAGGTTGGCCACTATCATTTGTCTGCTCCATGACCTATGGCATACTGATGAGAACTAATAAGTTCGAAACCGGTCTATGTCTGGTCAGGGAGTTGGCAAATGATATTGGTTACCATTCTTTAATGATTTGTAAGGTGTAATTCAATGCAGGTCGGGGTATTTGCCCGCTGAGTAGTTGTTTCCTGCAAATCATATATTATAATATATATATATATATATATATATATATATATATATATATATATATATATATATATATATATAGAGCAATGGTATGATTCTGAACCAGAAATAGTAATTTGTAAGCACAATCCTGAACCAGCCGGACGGACCTGAACCATATATGTGGTTCAGGTTCGTTTTCCTTTCTTTTTTATTTAGTGGTATCTCACGTAGATAACTGAAACGTTCCTTGACAAACTTAGGATCAGATTCTTTCTTAACATATATATTTGGCGGGAAAAAATGCGCGGGAGAATTAGTTACAGACTAATTAATGGTGGTTCAGGTTAGTTAGGAAGACGTGTTTTTTAGTTCAGTGTTTGGCTGCATTAGCGGGTGGCGCTGTTTTATATACAGTATATTGCCATTCATGTCTTCCTTACTAACCTGAACCAATAGGTTTGGCAATAGTGTATTAATGTCTTTGTACTTATAAGAACGTTTTGGTATATTTAAACCTATGCTAGGAAGCAATACGTTAAATAAAAATCCAAAGCATTATATTATTTTTATTTGTAGCATTTCGATGATTTGGGATTTATTGGAACTTGCGGCATTTAATGTAATTAATTTAATTAAATGCAATGTAATCCTAAAAAATTATAGATCTGTTACGAGACCAAATAAAAATTATTTTAAACTTCCTAAAAGATCAGACGACATAAAAAATACAAATAAAGAGCTTTATAAATTTCTATTTGATCAAAAATTGAGTTACTGAGATTATACGACACAAATATATTCATCCGTTTGAAAAAATCCATAAACTACAACCTTATATTATCCTGATAATCTCTGGTTTAAGTAAATAATTATAATGATTATTAGTCTTATTTCCGTAAGGTATATAGGTGTGAAGTTTTCTTCTTTTTATTCATCAATTCTTTAAAAATAATTTATACCCAAAATTGAAATACCAGATCTTTACATTTTTATAAGGCCAACAATGGAAAATGGTCCAGTTGATAATTTAGCAATATATTAATGGGTTTTTCATATTTATTTTCATATTTTCTACGAAATTTAGCTTCTATAATTTTCTAAATGTATATGTATTTTAAGATACTAATTATTGTGAAAAATATGCTTTACTATTATGAGATGTTTGGCATTTGTTACTTTTGAATAGTTTACCACAAATTTATATGCTATGTAATATGACGTTAAATTGACTTAAGTATACAGGGTGATTCACATAAAACTCCCCAGGCAGTTTCCATAATAACGAAAAAAGGTATTAAATTTCTGTAAAGGCCAGTCGTTACATATTTTTGGTGGCTTTATTTTGTCGTTCAAATTTGCCAATGACAGTGGCGTCCGCTACGTCGCGACGCGATGCCGGAAAGAAAATTTTCGATGACTGGGACTTTGAAAGTATAATATTAAAGTTTCTTTAATACTAAGTACTTTTTGTAGCATACACTTTCCTGTTAAAATCAGTGATTTTCGAGATAAATCGACATAATATAAAGTCAAATAAGTTTTTTTAATAATTTGTTTTGACTTTTCAATAAAATATGTACATATGTATGTATTTATTTTAAAAGTAAATGTTTAAAACTGTTTCCTCTTTCATGGATACACATGTTAAACCATTACTTTCAATAACGATCTACTGTGGTAACACTCGCATATATATTTTGTTGTATGGGTCTGCCATAACATCGATTCGTTCGGTGCAAACAAAATTTTTTAGATGTCTCCATAAGAAAATATCTAATGCAGTTAAGTCAGGTGATCGTATTGGCCACCTGATTACTCCATTAGTTCCTATCCATCTTCTAGGATATGTTCGTTGCAAGTGTCTAAATGTTATTCTTAAATTATGTGCCGGTGCCCCGTCTTGATAAAACCAGATTATGTGCCCATCATGAGGAATGTTTCTTAATAAATTTGGCAGCTCCTCTTGCAAGAACCTCCAATATCTACCACAATTTAACGTTTCACGAAATAGATAAGGTCTGACTATGTATCTGTTCAATACTCCACACCATAAATTTACTTTAAAAAGTGTTTAATTTTTGGTTCTTCGTATCTATCTCGGATTATTTTGAGACCAATTCCGAGTGGTCTGTATAGTCACAAGCCCATTACTATGGAAGCGGCTCTCATCGCTCCACGACACATTTTTCAAATAATTTGGATTTTTATTATGTAATATTGACAATTCAGCAATAAAATTTATGAAACGCTGAAAATCACCAGGTCGTAAATGATGAACTTTATGCGGACGGTACTTATTTTTCTTTAAAATTATTTGACAAGAGGAGTAGGAAATATTTGTTTCAGACGATAATTTCCGTAAAGACACATTTGGATTATTTACAATATTGTCAATTACTAAAGCAGTATTTGCATCATTTGTAGCCGTCAACTGTTTATTATACTTTAACTTTTTAGAACTTCCGTAATTTTTCTAATTATTGGTTAAAGAAATAAAGATTTTATGGTCTGGCTTAGGCAAATTGAGAAAATGCAAATGGAGTAACCTTTAGGCTTCATGGGAATTTTTTCCATATTCTCCGTAGATCAAAATCATGATTAATTTGTCTTCGTTGATGTACACAACCATTTCTGAATTACCTTGTAATAACAAACGCATTCAAAAACTTAAAAATTGATTATATGTGAACAAACCTCAAAATAAATTACTATGCAACATACTTGACTGTATATTATTAAATTAGACTTAGGACTACTAGTTTATAGAATTAAGAAAACAATACAGGTGTTAATGAAAATTATACTTTAAAAAATAAAAAAATAGGAAATATTAGATAATTTGAAAGACATTGGTCTTTTTAAAAAATGTCATTATAAAATTATATATATATATATATTATTTGGTTCTTTATCGTGTGTGCTGTTTCAATGTTCCAGCTATCGAAAAATAATTTCGCACTTCAACGCCATCTTTGTATAATCATTTAAAATATGTCGAATCACTTTAAACTAAGTATCTATTGTATGTAGCGCCCGCTTTTGAGTGAATTTAAATTTTTTTGCTTGTTAAAAAATATTGAACTGAATAATTTTTTTCGATTTATCTCCAAAACCACTGGTTTTAATAGAAAAGTGTATACTGCAAAAAGTACTTAGAATTAAACAAACTTTAATATTATACTTTCAAAGTTCCAGTCATCAAAAATTTTCTTTTCGTCGCGGACGCCACTGTCATTGACAACATTTTAATACGGAAACTGCCTGGGGACTTTTATGTGAATCAACCTGTATAGAGGCAATTAGTAACTTGAAAATTGCTTATATAAATATCTTTCTCCTAATTTCAAATTAAATTGTCCTCATTATACTAAAAATTCATATTTAATAAAATATATTTTCTGAATTTAGAGACCCGTAACAATTAATATTGTTTCATTGCTCTATAACAATGTACAATGCCCAATATGTATCGAAGAATACTTATGTTGCTGTGTTTAAACTGAAGTTTTATGATTGTAAAATCATGTAGATCAATTAGTAAATGCTTTAAGTACTAACTTTTTGTAATTTTCCGCCTTGCATATATTTTATTTCCTGGTCGAAGAAATATGTCTGGTGTTTATATGATATGTTATACGTAAATAATCCTAATGTTAGCTATTCTTCTAACATGCTGTATACCTAATACACAATAATTTTAAAAAGTGCTCGCTGACAGCAATACGCGAGAGGTTATGATCTCATTTTTCCAATATTGAAAGAATTATTTATAGTTTATGTTTTAAATAAAGGTAACTTATCAAATTATATAATATTAAATAAATAAACTCAGTGACATTATTGTTTTTGCATGTGGCCAGTCAAGAACCTAGGAACCACTAAATACACTTTAAAAAATAAATGAGTGCTTGATACTAACCACTTTAAAAAAATATATTATTTTAACACTAGTTGAATTTTTATAATTAGCATATTATTACGCACAATACTATTTTATCTAAGCATATAATTTATACATACCAAGAATCACGTATGACTGCTCGCTTAAAAGAATTTATCAATAACTGAAATATTTTTCGTATTCAAGCTTCTACAAGGAGCTTTTCACAAAAATACTTCTGTTCTGTACTGTGTTATTAAATTGAGATAAATTATTATTAGTACCTACATTGTGTTAAAATTTGTATCCTGTTTCATATATATTCTCTAATCCTGCCAAATCAAGGATATAAACAGTGCAATTATACTTTTTCACACCGATAAATTTTACTGTGAAGTTATAACAACTTCCATTTTAAACCTTAATGCCATGCGAAGAAAAAATTACCACTTCCTAAATATACTGAATTTTGTAAAAGCAATAAATAATTGTTATTTTGATTAATATTATTTACGTATTAGTTTATGCCAAAAATACCAAAAAGAATTATATTTCAGCATCAATTCCGAAGATATTTTTTTAAGACTTACGATCATATTTCAATACACACGCTGTATACTAAATATTAGAAAAGCGGTAAATAATTATATATATTTTTATTAATGCTATTTACGCATTAGTTTACGCCAAAAATACCAAAACCATAAGATAAATATTAAGAGTTGTTAAATATCGGTTTAATCCAATGTAATTTAAAATAAAATCGAAACACCGATATAAAATTTTTATTAAGTGCAAGTGACTGGAATGCTCAAAATACAATGAATGATTTTTAAACCAACAATAGTAAATTAATGTAAAGTCTTCTACTAACCGTTGGTTCATTTGTTATATAAATAAAACTAGATCATACAAATATTACAATATATGGGTGTCTCAGATTTGGCGCCGGACTCTAGTGGACCACACAGTGTTATATATTGTATCCCTTTAAAATTTAAATACCCCAATTTTGTTTTGTTTATGGGTAACATGTGTAACAAAGAACAGCACTTTAACCATTGACTTTTGTTTTATCTTATCGTCTTACTCTATTCTACTATGAAGTTATAACAGCTACCATTTGAAACCTTAATGCCGAACGAAACAAAAAATTTTACCACTTCTTAAATATTACATATTATAAGAGCGGTAAATAAATGCCATTTTTATTAATGTTATTTGTGCATTAGTATATGCTCAAAGTAGAATAAAGTCTTTTAAATTCACAATAATAAATTAAAGTCAAGTCTTCGCTGTCGGCCGCTCGACCACCCAGGCTCTTTAAAATTTAAATACCTAAATGGTCTATGGGAAACATGTGCGGCACTTGACATTTGTTTCACCCTCTTTCCAAAAATATTACTATGTACAAATTATACCACAACTATCCTACGTGTAAAATTTTATTTATATTTAATATATATTTGTAATCTAATTCAATTTGTGATTGAAATTTTGTAATTGTAAAAATATCGTTAATAAATAAAGAAAAAGGAGGGAAACGTGATTCAAGAAGTAAATTGTTGCTAGCTATCGTTAAACTTATATTGAAATGTAATATGGCGAGGGTATTTATTTAGAGTTTTACAGTGCGCATCTTTGTATTATAACCGGTTGGAATATTTTGATGGTATGAGACGAAATAAAAAGACAAATTTATACTTTTCTATTTCTAGTTTTTACACATTTTAGGATTTATTTGCCACAATTAATGTATAATCAATTTAATTTCATCCAATATACCTAGTATGAAAAAGTTAGGCATCTGTTACGAAACCTAATAAAAATGATTTTATACTTTCTGGAATAGTAGATGTAGACTTACTGAAAATATATAACACAAGTATATTTGTTGTTTTGAGAAAGTGAATTAGTGAACTATGTTATGTTATTGTTCCATGGTCTCAGTATGGTTTTTCTCAGTCCAGAAACGACTTACGTAAATAGTTGTAATGATCATTACCTACCCTTACTTCTAAGAGGCGTCTTGGAATGAAAGGATAAACAGTCAGAAATTAGGTAGGATTCAAACGGCAAACCCGTGTACAGGTTACTTTCACTTTTTTTATTCTTCCCGTATCTATACATTTTAAATAAATGCTGGAGATTCCAGTATTATTTTAGTCAAATAATTTGAAATGTATGTAAAGTAAGTATAGGTAACAAACATTGTTGCAAAGAAGTATGTGAAGTCTAAATTTGACCCGTATATTTGTTTAAAAAAAACTTGGATAAAATTAGGGTTAAAACTAGAGAATTTGTATTTCGTTTTTCGGACCCAAATGCATAGAACAATGTTTCTGTTGCTATTTTAACAGAATATGTATGATTGTTAAAAATAAGAGAACTTTCTGTAATTTTTGGCTTTGTATGTAGAAATATAATATAGTCTGGTGTTTATGTAATATGTTATATGTAAATATTCCTAGTGATAGCTATTTTTGTAACATACTGTATATCTATAAAGGGTAATTTATTAGCGTGCAAATATTAAAAAAATAAATTGTGCTAAGCTAACAGCATCCCATTCTTCGAATATTCAAAGAATTATTTATAGTTTAAGTTTTTCAAAATGAAGATAACTCCTCAAATTAAAAATTAATTTAATAAGCTCGGCGATACTATTTTTGCACCTGGACGGACGATAACCTATCCGTTTTATGTTCTAGCTAAAATATATTTTATAGAATAATTTAATGCGGGATACTTCACGGATACACTATCAAACAAAAATAATCTTTTAATACTGCCTTAAAGTGTATTTGATTTTCATAATCGGTATATTTTTAGGCACAATGTAAGTTTTTAAGTATATTACTTAAAATTAAGAATTAAATATTTCATTTCTCATTGCTCACTTAAAAGAATATTTATGAATATTTGGGACTTGTTTCATATATTCTCTAATCCCCTTACGATGCAAAAAGGCTTTAAATAATGCTATACCATTTTTCTTTCTGACAAATTTTAATGTGAATTTATAGCAAGGATTGAGGTTAATAGTAAGAAATACACAACTAAACAAATTGACATTTTGACCTAAAATTTCAATAGTCTACTTTTTAGACGCTGACTGTTTTACATGTCGCTATTGTAAAAATACCGGGATGTTACCAAATAGTCAAAGGATCCTCGTGTCAGTCGCCACATGCCTACCTTGTACTGACGAGAGCCAACAGCTCGAAACTGCAGTCTGCAAGTGGTGTGTGACGGCTGGCAAGAGAGCTCCTTTAAGTAGAATCAGTCTTTCGGCTGGTGTTTGTTGCAATCGAAGCATTAGCGTTTTGATGGTAATATACAATTATTACAGTTAACGCGCCAGACTTGTAACTTGTGATTCAGCGCTCGGCGGGGCACATAGCCCGGAGAGTAGCTGTTGGTTGCAGTCTGGTTACGTTTCTTATAGTAAAATAAGGATTTTATAGAGGAGTTTGCGACTAAAAATATTATATTTAATTTTGTTTATGCTTAACATGTATTTTTATTCCAATTCATTCGTGATTGTAATATTCCTCTCTTTATCCTATAACTGAGCAGTGCCCCTGTCGGATATCGCAATTAAATAAAAAGAATAAAACATGATTCAAAAAATAAATTATTTATTAATTATTAATTATTTGTATGTTATTCTACAACTTGTATCTATCTGAACTATTTTTTCAACTTTCCAGACAATACCACAATTCCACATACAGTAATAATTTGGATATATCCACTCCATTATATTCGTTTTCAAAATATTGACGTTTAAAATTTGACTGTTTAATTTTCTTTATCATTGTTTGGTTCTCTCTAAAAAAGTCAACCTTAGGCATAATCAAAAGTCATTCAGAAGTGAAGCTTCCTTTTAAACCAGAACGGAAAATAATACAGTTAAATATAGAAGGAAAAATTAAGATAGAAATATTAAGGGAATTGTTACAAAAAAGTGATGATTATTAGGGGAACCTCCCATATATCTGAAAACAACTTCTAATGCATACTCTTTAAACTTTTTAAAAATAAATATAAATACATATACGGGATGTTTGGAAATAACATGCAAAAAATTTAACTGTAGATTCTCTGTCGAAAATTAAGACGGGTTCTCCGTATAAAATAACTCTTTTCTGTCCAGCAACAATACCTTAAAAGAGCGTGCCAAAAACGGTTTTTAATTTCTATCTCAAAATAGCGTAATCGGAAAAAAAAGATGAATTTAGACAGTAAAAAAATTTAAACATGAAGACAACGATTGTTGTTTTTAGATATTAAAGCATTTGTTCAAAATGACGACCTCCAACTTGAATACACGTTTGCAACCGTTTCCTAAAATTGCCATACCTGCCTTCTATAAGTAAAACATGTGGAGTTTCGAACTTCATTGGCAGCAGTAAAAATTTTCTCTCTTAAAACTTCGACGCTAGGGACAGGTGTCCAGTAAACAACATTTTTCAAGTGGCCACAAAAGTAAAAGTCCAGTGCATTCATATCTGGGGACCGAGGGGCCATTTAATTGTGGCTTCTCGCCCCCTGCCAATCCATCGATTTCTAAATGTTGAGGGTAGCCACTCTTGAACGTCTAAAGAATAATGAGGTGGCGCACCATTCTGCATAAACCAAAGTGTTTGACGTTACCCAAGAGGTAAATCGTCTATAAGTTGATACAGGTCATTTTATAAAAAGTTTAAATAACCTGGACCATTTAATCTGTTTGGTAACTCAAAAGGCCCTATTAATTTATTGTCTATAATTCCGGCCCAAATATTTATTGAAAAGTTTTATTGACATCCTCCATTTACAACAGCGTGAGGATTATCGTCCCTCCCTCCATAAATGCTAGTTACGAATATTTAAATCTCCACGTCGAGTAAAGCAGCATTCATCTGTGAATAGTACTGTAAAATGTAATGGCTTCTAAGTATAATTCTACAAAAATCAAGTCTTACTGGAAAGTCACGAGGGAACAGCTCTTGTATTCTCTGTAAATGAAAAGGGGTAAAGTCCTTGCATTTTCATATTTTCAAAATCCTCCATACTGATGTTTTTGTTGTGTGGAATTGATGAGCAGCCAGTCTAATACTACATTCAGGATGTTCACCAAAATAATGTATTTAATATGTGTGCCTCCATTGCATCTCCTATTTGTCTCCGACGATCACAATCATGACTTGTTTTTTTAAAACACCTCCTTTTTTTTAACCTCAAGTGAATATTAGAAAAAGTACGAACGTTTGACACAGTACGTGTAGAGAACTTACGACGATATCGTTTTTTTGCCGCTGAAGCATTTCCTTTACATTCACCATAAATTAAATGTATGTCTGCATATTATTCCTCATTACTAGAACTATGCATTTTAAAATCTGGTTAGAAAAATACTAGTATTAAGTAATAAGAAATGATTATCTTATTATTTCAAAGGCAAGAAACAACGTAATATTGTCAGATTATAATTTGACACCAGCCTACTTTTAGTATTTTACACTAATATAATTTTGCTCATAGCTTTTGATTGATCACTTAGGCAGATGTAATTTAATTTTTTTACCAAAAATGGTTGATTTTACGAATTTCTTTGAAGAGATGAAAAAGTTTCTAAATTAATCATAATGTTTAGTTATTTTTTTAACTTAAGAAAAGAGCAGGCACAAAGATATTTACAAAATTTCTAAAAGGGTAGTAAATTTCACCCCTTCGTGTACATGCTAGGTGGATGACATGATTGCGTTAGATGCCCTTTGATGAGTAACAGAGATGTGCCAAATTTCGTCTTTTTCCGATTACGTTATTTTGAGATATAAATTAAAAACCTTTTTTTTGGCACACCCCTTTAAGGGAGTGTAGCTGGACAGGAAAAGGTTGTTTTGAAAAATTTTATACGAAGAACCCGGTCTAAATTTTCGACAGGCAATCTACAGCTAAATTTTTTACACGTAATTACGACACCCTGTATATTTAAAATATATATATATAATTTTCAACAGCAAAAATTAAAAATAAACCGTATTTATTCTAGCCTTTTACAATTTAAATACCTAAAATTCATCCCCTTCTTTCAGAAAGATACTTACACTTGATAAATATAAAATTTCATTTGTGCGTAAGAAGCATATGCGAGAAGTCCGAGTATTTTATGACCCTTGGCAATACAAACATAGCAGGTAGCTATCCTATAGTATTTAAAAATGGCAACATTGAAGTGGTTCAGGATGTAACATTCAGCTATATATTGCTGTATAAAATGGTTCAGCTTTGTCATATTAACGTATTGGTTCAGGATGATGTCATTAGTGTGTAGATATACACCTATGTTTAGTTATAAAAATATCAAAGTATATTTTACAGAATAGGTTATGCGACCCCCTATATACTCCAATATAAACAAATATTTTTTGTCTGTCTCTTCTATAAATAGCTGGTTCAGGATTGTATGAATTGTCTAATGGTTCAGAATTGATAGAAAGATGTATATATATATATATATATATATATATATACATTTAATTGTATATTCCTGCTCTATAATTGGTTTTTCTGTTGGGTTGTATATCAATAAATAAATAAATAATTCCGAAATACTGTGTGATCATTACAATATATTTAGGTGTGACAGAAACTTGAAACGAGGAGGTGGCGTCCTCTTAGGTGTAAATAAAAAATGGTATGCTACTGAACTCGACTTAGAAGACGTAAAATGCACAACTCCTCTTATTGACATCGTTGGTGTAAAAATTGAGAGCAATTTTTCATATTTTTTTAACATTTGTAATGTATTTTCCTCAGGCATTAGGTAATGCCTACTATAGTCAATTTTTTGAGGCACTTGAAACTTTAGAATACTTAAACTCTTATAAAGTTTATTTATTAGGTGACTTTAATATTCCCGAATATAAGCAATATTCTGAAAATGATAATTTTACTGGACATATGTTAGAACTGCACTCATTCCTCAATTTCTTTGATCTTAAGCAATATAACACAGTACTAAATTCAAACGGACGTATACTAGATTTGGTAACGTCTAACCAAGCTTGTAAAGTAGTTAAATCTGATAAAGTCTTACTAAAAGAAGATTTACATCATCCCGCTCTAAGTATATCATTTTCCATAAACCATCGCTCGCGAAATAACTGTGTAAATAATCACGTTGAATCGTAAGGCAAATTATCACACATCACACGACAGCATCAGAAATTATGACTAGACCGTTCCAAATTCATTTAGTGATGTAAATTCAGCCTGCGAACATTTTTATATAGCATTATATAAATATATTTTAAAACCAAAAAAATATCCGCCCTGGTTCAATAACAAATTATTAAGAACTTAAAAGAAAATACTAGAATCTGGAAGTTATCTAAGCAAACAGGTGCAGAACATATATATAATGAATTTAAAGCATTAAGAACTCTAATTAAGGCAGACATAGATAATGCTTATAAAATATATTCAAATAATTCAAAACAATATTAGACATGACGTCAAATCCTTTTGGAACTATATTAATTCTAAGAAAGGTGTATCCATTATCCCCCAAAATTTATTATATAGAGATGACCAGTTAAATAATACACAAGAAATTTCTCAGTACCTTATTTACTAACCCCAGAGCAATAAATAACGATTCGCTTAAGAAATTACTTAGTCCAAATAACAGTAATTTACATATTGATACATTTTTTATAGATGCTGTCTTATCTGCCTTGAAAATGTTAAAACCTAAATTTACGAAAGGACCTGATGACGTACCAGCTTTTATTGTTAGGGATTGTGCACATGTTTCTGTAGAGCCCCTCCGTATAATTTTTGACATATCTTTGAAGTTTGGTATATTTCTGGATATATGGAAAAAATCTCGTATCTGCCCGGTCTACAAGAAGGGCGAAAAAAAACAATGTAGAGAACTATCGGCAAATTACTATAATTTGTAATTTCGCAAAAGTTTTTGAAATAGCTCTGTATAACGTGCTCTATCCACATATAGAGGGGCAGATCAGTGTGCATCAACACGTTAAAAATAGATCCACGGTTTCAAACTTATTCTGTGTTACGCAGCATATCGCTCAATGTATGGATCTAAACGGCCAAGTAGATGTAATTTACACGGACTTCTCCAAAGCCTTTGATAGAATTGACCACAATATATTATTACATAAGCTAGATCCCGCTGGGCTTTCTATGCTACTGTTAAATTTATTTAAACCTTACATCAGCCAAAGAACACAATATGTTGAATGTCGGGGTGTAAAATCATTCGAAATATCAGTTACATCAGGGATTCCCCAGGACTCTGTTCTGGGGCGTCTCCTTTTCATACTGTTTAGTAATGATATCGTAGATAATTTAAATGTATGCTATTTACTTTATGCTGATGACATGAAGTTGTTTTGCAATATTAGCTCTGAGGCAGACTGCGAAAAATTGCAAAACGATTTGCAAAGGGTGAATGATTGGTGCTCATTGAATAATCTTCCACTAAATGTTGAGAAGTACAATGTGATGTCTTACTATAGAAAAAAAGTCCACTATTAAAATATTAACACACATGGCAACACATTACACCGCCCTGAGCATATAAGAGATCTTGGGGTCACCTATGACAGTGAATTAACTTTTAATATACATGTCAATAACGTAATGCAATCTTCTTTTAAATATTTGGGCTTTAAATAAGAAATTCAGCTGGCTTTACTGACGTGAACACGTTAACACTGCTCTATAATTCTTTAATCAAATCAAAACTTGAATATGCTTCATTAATATGGAATCCCAGCTATTTGACCTATATCGACAGTTTAGAGGCAGTGCAAAGACGATTCCTTAAGTATTTATCCTTTAAGGAGGATAGGATATATCCACCAATTGGAATACCACAAAGCCTTCTACTTGATAGATTCTCATTACCTAGCCTGAAAGACCGCAGAATTAGACAGTCATTAATATTTCTGTATAAAATACTAAATAATAAAATAGATTGCCCTCAGGTATTAGAACAAATATGCTTTCATGTACCAAGAACTGAGGCTCATAATAACATTACCTTTTATCTTGCCAGAGCGAGGACTGATTTGTTAAAAGATTGACATATTTAATTATAGTATGAATAAACTTGAGACACTGAACATTGTGCAATAGTTGTTATTTTTTGTATAGTTTCTGTTTTCTCCCTTTCTCTGTTTTCCTTTCTCTTTCCACGCTTGTTAAAATTATATTATGTATTGTATATTGTTATATATATTATTCTGTGTGACTTATTAATTTGTAATTTGTGATATTTGTTCATAAACCTGTATTTTCCCATCTAGTAATTGGCATTGGCTGTTGGATGGTGTATGTAAATAAATAAATAAATAAATAAATAAATAAATAAAACACGTCCCGCAAGGATCGTGCCTTTTACCAAAGTTGTACAACCTGTACTTCTCAGACTTCCCAGAGTTCCCGAATACGAAGCTGGCCAAGTACGCCGATGGCACAGCCATGTATGCGCATTCAGGGGTAGCAGACTTAACCGATAAAATAAAAAATTGTTCATCACTTATGCAGCGCCGCTGTAGCGCAGCACGATAATGAGAAAACTAAAAATGCTCTAACTCAAATTTATGCGCCTCATTTAAAAAAATCTATTCTTTCAAGCTGGGCGATTACTATCTAACAAGAAACATAACACTAATTGTACAGCATAATACTCCATTTTGGATAAATCATACGTTACCAGACGTTACCGATCTTCCTGCACCCTCTAGCCAAATTTCACCAACTATAACTTCCGCTTACACTATGCACCTTTACTGATATTTCATACCTTTTGTATCTTTAAATTTTTTTCTGTCCCCCTCTTCCTTTCTTTATGTATCATTTTGTCCCGTTTGTTTCTTGTTTTCTTTTGCACATTTTTGTGTCTAAATTCACTATCATTCAAATTTTTCAAAAATAAAATTTTTTCAAAACTCGAAAGTTTTCGAAAAACTACAGTTTAGGCCAGCTTATGCGCCGTCCCAGGTTTTCACACTCCGAGGAAGGTTTCCCGTTTAAGTTGAGGTGCCAGCGTCAGTGCCAAAATTCTAAAAGTGTTAGTATGAGAGTTCTTTAAACAATGTGTAGTTATTTGTTAAGCCTGTTCTTTTAGATATAAGTAAATTTAAAACCTGTAATCTGATTTTGTCTCAGAAGGTGTCTAGTTTTTAATAGTCTTTTAACTGAACCAGTCCTAGTCTGCCAGATCCTGCAATCCGCAACTGCGATCAACGCGGTGGTTACATGGTCGGTCCCAGGGTAGTAGGCTCTGGGGAGGTACTTGTTATATTTAAAGTTATTTTGAATTGAATTGAGTTCCAAGATCGCGATCTGCAAAGTTAAGCACACTATGATAATGATGCAATGTTCAAAGTATAACAAATTTTGAGACTTTCAAAATGCGTTTCAAAAAAAAAAAAGAAACATTTTATAAAATCGTTTTTCGATTAGCGGCACACTTTCGGTTTTTGCAAACTAGGATTTATGTTTATTTTACCATCCCATAAAAGGAAGAATGAGATTCATCAACTCTTTATTCGAGTCTTGGGTCCCCTCTAGAGAAAAATACCATTAGACTAATATTTCCTTACTAATATATAATTAGGTATATGAGCAGCAGTAAGTAAATTAAAGGATAGTAATCAATAATATATACAAAATAACTGAAAATCTCAATTAAACGTTGACAACTTAAACCGCGCCAAGTTCGTAAAAAAGATTATTCATAAAAGATAGTGGTGAGAGGTAAGTGAAACTTCTCAAATGGTCAATTGCTACTATACACCATAGACGTCTCCATGGGCGTATAGCGACTTGCGATTCTGCAAGTACCTGAGAGCGGCGACCTTTCAGTCCTAGGTGGACTCAACGTACTGTTATGATATATGATTTGCAGGAAACAACTACTCAGCGGGTAAATACCCAACCTGCATTGAATTACACCTTACAAATCATGAAAGAATGGTAACCAATATCATTTGTCAATTCCCTGACCAGATATAGACGGGTTTCGAACTTATTAGTTCTCATCAGTATTCCATAGGTCATGGACAGACAAATGATAGTGGCCAACCTGCTAGTTTTGTACAAACTATAGTAAATTGAGTAGTGGTGAGAGGTAAGTGAAACCTCTCAAATGGTCAATTGCTACTATAGTCGAGGATAGAATTCAAGCAATGCATGTCACAGATCCATTCTTTAAATAAGACAATACTGCTAAGAATCATGAAGCCCCATTAAACTGTACTCGGTGTCAAGAATTACTCTTTTAAAAGTAATTAATGATTAAAAATTATGTTAGTATTAAAATTTCTTTAATGAGATCACTCGTGACGTGCATCGCTTGAATTCTTGCCTCGACTTTATACACCATAGATGACTCCATGGGCGTATATGATATTCTTATATCATAAACTTCCTCCTGTGTTTACTGGGGTAATAGGGGAGACAGTGAGGAAAAGATTACTGACATATTACACTGTGGTGAATAAAATGAAACTGTGACACTCCATCTCAAGAATAATGCATTTTAAGAATTTAGTTTATATGGCAAACTTTAACTACCTACTTTAGATTTGTGTTAATACATAAACCTTCAAATAATTTTAGTAGGTAAACAACTGAATAATTCCTGTATATTTATACTCGTATAAGAAGTTATTTTGCTCCAATAAATCTCATGTTTAATGTTCTCTAAAGAAACAAATAATATTTTTTGTTTTTGCTGTCGACCGCTGACTTACCTTTGATAAAGTTCTTAATAAAGTAGATTACTAAAGATTCGTTATCACAGATGCCTTTTTATCTCGGAGAGAATCTCTAGTAATTATATATAATTTTATTAACAGTATATTTATGTTTTACGTAATTTCGCTTTAGAATAATAAAAGTTCAAAATAATTAAGCATTTTATCTTAACTTACTAAAATCTAAAAACGTTATACAATATAAAGTATTTTTTATCTGCAGAAATAAATGTATGTTGTAATAGAAATTTTTAAAGGGAACCTAATACTAGACATTCCCTTTTCATTGAAGAATTAAATAAGGCAATACTAAAAAAAATTGTAAACAAGATATCAATCTACATCATTAGATTGGGCGATGAGTTTGAGTAAGTTTAGCAGATTAATTTATCCAAGGAAGGGTACGTATATTATTAAAATGTTTAGTATTCTAATATTTTTCGTTAAATGTAGGTAAATATTAAGATACTTGGCAATTCAAATGGTAGGATTAATTCCTTTTGTAACGGCGAGAATTATTCATTTTAATATGTATTGAAAGGTGGATACAACACTAAGTTTCGCATCAGAAGTGAAATACCTTGGGGTTATCTTCGATGCCAAACTAACATGGAATCTTCACATAGAAGACTAAAGAAGGCTTACATTTCTTATGAGCAGTGTCGTAGGACTGTGAAGAAAACCTGGGGAATGAAACCCAAATTGGTCATGTGGACATACACTGCCGTCATAAAACCAATGACAATCTATGGAGCTGTGGTTTAGTGGCCTAAGAGCAAACATACTACAGCTATGGTCAAGCTCAGCCAAGTGCAGAAAGTTGCCTGCCTAAGAATAACCGGAATTATGCGAACAACGCCAACGAGAGCTATGGAGGTAATGCTGTGTCTGCCACCAATAGATATACATCTAGGAGAAGCGGATAATGGTACGCCTTAAATCCGTTGGCATACAACCAAATATAGGCTGTGGAAAAGCCAGAAATCGCCTGTGGAATGAGGCTGTCAGGAAGACGCCTCCTGTACAGACGCGCACAGATGGCATTTCTCCCCGGTTTGTCTTTGATAAACCCTACATAATACAGACAAATAATGAGAACGAGACTGCTGGCGAAGGTGTGATAAACGCCTTCACAGATGGATTAAAAGGAAGGATGGGGCAGGATGTGGAATATACTCCAGAAGTCTGCAAATCCAATATAAATGGGCTATGAATGGGCGAGCTAGCGTAGTACATACGGAACTGGCGGTCATAACTACAGCTGCAAAAGAGATTGTCCGTAGACAAACTACGGGCAAAACAATCAGGATCTATACAGATTGCAGACAATCATTACTACCCCAGAAAAGTTACAAAATTACCACAGAAGCAGTATGGGAATGTCATCAAGCACTTGTGGGTGCCTCCGGCATGAATAACATACTAGTTTTTGGGTGAAAGGACTGCACAGTGTAGTGGCAACAAAGTAGCCGACAGACTGGCCAAGAAGGCAGCAGGCCTAAATATCTTTGGACCAGGCCCGACCAGTCGATAACACAAATAATTAAAGAGAACACTCACAATGAATTCAAGCAGTTCTGGGATAAGCCAGCTTGCTAGGAAACTACTAAAATATCCCAACAATAGCACATCAATGGACTACCTGGCAATGTCCAGATGGAACCTACGTTTTATAACGGGAATCCAGACTGGATACTGTCCGCTAAGAAAACATCTCCATAATATGAGATTAAGCGAAACACCTTTCTGTAGAGGTTGTGAACAAGAAGATGAGACGGTTCACCATGTACTATGTGACTGTTCTGCCATCTCATCAATCTGAGAATACATTTTGGGAGAACGTTTGCCTACTTTGGCCGATGTAAGGGAGATGCCCCTAGGCAGCATTACCACGTGTTTAGCAAAATTAGGGTGGCTGGAGGCCTAAGCGAGGGCCTGCCTACAGGCAGGAAGTACAAGGGCCCTAAGCGCTGCGGTTCAATAATTTTCATTCACCGCCCTCCCAACCGATTCCAAATTCCAATGTATTGAAAGCTTGGCGTTAATCGAAAGGGTTGCCACTTGAAAATTACCTGTCCCAAAGATTACATTCTACATGACACCATACGCTGACTACATGATACTAGATGGTGACTACTCGAGAAATTTTTTTTAAGAAATATTTAAAACATTATTATTATTACTATTTTTCAATAAATAAATCAATCAGTCAATAAAAATATATATATCTCTAATCTCATGTCACAGAATAACAGTAAATATCTAGAGATTTGTACAATTCTTCATTTAATATGGGAAGTACAATAAAATAACTAATATCAATTACTCGCTACCTTAAAATACTAAGCGCTATTCGACCATTACCCAATCAGCAAAGCCCTTCATAACAAAATAAGACTTAGTAAAAATAAATAAATAAACAAAAGTAATAAAAACGCCTTACACATATGCTACATAAATATTAATCAATGAAACAGTAATATTTGATGTCAAACAATTATAAACATATATTACTAACATTTTCTTTGTTTGATAAGAATGATTCTTATGCAAGACATAATTATTATCAAACTGAAGGACCCTGTAGGATCCCGATAAAAATTGGCTAAGGTTCTAGTATATTGTTGTCCTCGATGTTCTGTTAAAAGGTCTCAATGGTTGCAAGTGCGGAAATAACTATTTCTAACGATACGAAAGATTAAAACTTGAAACACGGTCAACTTGTAAGAAATTGAATACAGTCCTACATAAGAATGTAAAAAAACAACATATATCTTCGACAGTGTTTCTTCATGATAGACCATAGGAAAAGATGAAAATAGACGAAAGTAATAAGCCGTGTCGAAAATATGTGCACAAGTGCAATATCTTTATGAAAACTGCTCTAAAGAAGTAAGGAGAGGAATAGTTCGATAATTGGTAGGTTAACAATATAATCAGGTTCCATATAATGAGTAATAGTTTGGTGAATCCATAATCTTCAATACGAAAATATCCAATGATAAATATTCAATTATATCATGACTGTATTGTTTGAAAATTACTTTGGATATCCTTGGATATTTTGAAATTGATATTTTTATGATTGAATATATTTACCTAGTACCATCTAATGTGCCTGCCAACTAAAACATGAGATTTACTACTGGCGAGACTATCAAGTTGTATGGTGGAAAAGAGATGTGAGACTCATGGATTTGAATTTGTAATGATTAGGGAATTTTAAACGATTTGTCCCGCCGGCCGTCCAGATCTGCCAGACCGTATCTGCCGACTTTCAGAGTACACAGATAATTTGGTCCTCATACACGTAAAGACCCTATCGTTTATTTTCGTCAAATGTCAAGTCATTGAAGGGACGGACAGTTCAGTTAATGTAAATCCTCTTTAAATTCCGAGACCTCCGAGGGGACTGAATAAGCGTTCAGATATTTTAGGCGTGCTTAAAATCCAGAAGGGATTTGCTGTGTCAGTAAAGATGAGCAGGGTTCAAAAAAGAAGAAAATGTGCACTTATGGGTCTATGTAAAAATTTGTGAAAATGAAAAGAAGAAAAATCGACCAAAGTGAATGAAAACGTGGATCCATGAGAAAAAAATAAAAACAAATGCATTTAATCCGAGAACTAAGGGCGAATGAACAGAACATTGCAGAGTGCTTATATTCTCAACCACGAGAAAAGACCATTTTGCTTTTTAGCACAGTCCAAGATATGCTCAGCGCTTGGTAGACCTGAACAAGCCGACTGTATTGCCACATTAATGATTAAGTGAACGTCCACTAAATGTCACATTGGAGGCTATGTTACGTTGGGGGTTAAGTGAATACTTGGTAAATGAAACAAGGTGGTAAATCAACAAGGTACAGGTTTATTTTAATACCATAAATAAAAATAAAACAATTGGAGTATTTACAATGTAACTCTCCGGGAGCCATCCCTAGCAGATGTAACAAAAAAGATCTTCTTTACATTTAAAAAATGCAACTTCTCTATTACACTTCAAAGACCCAACTAAGTTATTTTTTCAAAGTTGTTCCAGCTGTTACTTTACTCTTGCTAGCTAATTTTGGCGAATCAGCAATTCCATTCAGTGGCCTAGTTACTGGATGGTATAGTCAAACGCACTAGAGCTAACTCGGCATTCTACTTGAACATGAATATGAAATATTATATTATGATTTATAGATATTAATTTCTACGCAAGAATAAAGTAACATACTGGGTGTTTCAAATGAATAGTAAAATAAATAACAATTACGGCGTGATAGTATCATTGTTCACTCCAAATCATTATGTGATAGAAGGATGATGTAGGAAGATATGTCTTGCTCTACTTATGTAGGTCTGTGTTTAATATATCAAAAGTTTACCGTATTTTGAAGCTTATCCTTCGCATCTTAAAAAATAGTTATTTCTGGACCTTGTGACCATTGAGACAATTTATCAGGACATCCAGGAGGACAATATATCACAACCTCAGCTAATTCGTCCGGGATCTATTTTCCATAACGTTCTTCTGGGGTCCATTGTCCTTACCTATAATTTAACTCAGTGTAAAGGTAAAAGTGCAAATAGATTTCCTGTATATCAGCGGCTATGAAGTGGCATCCACCTTTAATAAAATTATAATTTTATGATATATGAAGGACAACATAATTCAATGACTATGTACTAATAAATAGGAAGCCTAGTAGGTCTATTATTCAGGGTCCGGCACTCAAGCACGTACATAGGGACAGACTTCCATACGAAATAAACGGGCAACCGATTTGAAGCGCATACATGTACAAAATAAACAAAATAATTTTGAAACGAAAAAATAATGAATTACAATAAATAGTTGATAGATTGGACCTTTACTTCCTCTTCAACTTCAACTTGCCCATTCAATTTCTGCACCCATGAACAGAAAATATCTAGTTACTCATAAACTCTTATGTGTACGTGCTGGGCTGCCCTATCCGTATACAAAAATATACAAATAGAAGTAAAGTGTAAAATATGGTTTGTACAATTATCGAAAAAACAATAATTAAATGTCATCTAAAGAAAGCCTCGTCTTCTCTCTTCTTCTTCTTCAGACTTTACTTGCTGGGAAGATTAGGAGTACAGTCCGCTCACTGTAAGGTAGAACACCAAACGAATGAATGTAGCTTGGTGTTCAAACTTAGAGTGACCCAACTATACACACCTGCCAGTCTTCTAATTTAATTCTTCGTTTTTGATGCAAATTAAATCACTTTATGAGTTACTTTGCTCTTATTTAGATATATAAAGATAAAATACTTAAAAAATATCACAAAAGCAATAAAGATTGATTAATCAATATGGACTATCTTATTCTAGATCTATGATATAGGAAAATAGATTAATTAAATTTAATCTACTATTAAACATAAAATTGTGAAGAAGAAATTACGATTTCTAGATATTTTTTGTGATTCATTTTTGTCCCACAAATTGACTTTTAGATTTGGGTTGATTCCTTTTTAGACATTGCTCCAGAATATTACTGAATTCTTGGAATAACTTACTTGACATATTTTCGACTAACATTTAGTTTTTCTGTGAAATTATTTTTTAATTTAGGTACATTAAATGTTGTTTAATAATCCACGAAACAAACTGGTCAGTTATTATAATAGTCTTTTACATATATAAAGATAAAATACTTAAAAAATATCATAAAAGTTACAAAGATTGATTATATTAATATCGGCTATCTTATTCTAAATCTATGATGTAGGAAAATATATTAATTAAATTTAATCTACTATTACACAGAAAATTGTGAAGAAGAAATTACGATTTCCAGATATTTTTTGTGATTCATTTTGGTACCACAAATTGACTTTTAGATTTAGGCTGATTCCTTTTTAGACATTGCTCCAGAATATCACTGAATTCGTGGAATATCTTACTTGACATACTTTGACTAACATTTAGTTTTTCTGTGAAATTATTTTTAAATTTAGGTACACTGAATGTTGTTTCATAATCCACGAAGCAAACTGGTCAGTTATTAAAATACCTACATATTAAGTTAGAAATAACTTCGAAAAGAACTAACATCAGTATTGTGTTATATTGATGCCATTTAAGAATTAATGTATATAGCGATTTCGTTTTCTATTGTTAATAATTTTTCAAAACTAACTAATGGATTTATCCTGATTATTAATAGTCAATGAATTGATTTAACATGTAGATACAACGGCAAAATTTTAGTAAATATAAAACTGTACTAAAACTTATTTAGTGTGAAATAAGATTAAGTCAGCGTCGATGCTTGTAAACATCTTGAATTACTAAATAGTTATAAAACATTAATTAAAGAACTACCTTTTCTCTAGTCGATAAATATCAAATTACTGCAAGAATTATTTACAGCGTGCGGTGATCAATAAATACGAAACTATTAGTCTTTTACAAAATATATTGAATTGTATTGGATTCACACTTACAGGAATTAATTAAGGACACACATTGACTAAATATGTTTCAATACTAACTCAAGTGATCTTTGTAGTTGGATAAAAAAAATATATATAGAAAAGAGAAGCTGCAAAAGGCAAATTGTCCTACTGTCTTAACAATTTGTTCGACAACTCAATTTAAAAAAATATATTTCTTACTACTTGCTAGACTGACGGAGTATAATTTTATACTTTTGTACTTTGTGTTTGAGGACGTTTTGAAGCATAAAGTAGGCATGAGAAGCAAATTACAAGGAGTTCCTTTTTCCTTTATTATATCGCATTCATGAATTTAAATTAATATTATAGGTATTTTCAACGTTTATCCTGCAACGTAACACATGTCCTCTATTCGTGGATATATCGAATACTATTTTAATAATTAATGGTGAATTATCACTTCATATAAATCGTAATTTTACTTATAAAGGACACGTCTTATTTATTGATTATTTCTGTGGAGAAAAAAAAAAACGTTGTGGACATTTCCAAGTGCAGATGACGTAATCTAGAAGACGAGACTATCGATCATGTGCTGTGTAACTGCCCTGCTTTCTCAAAAAAGAAGATTCATGCAATGGGGATCTTGCCCAGTTCAGGTGGCATCATATCGGGTCTCCTTTTCAATTCCATCATAACTGATGGTCTATATTTTTTTCAGAAAAAAATATATGAGATAAGACACTCACTATTACTAGGTGTCACATTTGTTACAATGTTTTCATAACAAAGTATTGTTTACAGTATATGCTGATACTTCTTTACGAAACTCTTGAGAGTTGTTGATTAATATTCTTTAAATTGTATCGTATTCAAAATTACAATTTTAAAACATGCAATTTTTCTCATGAGAAAGATAAATGTATAAATTTGAAACATGCACGGTACGGAGTATTTCATTTTCTCAAATGGTTCATATAAATGTGCAATTTAAAATGCAATACGTGTTGCTGGAAGGAACACGTGATACGTGATATTAAAATATTATACGAAACAAGTTTAATTAGTACTATTAGATAAAAGGCGTAAAATTTTATTATCTAGGTAATTTAAATACTAGTTAATTCTTGCTTGTCATGTTATATTAACCGAGTTATTGAATTTAATTCTGTATTTAAGTGCATAAATATTTATTGGCTGATTTCCTGGTAACATCAATAAATCCTTATGTCTACGAAATTTTCATTGGTCTGGGTAGGGAAACGGGGTCTACTATTTATGGTAGAATTCGAACTTTATCCAACTTCCTAACTTCATTAGGCAAGCTAGATACGTTAACCCTGAGTTGTAGACCATGTTAAAACAGTAATTATTCCACGAGGGCGCTTCTGGCTTGTTGATTTCATATAAAAAAAAAAATTATTCATTATTAATTTAACATCGACCAATTTCTAGGTCAATCGCCGACGTATTAACACGAGCTACCTCCATCCAGGAACTTATACTGAACCGCTTTCTGTGGAAGAGTAAGTGTTACTTGATTTTCAATTAATGGACAAGGGCTGACTGATTGCCTTACATACTCACCAAAGGTTGGTATATACAGGGTGTTTCATGAGGAGCTGCACATACTTTCAGGGGCGATAAAGAACCACTTGGGTTTTCAGGAACGGCCATCGAAATGTTCCTGTCGCTCTTAATTTCTGAGATACAAGGTGATAAACTGATTTTGGTCTAAATTTATTTTGGCCAGAATGTCCTTACTATTGATCGGAACTTGTTTAAATTTTAGACACTTCATACACTTATCACAGCTGATAGATTGCTATTATAATTTTCCTTTTAATTTAATTTTAATTTGTTTTTCCGATTCTTATAAAAAATATCACCCTGTATATATTTTTTTAAATTCAGTTGCCAGTTATAAAAGCCCATACATCACTAAACAAAACCATGTAATTAATTTTTTTATCGCACCTTTATTGATTTTTTACAAGCGATTGAATTTGGTAAAATGGGAAATTTGAAGAAAAACAGCTTCATTTGCTTACATTAATTGTCGAAATAAATAAAAATGGTCAAATAAATATTTACACAAGTATATTTAAAAATATTATAAATACTTAGAGCAAATTTTCAAAATGAGAACCTCCAGCTTCCATACATTTTTGTTGGCGTTTATTTAAATTGCCAATAGATTTTCTAATTTGCGCAGGATGGTTTCTAATTTGGTTATTACAGCGGATAATGCGCTGAAGTACCTAACTGTTCTCTACTATTTATTGGGACGCTGTAGTTTTGAGATATCCCATAGAGTAATTATGTCGACTGTTATAATAGCCAGCATATTGTATATAATAATAAAAATAATAATAATAAATCGGCTTTATTGCAGCAAAAAAAATCATGAATACAATCAAACAATACATACGAAGAAAAAAAAACAATGAAAACTTTGTATGGAAAAATGCAGCCGAAGTATGGCGAAGTCTAGCTGTAAGCTACTCCTACTCAACCACAAGACGGTGACATTTCTCCACAAATTGACAAAGAAATAAAGAATTTAAGCATCACTATACATAACAAAGCTAGTTTATTACTTACCTACAGCTTTTCTAGAATAGTGAATTACAAACACGGCTGGGCACAGAATGTACAAAAAGATAATAAAGGTAATACATTAGAGTTGCATACTGAATAAATGAGTTTTAAATTTATATTTAAATTTATTAATATTGAAAATTTTGAATTCCTCAGGAAGAGAATTATATAATTTGATGGCATTGTACGTAAAACTTCTTCTAAACAAGGCTGTCTGATGATGTGGCATCATAAATTTATTTTTATTCCGAATGTTACGAGAATGTACATTTGAACGAGCTACAAGTTTCTTTTTCAAAAGAGACGAGCAAGTGTGTATGCCTACAATTTTGTGACCAAAGTTCCCCAGGTGATGTGTTCTACGATTGTCCATGTTCAACCACTTGTTCTCGTTTATTTTAGGTGAAATATGTTCAAATTTTCTGATTCCATAGATTAGTCGGCAACAGGTATTCTAAACTTTTTGTATACGATATTTATCCATGTTATCAAGACATTGGCCATAAATAAAGTCACAGTAGTTGAAATTGAAGAGATCAAGTGATTCACAGAGCATTTTTTTTAGTTTGAAATTTAGAATGTCATGTGTGGAGTAAATTAATTTCAAGGACGTCTAAGACTTCTGTAGTAATTTTTTTACATGCTCTTTAAAACGTAAGTCAGAGTCAATTATTACTCCCAAATTTTTTGCATGGTCAATAACAGGCAAGGAAGCACCATCAATCTTAATTTTTATGTTCTCTTTTAAGAATATTTTTTTGTTTCTATTAGCAAATATAATTACGTTAGATTTCTTTGAATTCAGTTTTAAATCATGTTCTTCAGATAGTTGCTTAATGGTTAGCAGTTCCGAATTGATGGTGTCGGTAGCTTCGATATAATCATTTGCATCAAAATGCAAGTATACCTGAGTATCGTCAGCGTATGCTTGGATTTTGCACGATCTTGCAGAGTTTAAAATATTCGAAGTATAAATAATAAAAAGTAGAGGACTTAAGATTGATCTCTGCAGTACACCTGAAAGTATGTCTATCTCAGGATAATAAACATTGTCAATAGAAATTTTCTGCTTTCTACCATGCAAATACGAATTAATAAGTGAATCTGAAAAATTGTCAAAGCCAAAATATTGAAGTTTAGAACAAATTAGACTATGGTTAATCGTATCAAAGGCTTTTGAAAAATCTACCAACACCAACACGCTGACCATTCCCTTATCCTGAGCCCTAAACACGTCATCAGTAACAGTAGCCAAGGCTGTGGCAGTGCTATATCCCTTTCTAAATCCACACTGGGAATCAGGCACTAAATTATGAGAAATAAAATAATGATAAATTTGATCATATAAAATTTTTTCAAAGACTTTAGATAAAGCTGGCAAAATACTAATTTCAAAATATTTGTATGTATGGTAGGAGTATAAAAGCACTGTTCTTGTTTAGATGTGATTTGGAGAATATGAAAATTTAAAAGACCTAACAATTCAGCGCAGTTAGATCTATCGTCGCACAGATTCTGAAGAAAGGAGGCTGAGTGATATTCGCTCCTACTTTCCAATTTGTTCAGGAGGGCTCCTTGTGCGATGCATATAGTAAGATACGTGCCGTTTTGTTTAAACAACAATAACTTGAAGAATCTGCGCTGCACGGATTCCAAATTGTGTATGTATACACTACAGTGTGGGTACCAAATAAGGTATGTATATTCAAGCTTTGGGAGTGGTATAAAAAATTGACAGGTTCGATGTTGGTGGAATCGTTGCTATTGACTTGTTAGTTCACCATATCATAAATTGGCAATATTTTTACTTAAAATTTTTGATCCATTATCTGGAAATAACGATTCATATATTAAAAATAGTAAACATTTTATAGAAAAAATTTATGAAAACGATATTCATGAATCACACATGATGGTTAGTTTTGATGTAGTTAGTCTTTTTACCAATATTCCGGTAGATGAAACCCTAAAAATAGTTAAAGACAGGTTGCTAAATGATAATAATTTGGAAACTAGAACTAAATTAAGTGTAAAGAGCATAATGGAACTCTTAACACTGTGTATAAAAACAACATATTTTCAATTGGACAATGAGTTCTATCAGCAGGATTTTGGTATGGCTATGAGGTCTGCATTATCACCAATTTTAAGCAACATATTTAGGAGAACTTTGACAACACACATGTGGAGATATGTTGACGACATCTTTGCAATTTGGCCCCATGGTGTCGATTTACTAGATAGTTTTTCGGAAAATATAAATAGTAAGGAACCGTCTATTAAATTCACATTAGGAGTAGAAAGTAGGAATGAAGAACCGTTTTTAGATGTTTTAATTAGAAGCGTAAATAATACAATTGAAACAAGCGTTTATAAAAAACCAATACATACTAATAGATATCTAAATTTTAACTCAAATCAGTCAATAAATGTTAAAAGGGGTGTTGTAAAATGTTTATACGATAGGGCCAAAATAATTTCATCTAATAATGAAATATTAAATAACGAGAAAAAATTTATCAAAGAGGTTCTAGTACAAAATCAATATCATGAAGCTTTGTTGATAGAGTTTTCATAAATGTTGAAAATAGGGACAATCAGGTACGACAAAAACCTGAACGTTATTAGCAGCAATAATTTCTTATGTATACGGACCATCGGAGAAGCTACGCCATAGGTGACAAATTTGATGTTAGGACGATATTTCAAACGGGGAACACTTTAAGATCTATTTTAACAAAAACAAAACCGATAAGCAGGGAGCAAAATTTAAAAAACTGTATTTACAATATCCCGTGTGAATGAGATAAATGTTATGTGGGTGAATCATCCAGATCTTTCAGTGTGAGCGTTGAGGTGTGAGGTTGGATGAGCACAAGAATTACATTAGAAAGAATGAAATTCAGAAATCAAAGATTTGTGAACATGCTTGGGAAAACGGACATAGAATAAACTGGGACACGGCAAAAATTTTAACAAAAGAAGCAGATACCAAAAAAAGAAACATTATGGAATCAGAAATAATCTTATTAAATGAAGATAAGTACGTATCGAATTATTCTGTAGATATTTGTACAACCTGGCTACCAATGTTAAAAGAAGAACTTAACAAACTCAACATTATCTAAAAGAAAATATCATCAGTTCTGTGTCATGTGTAAGTAGTAAGTATCTATGGAAATAACATAAACAGAATCTTAAAGCTGTGTATTTGACATATACAGCAAAATAAGAGTTCTTCCAAAAAAGCTTTGAAAACGGAAAGAGACTACTTTACGAAACGTCAGCAAAATACATTATTTCTGTGTTTATTCCGATTTATATTATTTGCAAAACATAACCTCTGACTATTCCTTTGACGTAAACGTCACGGGCGCAGAGGCTTTTTTCCAATAATTCTATTATTTTGTAGATTCGGTGATTTGTTTTTGAAGAGGATAATAATACATGTGGCAGAAAACCCAAATAATAGGAAAGAATATTCGTAGAATGCCGCAAATAACTTTCAGACAATAAATCGTTGCTATTTCGTATAATAACTTTTGTAGGCGCTATTTAGTATGTTCTCAATATGATCTAGGAATGATAGTTTTTTATTAAAAGTTACACTTAATTCCATAAAAGTGGTTTTCCTAGCCAACACTTGGTCATTTTTATGATAGTAATGCTCCTTCGATCATGATAATGGAAATATTTTCCTGAAGCTTAATGTAATCGTCTAGGCTTTGATTTCTGGAGTATACGTTGAGATAGTTGGCATGGAGTAAACAATTCACATCCAGGTCATCGACAATGTCATTTATATATATGTTAAAAAATAGGACGGCCAATATGAACCCTTGGAAAACTCCAGAAGGTAGGATGTAACCATTATATGATACATACTGTGATCTATTCGTGAGATACGAAGTTAACAAAGTTATTAAACCATTGGAGATGCAGTAATTCTCAAGTTACAGAGCAACGTACTATGGTTAAGTCTGTCAGATACTTTTGAAAAGCCGGTGTATACAATATCAGTCTGTATAAATAAATACATAAATATCTTTATTAATCCCTTTAGTCATAGTACAATATGGATGATAAATATCAAACAAGTTGGCGTATTAACGGCTAGGTGGTATAATAGAAAGTAATGAAGATATAAGCGAGTATACGAACAATCAAAAATACCTACATATACAGTGTCCAAAAAATAAAAAAATAAAATAATATAACATATGAAACATATAAGAAATATCGTTCTAAGGGCCGGTTTATTAATACAGGGTTAAATCTTGACTTGTGAATAAATGTCAAAAGAAAAAGGTATCTATTGTTTTGTTTGACATTTATCCTCTAGTTACGAGTTGACTCTACATTTATCAATCAAAACAACTTTATTCATATCATTACACAAATATTTAACCAGATATCTACCTCGCATTTGATCCTGTGACTAACGTATATTGTTTGTCACGTTGGTAGTAACAGGTTCCAGCGGAGCAGTGCTGGTTCAATTTATAACCTTGTTGATTGTATCTTGAACACATTTAGAGATGCATTGAATACATAATCAACACACTCATTCTCCTATTTACAAATAAAATTTAAAATGAGTAATAAAATAATTGTACACTACTAAGTAGCTGAAAACAGTTAACAATAAAATTTGATATTATATCACTTATTTAATTTTGTGCTACTGGTGCGGGTACCCAAGTCTATAATGACGGATCCCGTTGCAAGATTTCCAATGGCGAGCAGACGTTGTTACTGCTGAATCTTTTGTACTCTACACTTTCTGGTCTAAATTTAATTTTGATTTAACGATGTACTAGAGATAAATTTATATAACAAACAAAACAAACAAGAACAAATAAAACAAAAATGTACAAACATAAACCAAGAGTAATAGGAAAGATTGAACAGTTATGAAATATCAGTACAGATAGGTAGGGGAAGAAGAAGTTAAAGTTGGTGAAGGTTTGGCTATAGAGGTTGCCGGAAGATGGGCAGCGTCTGGTAAGGTAAAGTATGTTTTATTCGAAATGGGGCATTATGCTGTCTAATTTGTGTTATATTTTGGGTCAGCGGATTATCCAGTTTGAAGGTGTAGAATTTTTGAGATACATTCTGGATGTAATCCGCTATTGGCGTTATGTCGTGGCAGCGTGCATAGAGATCTCTGAGGAAGGTGTACCTGTCGGAATTCGAAATAAGGCGCATAAATTTGTGTTCTAACACTTTTAGTTTGTTCATTGTCGTGACCGGTATGCTGCACCACACCGGCGCCGGCCTGATCATCATTGTGTACAATAATTTTTTATTTTGTCTGTTAAGTCTGCTACCCCTGACCATGAGCGGATACATACTCCTGGATAAAGAGTAGACCGTCTGTATTGTCTCATTTATGTACGTGTGAAACGTAAGTCCTTGGTCCAGTCTTACCGCCAAATACTTCACTCACCGTTTAGTTGGAATTTGGTGTCCCCTGATCGAAATTGGCGTCAGAATTTTGTTCTCAGTGAACCGGCGCGTGAAAACTATCGCCTCTGACTCTACATTTATAAACCGTACGTAAGTATATCATCATATATAAAGACAATTATATAAAACGCATACATGTACTGCGTCCAAACAATAAAATATACAAAAGAGACATACATACAGGATAAACATATAAAATGTAAAGCTTACAAATATAATAAATATAAACGGCATGTGACTGTACTTATAACCAGCAACTTGCAATGAATGCATTAATGGAATAAAATGCATTCATTATTCGTTAAAAGTTTTTTGAGGTGTTTTTTAGAATTAAGTAAAGATGTACAATTTACTATTTCGTCCAGCAAATATTTGGAAAAACGACAGCCCGTGATTTTTTAAAGAATTCATGATTGTGTCTTCTTGTTGAAATAAAATTTCTGCTTCTTTAAGATAGTTATGGAAACATCCATTATGAATTAATTTATTTCTGTTAATTTGGATGTATGTAAGGAGCATTAACAGATATATAGATGTCACTGTTAGTATATTATATATTTTTAAAGTATTCCGACATGATTAATTATACCTTAGATTAAATATAAGCCCAAGTATTCTTCTTTGCAGTATAAAAATTCTCCCGATTTCAGTAGATTGTCCCCAGGCTATAATATTATATGCGATGGGTGAATAAAGTAAGGAATGATATACATTTAATAAAGTTGCAGTATTTAGAATTTTAAGGAAGTAATGACATAAAACCTTTTGCCAAGTTTTGCATTTACTTTGTCGATGTGATGACTCCAGTCTAGATGAGTATCAAAAGTTACTCTCAAAGAAGTAGCTGAAGGTGCGATTTCTATACTGTGACTATTCAATGAAGATGTATATTTATAGGATTATAATGTACTGCTATATGTTTGTTTTTAAAGTAATTAATAATTAACAATTTTGACATAATTAATAATAAAGCGATTTTTATCACACTAGTTGCCAAATTCATCGAAAATTTTATAAACTTTTTTTGTAATACTAACGGATTTTTGTCTGATACCACAATCGTTGTGTCGTCAGCATACACGAATACTTTGCCTTGTGTTATATAATCGGGCAAATCATTGATAAATAGTAAAAAAATTAAGGGTCCTAATACATTGCCCTGGGATGTACCAATGTCTATGTCATATATGTCCGATTGTATTTAATTCATTTTCACCTATTTATTAATAGTACCATGCAGGCCCATGTTGAAGATCTTATTACACACAAACATATCTATAGTGCCAAATGCACGAGTAAGATCGTATAATATTGCCACAATGTGATGGTTTTGATCCATTTTTCATGAATACGTTAGATGCGATTAACAGTGCCAGATTTAGTCGAGAGACCCGGTATGAAACCATGTTGGCAGTCTGTTAAGTATTATGACTATTTAGAATCTTAAAATTCTGTTATAAACAATCCTTTCAAAGATTTTTGAGAATATGCTCAACAAAGATATTGGACGATAGTCAACGTTATTCTGATCCCCTTTTTTAAATATCGGAACAATAGCTGCGGTTTTTAAACAGGAGGGAACTATCCGGTTGCAATAGACACATTAATTAAATCAGGTAAAATCTGTGATAATTCTATATGCATGCCAATAAATTCATCAATACAATGCGTAATGAACGCACACTTTGCAACAGAAGAGCAAAAGTATTGTCTAGGAGTCAGATCATTCTCTAAATGATCATATAGACTATCATGCAAAAGAAATTCGAAAACCTTGGTCGTTTATAACTGTAATTGGTCGAAAGTTTGTGTTGAATTATTTTCATTTATATAGTCTAGTATACTTTAACTTGGCGTGTGTATGTATGAGTTAATATTTCCGTACGATTTCATTTTCTCCCATATTGTACACAAAATTAAAGCAATAGTCCAGAAACATTGTCTACGTGGACAATATTTCTGGATTTTTGTGTACAAGAGAAAATGAAATCGTACGGAAATATTAACTCATACATACACACGCCAAGTTAAAGTATACTAGACTATATTAACATGATTTGAAGTTTGATTTGTAGTTTTTTTGCTGTTTTGTTTACTGTTTCTCAGATTTTTGTAATTTCCATTTATCTCTTTTTTTTCGTTATTATATTTTTTGTTTCACTTGTTAAATTACGTGTGTTCCTTATTGCGTATATTGTGCTTTTAATTTCCTTAAATTGTTAATAATTATTTCTTCAGAGTACCTTCTTCTGAATAGAACTTGTCAGATATAATATACAATAATATAATTTGAATATTTTATTTGTAGCTTTGGCGATGTCAAAAGATGCTTGATTTAACACGAAGCTGTTTATGTAATATCCCTTTTATCCCTGTTATATGTCTATAATGAATGCTATTATACTATGGCACTTATGCCATAATTGGACTTTTATGTCCTTCCATACATAAATAACTAAATAAATAAATGAAAGTGAATAAATGAACAGAAAAATAATTAGAAAATGAACTTTCGTGGAAATTGAATGAAACAAGATATTCTTCGAACCTCTAAATACTCAAGCATTAAAGAGAACAACGCGACTTGACTGTTAGAATTAAATGATTATTCGCAAAAATAACATCGCTCTACAGATTTTCCCACACGTAGTCTTAGTACAAGCCTAAGAATTACAATTTTTTAATTAATTCTGCCATGGACTTTTGGATGTTATTAAGGATCACCAATACACTTGATTCGTGAAAGAGAAATATTTCTCCGTTTTTAGTTTGATTTGGCCATATACGTAATTTATAATTTTAAAGATTTCTAGATCCCTACCATTATCTTGATTTAGGTATTTGTTAAAAGTAGATAAATTGCCAAGAAACTAAAAATAATGTCTTTTTATTTTACGGAAATATATCTTCATATAATCAACTAATCGCATCAGCCGTAGCAGAAATTTTCCACTTAAGGTAAAAGCGGTGAAACTTAGATCATACATCACCAATTTGTGGCAGCTACAAATATTTCCATAACGAGATAGAACGTCGGAAATAATATAATAACTGGGGTTGAAGTTGTGAAAGGCGTTTCCTAATTTCATACACGTTATTTAAAATTTGTGGTTTCACGGGAATTCGAAGTAAAATTTGTCTTCAACCATCTCATGTCGACGGTGGTTTTTGTAATGTTCTTTCACTGAGATAAACCTCGGATTTTGTGAAAATTACTGCACATAAACATTTGTCATTCTTCAGTAGTTCGTCATAAAAATATGTACAGAGATTTACGCTCCAACATTAGTGATAAGTGAAATTGTAAGCCCTGTTCTCAGAAATTTACTAGGAAAAAGAAATCACACAATCCATTTGTTGTCGTTTTGACCGCTTTACGATCCTATTAATATACCGATGTACAAATACACATCTTAAAACAACAACGGATGGGTGTCACTTGCGTATCGTTATTTAAAATTACATATGGTAGAAACATAACAAAGATATTACGTATTTCACTCTATAGAGCTAACGTACAACCTGATTATTATTTTTTAAACAATAATATGGGTACTCCGCAATATTTACCAGCTAAATTAATATTTATTTACGTTTTTACGTGATTCTGTACGTCCAATGAATTTTTGAGAACTGTCAAGTATATTTTACTTATCTGACATCACCAAACATTATTTTCAGTTATATTTCTTTGTTACCACCATTGTAATTTAGAGCTCTGTGACTTCTTTCTCGAATTTAATTCCATATCGAAAATGTTGTACAGCATAATAAATGGTGGTAAATAGTGTAATAGTTTAATATTGAGGGATTTTGTACTAGAGGAATTTGAATAGAAAGATCAAAGTTAAGATTTTATATCAAGAATAGGTCATAATTGCATCTATGTCATTTGTCAATTTAATACACGATTGAAGTGCTACTTGCGGCACCTTCAGTAGGTCGTAAAGATTTGTAATCATTTTACTACAATGAAAAATAAGACCGATTCTGAAAGATGAAAGTAGAATAACCACAAGCAAAAATCTTTTTTCAAGGTTTAATCAATTCTCGGCATCTTTAGTGATTTTTACAAAATATATAAATAAGCCAGAGCATCAGAAATTTATATGGAACAAATTGTTTAAGCAGGTAAAGCTTGCGGACAGTTTATTTTTTGTTACATGCATGTATTTAATACATTTCTTCTGTTTCAGTTTTGTAGTTGATTTTTCGCCAACTTTCCGTATACCCAAGGCCTTCGTATAGTGGACTATGTCTCTGACATAAGAAAATTAAGAAATAATTATGGTGAATATTTGATTAGAAAATGCCATAGCCGAGTAATCGGTGCCTTTTCATCGATTTAGTTATTTATTTCTTCAGAAGTTTCTAAGTAACATTAAATAACGATAAATGTTAATTTATTGTATTATATTATAGGGAATTTGTTGAGTTAAATACACCTAATAAAAACGTGTATCCGAATTAAAAAATAAACGTAATGATTCTACATATTTTGTGAAAGAATTAAACATAAGTGACTGTTCGATTCTGTAATAAACGCATGAGATAAATGTTCTAATTATTATTATTATTTCAAGGATTGCTTTTAAACATTTCCAAATAATGTATTTAGAATACTCTATATATGTTTTGGGCTCTAAGGCCTTTATCAGGACCATTGCAAGGTGAATAGTAAAGTTGCAGATGGGCTTATTTTATACTAATAAAAATTCTCTTTTTTCGGGTTGACCCAACCTGGTTATGTATTTCAGTGTAGAATTTTTAACATTTTGTCTATCATAGGGGTATTTAAGAAATGTTGTTTGTCGTTTGTAATAAAAGAATTTATTTTTAACGGATTTGTTATTTCTAATTGTACAAGAAGATATAATCGTTTATTTCCTCGCTGTATGTAGTAAATTTATATTATCTGTGTCTATAAAATGGTTATTGGCAATGCAATGTGCTGCCATTAATAAACTTTTATTGTTACATGATAATCGTTATGATTTAGCATTTACCGGAAACCTACTACTACGGACACAGTCATCCATTATAGTTCACAGCAATCGTGGTTAATTAAGCTTTCATTGTCTAACAAATAGACGAACTTCCTTTTAGACAAAAATGATTTTAATGTAGAATTAAACAATATTAAACATAATATTGTTAAAAACAATGTAAAATGCTTCCAAAGCAATTTTCCGCTGCGCCCGAAAAATCTATAAAATATAGTTTTATTATGTTCCAAAATACAGCGAGAAAATTTCTGGAAAATTAAATAACTTAGGTTTATCTACTATAAAAATAAGTCTGGGAAGAATATTGGTTAATAATAAAAAAACGTTGAGTAAATCTGGTGTATATGAAATTAAATGTAAATAATGTAAAATGCTGTCTATATTGGTCAGATTGACAGAAGTATTGAAAATAGGCTAAAAGAACACAAAAAATCAACTTTAAGTAGTAGTGTAACTAGGAGCGTTCAGGACCAAGAACCCATGTATTTTCTTATGGAGGATCATTTTGCAGAATTTCGATTAGGTACAATGAGAATGGGGAGGATTTGGAATAATGAGAATTTGAGAAATCACACAAGCATCTGACTAACACTAGGAAGTATATATACTTAATGTACATTTACTTATAATTTGAATTAACGGAATAGTCGCTTGCTACTTTTTCGATCACACTATAAATGGACCAAGGTATCCATTATTTTTTCAAAAATATCTAATCCCTACTTTAGTGACCTTATTTCCCAGTAGAAAAAATTGTAGAACTCCTGATGAAAACTTATGGTATCAAAAAGACAGTGCTCAATCGCATTATGCATTAACTGTTCGAAGACATCTTCATTAAGTATTTCCAAATACGCAAATTAGAAGATGTGGAATGGCCACCGAAGTCACCGGATCTTACCCCACTAGATTTTTATTTTGGGGCAACCTGAAAACCGTATTAAGTGACAGAAAACGACAGCATTAGAATGATAACAAACCATTTATGCATTAGATGACACGACAAGCTTTAAATATTATGATCCACTAAAGCAGATGAAGAGGACAACAAAAATGTCATTTATAATATGAATGAAGTCCAATCTGAAAGAGTTTAAGAAACCAGTCAGACAAAGAGATGCGTGGAAAACCTACTGTGAGGAAATCTAAAATAAATGTCAGACTGCTAGGTTATGCGAAATCCTCGCCAGACAAAGATGGCCTCTGTCTATTAACAGTGATGGTACAAGAACCACCGACTTTCGTGAAAGCTTAGAGTTACTCATGGAGACTCGCTTCCCGAGATCTGTGGTAACAGAACGGAAGGAGTGGCCAAACGCAGTCGATACTCAACCGTCAGATTTGGATTGGCAAATGGCTAACCAAATAGTAAGTGAGAACAGAATAAGATGGAAAATACAGAGCTTCTCCCCTTTTAAGTCGCCAGGCATTGACAGTATCTATCCCGCCCTACTGCAATGGGGACTGGATGAATTACTGCCGTACCTGATTGGAGCATTTAGGGCATCCTTAGCACACCTTTATATTCCAGAGATATGGAGAGAAGTGAAAGTTGTCTTCATCCTAAAGGCAGGGCGGATGGACTATACCATCCCTAAAGCCTATAGACCTATTAGCTTAACCTCGTTCCTACTCAAGACGATGGAGAAGCTATGTAAACGATATATAAGGAATATTGTAATGAGAGACAACAATTTACATCCTAAACAGCACACATACACCTTGGGAAGGTCCACCGACACCGCCCACCATGCAGTTGCGGGTCGGATTGAGAGATTCTTGGATAATAAAGAGTCTTTATAGATATGATGTAGATGCGTTTGACAGGACCACCTTTCCAAAGATTACAGCGGCTCTAGTGGATAAGAATGTCCGTACGATCATGGGAAGCTGGACATTCAGTATGATCTCGAAGAGAGCTGTACAAATCAGTGTGGAAGATGCTTCTGTATGAGGAATAGTTACGTGAGGCTGTCCTCAGAGAGGAACCTAGTTCTTGACAGCATCTTGTGCCGCCTCAATTCAGAAGGATTCCACACAATTTCCTACCTAGACGATCTAAATAAAATTCGAAGGAGTCCTCTGTGAAAGAATGTAGGGGGCCCTAAGAATAATCGAAAAATGGTGCAGAGAACACTCCCTGTCTGTCAATCCCAAGAAGACCGAGATGGTTCTCTTCACAATGAAAAGGAAACTAGGAGCACTGAAGGTATCTGCTCTCCTGGATACAACAATAAGTTTCGCATTAGAAGTAAAATACCTTGGGGCAACCCTCGATGCCAAATTAATATGGAATCTTCACATAGATAGAAGACTAAAGATAGCATTTCTCACCGGTTTGTCTTTGACAGACCTTACATAATACAGACGAATAGTGAGAACGAAGCTGCTGATGAAGGTGTGATCAGCATCTTCATAGACATCAATAAAGAAGGATGGGGCAGGATGTGGAATACACTCCAGAAATCTGCAAATCCAGTATAAATGGGCTATGGATGGGCGAGCCAGCGTAGTACAGACGGATCTGGCGGGTATAACCATAGCCGCAAAAGAGATTGTCCGTAGGCAAAACTACGGGAGCAACAATTAGGATCTACACAGATTGTAGACAATTATTACTAGCCCTGAGAAGTTACAAAATCACCACAGGAGCAGTACGGGAATGTCACCAAGCACTTGTGGGTGCCTCCAGCATAAATAACATACTGGAATGCACAGTGCAGGGCAATAAAGTAGCCGACAAACTGGCCAAGAGGGCAGCAAGCCTAAGTATCTTTGGATCAGGCCCAGCCAGTCTGTTACCGATCACGGCGATAACCTAAATAATTATAGAAAACACCCACAATCAATTCAAGAAGCTGTGGGATGAAACAAATAGCTGTCAGCTTGCTAGGGAACTACTAAAATATCCCAACAAGTGTACAGCAATGGACTACCTGGCCAATGTCTAGAAGGAACCTACGTTTTATAACGGGAATCCAAACTGGACACTGTCCATTAAGGAAACATCTACATAATATGAGATTGAGCGGAACAGCTCTCTGTAGAGGTTGTGAACGAGAAGATCGGTCTAATATGTACTTTGTGACTGTTTCGCCGTCTCATCAATCAGAGAATCCATTTTGGGAGAACGTTGGCCTACTTTCGCCGATGTAAGGGAGATGCCTCTAGGCAGCATCACCACTTATTTCGCAAGATTAGGTTGGTTGGAGGTCTACAGGGAGGATGTACAAGGGGCCCAATGGGGCCTAAGTGCTGTGGTTCAATAATTTTTATTGACCACCCTCCCAACCAATTCCAGAACCCTGAATACGAAAATTCCAAACAAGGTTTTTAAAATGGCAAGGAAATTTAAAGCCATTGAACTGAATGTAGTTGTCTTCTGTAATCTATCCGTCTCCATCCAACTCTACTTTTCAAATCTCAGTAAAGTCTTATGATATGGGAGATATAGATAATTCTAACTGCAATATAATAACTGCCACATTAATTTGAATCTTTGAATTGTTCTGTATGAATAATATATCGTATATATCGTTATGACTTTATCTACAAACTAAATAAGCAGAATCTTAGGGCCGTCAGCGAAATATATCATTGTTTATGTTCTCATTTATACTATTTGTAAAAAAAAACACCATCTAACTGTCCCTTAGAAGTACAAGTTATTTAGCAATAATATGTTGGACAGCTCTATTATTTTCAAAATTTCTTGAGGATAAGATATACATGGAGTAGGAAACTCTAAGAACAAGAGATCGCAACACATTTTTGACGATATTTATTTTTTAGTTTAATATTATAGTTAAATAAGTAACTAATTATTTACTAGTTTTGAAAATCTGCAAGGCCACAATAATCTATCATCATCCAAACCACATACAAGAAATTTCCGTCCGCCCTTTTGAATTAAAATTTCCATATCCATTATTATACAGCTAATTCAAAATGATTTGTTAAAAGTTATATTCCTTATTTAATAACAAATAATCAATAGGGTTTAATTTCCTAAATTACTTTTGAAACTAATTTGTGACAGCGTGTTATTAGTAATTGAGCACCAAATATCACATTAAACTGATTAAAATGCATTTTAAATGTGTTAAAAGTTATTAAGGGAAATTAGTCTAACATAAACAATTTTTTATCATACTATATATACATATATATGAGTTTAAATTATTATTAGGTTTTTATTCTCCACCATTGTGTAAAAATGACTGTTTTAAAATATACTTTACTGTTGATAGTTGCAGCTGCATGCATACTTGGAGTGGCTGGTAAATATAATACCTTTATTATTATCTTATTAGGACATGCTATATGAGCTTAAATATTATAATATCGATTACTGGAATACTAATGTTTTGTTATTTATATGTATTAAACCGCTGTTCTGGAATCAATTAAAAGGAACAGAAGAAATTGGTTTTTGATCGCTTTGCTAACTATCGCAAAATTTGTCCAAAAAAAATCATTTTCCGCGTGTCCTTCCTGGAACGTTTGGCATACTCTTAGATAATGCTCTCAAGAGAATGAAAAAAACCAAAAAGTGAAAAATTTCATTAGGGTAAAAGGTTAGCGAAGTTCAAGATTGATCTAAATTGATTGACTGATCTACATATTTCTCTGTTCTTTTCTTCTCTTTTTTCATGCTTTCCCAATCGTAATGTTTATTATGACTTTTTACATTTTATTGATATCCTTTGTCTTATTTATGTTCCAAATTACGGGACGTGTTGTATAGCTGAGTCTACCAAGACTTTGCTACCCTTCAATTATTGTAAATTTTAATGCTATTGCATTTTTGATTCATCACTTTGACGAGATGATCATTTCATGGTCATAATTTGAAGAACCATACACACAATATTTATGGTTTAAAAGTTAGGACGGTATGACACGCGGACAAACGAACAGAAAGGAGGCGCGGACAGATGGTCGGTTCCTGATGAATTCTAAAATATAACTAAATGTGAATATTAAATAAATATCTCATACTCTATTTTAATGATACATTCCAAAAATTATCGGCTGTGCTAGTCAAATCAGTATAAGTATAAAAAAAATATAATGAAAATAAAACACTTAATTTAGAATTTAACTACGTATACCTAGATAGGTACATATACTTATACGGTTTACATTGAGACCTGCTGTTCTGAGGTTTAATTCTAAATTTATTTGCTACATGCTTGCCCGGGACACAAACAATAACTTTCGTTGACTAACTAATTTAATTAAGTAGCGTAAATGAGCAACTTAATTAAAATATAATTTTATTCAGTAAGTAGATAGATAAAGGATTCAGGAGCCCATCTCTTTAATTATAAAATCATGTAAATTTTGTACATACATTAGTGTCTGGCAATATAATTTGTTATATAGAATTTGGGTTTTGTGACCGCCCTAGTTTTGTTACTTAAAGTTATCCAAATATGTAATTTATAAGTGTTCTCTGCATTACTGTGTAGCAGACTGGATCTGGTTCACTCTATAACGGAGTATCTCAGAGGTGTAACTTATTTTGCAACTAAACTTCATATTTAAGCTTTTCTTCATAATTGAAGAAAATTTGGTAAATAAAATTTTCATTAAAAATGTAAAAAAGAGGCGCGGTCGATTTCATATTTTCTAATTTCTAGAATACTCTGTATAATTTAACATAAGTTTGACATTTGCTTATGACTTCCTAAGGCAAGCAGAACTTTGTGACTTTTTCCCGTGGCTACCCGGTATACCTATTCAAGTGTTCTGTGCTCCGTAAAATGCCATTAAGGATCTTTTATAGCATTGATATTATATACAAATTCATCGTTAAAAAAAGTTTAGCGTCTATAAATGTTTGAAGGTATAATCATCGACTGTTTGAAGTTTCATCCTCAAATGTTGTTACTCAGAAAAGTAACCTTCTTTTTATTGCCCATACCTTAGGTACGGAAACCTCTATTCTCTTTACGGAGCTGTAAGCATTTTATATGATTAGCAACATAGGAAAACTTTTGATTAAAATCGATTTATATGTATTTACACTTCACTGCAAAGAAAAAGAACAATAGAAACTGAGATTAAACTTATTTTGAAATCTTTTAAATTCGTTCTAGTCTTTTAATTATAAAATTGATTTATCGAAAATGAAGGCTACTAAGAAGGAAGTAAAAGGCATTGTAATAATATAGGTGTTTATCTAACTGGTTGGAATATCTGAATGTGAATGGAAACAACTATTAAGCAAATCCGGAATAGGAATCTGTAAGATATTTGTAAATGGTAAAGGGGCTTTAGAAACTATTGATAGACACATACTGTTATTTTCTAAAACTTGTGATGATAATAATATGAAGAAAATACTTTCCCTTTCTTTTTTATCGTTAATTTACTGTAAATTGAACGTTACTGTATTATCGGCAGATTGATGTGCCGTTTTCAAACGGCTAATTGTAATGATTGAATTAATAAAAGAATGGGGGTATTTATAAACTAGATTTATAAGGGATAGGGGAAGAAATTTTGTGAAGATTTTCGACAAGATAACAATTAAATAAATAAGTTTTCAGAATTGGGACACATTTAAGACGTTATATTGAAATAAGTTTAACTCCTCACGTAGAAGGTTCTTGCCGGCAAATTTGTTCGATTTCATCATTTCTATGGATTCTATTAAATTTAATTGAAATGTGTTTTCTTTTACGTGTATATCTTTTATATTTGGGAAATTCCGACTCGCCTTTAAATATGATTCGCAAAAGTTGACCCTGTTTTTTAAACCTAAAAGAACTTTTATTTGTATCTAGTTTCGAATGAGCATTTGGTTTGTAGAAGGTATCACAATCTGGGTATATCAGATTATAAACTGCTAATTCTTTAAATTGATTAATTTTATCTTTAACATTATACAATATACCTGATAATTTATAGCCTGACTTAAAGTTAACTTTCACATTATGTCTGACAATGATATGGTTATAAATGGTACTCGAATATATATTTTTTTTAAACAAGAACTTTTTTGGCGTCTAATATAAATTTTTCAAAGAAAAAAAGTTTAGAATTTTCTGTATTATCAGAATATTCCCAAAAGGGAGTTCGCTAATGATCTACAAAGAAAAGTGGTTTATTTGGGAATCTGGCACTAATATCATAACATTTTCCTTCTCAATGAATATGCTAAATTAGAGACTGCTATAAAGGATTAAACATTTTCCTGTGAAAAGTTAACCACCTTAAAAACTGGCTGTATGTAGTTGCGCAAAATACCTCACTTATTAAAATCCGCTATTTTTCTATATTGTACTGTATTTTATTTCCACTAAAATAATACCAAGCGATTTCCTTGGCAATGGTGTTAACTACATTCTGAATATCATTTTCCTTCGTCTCCTTTTAATTCATATATTTTTTTAGTGGACCACCCTATATATTTTTATCTAAAAACATACCATGTTTTCTATAACACCAATTACATCCCAAATATTATTTTCTTTCATTCATCTCTTAATTAACAATTCTTTTAGGACGATCACCTGTATATTGCCACTAAAATTATTATTAAAAACATAGGTATAGTATAAAGTATAATTTTTCTCTTGCAGACTACATTATAAATATTATTTCCTTTCATAATTACTAACTCTACTCCTTTACTATTTACTTTATAATCCTGTATATTTGTATACAGCAGGCATCTTCTATAACAATTGCGTAAACTACATGCTAAATGTTTTAGTCTCTTTTTTTCACTAATTATTTTTTTTAGAATGTCCATCCTGTATACTTCTCACTGAAAGCTTTCGGATTTCTTCCTTAGCAATAGCGTCAACCGTCCGTCAAATATTATTTTTCTCTGTCAAATAACTTTCATTTCAGATACCTTGATTTTCGTAATCTATTCGTACATAGTCTGAACTTAAAAATTATGTAGCAATATTTTTTTTAACATTACAAAACTTCCATTCTGCTAGCGAGGGAAGCAAGAGTCATCAAAGATTATAAAATTTGGCGCAGTCGTCGGTTCACACTACCGAAAAGCAAGTAATGTTACAGTACATCCTTCAAATATTTGCAGTTTAAACCACTCGATAAAAGATTACGTTAGTTGGATTAGATATGGCAGTATTTTTTTTTATTTATACAGAATTTTGCAAAAAATCGTAATTAACTTGGGGTCCTATGCGTTCGGGGTCCTGGGCGGCTGCTCGGTATGCCGTCTCGTATATCCGCTACTGCAGAGCACGCGACTGTTCTCAGAACCATAGCCCGTTCTTAAGTAAATCTGCCACTATTGGCGGTAGCAAATAAAAATATAGCCGAAACGATTGGGGGCACAACATCATAAAAGTTAATATGCGAACAGCTTTGGAAGAGGCCACAAAGAATTCGGCATTATATCGAAATTTTGAAAAACGTCATTAAGTGTCTCAACAAAAACCAAGTGAATTTTACTAAAAGTGAATGTACGTTATGAAATTCTGTACAATGTACTATTACGACCTAAAGTCAGGACAAGCAAACGAGGTCCTAGATCTTACGAATCCTTGTAGTGAGAGCAACCAATAAAATATTCAAAGGTTAAAAGCTTACAATAAAATATATAACAGATATATCAAAGTCTAGGGTTTTTCTCAGTTTACGCTAAGGAAAAGAATTATTAATTTAAACAATTTTACAATGGAAATTATATATATATATATATATATATATATATATATATATATATATATATATATATATATATATATATAGTAATTACTTAGCTTTTACAAATATTGGAGAATTTCCAGGCGCTCCAGACTTGAAGGTGGTTGATCGAGGTCCTTGCTGGTTGTAGAAATCCTCGATGATTAGATAGCGGTTTTCTTAATTGTAAAGTGTAAATTATATATCAAAAATCGTGCACCACAGAATAGCAAATGATCCAAAATTTTGACTATTTTTGGTTTCTCGCTTATAACTCGAAAACTATTGATTCTAGAGAAAAAATTATTCTTACCTTTTTGAAAGCTGATAAAATTTACTATATGTTTTTTTAAACAAAAAGTTTGTATCTTTAACCGTTCTCGAGTTAACTGCTTCTGAAAATCGCCAATATTCGAAAAGCGCTGTTTCGCATCACATTTTCCATTACACTCTGCTCCTAACAACTCAAATCTTCTTATTCGGAGTATGAGTTGGCCCCGTACCCTCTGGCTTTCTTCAAAAACAGTGGAATGAGGAAATGTAATAACGCGTCCCTATACAGCCTCTTCAAACCAACCGAAAAGGACGTACAATTAAGTAACCTTGACATAGTTGTTGATGGGGGATATCTAATTCACAAGATCAAAAAGAAGCTAACACAATATCATCTATTTGTGATAGATACGTACAATTCGTAAAGAACCATTATCTGGGAGGAAGTTGTACTGTGGTTTTTGATGGCTACACCAACACATCAAAAAGTACTAAAGTTGCTGAACGGAATCTTAGATATCGGCTTAAGAAGTGCGTGGATGTACAGTTCACCATGGAAACTGAAATCACGGTAAAACAGGAAATCTTCCTCTCGAACTCCAACAAGAGCCGTCTTATCCAGCTGTTGATGAAAAAATTGGAGGAAAATAATATCAATACCTTTCAAGCAGAAGATGATGTAGATGTGGCAATTATATCCACAGCCATATAGAAGTCAGTATCCTCCTCAGTAGCTGTGATAGGCGCAGATGTGGACTTGACAGTCCTGTTGTTGGCGAAAACTCTCCCCAGCGTGACAAATTCTTCGTGAAATCCGACAGAGGAAAAGTATGCATAGCATTATACTGTTCACAAGAGCTGCAACAGCTGGGATTGGAGCACATTCTATTTGTACATGCTTCCACAAGCTGTGATACCATCTCCGCAGCCTTCAGGAAGAGCAAATTCAGGTTTACCAAATTGTATATAAAAAAACAAATCGGTCAAAGAAGCAGCTGAGGTATTTACCAGCCCTTGATCGACACCATATCGGTTATTTTTAAAATCAGTCGCTTCGATCAAGCCAGCTGAGGGGGCCACGAAGTACCATTCATACAGGGTGTACTACCAAATCCAGCAATGGATGGGAACCATACTTCCCTAACGTGTGTGGGGTTTAGGAATTCCTGGCTGGGAGGAGAGAAATGGGGAGCTGGTGCCCAAACTAACAGACAAAAATGTTGCCCCCGACAAAATTTTGCAAGTTATATTTTGTCGTTGCAAAAAGATTGTGACTCCGGAAGATGCGGATGCAGAAAAGCGTCATTGAATTGTTCGCCAGCATGCTTCAACTGCCAGGGCAACTGCCACAATGGAGTCCCCATAACAAAGAATAAGGGGGATGAAGAATTTGATGACGTAATAGTTCCTTTGAAGGATTTATTTTCCTCTTCTGCTGGACATATTTTTAAGTCAATTTAATGCTCTTGACTTGGTTTGGTTGTATTTTATTTTACAAAGAAAATTTGAGATGTTAGGAGCAGAGTATGGTGAAAAATGTGATGCGAAACTGCGTTTTCCGGATATGAGCGATGTTGAGAAGTGGGTAATTCGAGAACGGTTGAAGATACAAACTTTTTATTCCAACAAAAAATATAGGATTTTGTCAGCTTTCAAGAAGGTAAGAATATTTTTTTCTGTAGCATCAATAGTTTTCGAGCTATATGCGAAAACTAAAAGAAGTCAAATTTATGGCCTTCCGGAAGCCCTCCTCCGCAAAGCTCACCTCCTAGGGTCTGGTACTGTTAGGATGTTTACCTACCAGCTACCCCAAACCCATCCCTTAAGTCAAATATTTTGTCGCCCTCCATGTAGTCTACAATAATTTGTCGACAGAACTAAAACCAAATTATTAATTGAAATTTAGGCGATATCAAACCGACTAGCAACCACGTGCCTTTTTAAATAAATTAATCCCGAGCAAAGTTTTCAGCTCAATTTCTTGATTAAAAAAGGAAGTTTGGCGGTTTCTGGCTGATATTTATATTTTAATGCACAAAAACAAAAGGAAATGACTTAAACTGACAGTTTGATAATTCGGCTCTCAGAGTACCAACTTGAGAAATTTCAAAACTAAATCGATTTTTATGGACTTTGGGTCATCAACTATCTTTATGCTATCATTTTTTAGACAATTTTTATACGCTAATTATAGTAGTTTATATATTAGATTTCCATGGCATACACAATTATTTTAATGAATTGGTATATTTACCTAGTGGGAGCGAAAAGCTTAAAAGTGTTAATTGGATAGAAAATTAGAGCGTGGTGACATCTATCGCTGAATGTGTAATTTATTACTATAGATTAGTTCATCGACTAATCTGTTATTACTTTGTAGAAACCAGCGAAAGATGGCATGTCACAGTACAACAAAATAAACTCAACACTGGGTAGGACGGAAAAGGGGCGTAAATTTTCTGTGGTATCAGGAGCACAAAATTCTATTGAGTCGGCAGTGCATATTACTGGTAAATATATTTAATATTTTTTGTTCCAGGTGTGCCTGAAGGATCAAAATCACATCACCATCCTCATGGTAAGGAAATTTTAACGCTTTTATAAGGCCTTCCAATTTGAATTTGTGACTTTTAGATAACTGAAAACCCTACTAGATTTTAAATAGGAGCAGGGATAGTTTGTTTCGTTGAACATGACATTAGTTTAGTATAAATATGGAGTACTCTGTTAGGTTTTTTTTATATTTAATCATCCCAGGATGATGCTAACATAGCGAAATCAGCCTCAAGCAGTGTATTCGAGGGTATTATACAAGTATTTTGGTCCAGGTTCCCAGTATGAAAATTTTAATACAAATACAAATACATCGCCATTAATTGACATTCTTGCTGTTTTATATGCTTTTATCATTGGATCAATTGCGAAGCCAGGAAGATTTGGCATTTAAATAAATGTAATTTGTTTCTAGCAATGGTGTAAACGGTTTCGCTTAAAGTTTAATTGTGCTATTGTCACTTTTGATATTTAACTCTATAATTGTTTACTTTTATTTTGCGATTCAAAATCAAAGATCAGTGAAATGCCATAATTAAAAAAAAAAAAAAATTTAAAGACATGGAAATGTCACAACAATCATTCAATTTGCTACGATAGAAATCATATTATCGCATGATTGTAGATATAGTCTCCTGTGAAAATGCAAATACCATTAAAGCACTGCCATCATCGTGTTTCTCGCCCTCGAAAACGCGGGTATACCATTTTCTGTTCGATTTGAAGCTTTTTGAAGGTATAACTTCAACTCCTGAGGTCGGGGGCGGAGTGGCTTGTAGTCGACAGTTGCTCAATCAATCGAAACTGATCAAAAAAGTCTCGATCCGACAAGTCCTCGCACTTGCGTGTGCGTTTCTTTAGTGCCCCAAAAGATCTGAAAAGGTTTTGGTTGAGATCGGATTTTGACGCAACAAGTTGTTTATTTTATAATTACTTTCAATTTGCAATAGAACCATTGAAAAACAGTTAAATTTCTGATTTCAACGATATATCACACTTCCACCCTTTCGATTTAGTTTCCGTGAAAAAAATTAAAAACAAAGCAAATATGGCATAGATCGCATTTCGCATGATATGATCGATGCGCGTAGCCGTTACGTAGTGAAACTCGTCACATCATGTGTCAATTCACGTGTGAGGGTTTCTTCACTGCTCTAGAAGTAGAGCGGATTACGTTTAGTGCCGTTTTTAAATATATATACAGACAAATCGAAGAATTAAACTACAAATATTCCTCTAAAATCTAGTAAAATTACTGAAATGCTAATGTTTCATTTAACAAAGACAGCCGCGAACGATCGGATTGCAATGAGCAAATTTTGACGATTGTCATTGTCATCGTTTGTCATCCGATAACGTTGGTGTCATGTCATGTTAATAAGATTTCGGCATATTTGTAACTTTTAGTGGCTTGTCACAAACTTTAAAGGTAGATGTAACAATATCAATATCATATATATTTATTATAGATTATCACTTTACCAATTTTCAGTTTATTGCTTTACAAATCTGTAGTATTTAGGATAACTAGACTTTCTTAGTCGTTCAAGTGATGTTAAAGTTGTTAATATCCTAATAGTATATTATTCAACGAGTGATAATGTAGGTAATAACTCGCATAGATGATTGTAAACTCATTAAGTTAAGGGTTTATTTAGTGCCCCAGAAGATCTGAAAAGGTTTTGGATGAGATCGGATTGCGTTTAGTGCCGTTTTGCCACACAATTTAATGCTCTTTTTGGCTTCAAAGATCCACCGAGTGGGGAGGTTCCAGCCACTTCCAGTAGCTGCCGATTTTTTGTGTGTATTTTATGTAGTCGGACTGATTCTATCATCTGGTCATGTTTGCGGAGGAGTGGTGGAGGGGGGAAATTTACATGCAAAGATGGGGAAAATCAGTTTTTCGGACATAACTCGCTTAGTTTGATTCGAATCTGAAAAAGTGTATAGAGATAAAATGAAGGGCTCGCGAATGCGTTTAACTGAATGTTGACTTGTCGAAATCGGTCCAGCGGTTCTCGAGATATTGCGATTATAAATTTGTATATACGGATTTTTCGCTGCGGCGGGAACGTACCGGGAGCCGTTTTTCGGTTTTTGCGTCACTAGGTTGATTAATGGGGAGGGGTAAACGCAAATAAAATTAAAACTGCTGTAACTTCCGCAATTTTCTCCGTAAATCGCGCAGCAACCGTGAGATTATGTACTAATGAGCCTACTTTCAGTTCCGCTCATGTATTTTAAATTTTTGCCATAAATAAACAAATGCTTGCCAAATAACCAATTTACTGTTGTTATTATTTTTAGAAAAAGTCACTTTTCGCTAGGAAGGAAAGGGGTGGAGTAGATGTATTTTTCACCATTGAATGCGGAATTTCTTTCTGTTTAATTTGAGCTCGGCCAGATTGCTATCGTATGATGATGGGAGAGAGGGGCCCGCAAGGTTTTAGCCCTGTAGAAGGACAAGAGAAAGGGTTAGGGACTTCGGGCTAGGTTCATTTTCAAGGGAAGTCAACTCTTTTTCAAGACTTTTTTACCACGAAGCTCTAACCTCATTAGGGCCTGCATGCGCGCGTGATACATTTATAAAAACGAGAGCGTGGCAATTCAGCAGCCGCGCAGCGAGATACCGGGGGAGGAGCCTAGCGCTCTCACTTCTCTCCCTTCTCTCCCTTCTCTCTCACAAATACACGTCCCACTCCGGTCGTCCGTGTGTCCCGCTGAGCAGGAACTCCCGGTTCAAACGTATTTTTGAATAGATCGATGATGACGAATTTTGTTCAAGCGAGTTAAATAGCTGTGTAGTCGAGATAGCAACAAGTGCATTGTACACATTTATTAGACCCTAAATTGTAATTATTTTGTACTCTAATATAAGTATAGATATATTAGTTATAATAATCCATGCGACCAATATATGTAAATAAAATAAATTATTTATCTTCATATTCTGTTTGTGTTCATGGCTTTCCTTCAATACAACGAACGAAGCTCCGATGTCGTTGAAATCTTACTCTAACGTTATTTAATTAGAGAGATGCAGCTGTAAGCTGCAGTGAGGCTCTTCCAGATTTTATATTTGGGGGCTTGTCTGTGAACATGCTTCCCTTGTGTCGCCGCTTCAAAGAGAAAGGGACAACGCGCCATCGCGCAGATAAATCAATGCGATGTAGCATTTTTCTCGATGATCCAGGCCGTGCTTAACTCGGAAACACGCACACCTACAAACAGGCGCGCAGTGAAGTGGAAGGGGCGACGACATGAAAAATAAATGGAAAAACGATGAACCGTTGAGAGATGAAGGAGCAAAAAAAAATGAATAAAACCGGTCAAAAATCGAGCGAAATCTGGATCGATCTATTCAGAAATACGTTTGAACCGTTTCTGCTCAGCGGCACACACGGACGAGCGGAGTGAGACGTGCATTTGTGAGAGAGAAGGGAGAGAAGTGGGAGCGCTAGGCTCCTCCCCCGGCATCTCGCTCTACGGCTGCTGAATTGCCACGCTCTCGTTTTTATAAATGTATCACGCGCGCGTGCAGACCCTAATGAAGTTAGAGCTTCGGGGTAAAAAAGTCTTGAAAAATAATTGATTGCCCTTGAAAATGAGCTTAGCCCGAAGTCCCTAACCCTTTCCGTTGCCCTTCTACAGGACAAAAACTTTGCGGGCCCCCTCTCCCCTCCTAATCATCCGATCGCAATCTGGCTGGGCTCAAATCAAACAGAAAGAAATTTTACATTCGATGGCGAAAAGACATCTACCCCACCCCTTTCTTTTCTGAAGAAAAATGACTTTTTCTAAAAATAATGACAGTAAATTGGTTATTTAGCAATCATTTGTTTATTTACCATTTGTACATAAGCAGAACTCAAAGTAAGCATATTAGTACACAATCTAATGTTTGCTACGTGATGTGCGGAAAAAATTGCGGAAATTACAGCAGTTTTAATTTCATTTACGTTTATCCTTCCCCCTCCCCCCTAATCAACCTAGCGCCTTGAAATTTGGACACAGTACTTAGGTTATGAGTGTCTATTTGGGGAAGAAAAAAGGTAGCCAAGTCACTTTCTTTCCAGAAAAAAAAACGCGAAAATGTCTCCCGCCGCAGTAAAAAATCCGTAAACAAATCCGTACATTCAAATCGCAATATCTCGAGAACCACTGGACCAATTTAAATGATTCAGTTTACGAGCATTCGCGAGCCTTTCATTTTGTCCCTGTGCACTTTTTCGATCCGAGCCAAACTAAACGAGTTATGTCCAAAAATTTATTTTCCCCATCTTTACATGTAAATTCGCGCCCGCTATCATGACCAAATGATAGAGGGAGTTCGACTAATATACACAAAAAAAATCGAAAAAAACACTGTCGTTTCGAAACCCAGATCGACTTCACTATTATATTAAAAATTAAATAGCTGCTACTCCAACATTTATAATACAGAGATAACGCTGTTATTTTGTTGAGGCACATATTAACATTTCTAGGTAAATAACCATATCATTTTTATAAATACGGGATGTGTATTTACCTAGATAAATATTTTTATACTATTTCACCAATATTCGAAAATTTCGAAAACTTTATAGCATGTGGGAATATATTCATTATATTTCTCATTTTTATCGGACAAAATTCTTTTCCTACGATACACTGTAACTGTTTTGCACCCTTTTACACGCCTCTTAATGGTGCAACATGGCGTAGACCTTTTTAAATTATAACTCAATCATATAAGTTAGTAGAATATAACTTTTATATTATCGTAAAGTAAATTTTAAAGTACTGTAAAATGTTAAAAACTTTTCGAGGTTTTCTGATGATAGACTTCCATAAAGAGGTATTTTAATTAAATTGACTTAATTGTTTTATTTCAATCTTATATTTTATCCGCTTTTTCCTGACTAATCTGTTTTATTAAAATAAACTTATTATTTTTCAGCATTTCCTTTAGCTACGAAAGAATATGGTAAGCATATAAAAAACATTTCTCCTTACTGTAATGAATAAGAATACAACTGAATACATTATATATGTAAATTTTCTTTGATAACGACAATGCACACTGTACAATAGGGTGGAGCGAAATTAATACCAATTTTTTTTCTTGGGTATCGACCTTGCACTATTGCAATATAGTTGAAGTTTTTGATCTAAATTACTTTTACGTTTTACGTTTTGAAATCAAAAAATGTCTTGAAGGTCCGCCTCACCCAATTATTGAATCAATATACCTGACAAAATTGGTCGGCATTTTTAGTAGTTCGCCTGAGTAATTAGTCAAAATAACTCAGAGCTCGCCACTTGGAGCTGACTGCTAATCGATCTCCTCCCTACACCACCGAACATTCCTCCAATGCTGGTAAAACCTAACATTTATAGTCTAGTATACTTTAACTTGGTGTGTGTATGTAGGAGTTAATATTTCCGTATGATTTCATTTTCTCCCATATTGTACACAAAGTTAAAGCAATAGTCCAGAAACATTGTCTACGTGGACAATATTTCTGGATGTTTGTGTACAAGAGAAAATGAAATCGTACGGAAATATTAACTCATACATACACACGCCAAGTTAAAGTATACTAGACTATATATTCTTTTTTGTTTCAAATTTTGACCCTAAACTCTGAGAATAAAGTGTGGAGCGAATAAAGCCATATCTCCTAATGTGACACCACACTGATGACGAAGCCTCCGACACAAGCCTAACATGTCTTTCCACAGTTTGTGTGTGACACGGAAACTTCGGAACTTCTGGCGATTCTCCAGTTTTTACTAAACCTTTTAGCTCTTCATCTGAGTATTTTGATAATGCTGGTGGATCGGTTACGCCAATGTTTTGCCCTTCTAGCTTTTGGAATGCGGCGTAAGCCAAGCTCCCTAATATATTGTCGTTGATCACCAGCCATGCAAATAGGTACGTTTTCTGGATGGGTGAAATATGCATTCCTTTGAATTGCAGCGTCTACGTGTTCTTTGACACACTCATCTAAATATCGCGAACGTTTTATTAGATGAAACAGGTTATTTGCACCAACTGTTGAACACGCAGACGCCTTTTATTTGGTTGTAGCAGCCTTACGTTGGGCGTCGTGAATACGGACACCGATAAGAGCTATGAGCTTAACAGAGATCCTTGAGGCGTTGCCTGCACTTAATTTATGAAAGAGTGAAGTTTAGAGAGGGTTGCACTTAAAAAGGTTGGAACAGGATAAATGGCTCATCCTGTATAAGCCCCTGCTGATTATTTCTAATGTAATTTGTAGATTTCTGAAGTAAAGTTACTTTAAACTGAATTTAATTCTTTTTGTCAGGTGATTTTTGGAACTGGAATTGGTTGGGAGTCAATAAGAACTATTGAGCCACAGCATTTAGGCCCCATTGGGCCCCTTGTACATCCTCCCTGTAGGCAGACCCTCGCCTAGGCCTCCAACCAACCTAATCTTGCGAAATAGGTGGTGATGCTGCCTAGGGGCATCTCCCTTACATCGGCCAAAGTAGGCCAGCGCTCTCTCAACATGGATTCCTTAACTGATGAGACGGCAGAACAGTCACAAAGTACATGTTGAACTGTCTCATCTTCTTGTTCACAACCTCTACAGAGAGATGTTTCACTTAATCTCATATTATGGAGATGTTTTCTTAGCGAACAGTCTCCAGTCTGCGTTGGCGTTATAAAACGTAGGTTCCGTCTGGACATTGCCAGGTAGTCCATTGCTGTACTCTTGTTGGGGTATTTTAGTAACTCCCTAGCAAACTGACAGCTGTTTGTTTCATCCCACAGCTTCTTGAATTCATTGTGGGTGTTCTCTTTAATTATTTGTATTATCGCCGTGATCGGTAACAGACTAGCCCGACCAGGTTCAATGATGCTTAGGCCTGCTGCCATCTTGGCCAGTCTGTCGGCTACTTTGTTGCCACTACACTGTGCATGTCCTTTCACTCAGCATACCAGTATGTTATTCAAGCTGGAGGCACCCACAAGTGCTTGGTGACATTCCCATACTGCTCCTGTGGTGATTTTGTGACTTCTCAGGGCTAGTAATTATTGTCACCAATCTGTGTAGATCCTAATTGTTTTGCCCGTAGTTTGTCTATGGACAATCTCTTTTGCGGCTATGGTTATGCCCGCCAGTTCCGTCTGTCAGGTGATTCCTGTATAAATTTTTTAAGATAGAACACTTCTATGTGCAAGATTTAAGCTGAAGCACTTTTTGTTAATTTAAAAAAATTAAATTAGGATGACCAAATATTTTGGAGCACCCAGTTTTACGAACGAACACAGGTTTAAATAAAATTAAAGTATTAGGTATTCTTTTTCACAGTTACCAATTTGTAACTTTTCAACTTTTCGGCATTCCAACTTGGGAGATTTGATTCGGTGGAGTTTTATTAAAAATGTCAGAAAATTAACTTAGAATTAGGTGCGTGGTGGTAGATTAAATTATTAAAAGTCTGAAAAAATTCACTTAAAACTAGGGCACTAGATGCGAATTAGTTCGATGTGCGAGGGCAGTTTAAGTCAAATAGAAAAAAGTCTTTTTTACTAGGTTCCGGCCTACGAACACGAACGAAGGAGCACGAACACGAGTTACACTAGCGAGATGTAGAATTGCTAACTTCGGGTACCGACACTGACTTGCCTGATTCGGTCTTTTATACTGTTTGGTATCGTTTCGTTTGTAGTACTCCGTAAGTCGAGCACGAACGTTTTTACACCCATTATATTCTAGAAAGTTAGATCCCGACATTCCGTGCGGGCGAGGGTTGCGCAATATTGCATCATCTTTGTAAAACATGGAAATTTGGAAATGAAAATTATACGACTGTTTGGGTAATAGAAAGGGACGTTAATTGATAATTGAATTAAACTTGAATCAGTTTTGGTTTAGGAGATATAGCATGAATAAGAAGGCTGAATATATTGAACCGTCCTCGTATGGTCATACTTTTCGCACGCACGTAATATGGTCTTGGAGTTGTCACGCGTGATGATGTTTGAAGGGGGTAAATATGGAGTTGAAAGTGTGTTAATGCATAGGAATGAGAATAAATCGTGACATTAATTTGGCAATGAAATAGATAAAACAGTTCGGGAGCAATATGGGGGCTGTATTTTTTAGGGGGGTGAAAAATTATGCTATAGAATTGATGAATGTATAGTATAACGTGTTTTTTGATTGTTTTAGGTTATTTTGGAATTATCGATATTTCGTGAATTTTTTCAGATTTTTGATGACTTATTTGTGGTTTTTGCTTGAAATGAAACTGAAGGTGACTTTTTTATCGGGGTTTGTCCTTTTGGAGCGAATGATTGATTTTTTTTTATTAATTTTGACATTTTGCGGTTTGTTTTACAATGCAATGTACTGCAACACTGTACAAAAATTGTTTTATACGGAACCAAATCAGAGCATACACTTTTACCACATATGTCGCAAGTTTCTTCAATTTTACGCAAAAATCATTGGTGGCAACATATAGTCGTAATATTCTATTGGCGAAAGTAACCCAACGAGCATGAGCCAACTTGCCTGGATTTCATTTCTCTAGGTCCTCTACCTACAAATAGTATCTCACAAGTTTGCAGTAGAGTTCCAGTTGGACCAGAGAAAGTTTTTGGTCCAGTCGTTTTACCAGATGCTATAAAACAAATAACGAAGAGGAAGTTTATTTCCGTGTAAATTGGCATACAAACCAAACCAAAGTTTTCCTTTAAATCTAATTCAATTAGTCTCAAAATTCCTCTTCATATACCAGTATTAGTAACAGTTCCATCACATCCTAACGCGACGAGCTGTGATAAGCCAGCATTTGACTTTAAGTAATGTAGTATACTAAGGGAGTAAAAAGACGCATAGATCGCCTAGCCTGGTCAAGGCTAAAAAAATAACTATTAAAAACCATTCAGGACGCCTGGGAATTTGATGACAACAGATATGACCAGACGGCCACGCGTATTCGTCCAATATCCGATAGTAATGTAATCTCCCAAAAAATATGATTTATCAGATACGCAGTGGATCCTGAAGACTACCTTTATTACAGTTGAATTTTTTAGGTAGGTTCTTGATACTGTAGAACATCTAAATTATTGATAATGTAAAATAAAAATATATGTTTTAAAAACCACAAATATATATTTTTTAAATGGTATAATTTATGTTAAATGATTTTTTCAAGTATCCCCGAAGACCCTGAAGACGGTCTTTGATCATGAAAAATAATTTTTTTATTTAATCCTTAGAGTAAGAAGCAACTGTTGTCAGGTAGTGCCTTAACGATTAAAAAAAATCGCTCCACCCTACTGTACAATGTGCTAGAGATCGCTTTCACCAGCCAAAAATCTGAAACACTCTATAAATGATTATTAGTTATAAGTTAGAAAGAGTGAAAAATTTTCAAGGGTTTCTTTTAGAGAAGCTAAAGTAATAAATACGCGAGTAGATATGCTATGACAGTTCTGGACCAAAACCCATGTATTTTCTTATGGAGGTTCATTTTGCAGAATTTTCGTTCGGGACAATGACAACGGGTGGGTTCGAGATAATGAGAACTTGGTGGATTCGGAATTCTGGGAAACTACACAAATCTCTGAATAACACTAGGGGGTATATATCTTAATGTACAGTAACTACTTATAATTTGAATTAATGAGATTTGTGAAATTGTGAACGGCCATTTTAGTTTATATAATTAATAAAAAAGCCGAGCAGGCGTGCGGAATCGAACAAGGCCCTTTCAATCAATCAATCCCTTAACGTCATATCATTGAGCCATCGTGGTACTCCCTCGACACTGTTTTATACGAGCATACTAGACAGGGGTCTATGTAATGCAGGTTACGTAGGTATAAGGATACCCTATTGGACAAAACGATAACATCATATAGTTTTTACACAAACAATTGGAATTATTACATCAACTCTGTATTTATATATCCATACATATAGCCGTATTTTCATAAGATTTTGGTAAATTGTGATTAGTATACTGGCATTTAAATATACATATAACGTGTATTCAAGAATATAACTGATACTAGAGAATATATATTAAATTAATTTGCTTAATGAGTGGTTATAGTTTGATCTAATGGGCTTAGGGATGCTGTTTATTTCATATAGTAGTAATATTTATTACGACCTATAGTCGGGATACGTATACGAGGTCCCAGATCTTACTAATCCTTGTAGTGAGAGCAACGAAATAAAAGAACAAGTAAAAACAAATACAATTTATTATAAAAAGAATTAGTAACAGTACAAAAAAAATTAAAACAATAAACTATTACGATAAAATAATACAGACAAGTCTAGGGTTTAGGGTTAACGCTATGAAAAAAAAAATGATTAATAAATTGAAACAATTGACAATAAGTATGAGATATAAGGGTTACTTAACTTTTACACACAAAATTGGAGAGTTTCCTGGCGCTCCAGACGTGGGGGTTGGTCGAGGTGAAGTCTTCACAACACAATTTGATAAGGTTCATAAAATTCTTCACAATGGTTAGATGTTTCTCTTAATCGAAATGTATGAATTAAATTGCAGGGCCAAATCGTTTACCAAAATTCGTGTACCAAAGAATAGCAATGATCCAAAGTCCAAAAATCCAACAATCCAAAAAAATAACCGAACAGTAGCCAAGTTCTGCGGTCAAAATCTGGCCTACCCCAAATCGTCTAGAATATTACTTCTAGACGATAACTTGCTTAATTATCCGAATAATTCGAAAATTCAATTTAACAAACCAAAATATAAATTGAAATATTAGGTTAAATTTAGTTATTAATCCGGTATTAAACCGATTAGCAATCACGTGCCTTTTAACTAAATAAATCCGTAGCGAAGTTTTCAGTTCAAATTCTTGATTTAAAAGAGGAAGTTTTAGGCAATTTCAGAGATTTATAACCTTTGATCACTCACAAAAACAAAAGGAAATGACAACAGCTGACAGTTCGATAGTCAGGGTACCAACTTGTGAAATGTAAAATACTGAATCGATTTTTATGGACTTTCGATCATTAACCATCTTTACTCTATTACTTTGTAAACAACTTTTATACGCTAATTATTGCAATAATCTATATTGTAAATTCTCCTAAAATATACACAATAATATACCATTATTTAATAAATTTATATATTCTCTACGGAGAGCCATCTGTTGGAGAAAAGCTTAAGTGGTAATTTGCACCCAATATTTAGCGTGGTGACATTTATCACTAAAGGTAATTTCTACTATAGGAAATTTTAATGAATTTATGTACATATGATCTTGCGGACACCGGCGGAAGATGGCACGTTACATATTGTTAGAATGGAGGTATAGGCGTCTAACTATATAAATTTAAAATAATATATGGGGTATAGGTAGTATATTTAGCAAAAGTATTTTTACAAAATCATTTTTAAAATAAGAATCTTTATAGTTAAACAATACATACCTAGTACAATGATTAATATAATGTATATAGAGTAGATCACCAAATCAAATCCAAATTGTATCTAATAATGTACTATTGTAGGGTTATTTATTTGTATGGTACGCTGCGTTGATTTTTTGTTTTGTTTTTTGGTATCCCTTCGGCAGCGAGCTATACTATCGATGACGGACGCTATCTTCACGGGGGGCGAATGCAGCGCCCTCTTTGAATTTACCTATTACTAAGGCGATATAAGACTATGCAAAAGTTGTATATGGTCTTTTCCAGGTGGGATAGGTTTAATCGCATTATAATTTATTTGTACTTAAAATGTACGAAAAAAAGAAAAGTGAGAATCATCGAGCCACAGACCTTCTTTGATAATTTTGAGATCTGTTTCGGTTAATTTTCTTTATCCGTATTGATAATAAAAAAGAAATACGAATGTAAAAAGAACGGAACCTTTACAGTTACGTAAATGTCCGGTTAAAACGTAAAGTCTATCTACTGTCCGGGGCGAGCGTAGGTGCGTCTTTACTATGTACATACTTCGGTATGCGATGTAAAGCAACGACAGGCGCAGTTAGTACTTGGATGGGTGACCATTCCAATGGAAACCGCGTTCTCGCCTCACACATCTTCCAGCGGCTTGTATATCAGTGTATGCGCGGAAGCTATACAACCTTAGGCGAGGGTTGTATAGGAGATATACCATCCTTCGGAGTGGATGTAAAGCCGTCGGTCCCTTGTCTATTAAATGTTAGGCAAGTAAAAGTTCCCTACTCTTCTTAAGGGAAGAGGTTCGGCAAAAATGCCTGGTTGGGGGTAGCTCGTCTACAGTCGTCGGTGTTAGGCCTCAGTAGCGGAAATAGGCCGACGTTAAATAAATGTATAAAAAAAAATCTACGGTCCCCTAAAAATCTGTAAAACAATATGTGTAATAATTAGAAAACAACTATTTCACAACCTATCTGACACGTAATCTGCCACGACGCTTAATGTGTTTTTGCGATTAAACATTTCCATTTTTTACATCAGATAATTATAAATTTGTTATTTGGATATTTTTAAAGTTAACACAATTTGTATTTTGGCGTTTGATTGAGCCAAAAATCCGAAATCAAAACTGCACAAATGTAATTATTACCTCGTCTAATATGTAATTACCAATGTTAAATTATTATGTTTGTTTATAAAAGAAAAGAAACCGACCGACGTCACTTCCGTCTAGTACATTTTTATAAATGGAATGACAGATCTCAATATTCAAACATCAATTATTGTAATGCCGTAATAAGATGACAAATTTAAGACAGGTATTTATTTGAAAGGTGACACAATAAACAACTCATTTCGCATGTATTTACCAATGTTAATTGATTATGCTTTTTTTTATAAAAGAAAGGAAATATCCAGATGGCGCAGAAAGCAATATATATATATGAAGCCCAGTTTCGTTTTGTTTTCGCATGGAAAAGAGAGATAATTAGCTGCGAAACCCGACCGGGTTTCTTGTAAATATCACACTATTTTATATTAATGTACCCACTTTATTTCAAATTTACGATAATCTTTGTTGAATTTCTCTCATAATACATATTATTTTACATCCTATACAATTTAAAAGTGCAGAGCACTTAAGTAAAGAGTTCTGGAAATATATAATATATATTGTATTTGATTATTTAGTTATATATATTTATTAATGATACTTTTTTACCTTTTAGTGGCAGATATCATAAAGACGATTGCATCAGCGATAGAAAAATGTATATTGTCATTACTTAGTAAGTATTCGATACTTTTTTTGTCATAAAAACTGTTGCCAAGGATGAATGTAAAAGAAACAACTTTTATGTTTAATTTTTGGATTATGTATTATTATCTATAAGTTTTTTTTACCTCGTGTATCAATATTTTCGTTTGTTATTAGGTGGTAGAAACAAAAAATAGAGTATTTGTTCTAAGGATAGTCATAATAGATAACAACTGTTAGTTGAAAACAAATAAATAATAAAATATCGATTCACTTAATTGAAAAAAATTAAGATGAAATTGACTACATCCCCAAAACACAATGCATTACTTATTTAAAAATTACAGCAATGATTTGGGACTCATCCCTTTAACTTATTCACGATTTATAAATAAATCTGAATTCATTCTAGGTTCTATATTTATAGATATATAGATGTTTTCCAAACATTTTTAACTTAAAATTCCCACAGGAGCGAACCTGATGTACAATAGATAGAATCTTTTGGTGAATACTCAACATATTTCAGCCGTTTTCGAAATATAAACTTTAATTAGTAGTAATAGTAGTAGTAATAATAAATCAGTTGATCATTTTATTCATCTCAATTAAAGAAGCATTTAAGGAAATGTACAAATACTTTAAATAAATATAGGCAAGTTTATTCGTGAATCCAAGAAACCCACTGACTTTACAAAGAAGGCAAAACTTAGAAAGACGAGGAAATTGCATCCTCTGAACTAATTTTCTGACCCCATTGTTTAACAGTACTTATACTGGTCGAATACTTGAAACAACGAACAAGTTCAAAGCTCAAACAGACAAAGCGACTATTACACCCAATGGGCCCTATAGGTTTGCAAAAGCTCGATGGGGAAAAACTACAACCAAGAATGCTGCACTGGATGTACAAGACCTAAAACAGTTTTAGGACAAGCTAGCTTTGGTAGAATTATACCTATGTTTTAGTTGACTATAATCCCAAATAATTCGAACAGCCTAACTACTACAAAAGCACCTCCTGAAGTACAACTGAATTTTTTGTTCAAATGTGCTTTTAGAGGGCGGAATATTAAACATAATATTTTTAGTCGTAAACTCCTCTATAAATCCTTATTTTACTATAAGGAAAGTAACCAGATTGCAACCAAAGTTACAAATCTGGCGCGTTAAGTGTAATAATTGCATATTACCATCAAAACGCTAATGCTTCGATTGCAACAAACACCAGCCGAAAGACTGATCCTACTTAAAGGAGCTCCCTTGCCAGTCGTCACACACCACTTGCAGACTGCAGTTTCGAGCTGTTGGCTCTCGTCAGTGCAAGGTAGGTATGCGACGACCGACATGAGAATCCTTTGACTATAGTACATCCCGGTATTTTTACAATAGCGACATGTAAAACAGCCAGCAGGCGCCATCTAGCGGTCCAGTGTCTGTTGCAATCGAAAAGTAAATAGCCTGACTTGGCTTAGCATAGTTCAAATGTGCTTTTAGAGGGCGGAATATTAAACATAATATTTTTAGTCGTAAACTCCTCTATAAATCCTTATTTTACTATAAGGAAAGTAACCAGATTGCAACCAAAGTTACAAATCTGGCGCGTTAAGTGTAATAATTGCATATTACCATCAAAACGCTAATGCACTGACGAGAGCCAACAGCTCGAAACTGCAGTCTGCAAGTGGTGTGTGACGACTGGCAAGGGAGCTCCTTTAAGTAGGATCAGTCTTTCGGCTGGTGTTTGTTGCAATCGAAGCATTAGCGTTTTGATGGTAATATGCAATTATTACACTTAACGCGCCAGATTTGTAACTTTGGTTGCAATCTGGTTACTTTCCTTATAGTAAAATAAGGATTTATAGAGGAGTTTACGACTAAAAATATTATGTTTAACTGAATTTTTTGACAATTTTTCACAAATCTTGAATATCTTGCCAAACAAATTACAGATTTTGCTTAGAGATTGGAGTCAGACAAGCATCAAATTTTAATGAAAAAAAAATTGCTTCCAGTCTAACCTTTTTTAACATGTTAGTTACGTCGAATACTATACGAAATGGAAATTTTTTTACCTCTAGCAACCGATACCGCGCAAGTTATCTGCCAGTTTGTGAAAAATCGACCATTTTGGTCGTTCTTTCTAAATATAGATTAGTATATCTCGGTATATGTAGGTCCAAAAAAAGCGAAAAAAAAATGAAGCTGTTCGTTATGACAGACTATCAGCGGTTACAATATGAAATTTTTATCTGCACATATAACCTAAAAAAAAAAAAAATTGAAAAAACTGCTAAATTTTGTTTTTTTGGTTATAACTTGGAATGTTTTAAGTGAAGTTTGATGAAATTTTCAAAAATTATACTTTATGATGTGAACAATAACTGGTTAAAATTTCAAGTCAAAATATCTAACACGTCAAAAAATTGACTTCAAATTTTAAAATTGATTGGCCAGTAACTTTTGTGCATCGCATCGTATGAGGTTCTTTTTTTAAAAGTTTCTTATGCTCTTTATGATGGTGAGTAAAAAAAAAAATTTAAACTTGAAAAAAAGCGGAGAAAATCGATTTTTTGTATTTTTTCGCCAATTTTTTCGAAAAACATTTGGTTCACGCACTCGCTCGAGCGGGTGGTGGCGCGAATCTACCATCCGTGGGATTATGCCTGAACGCCTCTAAGACCGTATCCTTGTATCCTTTCTAGTCAAAGGTGGCAACGATATCTGTTGGAGTTCAGAGAGTCGAAAGGCTCAAAACAATGTGACTTCACTAGACGATCGCGGCTCGCCGCGATCGTCGCACTAGCCTTATTTGCCGTCGGGATCGACGGTCGACAGTGGGATCGATCCTTGCAATGTTCGACCGAACCTCTATTCTGTAAAAGCACGAAAGCACATTCCCGTGAGAAGTGGGCGGAGTTCACTTGAAAATGTATAAAAGTCTATTCTGCAACTACGGGAGTGATCACGTCGTGCGAAAAATGCGTGAACTTACTTCTACTGGTAAATCGTGAGAGAATCAGCCAGTTTCCCGGGAGAGGGGCGATCCTAACCGTACTTTTATGACAGTTTACGTCGGCCAAATATTATTGTTGTCAAATCTGTGAATCAGAATGGACATTGCGGATTTGCTCATGGCCAACGAGGTAATAATAATATAATTCTGAGCAAATATTACAATTACTCTTTTAGTTTATTATAGTCATATTTAAAAAAATATATATTACCAATAACGAGGGTATATCCTTACGGAATTTTTTATCAATAAAAATATGTTCTGTTACCTTTTACCTAATTTAAGTAATGAGACGTGACATAACAATGACAACAACTGAGCACTGAACAGCTGATGCTTTCGCGCCAACCTCATTGGTTGTAAATTCGGCTATTCTCGCTGAATCCCTTCACGTTAACCATCTATTCACTGCACTTACAGAATACAGTCTAGGACGGTCGGATGATATGCGTGAGCTCTCGCTTCGCACGATGAATGCTCACTCTCCCCATAATTAGAGAATAGAGGTCCGAATCTCCTGACGGTCGATTATGGGTCGGAAAAACGTTTCAATGTTCATAAAAATGCATTATTTTGTAAGTAGAGACAAAACTTATAGGAAATTTTATGCTCTATAACTTTGCTTTCTTAATATTTTTCAATAAAGTGCATGGTTTTTTCCTGAAAATAGAGATATAGGCGAAAAAACGCTAAAATTCATATATATATATATATATATATATATATATGTATATATTTCTCAGAAACCACACTTTTTGGAACTGCGAGGAGTGAAAATCATGTTTAGACATCCCAAATACTTAACTTCTTACAGGTCTCAGAACTGTGGGAATATTTTCTTTATTTCTTCCAAATTTGAAGGGACTAAGTGTTTAAATATTTTATAGTTCTGTAAAAGTGATTTTTAAACACCAGAGATATTGATTTGTGAAAAATAGCCGTCAAACGAGAACACCCCCATCTTCAGGACCCGAACCTAGCGTAGGGTAATCTCCTTAAACAGGACTACGCACCATAAAAGAATTAAATTAGAGAATTAAAAATTTACTAAAGCACAAAGCTACTACCTACATTTGTATTATTTTCAGTATCAATCTCTCATTTTTTAATTACAAATATTCTACTTTACGACACATACTTGTCATTAGGACTTGAAACTTATTTTCTTTTTTAGATCCAAAGATCTTGCAAGCTGTTTATGCAAATGTAGGACCTTTATTAAATGGTAAGTGTTAATGTCATATTGCACATACCGCATCGTAGATTTTAATAATCTACACATGTTGTATTTATATTTTTTACATTCGAAGCCACATTTATGTTAGAGGACTTATAATTTCTTTAATTTTTGAGAGGTGACTACAGAACCAGCAACTGATAACTGCATATGTGGGAATGATCATCAGTAATTGCACTATTTACAGAAATATCAACAACTGAAAAAGATTATTATAAAATTATTACAAATTTCTTTATTAGTAAATGCATGCAGATATAGATACATGGGGTACAGTGTTATCATTTACCGATTTGTAGAAATATAACAGGTTCCATAAACAGAGAAAATATAAAGAAAAAACAGGGATCAATAAGGGTCAATGAAGCTTTGGACATACATTTTTTAGAGCACTGGGATGGGAGGGGGTGAAATGTGTTTTTTTATGCAAATATCTCCAATAAGTTAATAAGCATTTTGGCAGAAAGTGGCAGGACGTCTTTTGTCGAGTCTATGTATACGTAAATTTGAGACTTGTCAAGTCCATTTTCTATTGTATTTTCGACAATCCTCCAGTAAATCCGTCAGTTACTTGAATAACGAACATCATGGTTTCATTGATCCCTATTTCCTCTGCATTTGTCAGGTAGAATGTAGATTGACATCATTCGTTTAAATCGCACAAGAGATTTTACTGTTGAAACTAGTTCACTATTGGCCTCTTTTAGACATACTAATTTTTCACCCTCGCCCGCCCTCCGGAAAACCCCCAATTTTGGGGCAATATCGCTTAAAATAATTTCAAAAATAATAAAAATGTAGTAAAATAAAAATATACCTACTACGAAAGAAAATCGATTCATTGCTACCAATTAAGGTGCACAATCTGCGTTTCCAAATTAATTGAAAATAATGTCATATAACTTGCGACATACTACGTCTTCAATCGGAAAACGCAAAATAAAGTCTGATTGCAATAAACCCCCAGCAGGCAGATTTCCAGTACAGTGCTGCTGTGCATCGCCAGCCGCAGACTAGTTTCGAGCTTGTTAGCTCTCATCAGTACAACATAGGTAAATGTACAACAATACTGTGAAAGTATTTGTTCACTTTAGGGATACATGTGGCTTTCCATTGTAAAGTGCTTGCCACAGGTTGTAGAATTAGATAAATGTCGTGCTTGTAGCTGGCCGTTGTGTGGGTTGAATTTTAGTGTAGAATGTGGTGTGATATGTGTCGATGAATGTAGTAAGGTTAACAGTATTAATATTAGTGGATTAGAAGGTTTGGGGTTGGTGGCATCTTTTAGGCAACGAAACAAATATAATGGCTATTTTCTTGTTTCAAGTCTGAAGGACGATATTTAATAATGGAAAATACTTTTTTTGATATTTTAGATTATTTTTTATGTATTTTTTTGTTGGTTTATTGGTACTATTTTTAAATTTTTTTTAGAATTTTTGTGTTAATATTTTTTTTGCTTATTATATTTTTTATTTATTCTTTGTTTGTTTTTTATGTATTTTTTCAGACAACATTTACAATTTTTATGGGGTGAATATGTAGTTTAAGGATGAGTACTTTGGGGCTGTATAGAATTTAGAGGTAAGAAGATCAAGGAGGGTAGGGTTGTCGGATGTAACTATAGTCTGTTTTTAAACCAGGAGGACTCTTTCGAATTTGCCGCGCTAAATCATACACATGTGATTGGCTGCGCGTTCGCCAGTTTTACACTAGGCCAAATCTTAAATTTTGACATACATATCAGTTGAATATTTCAACCAAATTTCAAAGTATCTTCATTAATTATTTATCATCACCCATTAAGGAAACAGTTCTGTGCAGAACTAATTATATGTTATTTATATTGATTATTTATATATTCTGGAAGTATTTCAATATGGATGTTGTGGCAAATTCAAGTTTAGTGGAAGTTTCACCAGTAAAGAAACGCAAACGATTAGATTTGGGTGTTTTAGCATTAACTGAGAAGCAATGTGTAATAAATATGAATAAACAGATGTTGAGTGGAAAAACAAAGGTCAAAATGTGTGAAATCGTATCTGCAATTATGAATGCAGTGGGTGAGATATTAAACAATGTAAGATTTGTAACATGCCTATTTTAAACACTTTTACTGTTAGGAATTGCAAGATCAACTGTATTCTGTACGATAAGGGAATATAGAAAGACTGGAAATATACGCAGGGCAAAAAAACTTGGAGGAAGACCAGGAATTATTACCAGATTTGATGAAACAATGAAAAACTCTATTCGACAAATAATACATAGTTTCTTATACAAAAATTAAATGCCTACCCTAAACAAAATTCTACATGCAATAAATAGTCGCCCAGATTTGCAGAAGTTGCAAGCAGTAATCGAACCCTGTGATAATAAATAGTTGTGTATTTAATAGGGAAATTTTGTTTTACTTTCATTTACACGCTTAATTTTTTACAGGCATATAATTAAATAACGCACTTTATATCTCAAAGCTTCCTCAATACATGGCAAAATTGGACGTGGAGAGAAAATTATATATATCATTGACACATCAATTGAAAATAATTTAATTTGTTTTTTTTTAAATATTGTTAAATAAGTTTCATATACCAAATCAAATGTCAAATATCTCAAACAATATTCTTTTTTGGAAATTTATTATTAAGAATGTGAGGAATCCCTAGACCCCTTTTTAGTAAGTATATTAGACTGCATACACCTATACTGTAGTCGTGTAAGGTTGGTTGCTTAGAACCCCTAAAATATTCTAGGGTAATTTTCTGGTAACTTTTATAGTGTAAATTGGGATTCTACATTTAGTCCTCCTGGTTTAAAAACAGACTATAATGTGGCAAAATTTGGTAGCAATAAAAAATAAAATAAAATCTGAGAGCAATGGGGTACCTGTGAGATGATATAAATCAGAATTACGTGTACCTGCAGGAAGGTGGAGAGATATTTTTAGTATTTTATTTTGGACGGTTTGTAACTGAGTTTGTAAATATGGGGCGATTAGGGGATATCAAATACGGGAAGCATAGGTTAGGATGGGACGTAGGTAGGATTTATAAAGGAGTCAAACAATAAGGGTTGGGGAGTTTTTAAGGATGGAAAATAGGAATGAGGTGCGCCGCCAGCATTTGCCGGTTACGTTGAAGACATGTTTTTGTAAATAAAGTTAACGATCGAGTAATGCCAAGGTATATTATATGATCAAGCCAAGAGAAGTTGTGGCCATGCAATATGAGGGTGGTATTTACAACTTGTTGTTTTTTTGCTAAAATAAATAGCTTGTGTTTTTGAGATATTTGTGGATAACCCCAGTCATTGTAGTATGTTATTGTCGCGTCTATCTGTCGCTGTAGTATATTTGTCCTGACGGCAGGGTTTACGGATGTGGTAAGGATGGCGGTGTCATCTGCGTAAAGGCAGAGGGTTGTTCGGTGATCTAAAGGAGCGGATAGGTCATTGATGTGAACGTTAAAGAGGACAGGACCAAAGGATGACTCTTGGGGGACGTCAGATAATATGGGGGTGAGAGGAGAACAGTCGTTATTGACTTTTATTCGAAATTTGCTCTTAGAAGTGTAAGATTGCATCATTTTTATTATGCGAATCGGAATATTCGCGACGTGGAGTTGATATAAAAGTCCAGGATGCCAAATTTTGTCGAAGGCTTTTTCGAGGTCGAACCCGACAAACCCTGTGTGTAGACCTCGATTGAAGTTGGTTGTAACAATTTCGCCAAATTGGTAGAGCTGCTGGGTGGTGGAATGAGGATTGGTTTACGGTTGAAAATTCGTGGGACAAAGTGTGGATCTTCGGGTTGGGTAGCAACTAATTGAGCAATGGATTAGCTTCTGAAAAGTTTTTTAAGAGTATTATATTGTGCTTTTAATAAAGGATTTCTAGTGCGATGATAATGTTTGAGTGTTCTGTTTTTTTTAAGTTAAATAAGTTGCACAAGTTGCCTTGGAAGTTGTAATTTATGGGAACTGGTTGGGAATATTTTCTGCCTTAAGGAAAGTGCCTGGGTGATTTGACTCGTTAAGTGGTCGATTTCGGCGGGCGAATCGCAGGATGGGTTATAAGGGATATTATGTAAGTGATGCGTGGAAAATGCCAGTCAGTCGTAGTCGTCCTCGCGAGGGCGTCTAGTTTGCGGCATGCATTGGATGCTTATAGTAAATGTGTTTTTTACGGGGAAACGGTCACTGACAGTATTTTCGTAAGTATAAGCGAAATTGCTGGTTAAGCCGATATGTAGGGCTGACTGACTGAGAAGAGGGCGGGCGGGTTAGTCGGGGGCGATAAGTTGTAGGTTTGGATAATTATTAAGATATTCAAACAGTCTTTTACCAGAGGTGTTGGGAATTTAAATCGCCAAGCTGGACTAGGAAATTATATATATTGGCCTGGTGGTCGAAGTCGCGTATGTCAATGGTGTTTTGGGATCGTTTATAAGATGATATGATTGTTACATCCCTTTGTGGGAGATGCAACACTATTGCAGTGGCTTCAAGATAATGAAGGGGTGAGAGCAGTATTTGAGAGCGTTTAAATAGTCTTGCTGACTAAGATAGCCGTGCCGCCTCCTCTAGTGGGGCGGTCGGAGCGATATATGCTGAAGCCAGGGAGAGAAAAGGTGAGTCTAGAGCTAAGGTGCGTTTCGCTCAAGCAGCAGGTATCTATGTTATGGGTTTATAGTAAGTGCTCTAGTTCGGTGTTTTGACGTATAACTCCATTAGCGTTAAACTGGAGCAGAGTGAGTGTTGGTTTACTATTTGGATATTTACCTGGTAGATCGGTTTGGTAATGTACTCGATAGTGACGAAAATTTTCTTGAGAGGGTCAGGGGTGGTTTTAAGTGTATTTATTAACTGCTTAAGCGTATCCCAAATTAGTCTTATATTAAAATTTTTAAGGCAATCTAATATTTGGGGGTTGAGGGTGGAATGGGTGAATCGGTAGGGGGCGGAGGTGGGTTACTGCTTTGTTGGGTAGCTGCCCTCTGGCGGGAACTGAAGTTTTGCCACGCCCGGACGTTTTGCGTGCTTAAATTATCAGTTGCTTCCTGTGATAGGGGTGGCAGCTGAAAAGGGGCTGATTGGTTGACTTGCTGTGATGGTTCGGTAGCAAATTTAGATGCATGAGCGGGGATCGGTTGATTTTGTGATAAACCGGTGGATCGTGTGGCTTGTGTGTAAGTAGTAGGTTTAGAAGCGTACCTGGCTTGGCGGCTACATATGCTGGGCATCCTCTGTAATTAGAAGGGAGTTCTGCCCCGCAGTTAGCGCAGGAGCACTTATCTGCGGGACAGGGGAGCCCTGTGTGAGTTTTTCCGCATCGGACACAGCGTTCGGTACGATTGCATATAACACCTGTGGCATTGAGGTATATCCATACGTATATATTCCGAGACGGTTACTCTGTAATAACAGAGTTCCGTCAGAGCGTAATAATCGTCTACTGCTTGCTTGGGTATTATGATTAACAGGATGTTTTTTGGTACGCGTTTTCCGCCTCTGGAGGTCATAAAGCGGGCAATGTTTGAGAAGGGGAGATTGAAGGAGTGGTGTATTTGTTGCCATATGTTGACTGGGGGTAGAAGTGCGAGTTTCAATTTCTTGAATATCTTGTGAAGAGGATGAAGATATGGGGGAGTGGGATATTGTTGGGGGCGGCAACGGGGGTGCTGGTTATCTGAATTGGATCGGGGGGGTGGAGATAAAAGCCTAGCGTGTATTTGAGTTCTACGCTTACGTTTTACACTTTTTTTTAGGGCGTTCATCGATGGGGGCGGATTCTGATGAATATTGTCATGTGGGTGAAATAAATGTAGAGATTCGGCATCAGATTGTCCCCTGAAAGCCGTATCCTCTGTGAAGAGGGAATTTGCATAGGAAACTGTTTTCGGGGTTGAGTGCGACGTAGTAGGGGTTACTAGGGTGGTAGTAGTAGTTGTGGTTATTGTAATAGTGGTAGAAGTTATTATAGTGTTATGAATGTGGTTGGTGATATTAAACTAGATTCCGATAATGTTTATAGGCTAAAATTGCTGCCAAATGCCGTTTGAAAAGCATTGTCATCCTAAGGGGATGATTGCAGTGTAGAGTTAAAATCATGAAAGGTTGTGATTATGTACAATATGGGTTAATGTGTTAGTATTAGGTTGAATTTGTGTGTTAGTATGATTGCTTATGGTTTTTTCCTCACCAGATAGGTTTTTATCTGTGTCGGTTTCTTGTCCGGATTCCTGATTTGAGGCGTATGCTTGTGTGTATAGGTTGGCTAAATCTGGTGGTTTCTTGTTTTTCTTTTTGTGTCATTGTGTATGTAAGGATGTATTCGTGTGGTGTCTGTTGTGGTTTCTCACTACTATCTACGTTTGCGGAAGACAATACGAAGTACACTATTTGACCGTCTGCGTTGACTGCTCGGATACATGATGCACGACAACACTTCACTGGCCTTCTACAGTCATCAAATTACAGATACGAGGCGTCCGCAACTTGCGAACAGCTCCATCTGGTGACGACTTATTGCAATCAAGTTGGCGACCAACTCGAACTAAGTTATATTTAACAAAATATATAAGCCAACACAAAGTGGATAAATTATTACAAAAATAATAAAAGTGTAGCAAAGTAAAATCTATCTATCTACTTCGACACTTTGCTATACACTTCCACGCTTTCTACTTCCTATTACGTTTAATTGTCACTTTTGAAGTTTAAGTAAATATATTTATTATCAATTTTGAAATTACAAATGACTTCAGCTATCGGCGGTTTTACCATATGCGCTCGTTTTCACATCACTTTGCGGTAGAGCACTTTGGGGGGGGTTAAAGTAATATCTCCAAGAATAAATTCGTTCGTCAGTTTTCCCCTTGCTTGTCTTCATAAAATGCATATTTGAACAAATGTCAACGTCTTCACCAACTGTAATTACTGAATCACAATAAGATGATATATCTATAGCTGAGTAAATAATAAGAGAATCAGCATCCTCGGCAGCCTGCTCAACAACGAAACTTGCAGTGGTAAGCTTTTTACGTAACAGTGAGATAAGCCGATTTTTATTTTGACCATTTGATAAAAACTTGTTGGTTGCTGTCATAAACTCGTGAAAATTTACTGTTGCAGAAACATTTCTTTGAGCTCGTCATTGACGCTCAGCAGATTTTGTGCTTTTATCAGTTGTATCGGTAGGGTATCCGTCGATAACACCATCTTGGAAGGCCGCAATGAATCCCTCGGTCTCTCACTCAAGTCCAGCTGATCTTAAAAAGGCGAACGTCAGCTTGGTCGATAAACCCAGTGTTTATAGATATATGTTCTTATAGAATACTCCGTGCATGGGGGTGCCGCCTAAACAGATTTTCTTGTTCTGCGGCTTTAATCTGGGCGTTTAGAAGATTTGGCGGAAACTCAGAAACCAACTCTGGTTCAGTACCTAGCCGGTCTCCTCGTCTGATGTCGAATACGAGACCGAGTTCATCTGCGACTGCGATTTTTCACTAATTGCAGGAGAGGGTCTGGGCTCCTAAAGATGTTACATGCTATACTCCGTATACTTTATATGAGGACAATTGAAACTGGTCAGTGTTAAAGCACAGGACCGTACGCACTGAACTTGATATTTTCTCCTATATATTTAGCAATGGTATCGAGATTCGAATGGTAGCTGAAACTGTGCAGGCGAGTCCGAGACTGGCAATGTAATCAGCTTGAATGAACCATCTACGACTGCACTGGTTTAAAGATAATAAAACGGACAGGCCTACTAGCATAAAAAAACTCGTAAATCGTTTGTCAGTAGTCAACGGTGGACTTATGAGATGGGCTGTCAATGTGCCAGTGCAGTGCATAAATACCTGTTATAATATCAAGCGTAGGAGTTTATCTTATCGTTTTCTTATGACAAGCATTTCTATTTACCTCCGCCCATGTACAATAAAGAGATGCCGACTGTTTTTGCCGGATTTTAGTTTTCATACGGTTTCAATTAAGTTCGTTCACACTTTACTACCAGGCTATGCATGTACTCCAAACTCAAGAGACCTCAGCCCTCCCGATGCCGTGGGGGGTACACACGAGGAAAGGACGATATTGAATGAATGCTCCTATGATATTCATCATCTTGCAAGTACCTCTATCTAATTGACTTAACTCATCTACCGTCCATTTCACTACTCTAAAGAGTAGAGCAGAATAGGAACGGCAAGCATGTTAGTAACAGACAATTTGTTTTGCCCCGAAAATTCGGACGACCAAATCTTTGGAATTAGGTGGATTAGGTGATGCGGAAATAAGCGCATAATGTAGACGCCACCGATAGCTGAAGACATTTGTAATTTAAAAATTGATAATAAATATATTTACTTAAACTTCAAAAGTGACTATTAAACGTTATAGCAAGTAGATAGCGTGGAAATGTATAGGAAAGTGTCGATATACGGAGTGAATGCGATAGGTGTTTTATTTTCAGCGTCTATTACTCCAAGAATATTAATACTACGTAAAAATGAGTCTGAACCAATTCGATAAAGAATTTACTTATCTTTAACTTTGATAATAATCTTTTTTTCGTAGGACCATTCACAATCGAGATATTTGCAAAAAAAATGATTTTTAAGCGATATTGTCTCAAAATTGGTGCTGTTCCGTGGGACAGCCGAGGGGAAAAATTAGTATGCATAAAAGAGGCCTATAATCAACTGGTTCCAACAGTAAAATCTCTTGTTCGATTTAAAAAAGTTTTTATGCATTCTCAACTCCCTGATGATTGGCCTATACAGAATTGGGGCAATTTTTCTTGTGCTAGATATAAAAGTCGCAACAATTTACAAAGCCACATCGTGCAAGACAATTTTACTGTACTTATAATGCATGAAATTTTGTTCCCTATTTTCGTTAGTCTTAAAACTCGTAGATTTCGAACACTTAGATAGGTCTAGGTGGAATCAACTGACAAGCATTTAATTACGCATATTCCTATTATATTTACTATATTTTATGTTAATTAACGATATATTTCTTTTTTAGTTTTTGTCAAACCTTATTTTGAGTGGGCTGATGTTAAATGGAGTGGTAAGTAGATAGTCAGTTAGTGCCTGTATATCATTCCCAATTCCTGAACAAATTGCTAAAAGTTTACAAAATGATCTTCCCTATCAAACCAGAGAAACCATGCAGAAAAACACTCTTTGCATTTGCACATTTAAAACTTCCTCTGCTCCATGTCATAAGAGCTGTTTAATGTAGCTCTAATTGATTTGACGTATTTTAACTTTTAGCAGGCTGTTAGTAAATTATCATTTTTAAAATGACTTACCCCTCGTTGTCGGAAATTTCGGTTATTATTATGTGCACCACTCGAATAGAGAGGAAAATGGAAAGGGATAAGAATTGGTAAAATTAGGGAAGGAGGGTCAGCACGTTTATTTTATTTATTTAACACAATTTAATAACTAGTAAATACTTATGCGTTGAAATCGATCTATCTCAACTTTACGCCCACATTCACTCTGCCTAGTCAAAAAGATAGTTTTTTGTGGCAAAAACTTTCGCGTTCAATGAAAATGTTTACTCTTCAGGGTCTTAAATTATTAACTGACCAAATTAAGATGATCATATAAACGGCAAAAACAAAAGCGGTTGGCCGTAGGCAAAAAACGTATAGAGTGATATAAAATGGAATAACTTTAATTAATCTTCGATGACAATTGTGATCTTTTTTATGTTTTAATTTTAGAATCCTGGTTTGTTTATTTTTCTAGATAAGGGTATTTTATCTTTTCGTTTTATGATATATCTGCTATCACAATATATTGTTCAGTTCATTTGAATTTGTTTTATTGTTTACGCGTTTCTATATGTTTTTTTCATAGATTCCGAACTTTCGACCTTGAAAATTTAGAAATCATATTGTGTGGTATTTTAGCTTCTTCAAGTGAGAATATCATAGCATATTGGTGCCCAACTTTAGTGGCATCATTGAACGAGCGCAGAACACTTAAGCAATTTATTCAAATTTTAGTACCGAACTGAATATTCAGTATAGTCTTCTCGCTGTATGAAATTACGCACAGGTAAAGTGATTAATAGTTAAATGTCGGAGAATAATGATAACATTGTACAAGAAAATATAGGTGGTGCTATTGCCTCACAATCACAAGATAATTTAGGGGATAATGGGGATAATAGGAATGCACAAGGTGGATTAGTCAGATGATGACCAAGATGGATCAACAAAACACCAAAATGGATAGGATTTTAAAGAAATAAAAGATTGTTGGCAAGAAACTTAATAGTCAGTCAAATATGTGAAGATTTAAACCAATCCAAAGGAGAAATTAACAATATCAAGATTGATTTAAATGATAACAAGATTAATTTCGCCAATCAGATTGCGAATATGACACAACAAAATAGTGAAAAATTTAATGGTCTAGATGCACAAATGACAGCAGTCACGCTGGAAGTTACTAATAATAAAGAAGTGGTTGGTTGCATCGCTGATCATGTTGAAACTTTGGAGACGAAGTATGATGAGAAATTGGTAGCAGTTGGTCAGTTTATAGAGTCATTTCCTAGTAATGTCAATATTAAAGCCGTAATTCAATGCACAATGAAGGGTAAGGCGGAGTTGTGGTATTCAACGATTGTGTAGAGATATGAGACATTTGATGAGTTTAAGAGTATTTTCTTATCAAATTACTGGGGCGAGTATAACCAACAAAAGGTAAGTCATGATTTATTTAATGGTTAAGTTCAAGGAAATGTATGGAAACTCACATGGACAGCATTTGATAAGGAAGTACTATGCAATTCGTCATTTGGAGTCTGTTCTCCCTGAAACACATATTGTCAAGTACTTAGCGAGACATTTTGATGATGATATACGCAAGGTCATTGTTGTGTAGAGAATTACGACTATGGATCAGTTGATAGCATATGAGATAGCTGGATGACGTATATATTAATCGTGCGCCGAATAATAGACAAAATTATGGAAGGAAGGAGAGGAGTTCCCGAAATTAACAACATGTTGATGGTGGTTTTGCACATCAGTGTCTGTACCTGAAAATCATCTTGTGTACCTGTGTACACAAGATGATTTTCAGGTTCTTTAAATCGTCGAAATGAAACTCCATATAAAAGTCCCGTTCATTTTTTTTTATCAGATTAATCCTAGACTCTGTAGGTTATACGTAAATTAATTGAAAACTCGCAATCAAATTGTTGCATAATCACAATACTTTCCTAGATGGTTTGTATATGGGAAAGTAAAGAAGATGCTTAAATAGTGATATAAAATAAATTGCCCGGCAGTATCCAATTGTATCACAATAACACTTAATAAGGTATTAAAGCAAAATGAGAAAATAGATATTAATTCATATATGTGATCTTAATCTGTGGAAGAAATTTAAATTGGAATCAACCGAGAAATTCGTACTTCTAACTTAGACAAATCATTTTAACAATGATATAATGTAATTGATCTTTAATTCATGCTATTATAAAACGTGATTTATAGCATATACATCTGTAGTTAATTAAATGAAAAATTACTTTTTTTCCATTCCCACAGGAATGGAGAAAGTATTGTAATTTAAAAGGAAACATTTTAACGTAATTACAAAATAAAAATAAGGAAGTAATTGAATCTTCCATTTCCTTGTTTATTACTCTTTTAAACAACGTCTGTCTACTTTCGCTCTTTCGGTTTGAATTTACCATCCTCCATTTCAATTTTGAGCATTTTTTTAAATAGCGATTTTAAAATAATCAGCTGTACGTAAAAAATAAAGAAAATAACTAAAAATGTAATCGTCCATCGACGACATTATGCATTTTCATGAAAACTATCCATTTCCATTTTGCTTTGAGATAAGTGGCATTCATCAACATTTTTTAAATGCAATAAAAACCAATTTGCTGACACTGACCTTGCTTACGTTGCGTTCGTATCAATGTAAGTGTATCGAAGAGCAACGAAACAAAATAATAATACTAATGATAAAATATTGCAAACTCGTACGAAATTTAGCTATGACTTACTTCCATTTTTATAGTAATTCCCGAGGTGAATGAGGAATTGAGTTTGACAATATCTTCCTCCTTTATCCCCCTCCTAGGCTTTATGACACATACAAAAATAAAAATTATTTGCTGTAAAAAGATATTTTGTGATTTCTTCCTTTTGGTTTTAACTGGCACTCAAAGTGCCGGGAAATGAACATATGTGTATTAATATACTTTATTTTACACCTCCCTAGATATAATTTCTTTTGTTTGAATTGTCAGTAAAAATTATCACCTGTTGAAAAATGGAGTCCTAATTTTCGATAGCCACTGTATATCTTAATTTGCAGTTCATCATCAACTTATAAAAATATATGTTAAATAAAGCTTTATCGGAGGATTTTTATTGTAGATTTCAGTTGTAAAAGTACAAGGTTTATGTATAAAATTAAAATATTTATTTTTTGACAGGTGCAACTGCAGCACTGAATGAAGTTGCCAGTGGGAAAGGACTGAAGTCACTGTGGAACAGTAAGTACCAGCAATTTTACCTACAACTAATTGTTATTTCCTGTTAGCGTAAATAATTGTCGCTTAAATCAGCCATGATTTATAAAGCAATTCCTACTTAGTGTAGTTAATAAGTGTTCACTAGATCGAAGTCGACAAACATCAGATCTGGTGAAACACTTATAGTGGAGTGTGGTAAACTGAAAATAACTGAGAATGATCCAATTTTTCGTAGAGATTCCAAATTTTGGGTAGTTGTTAGTTGTCTCAAAAATAAGATATTCCTGGAATATCCACCTTTTGCATGGTTATTCTTCAATAAATTTTCAAAAGTATTGAAAGATCGACATTTTACAAATAACACAGTCCAGTTGCTAACATCATTATTTTATTAATTTTAACTAAATACCCCACAGAAGAGGTTGTTATTTGTTTTTATCTTGACATTCAGTGTTTTTTCCGTCCAAAATAAAGCACATTCCGTTTATTTCACGAATAAGAAATAAGTAATAAAACTATGCGATTAACACATGACATTGTTGCATTAAAAATCCCAAGTAGGCACATGTCAAGTGTGTAATTTTACAAATAAGAATTGCTATTCGCTCTTAGTAATTATTAGAATAAGTGATAAAAAGACAAGTTATAAAACTAAAAATTTTAAGATGCCGTTTCAAAGTAATGAAGAATATGCGGATATTATTTTTATGTATGGATTTTGCGACGGAAATGGGACAGCTGCAAAAAGAGAATATCAAAGACGTTTTCCAAATCGCCGTGTACCAGATCATAAAACATTTTCAGAGGTATAATAATTTAGTAGGGAACATGGACAATTTCCGTCAATGACAAAGCATGAACATGTTCCCAGAGCTTCTCCACAAGTAGAGCAAATAATACAGGTTGTAGAAAATAATCCATCCATAAGTGTTAGAAAAATAAGTAATGAGTTAGCAGTACCCAAGACAAGAATATGGCGAACATTAAAGAAGGAAAATTTGCATCCATTTCATGTTGACGTTCTCCGCTTAACATTTTGTAGGCGAATTTTGGCTCACAGAAGAACAATATCGAGAGTTCTATTCACGGATGAAGACCAATTCACACGCGACGGAATTAACATCTGTAGAAATCAGCATGTTTGGACAACCGAAAATCCACATGCAGTGATTCAGAAACATTCCCAATACAGATTTAACATTTATGAGTGGTGTGATATTTACAATAAGCATCTAATAGGGGCCCACATTTTTTAAGGAATGCTAATTAGTGAGGTTTATTTTAAGTTTCTTAGAGATATATTGCCAGATTTATTAGAATGCATCAATACTAGGGGTGCTGGACCCCATTTTTCTGTACCGATCCGGGATCATCTGAACCAGCATTACACCAACAGATGGATTTGTCGCGAGGTCCGATAAACTGGCCACCTAGATCTCTTGATCTTATACCTCTAGATTACTTTTTATGGGGTCATCTCAAGTCAAAGGTGTACAATGAAGAGTTCAATACACGAGAGCAGTTTCCAGAAAAAATTATTGCTGTATGTGATAACATTAGAAATAACCTGGAAGTGATCGATAGGTTAGTGAAAAACATATTAAAACGTTTTCGAAAATGTATTGACGCTTCATTTTGAAAACCTGTTATAATTTTAATTATCCGTTTTTAATTTTTTTTTCAATTACTTAAAGTTCTAAATAAATTTATGAAAGAAATGGAATGTGTATTATTTTGGATGAAATTAAACTGAAAAAGCCTAGAAACACTGAATGACAAAACAAATAACAACCTCTTCTGCGGGGTATTTAGCTAAAATTAATAAAATAATGATGTTAGCAACTGGATTGTGTTATTTGTAGAATGTCGATCTTTCAATACTTTTGAAAATTTATTGAAGAATAACCATAAACGTGTCATCAAATATTATGACATTATTTCATAAACTGGTCCATATAACTTATTAAAAGTTTACTAACATTTACCAAAAAATAATATACACTGTGATGTTAATGACACAAAAGCCATATTTATAAAAACACATACGCTATTTATTAATCTAGAACAGTATAATATGTATACCAAATTTTATCTAAATATGTGCAGTCATTTCAAAAATATGGCGGACTAAAATTCTGGTCAAAAACCATAAAACAAAACGGTTCACATTCAACGGCAAGTATAGGGGTGTTTTGAACTTTTTACCTCGCGTCATTTACGCATTTGCATAACGATATAATTTTTGTTTTAGTAATACTGGAATTAATAGCCGGGATAGGAGGAAAACTGGTCCCAGCTATTGGAGGTGAGTATTTAGACTAGAATAATAATTGTGAATATTGGAATTAGAAATTGTTGGAAAATTAGAATTACGACAGTATTTCATTGTATCGCCAATGCCACTCTATCAATGCCAATAAGGCAAGTAATATCTTTTTTTATAAGGTGCAAAACTTACTTATAATGGAACATTAATTTAGTAACCAATATAAAATTATGGAATTCTGGAAGTCAGCTATTATATCCAATCGGAGAAAGAATTGTACTAAAATAAATAAGCTTACAATTATTTAGAATTAATTAGCAATAAACAATAGATACATTTTTCTTAGTATTTATATATGAATAAGCAACTGAAGGTGCTTATTTTTTAGAGAAAAATTAGCCCAGATTGTTACGCTGAAATTATTACAATATGATATGGACTAAAACGAGAAACAAAGACAGCGAATTCGCAATTGAAAAAATTCATATTTGCTGGAACTAACTGCAGCCATCGCTTTTCTATCCTACATTTACTTACTAGACGCGTCTTTTCAGAGATGAAAATTATTTTTAAATATTATTCTTTTTTAGATATGTTGGTATTACGTTTTTGATTTCAATAGCTACAGTATTATTCAATTTTACATATATTAAATTGAAATAATCTTTCTAATAACCAGTCATCAAAACATAATTTTATCGGATACCCCTTTTCAAGAAATTAACGCACCACAAAAAATAACCAGAAGTTTGAAGTTAATTATTGTCTAGATACCTTATTCGATTTCGATAGATTTTTTGCAAGAGTCTCATATTCAATAATGTACTATTGTTTTTTCAAAGAACCTTTTTTAAAATAAATATTATCGGGTGTAAAATTGCAACGTGCTCTTCCATAAAATTCGTAAAATCCCGTGTTCCAGTATTTAAATTTTATTTATAAATATATGACAGTTCTTTTCTGTAGTAATCTTGTAATAAGTCACACAAGTATTGAAGAATTCAATGGAGTTGTCTGTTACTTGATCTACACAGAAAGTTTCGTTGAATAAAATCACAACTTCATCATAGAAACTTTTTTTATCGCCCCACCCTCGCATCATTAAAAGAGAAACTCTCTCTTCCTATGTTAAAGTAGCCATTATGCAGAAAAAAACGCGAGAACTAATGAAAAATGAGATTACTTTTTCCGTACAAAAGTGTGCTCCTGCCTCTACAAAAGTTGGAAGGAACTGCACGTTTTCGTAGAAATTTCACAAAACAAATACTGTTATTAAGAACACTTTAAAAAAACATTCATAAAAACCAATATATCACAGATATTGTTTTTTAAACTGAATGTTTTTTTGTCAACAGAGTAGCTAGAGTTTGTAAATATTTACAAACTTGGACGCTTAAGGTTTATTTCAATTTGGTGCGATTGCAGCGACACCTTGCAAGAATCGAAAAAAATGCCCGATATAAAATTCACGTATTTTTGACCGTAGAATCCTAGTCCGCTATAGAAAATAGGGACTTTCATTACAAATTTCAAAGTTGCCCCCCGCCCCGCTCACTGGGTTAGGGGTGGGAGAGTCGAATCCAATGTCATTGGATAGATTTCGTAAAAATAACAAATACGTGTTTTTCAGTTTTTGAATTGGACATATTTTTATGGGCACAAGACGCTACTCTTGAAACAGTAATGTTTTCTTTTCATTTTTTGCGATTACAGCGACACCATGCAAGAATCGAAAAAAATGTCCGGAATAAAATTTTCGTATTTTTTGCCGTAGAATCCGATTCCGCAATAAAAAAATAGGGATTTCCATTTGAAATTTTAAAGTTGCCCCTTGCCCCACTCACAGGGTGGTGGGTGGGGAGGTCATTTTGTTATCAATAGATAGTTTTTGAAAAATTTTTGACACGTATTTTTTTATTTTTCGATTTGTGCACCCGGTATAAAGAGAATGTATTCATAATATTATCTAATATTATCACCACAGGTGGCAAAACTGTGAACTCGGAAGTTATGTTGATCGTGTTTACGTCGTTACATGCTCGCCTCACACATGATGTCCAATTGTCTGTTTACCTTCGTTCACGACGTGACTGGTAACATACCTTTGACAACCTAATGAACCAGCCAGTAATCGATGTGCCTGACGTGTGCAATAACGCAAAATTAATCTCCTTTGAAATTAAAAGTCTGTTCATCACGATCTCGGTCACTGAACTAAGATTAATTTCATGTAATGTAATAGATACTTTATCAGTTTAAATGGAAAAAATAATAAAATTTTCTACTATACCTAAGAAATCTACAAATTATGGTCTTATTAATTATATCCCAAAATATAGCGACAAAATTTCTAGAAACATTTTAAGTATTTTTACGAGAAACGTGAATAAAACAAACTTAAAAGAAGATTTTTGGTCAATGATAGAAAATAAATAAACACATTTGATAATTCTGATCTATACCGGGTGCGGCATTTAGCTTGAGACAGCAACTTATCTAAAAATCAATGCATTTTAAAAAAGAATATTTATTAATATTATTTTTCAGAAAAGAAGCAGTAACTTTTGTCTGCAACTTTTTTTATCCGACCTTAATTTTTTAACATATTAATTAACTAACAAGATTCTTGGTTACTTTTCATTAACCAAATTATTAGAAAGAAGCACAACAGAAAAAAATATAATTTTTTGTTATATAAGTAGTTAGAGAATCTAGAATTCATTTTATTGGGCAATCTCATTTAGCACGAAAATGTAACAAGTATCTTTTATTTCAAATAAATTTTAGTTAGAATATTAGTAAAAAAGTAATAATAAACACTAACCTCACATCATTTTAATAATTGCTCAAAATAATTACCATGAACTTCGATACACTTCTCATTCGCATTAGAGTTTCTCTGTATATAGGCCTGCAAACATTTTGTTTGCATTCCCTCACATTTTTTGGGGTGGTTGGAAATTCCTGGTATAGTCGTTCTTTAAGAATACCCGATAAAAGGAAGTCGACAGATGTTAAGTCTAGTGATCTGGCAGGCCATGGAACTGTACCATACTCTGTCTCTCTTCTAGCAGCAATGGTAAGTCTCGATTTAAGAAATGCCGATATTTATTTTCCTTTCAGCATGCAATCTATAAAAAAGTGGCCAATTATTTTGTCACTGTCAATTCCGCAATAACATTCACAGACCAAGGACGCTGATATTCGACTTCACTGTGGATTATCTGCACTCCAATAGTACATGTTATGTCGATTTACCTATTCATGATTTGTGAAACTAGCTTCATCGAAAAATAATACTTTAAGAAAAAAACTATTTTGTAGTACTTTTTTACATGCCGACTGACAGAATAACCCTCAGTTTTCTGCATTCACTTTAAATAATGTGTTATTTTCCTAAAGTTGACAATTTACGATAAAAAATAATGTTTGTCTATTGGATATAAATTTGCCTGATAAGCTTTTTTTCACATTTATTTAACATCGACTTATTTCCGCGTTTGTGGCCTAACACCGACGCCTGTAGACGAGAGGTACCCCCAACCAGGAATTTTACCGAACCTCTTCCCTTCTCTCTTTTCCTTGCCTAATATGTAACAGGCAAGGGTCCGACAACTTTACATCCACTGCGAAGGACGGTATAAGTATATGCATTATGCAATCCTCGCCTAAGATTGCAACATTTTCGTTCATACAGTGATATACAAGCCGCTGGACGATGTGCGGTGAGGACACCTTCAGACAGTCTCCTATCCAAGGACTAACAGTGCCTGACGTTGCTTTACATCGCATCGCAATATCTACATAGTATCAAACTTTATAACGTCAAAAAATAATATTTTCTTCTGTTGTACACCGTTCTAAAGTCTTTAGTTAACTAAAAGCAATAAAAAATCTTAGTAAGCAATTAATATCTTACAATGTTGAATTGTTGAGGTCGTATAGAAAAAGTTTTAGACAAAAGGTACTTTCGTTTTCTGAAAAATAAGATGCTGTAATAAAATATGTAAGTTTCCATTTTAAAAAACAAAGTTGACCCCAAAATAACTTTGACAATGTGGCCAAGGGTAATAATCAATATCATCACATTCTTTCCCCCTCGATACCAAACAACTTTTTTGGAATTTTTTCAAATACTTACGTTATACGTAGGACCTTCGTACTTGGCTAAAGAAATATAATAAATATTCCCACCAAATTTCATCAAGATCAGACTTTTAGTTTTTGCATAATAATTTTGCAATCTAAAACATCGCAAAGAATTTGCAAATTTTCAAATTAAAACATAATATTTTTAGTCGCAAACTCCTCTATAAAATCCTTATTTTACTATAAGGAGCATAGCCAGATTGCAACCAACAGTTACTCTCCGGGCTATGTGCTCCGCCGAGCGCTGAATTACAAGTTACAAGCCGGGCGCGTTAAGTGTAATAATTGCATATTACCATCAAAACGCTAATGCTTCGATTGCAATAAACACCAGCCGAAATACTGATCCTATTTTGTTAACGTTTGTTGCAATCGAAGCATTAGCGTTTTGATGGTAATATGCAATTATTACACTTAACGCGCCAGGCTTGTAACTTGTAATTCAGCGCTCGGCGGGGCATATAGCCCGGAGAGTAGCTGTTGGTTGCGATCTGGTTACGTTCCTTATAGTAAAATAAGGATTTTATAGAGAAGTTTGTGACTAAAAATATTATGTTTTAATATTCCGCCCTTAAAAGCACATTTGAAATTTTCAAATTATTGCTAACGCTAAACTAAAGCATTTAGAAAGTTGAAAAATTCTTGCCATAAAAGAGTACTCAAATTTTCAAATCCATTTTGGTTAGCAAAAAATAGAAATGGCCCCAGTCGAGTCGGAGCTCCCCCCCCCCCCCCAGAATGGGCTGCCTTAGGACTCCGGGGCTCCGCATTAGGGCTCTGCCCCGGATCCGTACTGTCAAAAATGGCCACCCAGGGCTGTCAAAAATGTAGTACCGCTCCAGGGCCCCTTAGCGTTCCGCGGCCCCGTGCTGCCAAAGGGCCCTGCATGTCTCCCTGTTCTGCGTGCCCTCGCATTAGGGTTTCCGGCCGGCCGACGCAATTTTGACAATGCGAGAAATTCAAACTATTCTAAACTCACCAATGGACCCCGTTTCGACATAAACGAACGCGTCCTCTATGGGACAACACCTCACTCACCAAAAAAAAAAAAAATGGTCAAAATTTTAAACAATTCCCTAGGCTCTCCTAATTAACGGATTTTAATATTTCAAAATGGATGGATATGCCAAAAAATTTTCATCTTTCTAAATGCTTCCGTTTAGCCTCAGCAATAGTTTGAAAATTAGCAAATTTATTTGCGAAGTTAGATTGCAAAATTATTATGCAAGAACTAAAAGCCCGATCTTGATGAAATTTGCTGGGAAGATTTACTATATTAAAAAGTTTTCTTTAGGCAAGTATGAAGGTTCTACGTACAGTATAAGTATTTGAAAAAAAAAATCACAAATAACTTGCTATTTCAATTTTTTTTTTAATTTGTACTACTTTTGCAATAGTAAAAACAAATTTTTGGATCCGCAACCTACATCTTATTTAGAGGTTAATTATAAAACTTTTTTTTTTCTATAACTTTTCTCTAAAAGCAATAGTTACTGAGATATATGAAAAATTGGGAAGAAAAAACGGAATTATTTGAAATTTTTTCACATTTTATTTAATAAAAAATTACGCCCACGTCTTCAAACTAGCGCATAGTGAAATTATCATTTCGTATGATTTTTAGGTGCGATTAAGCAGAAAACCTGCCATATTACTGGATTTACCCAAACAAAGTGATTTTAAGTAGATACCGCCTGGGCTGAGATCATTTTTATTATAATGGGGATGACAATCAGTTTCTGAATAAATTTCAAAATCACATTTTAAGCACCATAAGTTTAAAATGTAGTTAAACGTCGCTTTATGATCTAATAGAAACATACTATTTTACTTATATTCATAATTTTTAACATATTTAATGGCTTCCATGCCCTTCCTTCATATTTTCACTTAATTTTAGTGTATCAAAAATTATGTGTTTGTTAAACTTACTACTGGAAGTCGTTCAATTGAAAAGGAACTGCCGTACCTGAAACAAAAAATAAGTCATTTAGGCATAAAATTGAAAATATTGAACATAGTTCAAGGGCATATTTGTATTAAATAAAGTGTTAATTTATAGTAATTTTAACGTGACTTTTTCAAGAAATTAATATTCTGAGTCTTATTTAATAAGCGCGTGTATGATGTGCAACAACATATGTGTTGCAACTGAAACATTTGCAGTTCCTCAATGCTCAATTTTAGGACCACTAATTTCCATCATTTTTATTGACATCACTGAAGACTTTTAATCTAAAGCTATCGTACAATAATGTTATGAAGTAATATCTTTAAATAGGCTTCTTAGTCCATTAAACTTTTCTGCATTTGCATTTATTAAAACCTGATTTTTTATATATATAATTTTGCTTTTTTTAAATGATGTTTTAAATTTCAGAGTTGTACCAATAAGGATACTTATGTTTGAATGATTTATACAAAGATACATGTGCATCAAAAATCGCGTAAGCCATTCAATCATGTAATGCTTCGTCAATATTAATAATAAATAATATCTACACATGCGTTGTTGGACAGTTTTTGACATATGGTGCATTTAACCATCCAATGACACTGTGCAATTTATTGCAACAAGTACAGTCAACATAAAGGCTGACATGATAAAAATAGAGACAATGAATCCATAGTTCAATAAAGAAGCTAATGTCACTGTTATGTATTAAGATTAACTCCATGATTATTTACTACATAATTAATAAATGTAGAGTATTAATGTACTCAAAATGTATTTAATGAATAAATAATAATGTCGTAAAGGTCACGTCCAACGCCTAGTGTTCACTTTATTATACCAGAAACTAATAATCCTTTCTCTGAGTTCATAAAGTCTCAGTTTCAGAATATACATTTGTGGTTTGGAGTTTATGGTATGAACCGTATAAACTAAGCCTAGGAAGTTGTTTGTTAAGTATTCGTGACCCTGCCCAGTCATAAGATCTGATATAATCAACTTCTGCAACGGATAATTCAAACAGACATTTTTATATTTTAACTTCCACCTCTAGGACTGGCTATCTCTCAGCGGGAATGTGGTAGAACCCCCCAAATATTCATAGATTATGGCCCTTTCAGAAACCACGAGAATTCTTTAAAGGATATTTTTAGGAACTACATCGAAATTACGAGTTTCTACTACGTGTTCTAGAAAATACGCATACATAATTTTTCAATATATATCATCTAAAGTGAGAATGCTTCATTTGCAATAAGCAGTAAAATCCTGATTACTGCATCTACATAAACTTATATTTGTCAGAGGGGTGGGAATTAATAAATATTTTCTCAAACATTATCTTAATTATTGATGGTCTTGACTTGTATTAATTATTAATAACTCTTACGGTTTGTGCTGATTCTAGCTTATTTATATTTCCAAATGAGATAATTGGTAATATCGGAATCCAATAATGAATCCAATTAAAATATACAGACTTGCAATTTAAATATCTTCTCTCTATAAATAATTAATTACCAATTCCATGTACTGAATAAAATATACATTCAAATAATTGTTTGAAAATAGCAATTCGTCATCATTATTAAAACGCTCATAGAATTATGTGAGTTATGCAGCTGATTTTATTGGGCTATAGGTGTTTAGGAGAAAATCGCAAAGGAAAAGAGAAATACTGTTTTGTAATTCTAATTTCTTTCTCGAGTGTATACTACTATAATATTTATGTAACCAACAAAGTATTTCTGTATAATAATAATTATCCATGTGTTTTAGAAATATTGAAAGAGCTTATTGATATATTGAAGCTTGTGTAAAGTTGAAGAAGTGAAATAGTAGAAATATGGCTCTTCCAGAGATTTATAAAAATGAAATCATTGTTTATATTTTTGAATAACTACAATAAAATTATTGTAACATTGAAAGCATTTTCATTTTAACTTATACCAATATTATTTAGGGATACCAATGCAATACCTTTCTATTCAAAAACAAGTTTGAAAATAAAACAAAACGAAATAGAGTAATATCTTTATTGAACCAGAGCCTCATTGGTTTTCGGCACTCCTATCACTAATGTCCATCACTAAACTTTCTCCACCTCATTTAATTGTCTTGCATCACTGAACTGGAGTTTAGTTATGGTACGGGGTAATTTGGCATGCTGGCTTTATATGCGAGTCAGTTTTGATCGAAGTTTGTTGAAAGTTCTGCTCTGTTTAAAATTAGCGATGCCTGTTATATAAATTTGGTCCTTGTTGCATACTTGATCACCCCGAGGACTTGCAGTTGCATAGATGCTCGTTATACAATCTGTTCTGTTAAATTATTAATCGCAATTTGCAAACCGGTGCATAAAGGTGTAATTCTTGTCTGATACAGGAGGAACGCACTTATGTATTGACCAGGTAAATAGACAATATTGAGTATTAGATTTAGTACATACGGGGATATATACAGGTATGTAGTGTGAAAGATACTACTATTGTAATTTTTAACTCATCCCAATAATTCTTTATGAAAAATTTTAAGAAATTATAGCATACACCTCATTATGTTTTAGCCGATACAAGATATTAGGGTTATCTTATATGGTTTACATTGTGGTGATTTTATTATTTGCTACACGTTTATCGTAGCGCAGCTCTAGATTAATTTATGTATTACTAAGATTTTAGTGTCGTTGTATCTAGATGCACTTCATAGTGTACGTCATTTTCAATGACTGGTGCACTCCAGCTCATACCAACTCTTATCACTAGTCAAAGCTCCCACAAGAATTGCAACTAATTCTAAAGGAAGTACATGTTCAACTGCGCTCGACTATCTAATAACCAATCTACAAAATCATGAACACAAAGTTATAAATCTGGGAATATCCGATCACCTTGCACAATTTTTCTCATGGAAGGCACCGATTGCAATAAATAAAGAATAGCCAACTATAGTAGCGCGGCGAATCTTCAGTGACTCCTCGTGATGGGTCCATTTCGGGCAGGTTGCCGTGCTTTAACGTACCTTCAGTCAGAGCGGAGCGCTGACCAATCAGAGAGAACCTCGCCATTCTACGGCAACGATTGGATACGAGGATGCCCAACCACCAACGAGAAGTCACGTGGAGCGTGACGTTTCAGCGAGGCCACTTGTTGGGTTGGCTCAGCCGCCCGCTACGCCTCCCACAAGTAGTAGGGGATCAGTGACACGTAGCCAGTCGCGCAGGCGCGCCCTAGACCACAGCTTATATAAGGAGTCGCACAACGCGGAGAACGTCAGTTCAGTTAGAGCAACGAGGAGCAGAAGTGAGAGGCAGCTTTCATATATTCATATATATATATGAAAAATACTAGGTTCTCGGCTTGAACCGCGTCTGAGATTGTTAATGTCTGAGTCATTAACAATCTCAGACGCGGTTCAACCCGAGAACCTAGTATTTTTCATACCAACGACCGCGGAAGCTTCTCGGAACATATATATATATATATATATATATATATATATATATATATATATATATATATATATATATATATATATACTATACACGTAACAGTAACATATCTAATAATTTAGAACATGACACAACTAAATAGGTGTAGATTCCTAAAAGTTTTAAAAGCCATGGTCAAACCCTCGGAGATTGCAAACATTGTTAGGACTTTACCCAACAAAATAACTGGAATACATCGTTAATGCGATCCTGCGCCTATAATACTGGCCTAGAAAGTGGAAGTGTTTATAATGCATTAGATAACAAAAAAAGTCACTTTGCATCTTCGTAGATCTGGCTAAAGCGATCGATATAGATAGCCATGTAGATTTATTAGATATCTTAAGTGATGTTCATCTGTGTGGTGTTGTCAAGCAACTTCTTTCTAGTTATCTCGCAGTGAGAACATTGTGTAGACTTAGAGAAGCAACTCTCAAACTGTTCAGTGTAGTGTACTCCAGGAAACTGTGCTTAGTCCACTACTCTTTAAGATTTATGTAAATAAGTTATTTGAAATACCTTGAACTGGTAAATTCATAAGTTTTGCCTACGACACCATCTTCTTTAAGGATGGATCATGGGATGCATTAAAAAAAATTGGAGCTAAATCTGCCTGCGGTGATTGACTTTTTCAATGAAAAATTACTATTCGTAAATTTTCAGAAAATATTTTATCTACCTTTTGCCAGATATGAAAATAGTTTACCAAATTTTAGGTCTTTAGCGATGCGTGATGTCAATACTGAGATCCTCACTCGGTCAAAGCAAAATATGAAATATTTAGGGGCAATATTGGACAGTCACATGAGATAGGTTGCCCACACTGATAAATAAGTGAAAAAGCTGAAGTGTGTGCTACCAACAATAATATTATTAAAAAACAGTTAACCTCAGTATATTATGCGCTAGTACAATTACATCCCGCTTAAGGTCTAATAGCATGGGGTAGAATAACCAATAACTATTGCAAATGACTTGAGTTTATCCAAAAATGGATATTAAAAATTATATTTAACAAGTGTAGAACTTATTCGTCCAGATCTGCTATTCACTGAAACGGAAATATTTGATATTAGACAACTATTTTGCCAAGCCCTTCTATTACACTATTTCAAAAATAAACACAAAAAAATATAATTAAACACTCTTGCAACACAAGATACAAGGAGGGGCATTGGAGTTAGCGAAAATTTTTAAAACTATTCGACAGAGATGTCAGATGTCAAGTTTTTGTTCACAAAAATATTTAACACTTTTCCAACTGAAATAAGACACATATGTAATTGTAAACATTAAAACAGAAATCAAGTTGTAGATAAAACGATACTCAAGGAAAGACATTAACAGTATGACAGACATAAAAAACATTTAAGTATAAAAAACTTCATATCAGATCGCTATATAGATAAGGAATATCTCACATCAAACTGTCAAAAATACCAAAAACGCAAACATATTAACAAACTAGGATAGTGATTATGTATTAGTCCATCGACCTACCAACCTACCGATTAAACATCTCCAAACAAATAAACTCAACTATATACAAACTGTATAGCTGCGTTTAGTATTTTGACCCACAGATCTTGAGTTGATAGTATTTGCATACACTAAGGACTTCATATGTCCCCACACATAATAATTCAAAGAATATTATAATCAGGACTCCTTGGTGGCCAAGCAAACTCACTTCCTAGACCCATCCATCTGCGTGGGAAAGTCTCATTAAGATAATTCCTGACTTCAATGGAGAAATGAGGGGGAGCTCCAACTTGCATGAACCACATTTTGCTCCATATGTCTAGCATGAAAGCATGTAATATATCAGCAAGGGTATTTGGAAGAAAAAAAATAGTTTAGACTGTCCATTTAAATTTGAAGGAAGGACAAATGGTCCCAATAATTGATCGCCGATGATACCATATCACACGTTAATCTTAAATTCGTGCTGAAAATGCCTTTCTTTAACGGTATGAGGACTTTCTACTTCCCAGTAATGGGTATTTCTCCAGGCGAGTAAACATTGCTTCGTCGGTAAATAAAGTGTTCTTAATAAAATTTCGATCCCTGTTGTGTTTATTTAGAACAAATTGATAAAATTGTAGTCTTTGTGAAAGATCCCTTCGAAGTAAGTTTTGTGCATGAGTGAGATGATATGGGTAGAAGCGTTCTTTACATAAGACTCTTAGGACGGATTGTTTACTCACCCCTATTGCCGCTGCTAAACGACTTGAGCTGACTTGAGGATCTTCATCCACACGAACCAAAATTTGTAGTTCTTGATTTGAAGTAATTCGTTTCGGTCGTCCTATATCCTTTTATGGAGAAAAGATCCCGTTTCTCCCAAACGACGAAACAGATCTTTGAAAATCTTATGGTCTGGCTGTATTCTATTTGGATATTGCAATAAGTGTCTCTTCGCTGCAGTACATCAGCTATAATTATTTTGTGCGTAAACACATATATCCCTCATTTCCCTATTTGAAAAATTATTATGTTTAGGAATTGTAAATAAAGAAGTTAAAGAAATTAGCTCGAGGAACACAAGAACAAAATAAAATGATTAAATGACGTAAATGACAGAACTAAAACGTAACCAAAGCACACTTTTCAATAAATACACTTTGTTTCACTAAATTTGAATTTGTTTTTCGAAAAATTATGGAAATGTTTAACAGCACTTTCCTCGAAAACGGTTGGAGCTATCAAGTTATATCAAGTGTACCTTTTATGGAAATTACGCCCTCATCAGATTTTCTGGTCAGAAGTACCACAACGTTTCGTCAAAAAAAAATATGAAAAAAATTAATCATCAGATACAAGTCCTGAGGCGCCCTCTATGATCTAACGTGATGTAATACATAAATTATTGTTTCTTAGAATGAAAAAAATTCCTCTAGCTAATTTGGCAAAGATCAGTCAAGAGGCTATCGAGTTATTGCAAAAAAAAATTAATTTGAACTTTGACACCCTGTATCTTTTTCCACAGCAACATTTTACTAAAGCAGATTTGGTTATATCCGCATATTTTGACCCAAAGAATCTATCCCTGAACTATAAGAGTTTCGCAATATGTAAAATAAAAAGGAACAGTGTTCTCGCTCCATATTCTAGCGACTTGTATATTAGTGTATCAGTAGAACCTTAGGCGAGGATTGTGTAGTGGATATACTATCTGGATGAAAAGCTGGCGGTTCCTTGTCTGTTAAATATTAGGAAAGAAAAAAAATTCTAGTCTTCGATGGAGGGAGATTCGACGCAGTTTCTGGTTAGGGATAGCTAGTCTCCATGTCTGTGATAGGCTTCAGTCGCGGAAAGAGGTCCACGTTAAATATATATATATATATATATATATATATATATATGGTAGTGGTGAGAGGTAAGTGAATCCTCTCATGTGGTCTAATGCTACTATACACCAGACATCATGGATGTCTCCATGGTGCATAGCGACTTGCCATTTTGCAAGTACCGAGAGCGGTGACCTTCAGCCCTTGGTGGACTTAACCCATATACTGTTATTATACATGATTTGCAGGAAACAACTACTCAGCGGGCAAATACCTCGACCTGCATTGAATTATACCTTACAAATCATGAAAAATTGGTAGCCAATGTCATTTGTCAACTCCCTGACCAGACATAGACCGGTTTCGAACTTATTAGTTCTCATCAGTATGCCATAGGTCATGGAGCAGACAAATGACAGTGGCCAACCTGCTAGTCTTATACAGACTAATGTAAATGTGGTAGTGGTGAGAGGTAAGTGAATCCTCTCATGTGGTCTAATGCTACTATACACCAGACATCATGGATGTCTCCATGGTGCATAGCGACTTGCCATTTTGCAAGTACCGAGAGCGGTGACCTTCAGCCCTTGGTGGACTTAACCCATATACTGTTATTATACATGATTTGCAGGAAACAACTACTCAGCGGGCAAATACCCCGACCTGCATTGAATTATACCTTACAAATCATGAAAAATTGGTAGCCAATGTCATTTGTCAACTCCCTGACCAGACATAGACCGGTTTCGAACTTATTAGTTCTCATCAGTATGCCATAGGTCATGGAGCAGACAAATGACAGTGGCCAACCTGCTAGTCTTATACAGACTAATGTAAATGTGGTAGTGGTGAGAGGTAAGTGAATCCTCTCATGTGGTCTAATGCTACTATACACCAGACATCATGGATGTCTCCATGGTGCATAGCGACTTGCCATTTTGCAAGTACCGAGAGCGGTGACCTTCAGCCCTTGGTGGACTTAACCCATATACTGTTATTATACATGATTTGCAGGAAACAACTACTCAGCGGGCAAATACCCCGACCTGCATTGAATTATATGGCATACTGATGAGAACTAATAAGTTCGAAACCGGTCTATGTCTGGTCAGGGAGTTGACAAATGACATTGGCTACCAATTTTTCATAATTTGTAAGGTATAATTCAATGCAGGTCGGGGTATTTGCCCGCTGAGTAGTTGTTTCCTGCAAATCATGTATAATAACAGTATATGGGTTAAGTCCACCAAGGGCTGAAGGTCACCGCTCTCGGTACTTGCAAAATGGCAAGTCGCTATGCACCATGGAGACATCCATGATGTCTGGTGTATAGTAGCATTAGACCACATGAGAGGATTCACTTACCTCTCACCACTACCACATTTACATTAGTCTGTATAAGACTAGCAGGTTGGCCACTGTCATTTGTCTGCTCCATGATCTATGGCATACTGATGAGAACTAATAAGTTCGAAACCGGTCTATGTCTGGTCAGGGAGTTGACAAATGACATTGGCTACCAATTTTTCATGATTTGTAAGGTATAATTCAATGCAGGTCGGGGTATTTGCCCGCTGAGTAGTTGTTTCCTGCAAATCATGTATAATAACAGTATATATATATATATATATATATATATATATATATATATATATATATATATATATATATATATATATATATATATATATATATATATTGAACATATTCAATGTAATAAAATGCTTAAGCTATTATTTTGTCAGAAAAAGTAAGTGGTAGTTTTTTTCACATCTATTTTAAAACGGAACTAATTATAAACAGGAACAGTAGTTTTGATTTATCCTATAACGTAAATGTAACAATTTAAAAAATTAAGTTATTTAAATTCCTATATACACACACAAGGCATTTGCACATAGTTTGTATAATAGAGTAATGATGCTTGTATTTAAGTTACAAATAGCTTGCAAGAACGACGGAGAGCTTGTTATTAAATTACGCACGAAATGAAGACTTTTGGAAACAATATCAGCAACAAAACAATGTAGGTTCTAAAGGTTATAAAACAGGCCAGGGCGAGGCAATCAACAGAGAGGTTGCAGCATGAAATTGTAGTATAGTTTGTATCCGACAAACTTATAAGACAAGCCATTTTAGCTAGCTAGCAACAAAGTAACGTCTACCTATTCGTAGTACATTGATATACGTATAACTTCATTCAAGCAGTAGTGATGTATTTGTAAAAAGATAATAATTGATGATTTATTTGTTCTAATCAACTTTCAGGGCCGGTTAAATATATGAAATTAAACGAGATTGTCACAACTCAGATTAAGCTTTCATTCAAAATATAAGCGAAATAGTACATTTGATTAAATGGGAGACAAATATGGAAAATAATTGAATTCAATAGAACACTGGATTTAAAGTTGTCATCTTGTCATATTAAGATGAGACGAAAAACTATTCCAATTATTAAGCCACTGGTGTTTTTGAGCCATAAACGTGAAACTTTCATATCCAATTACTAGAAACCTCTGGGGGGCCTTGATGCAAGAAAACAGTTAAATGAAGTATAATTGTTACTGTTTGAAAAATAAGAAAATATGTAATATGTAATGTAGTAAGTGACACTAAACGCAGAAAAAGTATGCTTATTATTTCTTGTTGAAATAATTGAGTAGAGTAGAACAGAATAATATTTATTCAATATGATATAAAAATGTATAGTATTCAAAAGGACTAGGGATCAGTATGGCCGCTTTTGCACATTTTCCCTCAAAAAGTTAAAATATAAAAAAATAATTACGGAATTTTCATCACACGTTTTGATATATTTGAAAATGTTTTTAACTGACCAGACCACCTGAATGACCCTTCAAGTCTAGAAGATCTAGATTTATCTGAGTCAAAGACATAGAGCCCTACAATTTATAGTGGGATTACCACTTCTTGGGGATAACTTACTATTGACAATTATTTTGCTGGCGATAGGGTTCGAATTCACTTCGCTTGGTATACTCAGAGAGAAAGCTAGACGCGCTTAACCACTGAGTAAAAGAAAATAAATAGTAGCCTTTACACACACTGGTACCGTCAAAGAATACATCAAATCCCATCTAAAACCATCACGCTTAAAAACAGCAAAAAAATCTCATTAGGAAAATTTTACGTAACCGTAACGAAGTCCGACACCGTCAGAAGATATTTGTGGAAGTACAATGAGAAAGGATTTATAAAATTTTAGTTTATAATAAAGTTTTATTTTTGCGTAACTGTAACGAAAATCCAATTTTGCAAGCTATTACGAAAATCAAGTCCACGAACATAATTATTGTGACTATAATAAAAGACGTTTCGTGCATATTTGATTTTCGTATTTATGTTAAAGAACACGCTATAACCCCGATATACTTTTCGACGTTGTAACAAAATCCGACTTAGGAAATACTTCGTACGAAAAGCGTGCTTCACGTAAAAATGCCGTGGAAGAGGTTTTTAATACTTGTAATCATATTTTCGCTCTTCGGAGCGTTTTTTATGCAAAATTTTCAATAACTCCTCAAGGAGCGTTAATTTAGCAAATTTCCAAGATTAAAAACCCTTTTACGAATCCACGTTGTCAAGCACTGCAACTCTTACGAGGTATTGAATATGAGGACAAGTTAATCCAACGACTATTCAAAGTATATCGGAAGTTATAGCGAAAATAGCCCTTAGCGACATGGGACCCCCATCATTTCCTAGCAGTCGGTTTTGACGGGGAAATGGTGAGTTTTGACGGGGTTTGCCCTAAACCGGTTCCTCAGTGATTCGGAGTCAAAAAAGTATTATTACCATGTACTCATACGTGCATGGGACCCGCCTTGCCTGAACGTAAAAAGTTGTAATTGCAGAATACAATACGAAGTAATAGCGCTTCAAGCACTTTTAAGCTCCGAGGAGCGACCAAAATTAATGTGAGTTAAAAATACGTTTATAAGATAGGCAAGCAAAAGCCCACCAAAATTTCAGTTACATTGAACTTTTCTTGAATCTTTTTGTGCATCGTTAGCTTATAAAACCGCATATTGGATGGTAGTTGGTACAGCATAAATCGTTCCGTTCCTCACCATGTGTTGTACACGGGCCAGACTAGTGTTTGTTAAACATTTTTCTTGAAATAAAAGTTGTTGCAAAAACATAAAAAACATAAATTTTTTAAAGATTTAATATATATATTTTTGAATTTTATATTATCTTTTAGTTGTGTTTTCTAACAAAATTCCCTTTCAGGTATAATTTTAAGAAAGTGTGGTACAGATAATATTAGGTTTATAGTGTTACGACGTCCAATTGATACCATCAGAGCAGCAGTTAAGCATAAACGACAGTAAGTATGATTTTTTATATTATTCCTCGTCTGAAACAGTCGTGTTGAACCCTAAAAATTTTGTGAACGTAAATATTCATTTTTGAAATAAAAATTAGACTAGAGGAAAAAGAAAAATTTGTTGTTCTTTTTCCTATTTTTTTTATTTTTTCTAACTTTTTTAAGATAGAAATATAAGTCCTTAAGACACCATATAGATGGATCGTTCACATTTACAATGAAATTGTTAAATTTTCGAAACTATAGCAAAAATTTTATTTTGAAAAAGTATTATAAAAATTCGCCCCACGGAGTGTTTTTTATGTAACTATAATAAATGTTGCCCCACGGAGTGTAATTTTAGCAACTGTAATGAATGTCGCTGCACGGAGAATAATTTACGGAAGTATAATGAATGTCGCTCCGACGGCTGTAAAATTAGTAACTAACATAAAATTCAACTTTTCTTTTTACAAACCGACGTTGTGTAGCACTGCAACTTATGCGTTAGAAGCCTATCCTCTTTCCCACTTAAAACGACAGAAAGACTGTTAGATAGGTACATTAGAGACGAACTACTAAGGGAAAACCCCTGAGTGAACGTCAATAATATGCATACCAACTGGGGAGGTCGACAGACCTTGCGCTGGATGAATTAAGCAGGCTACTAGCAAAGTCCTTAGATGGCAAGGAAATGGAACTAGTAATATTTCTAGACATAGAAGGAGCGTTTAATAACACGACAACTCACTAACGATGGCACTATCAAACAGAGGAGTCCCAACAGTGATCTGCCGGTGAATTAAAGCCAGGCAAGACAATACGATTATAATGTCAGTTTAGGTGAGGCTCCATTGAGGCGAAAGTGAGCACAGGCCGCCCCCAGGGAGGAGTGACATCTCCACTACTATGGGCAACCCTTGTTGATGAACTCCTCGGAAAACTGTTCAGAGGGCTTAGGATATGCTGATGATCTGGAAATAGTTGTCAAGGGGCGATTCGCGAATACAGTAACGGAGTGTTCGTGAAGAGCCCTAAATATTGTCGACAAATGGTGTTGTAAGGAAGGACTTTCTATAAATCCCCACAAAACCACTGTCGTCATTTTTACACCGAGAAGAGCATTGGAAGACCTAAAGCCCCTTAGGCAAACTCCATTTGCCTGTGAGGCAAAATATTTAGGAGTCATCTTTGACCAAAAATAAATATGGAACTCCCACATTTAAAAGTCACACCACAGAAAGCAACAATCCCCCTGGGAAGGTGTAAGCAAATGTGTGGAAAAACTGGGGGATAAATCACAAAATGAACCTGTGGTTATACGCCAGGTTAGTGAGACCCATGATAACTTATGGATCAGTGGTATGGTGGACTAAGACGGTGCAGTTGGGAGAAATAAGGTTGTTAGGTGGCTACAAAGGCTTGCTTGCCTGTGGAACTACTTGACGGTCCTTATAGAGCTGGGAAGTCAGAACAGAATGACCTTGGCATGGGTACCAGGACACGAGGGACACAGAGGCTGATAAACTGGCCAAGAAAGGCGCACTCAAAGCCCCAATAGGACCTGAGCCCTTTTGTGACGTGGCAAAGCCATGCATACCAGCAGTCACTAAGGAATGGGTGCAAAATAAATCTCTGGAATGGTGCAGAAATCTCCCAAGACAGAGACAGGCCAAAGAGTTCATTAAAAAACGCTCGATCAAATTCAAGGAAAATCTACTAAGCCATTTTGAGTTACTCACCTATATGTGATTTGGCCCCCGGAAAGTATATTATAGTTGTAGGAAGTGTCATTTTGATTTCGTTGCTTGCACTTTTTCCAACAACTTCTATCTGTAGAAATCTATCTAAAATGACCGTGTGTCTATCCAATATGTTAATAATTAACAGTAATTAATAAGTTGCTTACTAATTGTTTGGAAGCCATAATTTTAAGCTGCTGATAATGTATTCATTAGTAATTAAAATAGTATATAATGGTACTGCTACTCTTTTGAATTCAATTCTTAATTCAGATAAATATGTAATTAAAAATAGTACCACTATTAATATTGATAACATTTCTTACTATACATTAATTTAATGTGGATTGATACTACAATTTAAATAAGGCTTTATCAAATTTCATGATTTTAAACAAGTTGAGATTTTTTTGGTTGATTTTCAATTTATTCCTCTTCAAAGCATATTGTAAATTGATACTATTGAGGCCAAAATCGAATTGCTCACCTTCTATATAACATTGTTCGACGTTTATGTCTCTTTAGTAGTAGTGAGAATGAACAAGCCTAACAATGTAAAGAGGATGATGAAAGAGAATGATAACGCTTTGTTCTACTTATCGAGGAACAAAAAACGCTGCTAATTATCATTATTACCAACAACTTTGTAATCACAACTTATAATTAGTAAGGAAGAAAAATATTATTAATAATATACAAGGAAATATAAGGACTACCCTGAAATAAAGAGCTCAATGTGACAAATGTTAAGTATATGAAATTTCAATTTGTATTGGCAGCGCATCTGATATAAATAAGCTGCCGTATTTTATAATCAAACTAATAATAACATATTGATCATTACAATAATAATTCCCACAATGAAGCACCATTCTCCTTCTATAGAAGACGTCAGTGACATAATAAGAAACTTTATGCTTCATTGACAATGCTAAATTACTGTTGCGCACATATTGAACCTTATGATAGTAATTGCTGTTTTCAATTATTGAGATATTTTCCAAACTCGGAGGGAACCTTTAGTTATTCATTTGCCCGAAGACAATAATGTAAATTATCTGACTGAGTTAAGTCTCTAAGTATCTTACCCATTTAATTTAAGGTATTGGAAAAGATTCCTTCACATGCAGCTTGACGATGAAAACAATATCCTGTATGGTAAACAATAGGATTTAGAAAGGTATATAGAGAGCACTTTAAGTTGTCGATAACATCGGCGATAGGTAACTGCCGTGGTACTGCTTGATTTTTTTTCTTTTGCTTCTGACACTATTAATCATGAACCTATTGGTTTTATTAATTCATAATTAATTTGGATCCCAAAAATTTACCAAGGCTATCAATTTGAGGTGTAATAAGTGTCACTATATACTTAAAAACTGGTAGTGTACCGAAGGGTTAATACATGTAGAAGACACTGAGCAATATATTAAATATGAAATATTAAATTGTGCTCGCGCCGTACTATACAGTTTAATTTAATAAATTCAGTTATAAATACAACTGTGAGTTGTCGTTGTAATAGAGTGAGAACTAGAATTCAAAATTAAATTCCTTCTCAATATATAACAATAATGTGAATGTAAAAATATGTGCTTTATTTGCATACCAGCTTTTAATGAATCTTTCCTGTCAGACCAAATTAATTTTCTGGATGTACATGTACGTGCAGTAGTCTTAGAAACTGCGGTGGGTATATAATAAACAGTAGATTAATTTTAAAGACATCCTCACAAAAAGTTTTTTGTGTAATTAAAAATACATCTTATAACCAAATACTGTTATAATATAGATAATTTTTTTGTATGTTCTTATGCTTTTTATAACTGTCGTGTCGCTTTGATTTTAACTTCTGTTATTCCTTGTATGTGTTTTCTATTCTTCTACTGCATTTTTTTATCACAATTCCTTTTGTAAGCACTATACATTTGAGATGGAAATAAAATTATGATTATGATTATTATTGTAATTTGACAGCAGAGAATTACATTGTTACAGAAGCTACGACAAAGCACTTTCTTGGACATATAAAACAAATATTAACAGACACGTTTCCTCGAAAAATCATAATAGGAATAAGAGTGGCTTTATCGATAGTGACAGGCGACGTAATTTTAACTCAGATTTCGTTAAGGTGATGCTGGGATGTAAAATACAATGTTGTCGAAACTAGATAATCCACTTTTAACTTTAAACAATATTTGCGAAGATGCGTTTAATCTGTTTAATACTTTCTGATACAGATTAAAAATTCATGAAATCGTGTAAAGGTAATTTTTACCCTTATTTGTTTTATTTTAACAGATTAATATGTCTCCTATTAATGTGCATTGATAGTAGAGAATAAAATATAGTTAAAATCGCTTTACTGTTACTATAACAAAATACAGATTAGAAATTTATGAAATCGTGTAGAGCTGATTTTTACCCTTATTCATTTTTTAACAGACTAAGTTTTTTTCTATATTTCCTATTAGCGTGAAGTTATTGTTGGTAAGGAATAAAATATTACTTATCAGAAATTTCTAAAATCGTATAGAGCTTATTTTAAACCTGATTTATTGTAAAATATATTTTTTAAATACATAATGATTGTAGTGCAAAATATTGCCGGTTATAAATTGTTGAAATCATGTACAGTTAATGTTTCAACATTATTTTCATACCAATACAACCAAAAATCTGAAACTGGATTCCACAGTTGGAATCTAACACTGGACTTGTTGGAGGAAAACTTTATTTTACAAACGTAGGTAAATAATTGATTATTTTACTTGAATTTCTATTTTGTCGTTACTTCTAGTAGTACTACCGTAGTAGGGGTACCTTCCTTGCTAACTGAGATACCCATTGAATCATACAAGAAAAGCAGCAGCACAAAACATATCCCATATGTAATAGAAAAACATTACTAGTACTAATTTTTTGTCTGTACTTGTTGACTGGATTAAAGCATTATTTTTATTTGAAATAAATTCTATTTGTATACTTTTAATTGGCCCACATTTATGAGTATGGGTCAAATGCGTATTTATATTTCTTGTAACACTTGCATTGATAAAAGGTCATTGTAGACCTAATCCACGGGCTAAACGTGTCGGATTTCAGACCGACGACGATTTGACTCGGAGCAGGTTCAAACTTCTTAGCAACGAACATATACGTTCTTTATTTACAAGCACAAAAAGTTCAAGTTTTTATGACTGTGAAGCGGGCATGAATGTATCGGCGCAGTTGGCATTTCCAACTGAAACACTGTCGAGTCGAAATACTACCGACAAGACAGTGCTTCAGTTCCAAAAAAAAAGCCAAATAATAGTAATTTACTATTGGTTTCGGAACTGAAACACTGTATTTCGCTAATATTCGCTATCGATTCGAAAGTGCGGCACTAGTTTTTTCCCGCGTAGTAATGAATGGTACTTTCGATATTTTCTTTCCTCTTCTGATGTTAAGGTTCACATAATGACAGAAAAGGATGGAAGATATCGAAAGTACCAGGCATGTACAAGTATTACACTGTATGTATTCCCGTATGTAAAGGAAACTCTTTGGAATTGTTTGTAAGTGGAAAAAATGAGTAACGTTAATTTTTTCTATTACATATGGAATGTGTTTTGTGCTACTGATTGCATAATTCAATGCGTATCCTAGCCAGAAAAAAAAAATACCCCTACTACGGTAGTACTACTAGAAGTAAAGACAAAATAGAAATTCAAGCAAACTAATCAATTATTTACCTACGTTTGGAAAATAAAGTTTTTCTCCAACAAGTCCCGTGTTAGATTCCAAAACTGTGGAATCCAGCTTCAGATTTTTTGTTGTATTGTTATGAAAACATTGTTGAAACATTAACTGTACATGATTACAACAATTTATAACCGGCAATATTTTGCCTTTAGCTATCAGTATGTATTAAAAAATGCATTTCACAGTAAATCAGGTTTAAAATAAGCTCTATACGATTTTAGAACTTTCTGATGGGTAATATTTTATTCCTTACCATCAATCAGTGTATAATAATAGCAAAAATAGAAACTTAGTCTGTTAAACAATGAATAAGGGTAAAAATAAGCTCTACACGATTTCATAAATTTCTAATCGATCTGCATTTTGTTATAGTAACAGTAAATCGATTTTTGTTATATTTTATTCTCTATCATCAATACACGTTAATATGAGAAATTTCAGTCTGTCAAAATAAAATAAATAAGAGTAAAAATTAGCTTCACACAATTTCTTGAATTTTTAATCTGTATCAGAAAGTAAAGGTAGTCAGAAAGCGCCTTTTGTTATTGTCTTACAGTTTGGTTTAAACAAAGGTCATGTTGCTCATCATGAATATATAGGCAAAAAAATAAACATGATGGATAGTCAGGGGGTGCGGAGAGCTACAAAGAAAATTAGTTTGTAGTATACATTGGCAGAGTTGTGGGGTGAGGTGGGGGTGGGTGATTGCACTTATTTTTTTCTTTATGAAACAGTATGTGGTTTCACAATTAGCTATTAGCATATGTTATGTAAAAGAACCGTGAAATTGGAATACAGATATATTCTAACAGACGAAGATGGAAAACACTGCAAGTAGTAGCAAATTACAATGCCATAGGATACTTCTACCTTTGCTTCAAGCATTTTATATACAACATTTTCAGAGCGAATACCAAATGCTAAAGAAACAGCAAAAACTATTGCAAATACTCCACATTAGAACCATCTGTCTGCTGTCATACAAGTGGAGATCGAACAGTAGTTTCACTAATCTCTAAATAAGGATATAATTTCAGCAGAAAGAGTTTTTGTTCCGAATGTAAAAGATTAGCTCTATTGTTAAGGAATTATAAATAAAAACACTGCGACCATCATAATAACTGCATATTCAATGATTCAGCCGATGCAAAAGTTGTATATGATGTTTTTCAGGTGGGATAGGTTGAATCGCATTATAGTTTTCCACATAATTTGTAATTCGTACGAATGTACGAAAAAAAAAGAAAAGTGAGAATCTTCGAGCTACTGACCTTCGTTGATAATTTTGACATCTGTTTTTGTTAATTCTCTGCACACAAATTTTTTATTCATATTGACAATGAAAAAGAAATCCAAATGTAAAAAGAACTGAACCTTCACACTCACGCACTTACGTAAATGGCCGGTCCAAACGTAAACTCTTTCGACGCGACGGTTCCCTAAAAATCTCTAAAGCAATATGTTTAATACTCAGAAAACATCTATTTCACAACCTATCCGGCATGTATCCGACACGACACTCAATGTGTTTTTGCGATTAAACATTTCCATTTTTTACAAATAATTACAAATTTGTTATTTTGGATATTTTTAAAGTTAACACAATTTGTATTTTGCTGTTTGATTGAGCCAAACATCCGAAATCAAAACTGCACAAATGTGATTAACACTTCATTTTTTTTGGCAGATCTCAAAATTCAAACAACAATAGCAATGCCGTAATAAGATGACAAGTTAAAGACGGGTATTTATTTGAAACATGAAACGATTAACAACTCATTTCGCGTGTAATTACCAATGTCAAATAATTATGTTTTTTTTTTATAAAAGAAAAGAAACATTTACAAGTATTTATTTATCCGCAAATTGATAGTTTGTTTGAATTAAGCGACTTAACTTCCATATCCGTCGACCGACGTCACTTCCATCTAGTACACTTTTATAACCGGAATGACAGATCTCAAAATTCAAACATCAATAGCAATGCCGGAATAAGATGACAAGTTAATTTATGTGAAAAATGAAACGATAAACAATTCATTTCGCGTGTAATTACCAACGTTACCAATGATTATGTTTCTTTTATAAAAGAAAAGTTATATCCAGATGCCCTAAAAAGCAACAGCAAACCCGAACGGGTTTTTTGATAGCAATAAAGTTCTAGTAAAACAGTAGTATATGATAACCTAAAAAACTGAGGGGTATAGGGGCACTAATACTATTTACTTGGCAAAATTTTCCTTTTAATTTTAGGTTTGGAATAAATTAACATGTAAAAGTTCATAGAGAATGAAAATGTATTAATTAACGAGCACAAATGAACTCAATTTTCAACTACCTTTTACATTTAATTTAGTATTGAATGCAGATACGTACACATGAAAATAATATAAAATTTCAGCTTAAATCCGAATGCAAATTTCAACATTGATTTTGATTTATGATATGAAATGCCCGGTATTTCATGCATGAAATCAATTAACGCGTGTTGTAGACAAAAGTAATTCAATCTATAATCAATGCTGCACTATATTGAACACAAATGACACATCTGTGTTTATCGTCGGTCAGGATATCGCTAAAATAATAATTATAATTTGTATATGTCATGAGTAAAATTTTTAAAAAAATTTAAAACATAAAATACATAGAGTAAATAAGTCACTGTATAGGGTTAACTATACATATAAAATACAAAAAACATATAAGTATATAAGACAATAAATATGTTTTATCAAGACAAAAACACAATAAAAAAAGCACATATGATAATGAAAAACACAACATTCAAACCAAAATAATTAAAAGAGCCTTATCAACAAATTTTACTTGAATATTAATTAATTATTAATTAATTTAATTGAATAGGATATACTATAATAGTTAAAAGTAACTTGATGGCATTTTTAAATGGATTTATATTTAATACCTTTATGTTGTTTGTACAAATTTAACAGATTCAAAGAGTTATTTTCTTTTTTATTTAATCTAAAACGGGGCATTTTTAATAAATGGAGAAATGTCTGACACCAAATCAAAAACATCTTCTCAAATCATATGAATGTTTCACACTCAGAGACCAGCAGTCTCCTAAGCTTACGTAACATGCTATATTAGTAGCAGAAGTGAACATTCATACGCCCAGTGGTAACATTGAGAATTTAAAGTCAGAAGCCGATAACACCGCCATCGCTATGGCTTCGACCAGAATTGAATGTATTATAAAGTTAATTATCGATGGACAAATAATTGACATTATATTGGTTAGTAATGAAAAAAACATAAAAATAAAATGGGAAAGAATCTCTCTATTGCATATTCAAAGCAGAAGTAGAAGTACCACATTAGGAACGAAAATGAGAAGTTACAATGCATCCATCGCCTAACCAGGATTCCTGATTCTAAGCTTAACACGTAAGCACTGATCCACTTAGCTGGTTTTCAATTGAATTTTTAAGATTTTGTATGAGAAGAGCAAGATGTTGATGGAGTTGTTTCGCCATTATTAAGGTTTACAACGCTCAGTTTCGAAGTATTTCAACTTTTAATAAATTAGTCCCGTTTCGTTATCTGGAAAATAACTGTTTATGAGTTCGTCAAAGTAACTCGAGTGGCACTATTGTACTTTTTCTCCATGGCGTTCTGCACATAGGAATCAATACCTAATATTTAGAAATCAGTAAACAGTCGATAACAGAATGATTCTCACTCTAGTCTATATTACTAGTCTGTGTAATAGCAGAAGTTCTTGCACAAATGACAACTGCCTATTCGGATAGAATTAATAACGTTCATGTTGGTACAGATTTCTGCCAATGGTCGGTAACTAAAGCTAAAATTATTAGCACCTTTGATAACCGTAAGCCTGGAACTAGTGTATTTATTTGGTACTTTCCAACCAATAAATACCAACTTTGTCATATTTATTTTCGTTCTATAGAGGTGTTCACTTCTCCTGTATGACTAATTGTAGCAAATTCTCATTAGACGCATATTTCGTAATATGATGTAGTCTTATGAGTGTTACTTTAATTTTTTTGGTATCTGATTCATATACAATTTCATCAGACGAAGCGTAAAATAAAAAATAAAAAACTGCTAATGTACGAATGCAAGAAAAGCAAGGCGTCCGCACTTTGTATGATTGTATGCCTGATTGTATGAAAGGGGACGACTTTTTATAGAAAAGAAATCGGTCAATAAAATTTCGTCTCTTAATGATTTGTTGTGATTACTCGCTGCTTCTCTTTCTCACTCCTTCGTTTTGTAGATTTGTCAATTTTCACCCCCGTGCCCCCTATGTGCGAATATTTACAAAAGTAACGGTGGAATAATGTATTGTCATTCGATCTTAGTAACTGCGTAAAATTTCATCAGTTGATTATGACAGAAAATATATTAAATAAAGGATGCAAGATTTTATAGACAATTTTCACCCCCGCGCCCCCTACGTGCAGATATTTGCAGAAATGACGGTGGAATACTATATTGGCATTCGATCTTAGTAACTGCATAAAATTTTATCAATTGATTATGTCGAGAAGTGTGTTAAATAAATGATGCAAGATTTGAAGACAAACATTTTGCATGAAAACATTGTGAGTTAAAGAAAAGCAAGTAAAAAATATGCATTTTTTGCTGTTTATTACAATACCCTCAAATCATGATATCTCCATAAATACTTAACGTAGAGAGTTTAGTTTCAACTTCAACTTCCTCGTAAATGAGCTAAGAAAAATGAAGTACTATATACTTTATACTTTTTGTATACTGTTTGGGTTACCGTGCAAATACATAAATAAAATCGCTCATTGTGCATTTTAAAAAATTTATTCTACGACCTCATTTCTGTAATTCAATGCACACTCTTTGATGTCAAAATACAGTTGAAAATGTGAAAATATCCTGGTTGGAAAAGATTTTTTTATTCGTTATATTTTTTTAGGTAGATTTCTCATCTACCTATTGCAGAGTGCAGCATGTCACGACTTCGGGAAGATGGGCCAAATCGCCTTCTTCATTTCAAAATGGAGGCAGTTCAAAGTTTTAAAAAAATTCTTAAAATATTATTTCTAATCAAATATATACATGTGATACATAGGTTGGATAGTGCTCATCTAGCCCTACAACTTTTGTCTAAAATATTTTTTGCTAAAACGCATAGGAAAAATTTTAAAAATGACGGCGGTTCAAGGCTTCAAAAAATCCTCGAAATTTTATTTCGAATCAAATGTATACGTGTGATACATCGCTGGATAGTACTCATCTAGACCTACATCTTTTGCCTGAAACATTTTTTGCTAAGACACAGAAATGTTTTTAAAAAAATGCGTGACATTTATAGTTTGAAAACTACATGCTAAATAGTTCATAAATCGATGACAATAAATTGAAGTTGGGCAGATCTGATAAAGGTATACTTAATTACTTACTTAATCACTTATTTACTAAAATAATGGAGACCTAAAGCAGTGCAAAACAATTAGTGCAATGAAGATATCATTTTTCAAACAAATTTATCCCGCCAAGCTGATTTTTTCAGGGTCGATGGAGGGGTGTCTCTCCAGTATCGAACCAATAAGTCACAGTCCACACCCCTTTTAGGGTGTTGCAATAGGGGTGGTTTCTTATTTTTTCTTTTTTTTGGAATTCCCAGATTGTACATAATAATATTCTCTACAACTTTGCCTAATAAATATTTTTTTGGTAACTTTGAGTTTTGACGGTCCAGCGCTCATTATATGGGAAAACATTCACCATATTTATTTATTATGGTTCAGGAAATATACAAACAAAATGCTGAATAGCTGGTTTTTGCAGGGTTTATCGAGAACTATCTCCTGAGTTTCCATCCAAATAATCGCAGTCCAACCCCTTCGGGGTTTAGAGCAATAGGGGTGGTCTCTTTATTTTGGGGCTGTTTTTGGGGGCTACTTGTACTTAATAAAAGTCACACCGCTTTTCCAGATTGTTTGTTATTTAACATTTAAGCATATTTAATAGGGATGTTCAAATGAAATTTTGAGGTACGACAGTTGAAACAAATGGGATGTGATGTCCAAGTAACTTTGTGTTTTCAGTGATGTGCTTTGCGTGTAAATGTTAATAATTGTCAATTGAACTCATTTTCAATTCAATTCAATTTTTGTCGAATCTATTTTAATAGGATTGGCCATCGCTGACAAGGGCACAGCTCGGTCAGCTCTCTTAACCCTCTGCCTTAACCACAACAACCTCACCAACGGTCAAAGAGTCTTTACATATAAAGCACGTGTTCATTTTAGCTGCACAGTTAAAACTATAACGTCGTAAACCACACCTAACTATGATCTGACTCTTTACCAGCTATGCAGCTAAACACGCTCCCCTCTTCCTACTGAAATAGGTAGATGTTCACTACATTGGGTGTGACCTTGAATTTCTTTCTTAAACCTGTAAACAACAGACAAAAATCAAATAGTAACCGCATACATTTTTCATTTAATGAGGCCTCTACTTGTTAATTAATATCAACATTAAAAGAAATAATTAAAAGGAAATAACGCTGTAGAGATTATTATTAAGTATGTGACCCAAAAAAAAAACCGCCCCAAAATAATGAGACTATCCCTATTGCGCTAAACCTCGAAGGGGTTGAACTGCGATTTTTTGGTTGGAAACTCAAGAGACGTTCCTCAAACCATGCAAAAATCAGCCTTTTGTTTGTATATTTCCTGAGTCATAATAAATAAATATGGTGAATATTTTCCCATATAATGGGCGCTGGACCGTCAAAAATCAAAGTTACCAAAAAAATTTATTAGGCAAAGTTGTAGAGAATATTATTATGTACAAGCTGGAAAAAGAAAATTAAAAAAATAAGAAACCACCCCTACTGCAACACCCTACAAGGAGTGTGGACTGTGACTTTTTGGTTGGATACTCGGGAGACACCATTCCATCGACCCTGAAAAAATCAGCTTGACGGGACAAATTTGTGAGCACCCCCTATAGAGAAAGTCGACTTTTACTGTACTAAATATAGGACGAAATCTACCTTTCCGACTGACCCCTGCCATCGGGATTTTTTCGTTTAGAGACGTCCATAAACAATCGGCATTTTAACTGTAAGAAATGGCGGAGGAGCTGGTGATTTTAAAATCAACTCGTCACATTAGTATAAATCGCATCCAAATCGAACCAGTAGTTTTGGAGTTATGGAACGACATATACGTAAACATACACAACAGACATATAGACATGATGACATATGGACAAACACTTAACCGAACTGAGAACCTTCTCTTTAAAGCCTGCTAAAAGCAACGTTTTTTTAAAGGGTGCGGTGTCGATCAGGTTTAACAAAAATGGCCCCATTTAGAATTAATTTTAATTATATGCTTTTACTTAATTGGGGCCTACAATAAAAGAAAATAATAATAATAATAATAATAATAATAATAATAATAACCCGTTTATTATTACATCGTGTAGTGATTGAGAAAAGGTCAATATTCAGTCATCCGCATGCGCGACAACTGGTCTTCCACAAAAATCTCAACATAAACCAATGTAGCGATGAGGTGAAATAGAGAAGAATAAAGAGGACAAGTAAGAAAGGGAGAGGAATATGAGGAAGAATATACAATACTAAAGTCAAGTGCATACGTGCATACGTGCGTACGAGTACATTCGAGCACCCACGGACACGCACAGCGGACTATGTGCGTAACCGCTCACCCACACACATGCACACCATACATATTCACAGACATAAGGGTACACACGCTCTAACACACATACGCACACACCTATATAAATTAACTGAAGGTAGCTTACCGACTTTCTAGTATATACTGTGTTTAAAAGTTATGTTGGAAAACGCGAGACAAGGCACATTAAAGGAGTTGATGCCAGTCACAATATTGTAAGAGAATGCTCTTTTAAAAAGTTTTTGTTGTGACGTGGAATAGTAAGTAATTTCTTTCTGGGAATATTAGTACTATGTATATCAGTTCGGTAAGACAATTTGTCGTGGCGAGCGTACGTGTGTCTTTACTATGTACATACTTCGGTATGCGATGTAAAGCAACGACAGGCGCAGTTAGTACTTGGATGGGTGACCACTCCAACGGAAACCGCGTCCTCGCCTCACACATCTTTCAGCGGCTTGTATATCAGTGTATACGCGGAAGCTATACAACCTTAGGCGAGGGTTGTATAGGAGATATACCATCCTTCGGAGGGGATGTAAAGCCGTCGGTCCCTTGTCTATTAAATGTTAGGCAAGTAAAAGATCCCTACTCTTCTTAAGGGAAGAGGTTCGGCAAAATTCCTGGTTGGGGGTAGCTCGTCTACAGGCGTCGGTGTTAGGCCTCAGTAGCGGAAATAGGCCGACGTTAAATAAATGTATTAAAAAAAAAAAAAAAACAATTTGTCGTAGTGATAGGAGGAATGGTTTTATCAAAAAATAAGTCATAAGTAACTTATGGCGATTATACATATTCAGCCATTTGCCTTAAATTTATGAGACATATGTTGTCTGGATCTAATACCAAAAATCAGTCAATTTGATTGATTGATTGATTGAAATTTATTGATCTTTAACCAATTTACATTGGATAGACAAGTCACAGGTAAGATAAGATAAGTAATATACTACATATTATATATAACATATACATACATATAATATAATAACAATTGAAATATAAAGTTATGAACAACCTATTATATTAACAAATTACAAGTATAGAATAAGATAAGGTTTAATTTAAAATGTATATAAGAAATTTAAGTACCTTGTACCGTATTAATATATTCTTCTATTGTGTAGAAGGTATTTTGATAAAGAAATGTTTTTAGTAAAAGTTTGAATCTATTCAGGTTAGTTGCACTTTTTATCTGAGGAGATAACATATTGTAAAGGTAGCACCCCATATATTAGGGAGATTTTCTGTAGCTGGTGTAAGTAAATGTACCTAATCTAATGTCTTCATTTTTCCTAGTGGGATAGCTATGGATATCTGAATTTTTTTTAAATTGATCTTTGTTGAGGATATGTAACTCAAAAGTTTTAGTAAATAGATACCAATAAACGTCAAAATTTTTTCATCTTTATATGTTTGCCTGCATGATTCTCTATATCCTAAGTTATACATGAGCCGAATTATTCTCTTCTAAGCTAAGAATACCCTAGTGCTCTCTACTGCCAGGCCATAAACAACTATATTGTAGCTAATCACAGAATAGATTAACGCGTAATAAGCCGATAATAGTCCTTTCTTATCCAATGCAGTTTTTAAATTCACCAGTGCAAAGTACTGTTTATTAAGTTTAGAGCAAACGAAATTGATATGTTCGTTCCAGTTTAACTGTTCATCAACGTTTGTACCTAGGAATTTACAGTGATTCCTTAAGGCAATTGAATTGTTATCTATTTTGAAATTATGTTTAATTATTTTTGATCTAGATTGTTTATGAAATTCGATTGCTACTGTCTTTGAATAATTTATGATAAGTCTGTTTTTATGGCAATATGTGTCAAACTGAGTGAGGACATTATTGACTTTACGATTTAACTCTTGTCCATTGGGACTCGAGATTATGATGGATGTATCATCAGCAAATATAAATACTTCACCATCGAGTATGTAATCAGGGAGATCATTTATAAACATTAAAAAAACCAGGGGGCCTAGAACGCTACCCTGGGGGATACCTGATGTGACATCGAACTCATTTGATATTTTTTTATCTACTCTTACTAATAGTTTGCGATGTTTTAAAAATGAGTGAATCCATTGCTGGAGTTTTCCCTGAACACCAATCATGGACAACTTATTTAATATAAAATCAAAGTTCAGGCTATCAAAAGCACGGGTAAGGTCGAAAAAAAAGTCCAACTATGTATTTTTTTTCCATTTTATCATTTATGCATTGAACGAAATTTATAGTTGCCACTTCAGTAGAACGGCCTTCCCTGAAACTGAACTGTTGACTTGTAAAAATATTATTTTCTGCAAGAAACGTATTTATTCTAATACATATAGCTTTTTCTATAATTTTTGAAATGACACTTAGAAGTGAAATCGGCCTGTAATTTTGAATTTCAAGAAGGTCACCTTTTTTGAACACAGAGGTGATAACTGCGATTTTTAATCGTTTGGGAAATTCGCCAAATTCTACCGATTTATTTATTATTGTTGCGATAATTTCAGATTTTCAGAATTTTGCGCCATTTGCATCTCTCTAGTGTCGACACTATCAAGGCAACACTTATCACAACGATTTAAATGTGACAGTACCAGAGAGTCCATAATAAGATTTTAGTTCATATCATCTATGACAATATATCATTTTTAAAGAGATATAAGTAAGATTTTTTCAGCATCTAAATCGCATGACTTAATCACAAGAGCCGGTTACTGCAAGCGAATTATTATTATTATTTTTTTGTTTATTTATTTTATCGCCTTTTAGATTACGGAGTTTAGCATTAGCTATTCCACTACTCAACCAGGACACATGTACACAGACAGTCACACAACGACAATTCGAAAACCACAAAACCGAAACGAAAAATATTATCTAGCTATCTATCGATCTTATCAATCTATCTATCTACCGGCGTGGTAGCTCAGTCCGCTAGACAGCGTTATGTGGCAAATTGGCTTTGGTCAGTACTGTATTCTGGGTTCGATTCCCGGTACCGACACTGGTAATGTCGGTGGGAAATGGATGTTATCTGCGGTTTTTCAGATGTGCACTCCCCTTCCGGGTAGTCCTTGGCTTTGGATTTGGAGGTTGTCTGCCATATGTGATGCGTTTTATGTTTCGGTTTTATTTGTGGTTAAGTTGGTTGTGAAACATCTTGAAAATAACTATTTTGAATTTAATAAATCACTGCTTTTAGACGTTTCAAAATAAATTTTCAATACGAAGATAAATATAAATAAAATAAAAATAATTATTTTGGATTTCGGTTGCTGTATAATTCTGAGAATGAATATCCCTGGAAATCGTATAGCGAATGTTTAATATGATCACCAGTTATGCACGTGCAAAAACTAATTCTAGGTAAACAATTAAATTGAAACAGTAATTTGACTTGATGAAAGATTTTCTAAACTGGAAACCTCAGACAAAAGGTCATTGATTAGTTGGAATTTGTACGTTAATGCAAAATATAATCGTTCGTATTGCGTAATTGTTTAACCTGTTCTACATTTATCAAAATAGGGCAAGATGAACCAGAGAACCGGTAATGACTTTCTATACAGGGTGGAGAAATAAACTATATAAAAATGTCTATAACTGGAAATTGCGAGACAAGACGAAATTACAGGATCAAGTGCCTTTTATTTAAACGGAATGCTATGTATATTAGTACATTTTTTTAAGCCTCTTTCTAGGCTCCATTCATTTCTATATTAGCATTAAATGTCCCCCAATCACTGAGATGTAATGAATTTTTTTGTTGAAATAATACAATCTGCAAATGGATATTAAAAAAATCACCACAGTCACAATTACGGGTCTCAAGGAAACTTATGTAAATACCAGTTTCGAGACATCTAATTAATGTTTTTAAATCATTTTCATTTCCTAAAAATGTACAGGGTGGCCAAAAATTATTTTTCAATTTAGAACATTTTAAATTGAATTTTCTCAATTCTTACAAATGGAACACCTTGTACATTTTTCGACCATGTGATGTTGAAATAAAAAAGAAAGGAAGAAGTACTTCCCTATGGCTAATTGCAACCATTTTGGTTTTATAAATAAATAAGTGTCAAATTCAAGAATAAACTTTAAAAAAAGAGGTTCCTTCAAATAATTCATTAGAAAAATTTATAATAGGTGTTGCCCATTTTGATTGACACACGTCTTTATGCAATTTTGAAATGAGGCCATTTAGTGGGACCATTTCTTCCAATTCATTGAAATAAGTAAACAGTATTTAACCGGTCCTTTACTGTAATGCTTTTTTTGTACATTTTCTTGCTGTTTTCGTTATTCGACAAGCAATAAAACCTCAGTTTGGTATAAATTGTCAAATACAAAGGAGAATTTATCACACTTGTCGGTCGTTACAATTTGTATTGAATTTAAACTATTAGGAATTTTACGATATGAATTTTAATAAAGCGGAACTTGAAGACATGACTTGTTTTGGGCGAGACAGACAGAAATTGTTTACTTGCTAATAGAATTTATCACCAAACTTATCCTGCAAGAAGGATTCCTGATGTTAGCAGCATCCAAAATCTTCTCGATAGATTTCTGGAAACTGGAAATGTCAAATATACAAAAGTGAAAGAATAAATCGTGTTGTGAACAAAGAAAATAAGTTTCCTGTGGTGCTGGCAACGGTTGAGAATCTCCATATTAGTCAAAGAGAAATGAGCTCATTAGTAGGAATAAGTACACGCTTTGTGGGTCGAATTTTAAAAGAAAATAAGTTGCAGGCATATCATATTCAAATGTACAAGAAATGATCTGATGACGATTTTCAAAAGCGCCTACAATTTTGTAATTGGGCCAGAGGTGAAATGCAGCATGATGTCAACTTCTTCAATACAGTTCTATTCAATGATGAGGCAACTTTTCATAAAAATTAATTTGTTAATAGGCACAATTTCTATTATTATGCTTCGGAAAATCCTCACTTTTTTATGCAAGTTGATAACCAACACAGATGGTCTATAAACGTTTGGGGAGGAATTATTGGAAAACATGTAATATGGCCACATTTCTTTGATGGTACATTGACTGGAGCTATTTATCTTAATTTTTTGGAAAACTATCTGCCACAATTATTGGTAAATCTCCCTGAAAGAATTCGAAATAGGATGTGGCTCCACCACATTATTTAAATGCAGTTAGATACCACTTGAACAACACCTACCCTAATCAATGGATTTGAAGAAATGGACCCACTGAAAGACCTGCTAGGTCCCCAGATCTTACAAAAATGGATTTCTTTTTATGGGGATACGTGAAGGAAATTGTTTATTGACAACAGTACAAAATATGAAGGAAAGAATAATAACTGCCTTTACATCTATCACATCGGCAGTTTTAGGAATAGTGGGAATCTCATTTCAAAAGCACATAGAGATGTGTGTCAATCAAAATTGGCAACATGTGGAACATTTATTATAATTTTTTCTACTGAGTTATTTGAAGAAACCCCTTTTTAAGTTTATTTTTGAAATTCGTAATTATTGCTCAATAAAACGAAATAGGTTGCAATTAGCCCTAGGCAAGTACTTACAAAAAATGTTCGTTTTTCATTTCTATCACATAGTCGAAAAATATACACGGTGTTCCATTTGAAAAAATTGATAAATTCAATTTAAAATGTTCTTAATCGAGAACTAATTTTTGGCTACCCTGTACATTTTTAGGAAATGAAAATGCTTCAAAAACATTAACAAGATGTCTCGTAACTAGTATACACATAAGTTTTTCTTAAAACTCATAATTGTGACTGTGGTGATTTTTTTAATATCCATCTGCAGATTGCATTATTTCAACAAAAAAATTCTTTACATCCAAGTGGTTGGGAGATATTCAATGCTAATATAGGAATGAATAGAGCCTAGAAAGAGGCTTAAAAAAATGTACTGATATACAAAGCATTCCGTTCGAAAAAAGGTACTTGGTCCTGTAATTTCGTCTTGGCTCGCCCTGCATGTTCGAAAATAATTTCCAGTTGTAGACTTTTTTATCTAATTTACTTTAAATTTTTAAAAAATCTTCTAGCTATCGTAGAACTCGAGATATCGAGGTCCGACACACTATTGCCCCACACCGTATATAGATAATTTTATAATAGGAAGTAATATTCTTTCCTATTATTTGGGTTTTCTACCACATGTATTATTATCCTCTTCAAAACAAATCACCGAATCTACAAAATAATAGAATTATTGGGAAAAAACCTCTGCGCCCGTGACGTTTACGCCAAAGGAAAAGTCAGAGGTTATGTTTTGCAAATAATATAAATCGGAATAAACACAGAAATAATGTATTTAGCTGACGTTTCGGAAAGTAATCTCTTTCCGTTTTCAAAGCTTTTTTTGAAGAACTCTTATTTTGCTGTGTATGTCAAATACACAGCTTTAAGATTATGTTTATGTTATTTCCATAGATACTTACTACTTACACAGAACATAGAACTGATGATATTTTCTTTTATATAATGTTCAGTTTGTTAAGTTCTTCTTTTAACATTGGTAGCCAGGTTGTACAAATATCTACAGAACAATTCGATACGCACTTATCTTCATTTAATAAGATTATTGCTGATTCCTTAATTTTTCTTTTTTTGGTATCTGTTTCTTTTGTTAAAATTTTTGCCGAGTCCCAGTTTATTCTATGTCCGTTTTCCCAAGCATGTTCACAAATCTTTGATTTCTGAATTTCATTCCTTCTAATGTAATTGTTGTGCTCATCCAACCTCACACTGAAAGGTCTGGATGACTCACCCACATAACATTTATCACATTCACACGGGATATTGTAAATACAGTTTTTTGAATTCTGCTCCCTGTTTATCAGTTTTGTTTTTGTTAAAATAGATCTTAAAGTGTTCCCCGTTTGAAATACCGTCCTAACATCAAATTTGTCACCTACACGGCGTAGCTTTTCCGATAGTCCGTATACATAAGGAATTATTGCTGTATAATGACGTTCAGGTTTTTGTCGTACCTGATTGTCCCTATTTTCAACATTTATGAAAACTCTATCAACAAAGGCTTCAGGATATTGATTTTGTACTAGAACCTCTTTGATAAATATTTTCTCGTTATTTAATATTTCATTATTAGATGAAATTATTTTGGCCCTATCGTATAAACATTTTACTACACCCCTTTTAACATTTATCGACTGATTTGAGTTGAAATTTAGATATCTATTAGTATGTGTTGGTTTTCTATAAACGCTTGTTTCAATTGTATTATTTACCCTTCTAATTAAAACATCTAAAAACGGTAGTTCATTCCTACTTTCTACTTCTAATGTGAATTTAATAGATGGTTCCTTACTATTTATATTTTCCAAAAAACTATCTAGTAAATCGACACCATGTGGCCAAATTGCAAAGATGTCATCAACATATCTCCACCAGACAACCGGTTTGTTTATACAATATTGAACATGTGTGTTCTCAAAGTTCTCCATAAATATGTTGCTTAAAATTGGTGGTAATGCAGACCCCATAGCCATACCAAAATCCTGCTGATAAAACTCATTGTCCAATTGAAAATAGGTTGTCTTTATACACAGTGTTAAGAGTTCCTTTATGCTATTTACACTTAATTTAGTTCTAGTTTCCAAATTATTATCATTTAGTAACCTGTCTTTAACTATTTTTAAGGTTTCATCTACCGGAACATTGGTAAAAAGACTAACTACATCAAAACTAACCATCAGGTGTGATTCATGAATATCGTTTTCATAAATTTTTTCTATAAAATGTTTACTATTTTTAATATATGAATCGGTATTTCCAGATAATGGATCAATAATTTTAAGTAAAAATTTTGCCAAATTATGACATGGTGAATTAATAGAACTAACAATTGGTCTTAAAGGAATATTTTGTTTATGTGTCTTTGGTAAGCCATAAAAATGAGGAGGCTTACTATGATGTGGTGTAAGTTTCCTTCGTTCAAAATCATTAAATTCATGTTTGTATTTAAACAAAGTTCTGTAGATTTTGCTCTCTATTGACTTTGTTGGATCTTTGTTTAGTTTTGAGTAGGGTCCCTCATTTAGAAGAGTCATGATTTTTGTGTTATATATATATCTGTATCTATAATGACTGTGGCATTACCTTTAACTGCTGGCAAAATTTTTATACTTTCATCGCGTTTTAAAGAATGTATCGATAACTTTTCTTCTGGAGTTAAATTATCTTTAATTTTGTATTGTTTTCTAAAGCAATTTTTGCCCGTATGCGATATTCATTACCATTATCTGTTGGTAAACACATACTAATAGATATCTACATTTCAACTCAAATCAGTCGATAAATGTTAAAAGGGGTGTAGTAAAATGTTTATACGATAGGGCCAAAATAATTTCATCTAATAATGAAATATTAAATAACGAGAAAATATTTATCAAAGAGGTTCTAGTACAAAATCAATATCCTGAAGCCTTTGTTGATAGAGTTTTCATAAATGTTGAAAATAGGGACAATCAGGTACGACAAAAACCTGAACGTCATTATACAGCAATAATTCCTTATGTATACGGACTATCGGAAAAGCTACGCCGTATAGGTGACAAATTTGATGTTAGGACGGTATTTCAAACGGGGAACACGTTAAGATCTATTTTAACAAAAACAAAACTGATAAACAGGGAGCAGAATTCAAAAAACTGTATTTACAATATCCCGTGTGAATGTGATAAATGTTATGTGGGTGAGTCATCCAGACCTTTCAGTGTGAGGTTGGATGAGCACAAGAATTACATTAGAAGGAATGAAATTCAGAAATCAAAGATTTGTGAACATGCTTGGGAAAACGGACATAGAATAAACTGGGACTCGGCAAAAATTTTAACAAAAGAAACAGATACCAAAAAAAGAAAAATTAAGGAATCAGCAATAATCTTATTAAATGAAGATAAGTGCGTATCGAATTGTTCTGTAGATATTTGTACAACCTGGCTACCAATGTTAAAAGAAGAACTTAACAAACTCAACATTATATAAAAGAAAATATCATCAGTTCTATGTTCTGTGTAAGTAGTAAGTATCTATGGAAATAACATAAACATAATCTTAAAGCTGTGTATTTGACATACACAGCAAAATAAGAGTTCTTCAAAAAAAAGCTTTGAAAACGGAAAGAGATTACTTTCCGAAACGTCAGCTAAATACATTATTTCTGTGTTTATTCCGATTTATATTATTTGCAAAACATAACCTCTGACTTTTCCTTTGGCGTAAACGTCACGGGCGCAGAGGTTTTTTCCCAATAATCCTATTATTTTGTAGATTCGGTGATTTGTTTTGAAGAGGATAATAATACATGTGGTAGAAAACCCAAATAATAGGAAAGAATATTCGAAGAATGCCACAAATAACTTTCAGACAATATAGGAAGTAATAATTTATACTTTTGTATCTGTTTTTGTACCTCTATGTAAACGCATTGCAATTTCTGGGTTTTGTTGTAGACTATGACGAAGTTGAATAAATTTAATCAAATGTGTCAGTTGTGATAATATAGTATTTATTTTTGTATTACTGAAGGTATCTCCGTTGCCACCAAACTATAATTTTCAACAATGAATATTTGCGAATTGTCTAAACATTTGAATTAAACTTCCACTGTTGGCACCCAAAACAATCGACCCAGGATATTTCTGCTAGTACGAGTCACGCAAAATATCCCTCGCGTACACCACTTAATCCCATGATGATTTGCACTTGCTGATGACTTCTACTTTATTTGTTCGTGGAGCGAAATATATCATTATAATTTTATACCCTAGATAGGTAAGCTTCTGTAGATGGTTAAAATGTTTATATACCGAGCGCCTGCGAAATGAGATGCGCCCAATTTTTAATTTTTTCAAGATAAATTTTAAATTAGCGCATAAGACATTTCTCATAAAAATAGATATTCTGACTCAACTAAATACAAGAATAACTCTGAATTTCCTTCGAAAGATAGATCACTGTTAAAAATGTACCTTAATTGAATCACGGCTTAAAGGTTTCTCATCATTACTTATCCCCTACAATTATATAGACAAGGATGTAAGTTACAACCTTGCATTTGAACTGTTTAACGAATAATTTATTTTAACACTGCACCATGCCACTACTGTATTGTAGCTATCCTGACATACCTACCTCTAAAAAAAATAGGACAGTTTTATTCTCAATTATAGTCCTAAAAAATAATGTTTGTAAAAAATCGTACTAAAAATAAAAAATACTATTTTACGCATGCAACAAAAGCAAGGCATGCGCACTTTGTATTATTGTACGCATAATTGTATGAAAGGGATGGAATAGTTGTATATAAATAGTGGCCTCAGTCATGCGCACATAAAGATGATACATATACTTATAAACAAAATGCACACGCCTTGCTCTTCTTGCATTCGTACATTAGTATTTTTTTATTTTTTACTTTTTAGACGACATTTTACAGAAAGTCAAGTTTCAATTTAAAAAAATATATATTTTCTACTTTTTAGTAGGGGTTTACCCCCGGAGATCGCTCAATAAAAATTCTTCTCTTAACGATTTGTTTTGATTTCTCGCTCCTTCGTTATTCAGATTTTTCAATTTTCACACCCTACGTGCCGATATTTGCAAAAGTAACGGTGGAATACTGTATTGTCATCCGAACGTTGTACAAAATTTCATCAATTGTTTATGTCAGGAAATGTGTTAAATAAAGGATGCAAGATTTGAACATTGTGCATGAAAACATTGTGAGTTATGAGTTAAAGAAAACAAGTAAAAACCAGTATATTTATTTGTTGTATTTCCATGAGTAAAAATATTCTTCTACGGCAATTAATTGGCAAAATACCAGAAATATTAATAATTTGCGCTTTTGTGCTAGGGGTGCCTCATCTGTGCGCTCTCCGACATTTAGATATATACGAATCATTTTGTTGGGAAAGGAAACATCTGCGTTTCTAGCCATTTAGGATATTCTAATGTCAGCACATTGTTTCGTTTACATATCATCGCATTACTTGTTCTTAAAATAAACAAAATATTAAGCAATTGTCAAGCTCTTAATTAACTACAATATGTCTCTTTTTGTTGATAGTTTTCAGACTGGTACGGCTTTTAGAGGCATTATTCAGTATACCTACAGTGTATATATTTCAATTGAGTGGAATTTTTATCGTATATAGCACATTTTGCGTGAGGTAAACAATTTTATTCCAATTAGAGTTTTTATATTGCTATTAGCTTAATAGTTAGGGTTCAATTTGAAGTTTAAAAGGTCATTCCATCTCGAGAATAAAAGCAAAAATTTAACCTGTTTAATTTAAGAGTTTAGAACTTTGTCTAGTTTCTATTTTTATGACCATGAGGGTCATAAAAATACATAATGGCAAAAAGACATGTTCGAATTTGTCAACAAGAAATTATTTTTGCTTACATTATTAGTATACTTAGATGCAATGCTTGTTTTTCGGTTAAATTTTTAATAAAGAAACAAGTTATTGCCTTATACCTCAAGACAAAAACAACAATGTAGCTACGGACACGTGTTTCGGAGTTATTGCTCCTCATCAGCGTAGCGTAGCTTAGAGAATATATCTTACTTATATAATTACTTAGTCTTTGCCAGGTGGAAATAGAGCAGTACACATAGAGCTCCTCGTACTGACTGCTCTCATTTGAGGCCCTAAATGTGTCACATGAAGTATAAAAGTACAAATCGAGTACTGTGCACTGTACTTTCCGACCTTTGTTGGTTTTGTTCGATTTATAAGATATATTCTCTAAGCTACGCTACGCTGATGAGGAGCAATAACTCCGAAACACGTGTCCGTAGCTGCATTGTTGTTTTTCTCTTGAGGTATAAGACAATAACTTGTTTCTTTATTTAATTATTTAGCCTCATAAACCCACATCATAAATTTTTAATGTTGTAAGTTATTTATCTAATAAAATAGCTCGTAATTCCCTTCTGAATTATAATTTAGAGCAAAACGGCAATCTAGAGGTAAATCGGATGGTCCACATCTTTAATGCGGTGCTTGCATTCGGTACTAATAATCTACATTTTAGGTATTATTTTGTTTCCATTTATTGATGTTAAATATAAAAGTTTAAAATGGTAATTTTTAGTTACTCACATACGTAGTATTTGGGAAAGTGTTGTGATCGTACAAAAAATAATTTTGAGTATTTGGCAAATTTACATGTTTTCTGATCCCTTGAAGTTAAAATAGTGATTTAAAAAAAAATTAATAATAATAATAATAACTCTATTTTCATGTGACATGTTATACGTGCATGGAAAAATGTTAATAGAGAAATAATAATACATTGTATATATATTAAAAAGTATCAACACAGCGTTATATTTATAGAGTATGTATTAAAATACGATGAAAATACGGCACAAAGCTTTTGTACGAACAATAATAAGTTAAATAATAAAATAACTTTATTCCGACATTTCAATGTGAGAATTAAAATACTCGTCTACAGAATAAAACGAATTTTCTACAGGATATTTCTTACTAACTTTTTTAAATTTATTTAAATTGTTTATTTGTTTTACACTGTGTGGCAAATGATTTGTGAGCATACCATTTTAACTGGCTATCAACTTTAATATCTAAAAATTTTATGTCTCTGTTTTCATTAATTGATTTGTTATTTAGTTTTATAAGGAGGCTGTAATTAAGCTCTTCAGCAGAAAATTTCGCTTTTACTAGTATTTAATACAAGTCCGTTATTAATACTCTTTTGCTTATTGGTGCATGTATTGGCTATATCAACTAACTGTTCTACTTTGTCTGGCACAATAACTATCGACAGCGTAATCGTCTGCAAAGAAAGAGCCTAAAAAGATATCAATTCTGTTGCTGACGTCAATATCGTTAATGAATGTTAAAAATAATATGGGTCCAACCGTGAAACACTGAAGAACCCCATTTGGTACTACCCTTTTCTCTGGCACATAAGCTGAGTTATTATGTTTTAACAGGACTTTTGATGACGCTCGCCAATATAGCTGGATATCGAATGTAGAGGAGCTCCCCTTATTCCATAATTTTCCATTTTGTCAAAAAATTATGATTCACCGTATCAAAAGCACGGGTGAAATCAAAATAAATACAGGCAAATTTCATTGTCTTCTAAATTATTTATAATAAAATTATACATGCTTAGTAAAACGTCTTGAGTGGAAAATCCACTTCTAATCCACTTTTTGTTATATCATACTTGTTTAAAAAGTTCATTAATTGATTTGCATAGGACATTTTCAGTAATTTACAGAATGTTGACAAGGGTGATATTTCACCCCTGTAGTTAGACATTTTATCTCGTTCATTTGTTTTATAAATAGGTTTGACTAGCGATTGTTTTAAAATTTTAAGGATGGCATCTGCAGTAGCACCTAGAGTCCAAACTACTGGATCGATTTTACTTAAGTGTTGCATGGGTATGCAGGGCAGCCGAACCTCGAGGAGAAATCGTAAAATCGGTCCTAGTTCAAATATGGGGGAGTTAACCTTTTGAAACAGTTTAAAAATGTAGAATTATTTTTTCTTAATAACGGCTTTAACAGATGAAATAACCCGTTACCTCCAAAAAATGTAGATGCTGTGGGGGTTAAGGTTAAGAGTAATAAATATTTTTTTTTCTCTAGGAGGTTTTAACTGTTTTGATAGAATTTGACACATGCGATACTTTCTTAGTTTCAGCATAAAATGACGAGACTAGTTGCTGCTAGGAAATTTGTCTAGAAATATTGCAGGGGATGTGATTTAAAGAATAAATTTTTTCCCAAGAACGAACGACTAATCAAATTGAAAACATGATACTCCTTAGTATTACTATGACCTATTTTCCCCAAAAAAATGTAGGAATGGAAGCCGTCAGGGTAAGATAATAAAGATGTTTTAAATAACTAAACCATTTTTTCTTTAAAACAATGTAGGGAGAGGGTGTGAGGAGCAGAATTTAAAGAATTAAATAATTATTTTCTCCAAGACAGCAATAATAATGTTTATTAAATTTGATACATAGATACTTATTTCATTAGTACCACTATGATACGACATGATCAATTCCTCCTAGAAACTGCAGGGAGAGAATCTGTGAGAGGAGGCTAAAAAATAAGTTTATAAATGTTTTGTTTAACTGCCTTCCATGTCACCCGAATGATCCTCTTAAGTCTAAAAGATCTAGATTTGTCTCAGTTAAGGACACGGGGCCCAATAGTTTATGGTGGGATCCTAATCACTTCTTGGGTAGATAATTCATATTTGAAAATTACTTCGCAGTAGGTATGATTCGAACCCATTTCGTTAGGTATGCTCATAGAGAACGCCAGATACGTTAACCTATTACCGCCCCGTACTAAGCTACCGTACCCGTTAAAATAAAAACTAAAAAAAGTAAAATTATTTAAAAAACAGTGGGTCGAGAAATTTAACTTGGTGCATTTTAAAATTATGTGTTTAACATTTTATTGGTTCAGTAGTAACGGAGATTTGACGAAATACAAATTTATTGAGAGAACAGGGCATAACATACTGCTTCGGTAGATTACAATAATTTGAAATAACATTTTTAACACCAAAATTTGCTTATTTCTAAAGGGAAAAGTTTGTCGGAGTTTTCTCGGTCCGATTTTATTATATCAACTGAATGTACCCAGCTGATAATCAGCACAAACTGTCTATAAGCGTTTGGGGATGAATGATTGAAGAACATGTAATAGGGCCACATTTCTTTGATACTCCATCAATCGTAGCTAGTTATGTTCATTTTCGGGAGAATTATCTATCAGATTTATTGGTGAACTTTCCTGAAAAAATTTGAAATAGAACGTAGTTTTACCAAGACGGTGCTCCACCATATTATTTAAATGCAGTAAAGGACTATCTAAATGATATATACCCACATCAATGGATTGGAAGAAATTGTCCCACTAAAGATCCTCTGATCTTACAAATATGGAGTTCTTTTTATGGGGATTGTTATAGTACACTTCCACTCATAACAGACAGAAAAAATTCAACAGTCTTCAAATTTTCAAAATAATTTACTATTTCGTTTCAGACAGCAAAACTGCTATAAAAAAGTCCTTCGGACACTTAAATTCACCAAAACACCACAATATTTCACAAACAAATCTGAGAAAATGCACATAAACCGATAATTCACAAATAGTCCAAATTAATCAACAATGTCATTCAAACATTTACATTAACCGACTTACAGCGCAAACGTTACAAATTACTACCCTAAATAAAAAATACAACCCCCATACGTTCTAGATTTATATCAAATCTATTTTCCACACCCCCAATCAGAATATTTTATTTCGCCTCTACAAATTTTTTTATAAATTATCTTTCTCTTCAATTCACCTTCTAATTTAATTTTACGTTCTCACATCGAAATACACTTCATTCCCATTCTTAATGTTTCATAGAGGTGTCAGTACCGCATTCATAAAAATTTACTTCCCGACATGCTGGCTTCATCGACATCAAAACTTATTTCCACTTCATATGTTCCATATCGCACCGCATTCCTCAAAACTTCCCGAAATGCATCACTGCTATCAAAACCTACTTCCACTTCTCTTCGATGTAGACCTATAGGAACATTCTCATATGATATCAACATAGCTTGAAAGACCTTCAAAATTCATTACGGGACCATTTCAAAATTTAATAAATTTGAGTCTCTACTGTATAGATAAACTTTCACAGCGAATATACTAGTAATTCGTTAGGACACTAAATCTACTCTAGTTAAGCTTGCCTACTTCAAGCCATCAGAAAATTCCAGTAGCCAACACTGCAACTACTTCATTGACTGTACCAAATAAAAAAGAGCACATTACTTTTTGCCACAGTGCAGAATTTACAAAGTACATTTTTTCAGAATCATATTTATAAAATACGATTTTTTCTGTCTATTATTCATTACATTACTAATCTTATTCCCAAGTCGAAATTTCAGTACTTAAGCTTTACGAACTCTCATTTGTTATAAAATAAAGTGTTATTATTCCAAGAAGAATATATATAAAGGGTATAGCCTTTGACTCTGGCATAGACATCAAAAACATTCAGTGCTAAATAAAGAAACTATTAAATGGAAACTCAGAGTACAATACTTCAAGAAAAACATATACAGGATGTAGCATTTGCTCTGACCAGCAGTTTCGGAGCAACCCACAAACTTCTTCAAATCAAAAAATAAAGTGCGCGAGGGTCTCCAAGACTTACTACCAAAGCTCACCAGTTCAGAAATATTACTTTTAAAACATAGCCGAGTCTCCAGCGTGTTCAGGATACGTAAAGATATGCCAACAATAATCTAAAATATGAAGAAAAGGATAATAACTGCTTTAGATCTACCGCACCAGGGGCAATTTCAAGATACGAAGAACCTCATTTCAAATGTATGCAGAGTCGTGTGTGATGTACAGTACTTATATTTTTTTTCTGTTGAATGATCTTAAAAAACATCTGATTTATTAAGTTTATATAAACGGCCATAGGAATGTACATACAATAAATGTTTGTTTTTAATTTCTACATCGCATCGTCCGAACGTATACAGGGTGTCCCGAAAATGGTGGACAATCTCTCGGATTTGGGTAGAACTAGTGAAAATAAGGTCACAAGTTCGTATATTTTTCTTTCCCCCGAGGTACCCCTATGAAGATATTCGCTCTTGAAGTTGAAAGTTAAAAATCGATTTTTCGCGATAACTTTTTTATTGTTCAATCGATTATAATCATTTTTGGATCAGTATCTAATTATTTCAATCCAGTTAGGTCAGTGTATTAGAACCTTGGATTATATTCTTGGGGGCTCGGAGGCAGAGCACCCATTACCTTAATAAGTTGAAAAAGAAATTTCAGCCTATTTTCTTTTATTCCTAAGGTTATTTTCAAATTTTTGAGACATTTTTACGTAAAAAACATATAAATTGCGATTGTCAATCCCACAAATAATAGGACACGAGGATTATGTACAAAACAACATTTATTTCCCTATGAGGTAATAAGTACTTACTTAAACTTATAAAAACAAAAAAATTTGAACACACAAAACACAAAATTTGAAATCTTACTGTAGAAAACTAATTAGGGACATGGAGAAAAAAAATAAGATTTATGAAATCAAAGGGATTTAAATCGGGTGATCGGGGAGGCCAAGGAACAGGCTCACCTCGACCTATCCACCGGTTTGGATATACTCTATTCAAATGACCCCTCACTATAAGACTAAAATGCGGGGGCGCCCCATCATGCATAAACCGCATGTTTTCTCGAGATGCAATGTCAACGTCTTCTAAAAGTTGCAGTAACTATTGTTGGAGAAATTCAAGATAAAGTTGCCCATTCAATCGATTTGGTAACACGAATAGGCCCAAAAAGTACCGGCCAATAATTCCGGCCTAAACATCAATATGAAATTGCCTTTGATGGCACGTTTGAATTGTGGCATGTGGGTTTTCCTCGCTCCAAACGTGTAAGTTGTGGGAGTTAATGACTTTATTTCTTCCAAAACTCGCTTCATGCGTATACAAAACCAGGCATGGTTTGGTTCATATTTCTGTATAAACCACTGCGAAAATTGCACCCTAGCAGGAAAGTATATGGTACATGTGCTATGGGACCACACCACTCGCCTTCCGCAACCGAGCTGGTCAGTTGCATACCTGCTCCAGCTAAAACTTCAAATGCAGCTTTGTTTTCAGTCGATTAAGGCTTTAAAAAAATGATGGAGCGTACAAGTGGGACAAAATCATCCGGAGGTAAAATACCCTCCCGATCGGATCTCCGGGGGAGGGTGCCCACAGGGACACCTCATCGAATGTCGAAAAAACACCGACAAGTTAAATCCAACAAAACTAATTCTTTCATCTACGGCGCTTGGAATGTTCGTACTTTGAACGACAGCACTCGCACCGATCGGCTTGAAAGAAGAACTGCTCTAATAGATAGAGAACTTCACCGACTCAATGTTGACGTTGCAGCTCTCAGCGAATCTCGATTTTTGGAGGAAGGCTCTCTCACAGAAAAGTACTACACTTTCTATTAGAAAGGTCTTCCCACCAATTCAAGAAGACAACATGGAGTAGGATTTGCCGTTCGGAATCAACTTGTATCCAACTTAACACAAGTACCACAAGGCCTATCCGAGCGTCTAATGCTGCTACGCTATGAGCTATCAGATGGCAACGCGGTAAATCTAATAAGCGCCTACGCTCCCACTCTGGATGCCAGTCACGAAACCAAGGAAAACTTCTATTAACAGCTGGAAGAAACCCTCTGTAGAATACCTAAAACGGAACGACTCGTTATTCTTGGCGACTTTAACGCTAGAGTAGGGAGAGATGCAGACACCTGGCCAGGCATCATAGGCAAGAACGGTTTGGGCAACATGAACGCTAACGGTCAGCTACTCCTAACTAAATGCGCCGAACATGATCTAGTTATAACAAACACCATTTTCCGACAAAAGGATAAATTTAAAGGCACCTGGCATCACCCCAGATCAGGTCACTGGCATCTACTGGACTATGTTATCGTACGTAGGAAGCATCTCAAGGACGTCCAGATTACAAAGGCGCGCATCGATAGCGAATGTTGGACCGATCATCATCCTGTTGCCTCTAAAATGAAAATTGTTATGAGACCCAAACATCGAAGAACTCAAGTAAAACGTAGACTCCGTCTCTGTATTAGTAAATTGCGTGACCAACAAACCGTCGAACAGCTAAAGCAAAAAGTTCAAGAGAATTTGAGTGCACTAGAAGAAACTAATTCTGTAGATGTCGCTGCTACCTGGACACAAATTAAAGACAGTTTAAAAAGTGCGAGTGAGGAAATTCTTGGCACTGCAGCAAGTAAAAAACAGGAGGACTGGTTCAATGATAATGAAGCTTTTATACAAGAACTTCTTGACCCCAACGACTCATCAAAAGCAGAAGCCTTTACCCAATCTAAGTATGAAACGCAACGCGAAATCAGAAGAATAAAGAACGAGTGGTGGGCAAGCAAGGCCAGAGAAATTCAAAGGTACGCCGATTCACACGACTACAGGAATTTCTTTCAAGGAGTAAAAGCAGTGTACGGCCCCAGTCGGAAAAATATGTGCCCTATTAAAGATTTAAATGGAAATCTCCTCAAAGAAGACCAGGAAATAAGAGCCCGATGGAAAGAACACTACTCTAACATTCTTAACCAGCAAAGTCAAGCCGATCACGATATTATAAATCTTATCCCTCAATATGACACCTTCGAAGACTTAGATAAACCACTAACAACGGAAGAGATCTTAACCGCCATTGGGCAGCTAAAAAATAACAAATCTCCCAGCGCCGACTCACTCCCAGCTGAGATCTTTAAAGCTGTGTCGTCAGAGCTCATACCCTACCTCAAAAAACTGTTTGATGTCGTGTGGGAAAGTGGTCTAGCTCCGCAGGAGTTTCGTGATACACTTTTAATCAACCTCTTCAAAAACAAAGGGAGCGCTGCGGACTGTGGAAATTACAGGGGTACAGCTCTCCTGGCTGTTGGAGGGAAGATACTCACTAAAGCGATGGCAAATAGGCTAACACCTGTTATGGAAAAGCTACTTCCTGAAACACAGAGTGGCTTTAGACCAAACCACACTTAAACAGCTTCAAGAAAAAGCACTCGAACATCAAGGAGAAATTCACATGGCCTTCATTGATTTAACCAAGGCGTTTGACTCGGTGGACAGGGAAGTGCTCTGGAAAATTATGTTCCGCTTAGGTATCCCTAGAAAATTTGTGGAAGTATGTCGCAGTCTACATACAAACAGCAACGCCCAGGTTATGTATAATAATGAGGCAACCGAACCCTTCCAAACCCTCACTGGAGTTAGGCAGGGATGTGTCCTGGCACCCCTACTCTTTAATTTGTTTACCACTGCTCTAACAATTATTGTTGACAACAAACTGACAGTCAGAGGAATAGGTCTCAGATACCGTTTTGATGGCGGTCTCTTTAACATAGGGCGCTTTAGAGCTTTCACAAAGACACGCACACGATTCATTTGTGATCTCCAGTATGCGGATGACTGTGCACTTTTAGCCTCTACGCCGGAAGAGCTTCAAGAACTTTTAGATGTGTATGCCCAGAGCTATGATTCCTTGGGACTTAAAATCAACATTGGAAAGACTAAGATTAAGTCAACTCCTCATCAAGTGAACCAAATAGACATTACACTTAACGGAATTCTCTTGAAGTGGTGGATCAGTTCAATTACTTAGGCAACGTTGTTAATGACAAAGCAAACATGGACAGCGAGATTCGCAATAGAATTAACGCTGCATCTAGAGCACTCTGGGGACTTAGAGAGAGAGTATTTGACAACCACGATCTTGCTTTGTCAACGAAAATGGCTGTCTACAGAGCAGTTGTCATTCCAACACTGCTACATGGATGTGAAAGCTGGGTCACTTACCGTCGCCATGTGAAAGAATTAGAACGTTTTCAGCAAAGACACCTCAGAAGTATGATGAAAATCCGTTGGTTCCATCGCATATCAAACGTGGAAGTACTCAGGAGAGCAAACAGCCTTCCAATTGAGGTGCTTATTTCAAGAGCACGCCTAAGATGGGCAGGTCACGTTCATCGTATGCATGATAACCGCCTTCCTAAATGTACACTTTATGGTGAATTGCTAAGCGGTAGAAGAAGGCGTGGCGGTCAACGAAAGAGGTTCAAAGACGCTCTCCATGAAAATCTAAAATCCTGCGGTATTGCAGACGAGCAATGGTAACAACTTGCAGCGGACAGAACCGAATGGCGAAGGGTTGTGGCCAGCTATCAAGGAAATGTTGCTGCAAGAAGGCCGGATCCAAGACCTAACCAGGTCTATGTTTGTCCTGACTGCGGTCGACATGTGCTCTCCCGAATTGGCCTCTATAGCCATAGTCGTGTGCACCGTAGATGAATGGGAATTACAATAGACTACATCTTTTACTTGTTTTTTATTGTACACAATTTATCGACTGTAACATTTTTATACTCGGACTCGAGTAATGGCTAATAATAATAATATGGTACGGATGAAGCAGTTGCTCTATCAAAATTCTTCCAACAATTGATTTTGGGACATTCATTTGTAATGATAACGATCTGATACTGACAGATGAATTCGCAGCAACTGCATCCAATACGTTCTCTTCTACTTCAACAGTACGTGTTGTCCACGGAGCACCCCTGTTTACGTCATATAATTCTTAGATTTTTAGTTTTCAAAAAAATTATCATATTTTTTACCAGTTCCTTTCAGCCGCTGATCAATACGTTCAAAAGTTTTGCGATCAGGAACCCTTCGATGTCGAGCGTATAGTTTTCGTGGTTTCGAGGCATTACAAGAAGCCATTCCATACATTAAATGCATATCTGCGTATTCATTGTTAGTGTAAGCCATATTTCAACCAATTAATTACTTAATTAATGTCGGATTAAGCTAATACTGAAAAATTATGTCACTCCAATTATCTGATATTTTGATCCATGGCAATCATAAACTATCATTATTACTCGTTTGGGTTTGTACATAAGCAGCTACATCGTCTTATCTACATTGATAAGACGATGTAGCTGTTTTTTTAAATATTTAAAAAAAATTAATATTAACACGTTCAATGCTGACCCCAGAACTTGGGCTTCAGCATGTGCGGCACAATTTCTTGTCGTTTTTTTCAAATAATCGACGGGAAGGTCATACATAATATGACAAAGTAATACTAAGAAAATAGTCTTTGTTTATTTATTTTTAAAAATTACTATTATTTGTGCGATTGAAAATCGCAATTTTAACTTTAAGTGCATTTATCTCGAAAACGGTTCATACTACCGACATCAAACAAGTATACGTTTTTTACGTAAAAATGGCTCAAAAATTTGAAAATAACTTTAGGAATAAAAGAAAATAGGCTGAATTTTTTTTTTCAACTTATTAAGGCAATGGGTGCTCTGCCCCCGAGCCCCCAAGAATATTATCCAAGGTTCTAATATACTGACCTAACTGGATAGAAATAATATGATACTGATCTAAAAATGTTTAAAATCAATTGAACAATAAAAAATTTATCGCGAAATATCGATGTATATCCTTTAACATCAAGAGAGAATATCTTCGTAGGGGTACCTCGGGGGAAAGAAAAATATACGACCTTGTGACATTATTTTCACTAGTTCTACCCAAATCCGAGAGACTGCCCACCATATTCGGGACACCCTGTATATGGTAGACAGAGTACTCAATTTGAAATAATTGTGAAAATCTTATTCAAGGAGTTCTAAATTGAAAAATCATTTTAAGTTACATAAATTCAGGCTTCTACCTACTAAAAGATTACCACATAGTGTTACTTTATTTCTTACTCAAGTTCTTGAAATAATTTGTAGTTTTATTTTCAGGTATGTTTTTTACTTGTAAAGAAAAGCATAAAACAAAGATATATAAAATAGTTTCCATTGTTTAGCAAATGCCCATTTGTCTATTAGGGGAAGAAAACAATGAATTGGAAATTGTGATATAATATTTATTTGAAGCCTGTACAAAATCATGTAGATAGCAAAAATGCAAAGCTTTGCTGATGTAAACAGCCAAATGTCCAGACAATCAGTTTTTTTAAGGGAAAACTATCAATTAAGATTAGGTTATTACAATTATTGAAATCAACCCATACGAATGTTTAATGGTTTGAGCCGAAACAAAAAAGGGACGAAATTAACTTGACTGACAATTAAATTACACGAAATTTGCTAATGAGACATAATTTTAAAATTACTACGACGGAGGATTTGAACACAGTGTTTAAAAATGCGTGAGAAATCATCCACTACGAAAGTTTAATGGCCTGTGATTAAACAAAAAAGGGTGGAAGAAAGGCTTGATTACCAATTAACTTAAATACTACTTGTACTGGGATATAATTTTGAGTGAGTTCCACTTGTACCGTTGCTTCTAATAATTATTTAACTATTATTATGACCGTTGACGTTCTTTTCTAATATTAAAATGTTTATTTAACAATAAATTGCTGTATTTATTTATATTTCAGTATTATGGCTTTAGAGTCAATTAAATTTATAAAATTTCTTTAGGATTACATATTTATTGTTTTTGTAAATTATATTATATACCTTATAGTTATTTAATATTTTTCTCCAGCTTTTGAACCTTTCTCAACTTTGATTTCACATGATGAAATTTTACGTGAAACGGTTAAATACGTTATTGAAATAATGGTATTAGTAATTATTGAAGTGTTATTTGTATTTACGATGTCCATAATGTCATTATCTTTTGCACAGTCGAAAGGCAGTGAAAGGAGAATCAACGATATAATGAAGAGTTATCACATATTAAGTTGTTGACAAAACAGAAAGCTGGACAAAGTAGTGGCATTATAACTGAATTATATCAATTTTAGTACTAATAGCTTAAAGGCGGATTATACACTTTCATTTATCTAAAAAAAAAATTAGTGCCGGCGGTTACATAATTACTTAGAGATACGTACATTTTTTAAGTAATAAGAGTCCATTCTTTATAAAACTGCCACTTACAGTAATATTTATTAAATTTTTGTCATCATTTTTCATCTCATTTTAGAAACAATAATAATGATTCTATACACACATTACACCTGCTCTTACAAAAAAAGGGCTAAAGACTAAAACCATTTCTATGAGAAAATAACTGCAACTTAGTATTGATATCAAGCAAATGTTTAATAAAATTTTCACCTTTCGTAGATAAATGATTATTAATTATATATGCATATGGGCACCTTATCTTAGGTACCCGTATGGTCTTATATAAGCAACAATTCGCTTTAGTGTGAAATAACCTTATTTTATATGCAAGTACTGTAAGTTTTGTGCAATAGAACTTCCAAGAGCATTATCATAGGAATTTGTTACAGAGTTCACTCAGATATACCTACGGTAAGAAATGTAAAATGCTTTAACAAAACTCGTAGACATCCAGTAGAACCCTTATATGTATTCTATGCCGTATTCTTTTGGACTTTACCCCAATACATGAAAAATCAGCTAATGTTTATAAGAAAAAGTTATATGTAGCTCTAGCGGACATGTATGTTAAATATGCGGGCTGATATGTAAAAGATGTAGTGTGTTGACCAAACAATGTTATGCTGAGTACGTCGGTATTATTGAAAGATCTATTCCGGATAATGTTAAATGCTTCTGGAATTTTATCAAATCAAATCGAAAATCTCATTGTTTGCCCCTCTCAATGTCCTATGACAATATCAGGCTGAGGGTGGAGAGGATATATCGAATTTGTTTGCAAACTACTTTTCCTTAGTTTACAGTCCGTCTCACGATATCGAATATAATTTTATTCCCGATGTAACAGTTGATTTACATGAAGTATATATTAGCCCATTAGACGTGGAAACTGCAATTGGCTCGTTTGATATAAATAAAAGTGCAGGTCCTGACAAAATTCCACCGCTCTTTTTAAAATCTTGTTCGAAATTACTCTTTCTACCACTAGTGTGTAACCTATCCGCAATCCCAAAACTATTTGAGTCATTAGTGGAAAAAATATATCTGTCTTTTTAAGTAATGTCATCATTCCAGAGCAGCATGGATTCCTCCAAGGTCATTCTGTCGATTCTAACTTGTATATTTACAACAATTTCATTGTTAAATCATTAGTAGAAGGTGCTGACGTTCATGCCATATACATGGACTTTAATAAAGCATTTGATAAGGTAAATCACTCTCTTATAAAATAACTTCATAGCATTGGACTTGGTCCTCCTTTATTATCGTGGATTCAGTCGTACCTCTCTGAGAGAACTCAACAAGTTCTCGTTGACGGTTACACATCTGAGTCATTTTCGGTAACATCTGGAGTGCCTCAGGGTTCCCATATTGAACCCTTATTGTTTAACTTGTTCATCAACAACATTGCTAAGTGTATCGAATGTAATTTTTTACTGTTTGCGGATGACCTGAAAATATTTAGTAATATCTGTTCTCAGGTTGATTGTGCACAGATTCAAAAAGATCTTCAAACAATTTATAGTCGCAGGCTGTCACCCATTAATTCTGACTACAGCATTAACAATGTGAGATTACGTAATGTAACCACTGTGAAAGACTTAGGAGTTATATTTGATTATAAACTTTCTTTCTCAGCGCATTTTGAAAAAATGATTGTGAAAGCAAATAAAATGTTGGGGTTTCTTAAAAGAATGGCTCAAGACTTTTCAGATCCTCGTGCGTTAACTACATTGTACATTTCTCTGGTTAGATCTGTTATGGAATACTCCAACATTGTTTGGTCACCTTACTACAACGTATATATCAATAGGCTCGAATCTGTTCAAAATAAATTCATTCGATTCATGTGCTATAAACTTGGCACAAGGGGAATTTTAAACTGCGAGGAAACGAAATTATATTTGGGTATCAATTCCTTACATACCAGGAGTCAATATTATGATGTTTGTTTCGCATTCAAAATTATCAACAATTACATCAGTTCTCCTGATTGCTTGGAGTCTATGTGTTTTAGGGTACCATCCTTCAACACTAGAAATATGTCCATTTTATCTACACCTTATTGTAGAACAACGTATGCAATGTTCAGTCCTGTAAAGTCAGTTCAACTGTGAACAAATTCTACAACGAACTTGATTTATTTAATAATTCTCTTGATGGTTTTAACAATCAGGCAAAACGTGCTATTTATACGTAAATAAATAAATAAATAGATATTTTTTCAATATTACACTTGACAGTAGTTACTGCTGTTAAATTTGAAAATAGTGACGCAGTACTCCTTAAATCGATTCAGATAATGACAAGATATTCTCACAGTGACTTAAAAATATCAAAAAAACTCGCAGATACACGTAGATAATAGTAAATTCAAGTAGAACGTAAAACAGAAGTTATTAATTTAGAATTGAAGTAAAAGTATTTAATTTGTCGCTCTGACAAAAGGAGTTAGGTTTTTATTTATATTAGTTTTTCGCCGAACCGGAGCTGATTCGTCCAGCACTTCAATTGCCACGGCGCCACACATCGTGGATATTTGCCTGGGTCCGGATCAGGTCTCGGGTAAATTCATATATTTAAATGTTTAATAAATTTGTGTTTGATTTGATTTGATCTGTTAAAGAAAGGGAAGTACTTCATATGCTTGTATAAGAAGTATCCGGGCTCCTCCTGATATTTTAAAACTTGAAAAGGGGGCTTAGGTTGCTAGATGAGCTTAAAGATGCACTTCTTCAATTCTGAGTTGAACTACTTTCCTTAAAATATTGGTCATGTGAGGGAAGAATCGTGAGAAATATTCCCCCTACTATCAATGGGAAAAATACACCAGGAAGAATGGAGTATCAATACGAAAAATTACCTTCTGATTCCCCTAGGAGGCAACCAATCAATCAATCAAAACAACTTTATTCACATTATTATAGAACAAATATCTAACCAGATATCTACCCCGTATTTGACCCTGTAACCAACGCATATTGTTTGTCACGTTGGTGGTAACGGTGTCCAGGGGAGCAGTGCTGGTTCAATTTATAATCTTGTTGATTGTATCTTGAATACATTTAGTGATGCATTCAAGACATAATCAACACACTCGTTCCCCCTAGGAGGCAACCGGAAAGCAAAACCCATAACGTGTTGAGAATATTTTTCATAAAACATTTTGTAAATAATACTCTTACATTGGGTTACATCAATATTAAAATATGGTTGATAGAAAGAATATTTGTTATTTGAACTAAATGATGAACGAGCCCTAATTTCTGACCCTATAGAATGCCTATATTGTTATGAATTTGCTTTAATTGGAAGTGTATATTATTTTCTCAGGGGAAATACGCCCAAATTTTCGTTATATACAAGACTTAATCCCAAGAAAAATCAAATCCAACAGTAAGAATATGCATGGAGGAAACGACAAGCAATAATACAAACCAATGTATTGAACCATTAAAGCGAAATCGACCAAAGTAATTAAAGGACATCCCTATTTCTCATAAAAATACAGAAACAACAAACGTACGTGACCCTAGCTCTGGGAAGCATGATCTGCCAGCACAATGAGATATCCATTAATAGCCTTCCGTCGTCATATACCGTTTTATATATATTTTTATGTTGCCCGTAAAAGAAGGCAATCTTCCAGAAAATATTTAAAAGTGGGAACCGAACAGGAGAAATCGTTGAAATGACGCAAGAAGTGTAATAAATGTAGTTTAATAAAGTGAAGTAGAGTATCTTGTAGTATATATGTACATAATGACGTACATATGAAATATCTGGAATTCTCTACGTATATACAGAGGATAATGGATACGAACATTGAACGATTAAACATTTTATAGGTCATTTAATGCTTAAATGTAGAATGTGTGCATCAGCTTTTTTACCCTTCATATCCGTAACTAGGGATACAGCCTGAAAATTGTCCCTACATTAACGTAAAATGTGATAAAATATAATTTTTATGTTTTAAGACAATTTGACATACAATTTTTTTTAATAGATATTGGCATGTGCTGACAAAGCAATTAATATGACCACCGACATAAATATTTAGCTTTTTTCTAGAATAGATTGTGTTCTTTATACAGTGTACGTATCTATTGTTCTTCTTGACATTGGCTTTGAATATTCATTTTTTGAAGTGTTTGAATATGAAATTCTCATATTGCATGTGAATCATTCCCAGCCCAGCCCACATTGTGTGGTATCCTAGGAGATTATATTGTTCGATCCTTCTGAATGGTGAATTTTATTTGGAATTACTTTGAGATGCCCACAAATTATTATTATTCACTGAGTAAGGTTCTACAATAAAGATATAGTCAAATAATTTACTTTTAAATTGTCTATGTTTCAAAATCCTGTATACCTAATGGAAATTGATTATAAAATAAACTCTGTTATTGCTCAATAGTGTAGACTTTTTTCAGTAACTGTTAGTCTGTATTTCATAAACCTGAAAATATTGTTTCAGTATCTTGTGTTAATAATAATCACCCCTCCCCCCCGTAAAACACTGCCAATGTAAACTACAAGCTAATTATCTATGTGGTTTCCTCGCACCCTCTGACCATTCATCATGTTTATTTTTTTTTGACTATATATTTCATGATGACCAACATAACCTTTGTTTAAATCAAACTGGAAGACAATAACAAAAAGCGCTTTACCGTTATCGTAGTCCCCTGGAACTTCTGACCACCTTTACATTTTGATACAGATTAAAAATTCTTGAAATCGTGTAAAGCTCGTTTTTACCCTTATTTATTTTATTTTAACAGACTGAAATTTCTCCTATTAACGTGCATTGATGGTAGAGAATAAAATATAACAAAACTCGCTTTAGTGTTACCATAACAAAATACAGATTAGAAATTTATGAAATCGTGTAGAGCTGATTTTTACCCTTATTGATTTCAACAGACTTAGTTTCTTTCTATTTTTCCTATTAATATACACTAATTGATAGCAAGGAATCAAATATTACCTATTACCGATAATTCTCTATTACATATGGAATGTGTTTTGTGCAGCTGCTTTTCTTGCATAATTCAATGGGTATCCCAGTCAGCAGAAAAGGTACCTCTTCTACGGTAGTACTACTAGAAGTAAAGACAAAATGGAAATTAAAGTAAAGTAATCAATTATTTACCTACGTTTGGAAGATAAAGTTTTTCTCCAACAAATCCCGTGTTAGATTCCAACTGTGGAATCCAGCTTCAGATTTTTGGTTGTATTGTCATGAAAGGAATGTTGAACTTTGATTAAGTACATTTGGTACAAATTTTTTTATGAACATTAAAGTCTTAAAACAAAGTAATTAATATGACTAACAATATAAATATGGAGATGTAAACTGATTTTTCTCCAGAATATATTGTGGTTTTTCTGCAATGTCTCTATTGCACAAGTATAACCTTCTTCTACAATTTCTCTATTATTTATATGCCTTTTATACCTAATGCTTGAATTGCTTGCCTCAATATTAATTCAATGAAAAGTAAAACATTTTTCTCTTGAAGTTCTGTTGAAAACCGAAAGTCCTCTTACAGATACAATTCGAGGATAACATGAAACGTCATATTATTATGATTAAAAATATTTATGACCTTTATTCCTGAAAAAATATTGAAGTAACATGAATGTTATTTAATCTAAATGAAAAACTCTCATCTATCGTAGTAGCTTTTGCCCACATAGTAATTTTTAAGGATGATACAAATAATATTCCTCTAATAATGTTTACTCTTATAAATCGTGAGTCGAGAAAGCTTCCACCCACTATCTGAATAATAGGGTAAATTGGCAAAAGCGAAACCATAACATACAAATTATGACAAATAAGAACAATGGTAATGACACTATATTATTAATCGATTAAATACTTAGTCTATTCGTATACTAAGTCTGAATTCTGTTCATTAAATATAAAAAAAATCGAAACATTTTTTAATCTAGCGGCATCCACTCTTATTTAGAGAAGAAATGAAGGTAAAATTTTGAAAGTAACTTTTTTGAAGGAAAATGTTACTGATACACAGAGAGAGTCAATTTTCCCACCTCCAAGCAAATCAGAATTTCGAAAATGTTGAATATTTACTCTTTTACAAAATCCGTTCAAAGTTGGGAGACTAAACACGAGATGTGCTGAATTATTTTCAATTTTTTTCAGATAACTTTAAATTTTCTACGCACATATATACATTTCTAAATTTTTTCCATTTAATCTTTTAATTTGATATTAAACTAACAAAACAATAAATAAATTGTGTAAGTTGCATTAGGTATTTAATTTTGTGTGTATGCTTGTTCCGTGATCCAGGAATTCTTTAAAAAATTGTTATTATTACCTAGAAGCAAGTAATATGATTTCTGGATGTAAATGTATACAGCCTTTGCGCAAAATTAACACATAATTGCATAAATTTAATTTAATGTCCTTATACAACATACAATCACCACACAACCAGGGAGTACCAGATGGTTGTGGCAACTACCGGTTTCTAGCATTAACATTATTCGAATAAATTAATGCTAATTATCTGTCTAATAAATATCTTAAGACCAAGCAGGTATATTTGGGTAGGTTTGCTTAAAGACGTGATACGAGAAAATAAAATATTCTTAGTTTATGTTGGGTTATTGAGAAGGCAACAGAACAATCGTAAATACATGCCGTTTTTAGAGAATATCACTTTGATGTACGAATATTTATATCTAAATGTAAATCTAAAATTGAAGCAAAATGAAAATTATAATTGTTAACATAGAAAATGAAAAACATTGAAACACTTCAAAATAAGGGCAGTAATGGATGTACCAACTCCAACATGTTTTTAGTCCTTGTCTACAGAAAATATCAAATTCAACGCGATATAGAGAATGTAAATCGATATGTTGTTAGTTGAAGAAAATTTGGAGAAACGTCACGATCAAGCACTAACTAGTTAACGTCCTATTTTTCTCCATTTTTCTATAGGGGCCTGATATATGGAATATTGCTACGTTTTAGATATGAGTTTGGAGAAGTTAATTACAAATTTCTCTGACAGCACATCCCATACCATCTCATCAACAGCTAGATTCTGCAGGATATAAAATCTCCAAAATGACCTTCTAGCATCATATCTCTCATTCTGTAATTTTCTGGCACATAAACTGGTGAGAGGAAAATATGGACTGTTTAACAAATGTTAAACGACAAGGAGAACTCCTCACCAAACATCAGGATATATGCTATCAGAAATTAATTGAAAATAAATCACCGTGACACCTACCGCAGAGCTATGATGCGTTTCATGCACTAAAGCAATATAAACCAGAACAATTTGCATCGAACACAAAACATCTGTAAAGACGTAAATAATAACTAAAATAGTACAAGTCTCCGAGAAGTATTCTGTACATGTATTTTTCACATTTAATTTTGAAATTCGGGATGAAAAAAAAACTATTAAATAAGACATCATTGTATGTACTATGCCTCATCCAACGTAATCTTCTATCAATTTTGTGTACATTCTATTTCATCAGCCTCTAACATTTAGGAAGAAGATGGAATTATTAAAATATAACCTGGTCTTTTCTTATCTAATCTTGATTTTTATTTTAATTAGGTATACATTCAAGGAAGTGGTTGAAAACAAGTAATGTTGCTATATTTTCACAAACATAGATAAAATGAAAAAATTATATACTTATATGTCATTCTCTTACGAATCTAGAGTCGTGAGAGAATCATCCAGCTAGCTAGATGATGTCAGTAGATAAACAGGCTGTTTATTGAAGGACAAACAATTTGAACTAAAAGATTGGCAGAGTGAAGCAGATGTTTGTTCACTGTTCAATTTCGGAAGGAAGCATTTTGATGTGTAGAAAAATGAAACGATTCTGGAAGGAAATATGGACACGTGGGAGGCTAACAAGTGAAAATATGGGCACTAAATTGTATTAAAATCGAAAAAAGAATTGTTATGATTTTCTTGTCAAGAAATATATCTGAAATAAAGTGAATATCGCACTGAAAGAAAGAGAAAGGTTTTTAAACGTAAACCAATTGGTCAGAATTATCCGGAAAAATACAAAAGTTACGTGGTTCGAGGACTTATAAACTATAATTTTTTTATCGTTGCTCCTGGAAAATGCAACGAGGGAGGCTGTGCCAGATAAGATTTAAAGATTTTTTTTATTTAACGTGGCTGAAATTTAAGACTTGGATAATCTCTTTGTAATAGTAGTAGTATGTGAAAGCATGATGACTTTCAGATAATGCGGTTGCGAGGAAGATAAGTTTTAACGAATTAACTAATTTTTTTCTCGGTTTCAATAAAATAGGACAAACAATTTTGATTACATTTAATAAATGAATACTCCCTGTGGGGGTAGGGGTTAAGAAACTTAATAAGGTCGATGATAGTACAACTATAAAAACAAAATACGTGAAACTAGGTACATCTGAAAACTCAATATAACTTACTCCTAACAGTTTGTTTGAATTGTTTCGGACAATTTATCCTAAAACAGAGAAATCCAGAAAGTTTTTACATATTATTTCGGATTCGAATTTAAATAAATTTATTGTGTTTTTATGAATAAAGTACATATTTTTAAGATAAATTAGGTATGTATATCTGAAAATTAGAGAGCAACAACGTTGTACTCACAAAATGTACAGAAATAAAATTTAGCTCATTTCTTTTAGTTACAGTTCAGCAATCATATAGAACAGTTGTTGACACAGTTTGAAAGAAAGAGGTTACAAACAACTAAAATGGAGAAATAATTTGGCCATCCTTTGTTTTAAAAGACTGTTCTGTAAGTTCTGTCGAAGGATCTGATCTATCTAATTTATCATCATCACATGCGTAGTCATGCCAGTCCATCTTATAGGGATAAATTGAAGCGACGTAAAATAAACCTCGAAAATGTGCAGCAAGATATAACATTATCAAATTATAAGAAATACATCTCAGATGCATCATGAGAGTGAAGTGTAAATTCTGGAAGAACTTTGTACGCATGCTATAAATATAATGAAACTATGTTCATTAAATAGGAAACATAATTTAGGATATTTTCATGACAACGTTATACTTTCTTTTACTTACATTATAATACGGTATATCTGGAATTTAACTTCGAAAAACAGCTGATTTCGTTCTTATTCTTATAAATTGGTAGCAACTGGGTCTTAAACACTTTGCTCTATTCTTTGTTCTATTCGGGAATTTTTCTTATCAAAATGGCGGAATTTAAACAGAAAAATATATAAAAATGCACGTTATTCGGCTTAACTTTTTAATTTTTATCATAAAAGAATAGTCAAGGATTAATACTTTATCATTTCTACAAAACTATTAACCCTATAGATATAAATAAAGAAGAAAATTCATCGTTATCTTATAGGCTTTCTTATTGGTCATTACTATTTTTTCGATAAATATGATATTTAACCACTTATAAACTGGAAAGCATCTGCTAATTATTCTTTGTAGGTACTTTGTAGGTGTCTACCAAATTTTAAAAGGCAACAAGTTGAATTTTTGAGCCCACTATAATTTTTTAACTAATTTCACTTTTACTAATATTTAACCTCTTCCTTCACAGATTCTCTTCTTGCATTTCCTAGGAGGAATTAGTTGTGCCATCTCATAGTAGGACTAATGGAGAGTACATATGTATTAAATTTAATGAAAATTGTTATTGTAATTTTGGATAAAATAATTATTTATTTCTTTAAACTGTGACTACCACAGCTTTTCATTTTTTCAGAGGAGAAAATGGTTTAATGCTTTAAACCACACCCCTCGTAAAATCTCTCCCTGAATTTTCTAGAAACAACTAGACATATCATCTTATACTGGCACTAAGAAAGTATGTATGTGCCAAATTTGATCAAAATATCGTCAGAACCGTTTTTGAGAATTAAATTATTTTACGTTATTTTTCGGTTTTTAGGGGTTAATTCCCCACACACTTGGGCTAGGATAGATTTTGCGGTCTCGCCTCGAGATGTGGCCGTCCTATATATGCATAAAAAATTTGAGCCAAATCGATCGAGTAGTTGAGCTCTAAGTGCTACCACAGACGGCAGACAGGTATATTAAAAAAATATTTTTTTGGATTTCATGGGACCTTAATGCGTGTAAATTCACTTAAAACTCAAAATCGATTTTTTGAACGGTCACAATACTTTCCTATATGCTACGTATATAGCAAAAGTAAATGCGAGTCAATTCGAGACTATTAGACAAGGTTCTTCAAGACATATTTCCTAGTTCAAAAAGACGCAAATCTTACAAAATAAAGCATGTGAAATTGAAAAAATATAAACAAACAAAGAACGCCAATATCTATAGGGAGTTTAGTGACATAAGAAAAAAGATAAAGGATGAGTTAAGACAAGCTCATGAAAACTATCTGCTGAAAATACAAGAAAACATAAAAAGCGATCCGCAAAAATTCTGGTCTTACATTAACGGTAAAAGAGGTAGCAGTTCCATTCCCGATAATATTACATATAATGATACTCAATGTACGAATCCCCAGGATATTGTTAATGCCTTCGCTACCTTTTTTCAAACTGCATATTTAAAACCTAACAATAATGAAGATAAATACCACTCCTACGAAAACGCCAGTAGTAATAGCATCAATTTGTCTCTAACTTCTTTTTCTGAAACAGAAGTCATTGAAGAAAATCAAGCCTAAGCTTACTAAAGGACCTGATAACATTCCCGCATTTATCGTCAAAGGCTGCGCAACCATCTTCGCCAGTCCTCTCACAACGATATTCAATTTATCACTAAAAACGCGTACATTTCCAGATGTGTGGAAATATTCGCGCTTATGTCCCGTTTTTAAAAAAGTGCATGGCAGAAAATTATAGACCTATTACAATTATCTGCAATTTCGCTAAAGTCTTTGAGATCACTTTGCATATGTCATTATCCAGTCACGTACATGGCCAAATTAGTTGTAACCAACATGGATTTGTTCCCGGTAGATCTACTGAAACTAACCTTGCATGTATCACTCAATTTATTTCTAAGGAATTGAATGCAAACAGGCAAGTCGATATTATCTACACTGATTTCTCCAAGGCCTTTGATCGCCTAGAAGATCACTGTACTCTATTAGAAAAATTGGGTAAGTTTGGATTGTCAGGGATGCAGAATTCTTCTCTTCATATCTAGAAAATAGGCGTCAGTATGTTTAATACCGCGGTTACAAGTCGTTTGACATCCTAGCCACCTCCGGTGTACCCCAGGGTTCTGTACTGGGCCCGCTTATGTTTGTTGTTTCTATAAATGATATTGCAGATAATCTTAATATAGAGAGTCTCTTATATGCCGATGATTTGAAAATATATTGTGTAATAGAAAACGAACAAGATTGTGAAAATCTTCAGAATAACCTAAACTTGGTAAATGACTGGTGCCAATCTAATAATCTGCCTGCTAACATATCTAAATGTAACTCATTTACCTTCTCTAAAATGCGTAACCCTATCAATTACGATTATCATATAAACGATCAAATTTTGCAGAGACCGGATACAGTAAAGGATCTTGGAGTTATATTTGATAAGTGTCTAAGTTTTAAGGAACATATTAATTTCACCATCGCCTCGGCTCTAAAGAGTCTAGGTTTTATAATTAGAAATTGCAAAGGGTTCAGCAATACTGATATTATGAAACTGCTATACTATTCATTTGTACGCTCAAAGTTGGAATAGGTACTGCTCGTTGATATGGTCCCCAAGATATGCTATTTACATAAATAATGTTGAGAATATTCATCGCCGTTTTGTTAAATATTTGTGCTTTATTGAAGATAATATTTATCCAATAATTGGATATCCGCAAAATGTTATGTTGGAAAGATTTCACATATCTAATTTGGAAAATAGAAGAATAGTACGTTCAATAATTTTTCTTTACAAAATTATGCATAACATGTTTGATTGCCCTCTCATTTTGGAGCAACTGAATTTTCATATACCTCGTACAGCAAGTCGGAATTGTGAAACATTTTACCTTCCTACACCTCGAACTAATTTATTAAACTTTTCCCCTCTATATTTTATGTGTAGAAATTATAATCTACTGCAAGATCAGCTTGATATATTCAACTGTAGCATTCGTTCAATTAAACAACTTGATTTATAATTTATAAGTTTTGCTCTCTATACTAGTTTACTGTACTTCTGTTTTAATGTGTTTTTTATGTTACTTTATTTCATTTTTTAATATTGTAATTTGTGTTTTTATATTGTAATACCTGTTTATTGTAATGTTTACATAGCTTTCATTGTAATGTTCCCACCCTGTAAATGGTTACCTGTTGGGTGGTAGTATCCAAATAAATAAATAAGTGTTTTAACCGCCTTCCAGATCATTTGAATGATCATCTTAAGTCTAAACTTATAGTGAAGGAGACGAGGTTCTACAATTTTTTGTGGGATCCGAACCACTTCTTGGGAGTAATTTATAATTCAAAATTATTTTACAATAGGTGGGGCTCGAACTCACCTCGCTAGGTATGCTCAGAGAGAAAGCTAGACGCGTTAAACATTGTGCTACCGTCCCCCGATTGTAAATACTTATGAAAAAGATATAGTGTAACAATTGTCCATTTAAGTTAGTGGATCAGAAAATATACCATGAGCTTATTAATAATCCTTATAAAATAATAATTATTTGAATCTAAAACAGAAATTTTCTCAACAGAAAACGTGAATTATTCTCAATTGACTGGACACTTCATAATAACTAAAAAAGTAATTAACTTGAAAAAACCGTTCGGCGGATAAAACTGAATAACTGAAAAATTTATTTAAAAAATTTAACCATAAAATAAACAAAGAATACAAATGTAGCCAAATCATAAGGTTATTACACGTACTTGACGATCGAGGAACTTGGATGAGTTGAAGAATTTAAGGATGAAGATCGGATATTCCTTTGGATAAGATGCATATATCAGAAACGAATATGTCAGACATAAGTGAGCCTCACTGATGAATGTTTTTTATGAAAAGAAGTACAAGAGCACACAGCCCTGGCGCTATATGCAGACGACACCGCACTAATTGCCAGATCCTGGAAAGCCAGGAACGCAACCAGAAAACTCCAGGAAGCGGCCACACTCCTGGAAGAATGGTGCACGAAGTGGAAAGTCGCCGTCAACGCCGACAAGAGCCAAGCCATTCTCTTCAGACGAGTGCGGAAAGAAATTCCCACAGGACACGTCTCCATGAACGGCGAGGACATCCAATGGCACGACACCGTCAAATACCTTGGCGTGGTCATGGGCAGAAGCCTAACGTGGAGACAGAACACGGACGCTATCACAGCCAAGGCCCGACGCACGAGAGCCCTCCTCTACCCGATGATGGGAAACGGGAGCCGTCTCAACTTGAGGAATAAGCTCACGCTTATCAAGACCCTCATCAGGCCGCAGCTGACGTACGCCTCGGTAGCGTGGGGCTACCAGGCAAAGTCTTACATGAAGAGAATCCAGGCAGTGGAAAATATCGCCCTCAGAACGGCAGTCGACGCTCCATGGTACGTGAGAAACGCAGATATCGTCAGAGACCTGGAGTACACCACGGTCACTGAAGTCATCCGGGAACGAGCGAAGAAGCTGTACGCCCAAGCCGAGGAGCATGGGAACCCGCTGATCAGACAGGCCACTGATTACGACCCTGCCGACGCCCCGAGGCACAAACGGCCGAGGGTACAGCTTCTGGACAACGGGTGAGTATAACTTATATTTCCCGCTAACCGATCTGTTTCAGATACCCCAGGACGGACCACCACTACCAGAGACATGACGTTTTTCTACCCTAACCCAACCTCCTTGCGGGCGTCGGACAACATACCGTCCAACGCCCGTTATCCTACCTGCTCCGTGGAGTCCGAAAGTGCTAAAAAAGCACTTAGGGTCTCCACACTCCCGAGCTACACAGCTCATATCCTTACCTTTCCGATGATCCGGGGTAGGACACACCTTTACTGTGTCCTACGTACCGGCAGTCAATTCCAGCCAAAACTTCCTAAAACCCAACTAGACCGATGACTACCCACGGGGGTGACAAGCTGGCGAAGAAAGAAAATATCAAGACAAGAAGATCGCCAGAAGAGACCTCTGCCAGCGAGGTTGAAGAGCCAGGACCAGGGGAGGTCCGCAGAAAATACCACGACACATCTCGCATTTGCGAGCTGGGTCTGGTAGAAGTAAGCGGGCCCACCTATCACGTAGGCCGGTCCAGGTCTACAGAGATAATCTAGGAGCAAAGAGTAGTAGTCCTACTCGGCCCTAGTTATCGAGACCGTCATCAAGCCAATGGATATCGGCGCGCGCTCCTGTCATTTTTCACTTTTAAAGCATATATGGGTATGGAACGACATCATGCTGATCGTCAACATCCTATACTACCTATGGCATACTGAAATTGGATGGGCAACTATAGCTATTTCCCTGTTATATGTAGTCCCCAATATTTATTTATATTGACGTGTAAAAGGAAATATGCCTAATCCTGTAAATGCAGACTTCAAAATTATTTATGCACAGAGCTATGTCTGTACGTTGACAATGAGATAAGTAATATTATTGACAAAGAAATGGATACGGATGATATTGCATATGACCATTATTGTATTTGTGTTGATATATAAACGTTCTTTTCAAACACAAGTGTGTCAATTGTTTTGAAACCTTCAATAAGTGTTCAAGATAGTTTGGTTGATTATAATTCCTTAACGATAAAGTAATTTTTTCGGTACCAATTTCAATATGAGAAAAAAGTTTAATACAAAATTCTTATAAAATAATCTTAAAGCATTTCTGATTGGTTGTTATTACCATCAATTTCTCAAAGAACTACCTTTTTGGATATGGGCTACGTTGTGTCGTGCAAAATAGGCCATCTGCCACAAATTCAAGCAAGCAATGGTTGTAGAATATAAGGAATGTAATCGTTCAAATTCAAAATTCCACAGAATATTATTTAACTACATGCGGTCCAGTTTATTGTAAACCATCTATTATTATTATTATTATAAGAAGATTTACATTATGCCAACATTCATTTAACGTCGGTCTATTTTCGCCAATGAGGCCTAACATCGACGACTAAAGACGAGCTACCCACAACCAGCAATTTATTGTACTTTATTATTTTGTAAACTATTTCGGATTCCACTATAAAATAAGAAAAACAAAATTCATAAAATGGCAAACTGTCCAACGACATTTGAAAATCATCAACATACGTCTGTCTTCAAACCCAATAATCTGTAATTGAAACTTTTCTCTAAAATCACTATTTTTTTAAATATTGAGTTGTTTCAAATTAAATGCCTCTCCCGTTATAGGTGCGAAGAATTTCATTGTTAGTGTCAAAACCAACTATGGGAGATGCATGATAAATTACGCCTATGTAATTCTATATATTTTCTTTCCTCTTTGTTTGAAGTTTTGGGAGAAAAGTTTGTTTAATATGATATTATAACATGAAATCTCTTTTAACTTTGAGATTTATTTTGTTACTATAATATACTAAAACTTTTCAAGTTGAGTTATATGCGTCATGCTAAAACATTGGTTATATTTTACAGATAAAATACTTTTTCTTTTTCTAATCGGTCCACTAACAAATTACAAAGACATAACTTATATTATTTTGATATTTTAAAGTATTTTTGAATATCATTATGAACTTCCGAACATACTGGGACGGGATCCGACGCTGCTTTTTGAAAGTGATTATTAACAGGCTGAATATTCGTGAGTGGATTCGTTTTGACTTTTTTCTTTGTGAAAATTCTCGGTAGAGCTATACAAATTTCTACGCAGCCGCTAAACATGTCGATCGTGGAACTGACACTTTCATGGCGTAGGGCTGGAGAATCTGTCAGAAAATTTGTAGGACAATTTGACCATTTAATTTCAAAAATATTAATTAAACAATAGTGTAAAAATCAGCCAGTTAGTGTAAAAAAACAGGGAGCTGCGCTTGTCCTACAAAAGCGATGGGTTGGACAGACGAATTCTCTGCCCCCAATATGTGAAAATAACAAGGTCTGAAATTTTATTACTAACGGCGACATACTCGGACTCAGTTTGCAATAAGTCGCCACCAGATGGAGCCATTCATAAATTGCGGAAGTTATCATTTGTAATTTGATAGACCGGAGAACGGTGTAGGGTTGTCGTGTGTTCACTTATGCCGTACTGATGAGAGCTAACAAGCTCGAAACTGGTCTGCGGCTGGTGATACATAAAAGCTCTGTACTGTGGTCCTTTCCCTAGGATTAATCTGTCTGCTTTCTAAACGCACATTGTGTACCTTGATGGGTGGCAATGAATTAAGTTCCTTTTATAGGAATTAGTGGTATTTTTCGTCTACCGTAGTATTTAATTTACTACATTTTTATTTTCATAATAATCAATCCACTTTGCTTTGGCTTTATATTTTGTCAAACTTATTCATTTTATCTTAAAGTGAAATTCGTTTATACACAAGTATATATAATTGATATTTAATATAATGCTACAGAACTTTGTACTTGAATCCTGTATCACCAAGTACAAATATTTTAAATTGCATGTTATTGTCGCTATCGTGATTTTAGGGAAAGAAGCAATTTAGCCTACTATGTTAGCAGGATTAATATTCGTGTCGTCCAGAAAGTTCAAGCTCCTCTAATTTGATATTCGCAACATGGATTTCCAGCACACCATTTACCCTTAGGGCACCCTGCGATGGAGTAATTTTGTGCAAATTAAATATAAAACGTCCACTTTCTAATAAACGACTCTGTCCTAAGTTGGAAAGGCTTAACGCGTTCCGGGATCTTAATCCGTCAAAACAGAGTTGGAGTCGGCTTCTTTACAAATGAAATAAAGTTCAGTTAAAGAATATGAACATAGCACAGTCGGGAAATTGTAGGAAAAACGCAATCCTTAAAACTCGATGTTTATTACGATATACAAGTATAACGATACTTTCATGGAATTAATGGCATATAATCTAAAGAAGTACAGTTACCGCCAAATTTGGTCCCTGTTACCTTTTATTGGACCGTCAACTTTTACCAGAGAATTGTAATCTTTTGATGATTCCGGGCCCGGCGGCTAAAATGAACAACGCACCATATCTACTCTTTCCGAGAGTTAATTACGGTGTACTGTTTAACAACAGCACGAGTTCTCAGTATGTCTGGTGCAGATTTTCTTAAAATAAAATAGTCCATCCTCAAGAACTAATCGAGACTTAATTTACTAATTCAATGGTCACGGGCGGTTTTAAAATGTTCAGGTGCCTAACAAGATATTAAGTTAAGCAAAAAACGTTATTTAGAAATTGTTTTAATAAAAACTGAACAAAATAGTTAACTCACTCTAGGTCCTATAAGGCTCTTATCTATGTAAAAATCAGAAGAAAAACGAGGCAAATCCCAATTTACAATATGGTTATGCCTTTTTGCTCTTGCTTCGCCCTCTTTCCAAGCCTTACCCAAGAAAGTTTAAAATCTCATAGAAACTTTAGTAGTTCAAATAAACTTATCAAATGTTAAATATAAGTGCACCGACACAAAGTCTACTTATTTGATTTATAAATTTTCTAAAACAAAATCACTCAAATGTGGGTATTGCTTAAAACATTTTAAGAACTTTCATATTTTAATATTTTCTTTTGCCACTATACTTCTAGTATTTTATATTCGAAACGTAACCTAACCTTCTGTTTATCTTTCAGACACACAGACTCTCGAAGAAAATTAAAATAACCTAAGTGTATTACTTGAAGTACTCTATAAGGTCAGTTTTGCATATTTACAATACCGGATGTTAGAAAAGCATGGGAACGGTGGAAAATCTCGAACAGTTTGCATCAAATCGAAAAATAAAAAAATACGTGTCAAAAATTTTTCAAAAAAATATCTACTGATACCAAAGTGACCTCCCCACTCACCACCCTGTGATTGGTGCGAGGGGTAACTTTAAAAATTCAAATGGAAAGCTCTATTTTTTATTGTGGAATCGGATTCTACGACAAAAGATACATAAATTTTATTCCGGACATTTTTTTGATTCTTGCATGGTACCGCTGTAATCGCAAAAAATGAATAGAAAACATTACTGTTTCAAGAGTAGCGTCTTGTGCCCATAAAAAAACGTCTAATTCAAAAACTGAAAAACACGTATTTGCTATTTTTACGAAATCTGTCCAATGACATTGGATTCGACTCTCCCACCCCTAACCCAGTGGGTGGAGCGGGAGGCAACTTTGAAATTTGTAATGAAAATTCCTCTATTTTATAGCGGATTCGGATTCTACGGCCAAAAATACGTGAATTTTATATCGAGCATTTTTTTCGATTCTCGCAAGGTGTCGCTGCAAGCGTAAAAAATTGAGTGGAAACATGAAAGTTTTGAACGCATACTTAAAACAATACGAAAAGTAAAACTACTGATCTCAGAGTGAATGATTTCCCGAGCTGTTTTGAGAACAATGATTTTACACGGTCGTGCGGAAATTATAACAACTATTAACATTCTGTAAATTATTATTATCTATTTCGTATCCTTAGGTTTTTTAATTGAATTTTCCTCGTCGGTGTAGGACAATAAACACAGAAATTTTACACTATGTCGACGTTTCGATTTTAAAAATAAATCGAAACGTCGACATAGTGTAAAATTTCTGTGTTTATTGTCCTACACCGACGAGGAAAATTCAATTCTGTAAATTTATTAGCAGCTAGTAATTTTCAATTTACATTTTTTACAGGACAATAAAAAACTCGATTTAAAAAAAACTAACAGTGGTTTTACCTCTTAATTCAGCCACTTCAGACAAGTTCTTGATCCCAGCCAGTGAAGGCAAGGAGGTAACTCAACCATTTAATGCAAGGTGAGGCTTTCGGCCAGTTGAGGCAATTAGTTTACAGCTTAACTACTACACTAACAGGTTTTAATTTCAAGATTATAGCAGGTGTTCAAAATGGTGCCCGTTGACGTCTTGGCATTGTCCGAGACGAACGTAAAAATTTTCAATAGCACTTCTTATCATTTGAGGTGGTATTTCTGCAAAAATGTTTATTATGCGTTGCCTCAGCTCTTCCAAATCACGGGGTTTGCTGAAATAAACCTTACTCTTCAGGTAGCTCCAAACAAAATAATCAAGTGGCGCGAGGTCGGGAGATCTTGCTGGCCATTCAATAGTTCCTCTTCGACCTATCCATCGATTTTCGAAAGTACCATTCAAATAGTCCCTAACAATATCCCGATAGTGTGGAGAAGCCCCATCTCGCTGGAACCAAACATTATTGAACTCATCACCAGCAATCTCTTGTATTGCGGGAACTATTTGGTTTGTCAACATTTCCAGGTATTTTTCCCAATTCAAATTTCCATCTATGAGAAACGGTCATATGATTCGATCCCTGAAATCTGCACAAACATTTAATTTTTGTGGATACTGCATGTGTGTTTCAAGCATCCAGTGAGGGTTTTCGTCACTAAAATATCTGAAATTATGGCGATTAACTTTTCCACTGACTTCGAAAGTTGCTTCACCTGAGAAGACAAGTAGAGATGACAAAAAAAATGGGTTTTGGTTACTCCTTTCCATAATTAATTTACTAAATTGAAGTCGCCGATCAAAATCATCTTCATTTAACTCTTGGTGAAGGTGAATTTCGTAAGGATGAAATTTCAAAAGTTTCAAATTCTTATGAACTGAGAATGCACTCATATCAAGCTGTTGACTGGCTTTTCTGATTGATAACCTTCGATTTTCAACAAATGCCTGGGCCACTTCCATTTGTCGAACTTCCGATGTTTCAGATTTTGGTCTTCCAGATTTTGGGCAATTTTCATTTGTCCTTGTATCTAGGAATCTTTTGATGGTAAAGGACACAGTAGATTTCGAAATTCCAACTTGATCTACACGGAAAGTTTCGTTGAATAAAATCACAACTCATCATAGGACCTTTCTTTATCGCTCCACCCTCGCATCATTAAAAGAGAAACTCTCTCTTCCTCTGTTAAAGTAGCCGTTATGCCGAAAAAAACGCGAGAACTAATGAAAAATTAAATAACCTTTTCCGTACAAAAGTGCGCTCCTGCCTCTACAAAAGTTGGAAGGAACCGAACGTTCTCGTAGAAATTTCACAAAACAAATACTGTTATTAAGAACACTTAAAAAAAAACATTCATAATAACTAAGATATCACAGATATTGTTTGTTAAACTAATTTTTTTTTGTCAACACGAGTAGCTAGAGTTTGTAAATATTTACAAACTTATGAACGCTTAAGGTTTATTTCAATTTTGTGCGATTGCAGCGACACCTTGCGAGAATCGAAAAAAATGCCCGATATAAAATTCATGTATTTTTAACCGTAGAATCCGAATCCGCTATAAAAAATAGGGATTTTCATTGCAAATTTCAAAGTTGCCTCCTGCCCCATTCACTGGGTTAGGGGTGGGAGAGTCGAATCCAATATAATTGGATAGATTTCGTAAAACTAACAAATACGTGTTTTTCAGTTTTTGAATTGGACGTTTTTTTATGGGCACAAGACGCTACTCTTGAAACAGTAATGTTTTCTTTTCATTTTTTGCGATTACAGCGACACCATGCAAGAATCGAAAAAAATGTCTGGAATAAAATTTACGTATTTTTTGAAAAAATAAGGGGTTTCCATTTGAAATTTTAAAGTTGCCCATCGCCCCACCCAGAGAGTGGTGGGTGGGGAGGTCATTTTGGTATCAGTAGATAGTTTGTTGAAAAATTTTTGATGCAAACTGTTCGAGATTTTCCACCGTTCCCATACTTTTCCCCCGGTATATTAGTCTATAGCATACAAATGAGGATTACATCGTAGCAGAGCTAAATAGTCATGACTTTCAATTCAATTCAACATGGTTTTATTAATATTAAATGATACAACAGTTGCCTAACCAGAGGTTGTTCCATGACCGATCATGCAACCATCGAGCTGACGCGGTGGCAGATTGCAGGATCGGGCGGGACAGGTCTGGGCCGGCGAAAAACGGCAATGTAGAAAACTAACCTAAATACCTTTTGTAAGAACAAATAAAAATAGGTAATACAATGTTCAAATATATCTAAAGAACAGATTTAATGAAACTTAGAAAAACTCTCGCACAAGAACACTTTTTAATTTAGTATCTGGCGCAAGCACCTTAACTTGAACGAGGTGCCTTCCACGAGATACGTCAATGCTGGGTTGCGCACGGCTGGATTAAGAGGAGTAGACCGTCCATATTGTCTCATTGATACGCGTGTTAAACGTCAGTCCTTGGTCCAGTCTGACTCCCAAGTACTTCACGCATCTTTTGGTTGGAATTTGGCTTCCCCGGATGACCTTAATTATTATAAAATCAAACGAATTTACCTGTAAGTGAAGTTCGATTATAATTGTATGAAGCGCCATGTCCTAGATGAGGAACATATGTAGTCCCCTTGTCTCCTGGGTGTCGCCACGTTTTTCAAAGCAATAATTTTTACAACCACAGCAGCGCCTCCTTTCTGCTTACCACCAACTGTCATTCATTTTAAAGCTTTAATTGTCGCACAATAACTGGGTATTATTTTTTAAGAAAATTGGGAAGGGTGGGACTCATCTCGGACATGGCGCTTCATACAATTATTATCGAACTTCACTTACAGGTAAGTAAGGAAGATGTAGATGTTTAAAGCAAATTTGCGACAATTTTAAGAAAGAACTATATTTGAACACAAAACGCACTAAAAACTAATATATTTATACATTTTTGAACAAAAAACAATAATTTTCGAGAGCGTGAGATACCATTTAACCTATTACTTGACTATGTTGCAGCAATCAGGTCACATTGATAGCTTCAACATGAAGTGAGAATTAGATGTGTTTTAAGTAACTCTACAATTGTATTGAAAGGGGTACTGGTGTGTTTTCGAGCAACTTATTGAGGGGATTAAAATGTCGATGATTATGAAGAAATTGGGATAGACAGGTGAGAATTTAGTAAATTCCAATATATTCCAGTATTCTATTCGTTATTTGTAATAGCGTTGCCAAAAAGTGAAGGCAAAATTCATTTGAACTATTCCGATTTCAATTAAAGATCGGTCATTATTTTTAAAATACCTTATTTGTCTGCTTTATGATACCTATTTTTGTGCAGATGTTTAGTAATATTTTTATATTTAAAATTTACCTTGAGAGGGTATAAATTACGACTATCAGTATATAATTGAAACGGGCTCTGTTCGATAAAATACTCAAGTAATCTCAAGTTAGGTTTACTGTTTCCAGTGAATGGGGATACTCCGCAATAAAAAATAATATAATTGGATGTAGCCCTTACCAAAAGCTTTCGGAAAGATGTTATAAAAAATATTTACGTTGGTCACAGGTGCGTTATTTGCAGCTTGGCTAACCAATTGCTAATATTGCTTTCGTCAGAGAGGCATGACCATTCAGCGTTCTCTAAATAATTTCCACCCAAGATTCAACATTTTAGCAGAGAAAACTGATTAGAATAATCAATAATAATAATATGTTTATTTAAACAGGCAGAGTGTGTAAATTAACTAATAGTATCAGTTTGTATGTTTGTATTTTAAACGAGAAGTGACGATTTGATTTATATGTTTACAATGGGTTACTAATGTAAATTACCGTTATTGATCTGGAAATCGCAGGAACTAATTCTCTTGAGACATTGACGTAATTTTTTTAGCTTTTTGAATCACTTAAGGTTACTCATGTCTTGAAAAAACTCAGAAAATATTTCTCTTGATAATAAAGAAGAAAATTGTCGATAGTTTTTGACGGGGAATTCGAAAATTCTCTTAGTTCTGAATTATACTTTTAGGTTATGTATCTATTTTGTAAGATCAACTGCAAATGAAGAAAACAATATAATAATAATACCATTTCAATATTTGTCTATGAATGTATCTATATATTTTAAAATTTTTCCCTTCATATCTTAATTTGACTCTACAAATCAAAGGCAGTTCTAGGTTAATAATCTGTGAAGGAGATAGTAACTAGTCCCTTTTCCAAAATATCTTTAATTTAACAGACAAGAACATACAATTTATACTCGAATATACTCGCCAGCATGACCTTCAAGTCATATCAATTAGTTTATTGATATCGACATATAGTCCAGTGGAATTAACATTTTGTCAGCACCTAAATCTGAGTGGATAATTGTGAAGTGATCCATGAACAGGGAGTATCAAAGGTGATATGTACATACTTTGTGGATGAAAATTCGGTGTTATTTGTTTTTAACAGTACTTTGAATGTTGTAATAAACAGTTTTTTCTTAATAATTTTGATCGTAGCTCTCGGCGAGAAAAAGTTTAATATAAAAGATATAGATATTGACAATGCAAACATTTTTAGCCATAGTCTATCATAATTGGTTTAATAGTTTATTCGCAAATCGTAAAAAATCGTTGAAAATCAACGATTTTTCCATTGTTATTATTTAATAGAAAAATAAACAATATCCGCGTGTAAACTATTGGCAAGTTTAGTTCCTGGTATGCTTAAACTACGGTTCAAATTTGATAAAAAAATATTCAATAGTTTCCGAAATAATTTAATTTGTTTATAGAATTACTGTGACTTTAACGTACAATAACGGTAAATTTTTCAATCATACGATTATAAAAATAGGCTCATTTGAAAGATAAAGGTTGTTGCTTCTTAATGCAATTGTTACCTAGTCAAATAATAACTTTTTTGAATGTTTAAAATGGCTTTAAAAATGACGTTATATTTTCCGCTTAAAAAAATTGAATTCCTTGCTAAATTTTTAACACAACATATTGTCAAGAGAATCAAATTAAAACTAACATCTTGAACTTTATGTTGCGTCAAACTAGAATTTTCCAAATTGTTTTGGAGCAAAGATACATTTTTTTTCAAGAAATCATAGATACCCTGTTTATTTATATGAAGTTATGAAATTTGACCCGTATGTAGAGGTTTAGTTGAATTATACTTGGACAGTATTTTCAACTTCCCTCGAATAAATATATGAAAATAATAATGCAAGGGAAAGTATAACGTTGATTCCAGTCACTGGAGAGGAGGGGCAGGCGAAGGGATAGACGCGCTCCTGGGCTCGCACTCACTCAATATTTGCTGCTCCAACTGCTCTGCTAAAAAGCTCATAAAACAATTTTTACTTATAGCATTTTTAAAACTTACAAAAACTTTTAAGAAACATCATGAGATATCTTTTTGAAACTTTAGAAAATCACTTGTAAATGCTCGCAAACTCTTGACTGTAAATTCTTATAAAAAATTCGTTATACTCCAGTATTTTCAATACTCAGCAAATCTCACGAGTATTTTTTCCAGTAGTTTATAAACTTGTTCATAAACCCCTGTAAATCTAGACAAACTAATTTCAGAAAATTCTTATTAAAGATTCGTTGCAATCACGAGCCTGTTGAGTTTTTATAATTACTCTTAAAGCTAATCAAGAAATTAACACCTCAAATATTTTAAAAACTATTCTATTCTTTTTAGATGTTTATATATTTATTAATGTAATTTCTTCCAAATCTTTGATACACACACTTATTTTCAATTCTTATACAAACTTTCGAAAGAAAGTGATAGCCTAGTTGCCAGAGACTAATTTTGATGAAAAGTTAGAATTAATTGTTACCTCGCTAATTTTTTCATGAAAGGCTAGTTTTTGCTAGTAGAAAGTGGCTCAAAAAAGTTTACCAAAATCTACCTCCGCGAACCCTTATAAACAAACCTCTGAAACGGAAAAAAACAGTTGTTTGCTAATATCTCGAAAAATAATAATAATAATAAAAAGAAACGGATAGCACTACGTGAAATAGCGGGAAATTTTACATAAAAATTGTATAAAAGTTTTTTCCCTTGGTATGAGAAATTATTACAGTTCGCTAGTTCGGCTCAATATTTCAAGCGAGTCACACAGGGAAATGAAGCATTTCTCGACCGCCGCTACATAAAATAACCTACCTTTTTTACCTACCAGTCTTTTATTACCATTTTAGACAAGTTTTGAAATGAAAATTTCTTAATCCTAAAAATGGAAGAAATACTTATTTTTTTTTACCCTGGATACTTTAGAGCATAAAAATTAATTTTAAATTGAAGTTTAAAGTATAAACAAGCTATATCTACAAGGATTTTGTTTTAAATTAGTATTTTATTTAATATTTATGTTTTAATATAGAGTGGAAAAAAATGATAAAGATTAACTTTCACGTGCAATTTATAAAAATTAAAAGTAAGTATACCGTTGGAAAGCTTAATTCTTCCTCTGTAAAATGCTGCTTTTGTCCTTTTTCATTTTTAATGGGTACAAATTGTCTTAATTTGTAGCGGCGGTCGAGAAATGCTTCATTTCCCTGTGCGACGCGCTTGAAATATTGAGCCGAACTAGCGAACTGTAATAATTTCTCATGCTAAGGGAAACATTTATTTAAAAATACTTTTATACTATTTTTATGTAAAATTTCTCACACTTTCACGTGGTGCTATCCGTGTCTTTTTATTATTATTATTTTTCGAGATATTAGCAAAAACTGAATTTTTCCGTTTCAGAGGGTTGTTTACAAAGGTGGTATTTTTAAAACTTGCAAATACTTTTATAGCACATGATGAAATCTATCTGTAAAACTATAGAAAACTTTGTACAAGAAATGCTCGTAAGTTCTTGTAAAATATTTGAACTTTCCAATTATTCACAAAACTGTTATTAAAAAACCTCTCCAAACTTTTATACAAAAGTACTTATAAATGCTCGTAAACTCATTACTGTCAATTCTTGTAAGATATTTGTTTTTTTTAATTCCTCAGATTGTTCTTAAAAACCTCTCCTAATCTTATACAAACCTTATTCATAAACTCACTTGAAAGTCTTTAATAATGTGATTACAAAATCTCTTAAAAACAATTTTTACTTGTAGCATTATTTATAAAACTTACAAATATATTTAAGAAACATAATGAAATTCTTTTTTGAAACGTTAGAAAGTTTTATAACTTAAACTCTTGACAGCAAATTCTTGTAAATTATATATTATACTCCAGTATCTTCAATGCTCACGTAATCTCATGAGCAATTTGTCTTCAAGTAGTTTGTAAATTTTATTCATAAACCCTAGCAAATAAAGGCAATAAAATGTCAGTAAATTCTTCTTAAAGACTTGTTTTACTCATGAGCCCATTGGGTTGTTACACATTAAGAAATTAACACATTAACAATTTTTGATTCTTATATAATCTTGTAAAATAAGTTCAGTTCAAGTTTGAAACATAAGATTGCTATTTTCAAAATGGCTGCTGAAAAATTTCACAATATGAACTTCTTTTTTTTATTCTGACTGTTTTTACTTGCTTTTTACCCACAATATAGTATTTTTCATGTTTGTCAAGATATTGCATCCTTTATTTAACACACTTCCTGATATAATCAATTGATGAAATTTTGCACAATTATTAAGATCGGATGACAATACAGTATTCCACCGTTACTTTTGTAAATATTCGCACGTATAGGACGCGGAGGTGAAAATTTAGTAAAAATACTATCCAACCGGCACCTCCGGCAAAATTTAGAATATACAAGTTTTTTTTTACGCACTTTGTATGATTGTACGCATGATTAGGGCCACTTCTTTTTGTACTATTTATTAATGATTTACCTAACATTGTTAGCGAATATTAATTATGTTTGCTAATGACAATTTCCTATTGATTAAAAAATATAACCAGTTAGGTTTAGTACACAATAGTGAAGAAAAAATTAATATTTTTGTCTCCAATTGTCTCCATTTAACAGTGACAAATTATTACTAAATGAAAGTAAAACGGTATTCATTAACTTTACCCCTAGGAATCTGAATTAAAGGAAAGTTTTTTACTTAGAATAAATGCTCCACTGTCTGGACAAGATTCAATGCATCTAGTTGTTGGCTGGCACATGGGCAGATAAAAAAAATTGGCTTGAACGTAGATTTATCAAAAAAATAGCCAGTAGCACATGAATTTCACAAAAAATACCAAAAAAAATCAGAAGGCCTCTCGAAAATAAAATCTTCATGTGACAGTTGTCCAACAAAAGAAATACTGAATTTTGGTTCACAAAATGCTCAAAATTAATCTGGGTTGAGCCCAACGAAAAGAGAAGCTCCTTTCTCTTCCCCACGGGCCCCGGCAAAGACAAAAAATTAGCCATCTTTCACCCGGAAATTTGGCGTCTTTCCAGTGCTGTCAACTTTTTCTCAGTAGACTTCCTGTTGCGAACCAATGAGGAAATATATTTACATAAAAGAGAAAACGACTCTTACTGCTAAAAAAATGTAATGATACTAAAGAAATAAACAATTTCAATTGAATTAATTGTTATGAAACTTTTATAAGTTGATCTTGTCAAGTAAATGTGATATTTTCTTTAATAATGTACTATGATTACACATATCAAAATTAGCTTTTTAAACTAGTGTCTTTCCCTGAAAAATCACTATTTGCATAAGTTGGTAAGCTGATGCTACTAGTATATACACCAACTCAAAAAACTTGTTTATATTGTACTAAATTTTAGTATATCAAAAATAAATTGAAACAAATGTTGGTTTTCTATAATTACGTTAACGCCCAAATTGATTTTATTTTTAGTATGTAAATGTTTCTTAGCTGCAACTAGAGGTGGGACACAGAAGAAAAAATATAAATAATTATTAAAGAAAAAAATATCAGTTCAGTTGTATAATAGTTTAAAATTTTTCAGTAGGTACATAAAAACATTTAAACATCTTCTTAACGCATTATGTATTTATAAACACAAAGTCCGTTTTGAAAACAATCACATTTTAGCCAGCATGAACATTTTAATATTTAATTTGGGTTTTCGTGCTTAAATTTCAGGAGCCGACACAGTAATTGCTTTCAGATTTTCTATGCCCCTCGTTTGTTCGTTTTGTTGATAACGAGTGTATTATTTTGTAGACAGTTATTAAATTGATTATTTATCTTTTCCGTCTCCTTCTTCAAGCATTCAAGCAGAAATGTATTCACTTTAAAATTGTCAATCTCTTGAAGTCGCACATATTTTATCATTTCATATTGTATTTCGATTTACACATTTAAACCATTTCCAGTAAAGACGACGCAAATCATTTATGAAATAGATAAGTGTTTGCAACGCGTTTTGTATTACATCATATTATAATAAATTCATAAATGAAACCGTATACATTTTTACAAGGAAATCAATTAATGAATTTGTTTCATCAAAATTGTTCAATTTTCACTTGTTTTAGTAAAAAGGAAATTCTCGGAGAAATTTTACTTGATGATGAATGAATTACAGCTCGAGCTTCCCACACGTTAATAAATATTTGTTCGGCACACAAAGCTTTTCCGTGAATCTTCAGAAAAGTTAATACGAAGATGAGTTGCTGAACTTTATGAGTTATAACCTACAATGTATAAAATTTTTCATAGCAGCGCGGCAGCCTCAGAGCTAATGGGTGGTCAAACGAACAGGGAGTAAAATTTTACCAGATTTTGACAGAAATTCAGATAACATTAAATGATAGGTTTTGTTATAATAATCTAACCGCCACAAGAAAATGTTTTTTGACAAGTTTTTGTAAGGAGAAATACAAGACATAAACTATGCTTGTACTTTGAAAAGAAAATCTAATTTTTTAAATTCTGTTTAAATATAGCTCGTTTTAACTAACTATTGTTCGAAAACATTATACAGAAGTATGTGAAAATAAAATAAATAATAAATAGTCAACTAACAAAGTTTGGGATTTTAAAAATATATATATAGTGTGTCCTACTTTTCACCACTATATCCCAATATTTCGATCATTTGTTGATTGATTTAGATTAAATTTCTTCTTGTATTTCAGATTGTGACTAAAAAGTCACTTAAATAATTTTTTTTCGAAATTAAATACGCCTACTATGATCAAAAGAAATTGGCAAAAGTTAGGAATTTAAATACAGACTTTAGCGAACTATATCATTTAAGCGATCCTCAAGGAGCTTATAATTACTTCTGGAGTCTATTTTATTTTTGCTCTCATGTGAGTTGCCCAAAAATTAAAATTATGTCGTTACAAAAAAACAAAAAATGCTGGATCAACAGAGATATTCTAGACGATAGCGAACATCTAAAGAATCTGTTTTTGCTGTACAAAATCACCAAATCAGAGGAAGCTCAAAACGCTTATTTCGAGGAAAAGAGAAATTTCAATTTAAAAATCAAACATTTGAAAAAATATTTTTATGACAACATAGTGGAAAATTCAACAAGCATTAACAAAGCTAGCTGGCAAATTATGAGAGACATTACCAACAGTAATAATAATCATAATGTCAATATTATAATTTTTATTCCAACTACTCCAAAACACTATTATGAAAGAATATTTGAAAATTAGTAGCTCTTTTGTAAAATATTTAGAACTTGGCATACCAATATCTTTGTTAACGTGAAGTGCTTTGGAATGGATTTGACAATTGTATCGAATGTCAAATTAAACTTAAATATGGCTGCACAATAATTAACTATTATTAGTAGATAAAATTGAAATAAGAAGAATTGTTGGTGACAGTGTGCACTCTTATCGAGAAGCTGCCAGTATCTTCAATTTGAGAATATTTAATAGAACTGGAGATCTATCCAAACTTAGAGCAAAAAAATACAAATTTGCCGATCGTCCATTGGATCAAGTAATATTAGATGCTGTTAATACTGAACCACGTGCTAGTGTCAGAGATTTATCTCTAAACTTGAATGCAGACAGAAATAAAATTTGGAGGTGCCTTAAATACCATAATTTGAAACCATATAAGCTCAAGTTTTTACACACTATGGAAGAAGGGGACGCAGAGAGGAGATTGGAATATTGTTTCTGGGCACAGGGTTTGTTTTTAAATGACGCAAAGTTTTAAAAAAATATATTTTCAGTGATGAGGCTACTTTTACAACAAATGGCGTGGTGTGCAATTTTAAATCAGACCTTGATTGGACCATTTTTCTTTGATAACACTTTAAATAGTGTGAGATTCCTACATTTTTTAACGCATGAATTTCGAGATACCGTTCAAAATTTACTCTTAGCTGTAAAACAAAACCTCAATATCCAACTAGATGAGGCTTCCATTCATAATGCAGTAATAGATAAAAATTGGCTGAATAATAACTTCCCTACGCGTTGGATTGGAAGAAATAGTCCTTTAATTTCGTGGCCATCTAGATAACCAGATGTCATCCCTATGGATTTTTATTTTTGGGGTACCATAAGAAATAAAGTATAAAAATAGGCCATAAAATACTATGTGACAGAATTAGAGAAGCATGTAACGAAATAACAGTTGAAGAGCTAAGAAAAGTTGTTAAAAATAAGAAGAGAATTGAAAAATGTATCAGAATTGATGAAGAATAAGTGGAGAAAGATTATATTTAATATTTGTTTTTTAAAATTATGCTTTTGTTTAAATATTAATTTTAAGTGTTGTTTAAATTACAATGATTTTACAAAAATAAAAGTTTAGTGTTTAATATTATGTCTACAGAATTTTTCCAATGTTGTCTTCCTGTATATTTATCATCGTTAGCCCTAGGTTAATTATTATTATTTGTTATATTTTGCCACGATTATCAGGGTCGTTTATTTCTAATTTAACAATTTTCCAGTAACTAACAAATACGAGGTGGCATAAATTACCCAGGTAAGCTCTGTCGATCTGTCTTAACATATTCTTGGTTGCTACTTACTCAATCCTCCTATATATACAAGGACCTGTGCCATCAAAGTTGTTTTGATTTTAATTTATTTTGGACGCCACGTAATTAGTTTAGGTGCCCTGTATATAGTTAATAAAAATCACAGGTACTCCAGAAGGAATTACCTATAGAGGTTTAAAATAATGCTAAATTGCAAATCAAAAATATCTAAATTGCTTTGACAAGAGGTAATTGGTTTCCTGGTATAAATAATATGTTTACCTTTAAAACAAAACATATGCATGTGCACACTAATACAGTCAGTTTATTTCAAGATGTTATATACAAAATATTCCCCCAAAAAAGTATATTTTATAAAGACCTTACTTATTATGTACAAATAATAGTACGGTCCAAGGTTATAGGCATCTATAATTTGGTTGACAAAATAATTTGTGTGGTTTAATAAATTTGTAGACAGATATATATAGACAGATTTTCAAATATACAAAACAGGAATATATTTTCCTCAACAGTCTTTAAAAAAGAATTATTTACATTTGGTACAATACCAGGTGACCCATTTCTATCCTATGAATTAAAATAGAGTATGACTTAAGAAAAAATGAATTGTTTAAACGTATTGGTGGTTGACGTATATGATGAGATAATACGGACAAAACAAAAACTTATCTGCAATAGTCTTCTTACGGGTAACCGCAGGGTGAAATTAACGTGCAAATGATGGTCGCGGATTGAGGGTGGATTTGGGTGGATTTGCTCCGTTCCAAATGAATGGTTAAATATTTCTCCTTATAATCAGGTACCAGGGTGAAAGTCAGTCAATAATCATCGGGAAAATCAATTAAAACTCTCGAAAAGTTCCACAGCAAGGGTTCCAAAGAGGTACAAAAAAACCCTATAAATAATAGTTTTTGTTATCACCAACAATTTCTAAATTACATAATAGAAAGAACTTTAATTTATATACTGAAGGTACATACCTCCACTACAGAGGGTTTTCTTTTCCAAATTTGCCTAATACAACTACAGTGAGACGTTTTCACGTGACCAAGAAAACGTTCGTGGAGACGTGCTAATCCCAAAAAGGCACGACTTTACATAATACTTAGTTCCAACACTAAACAGGAACTCGGGAAAGGAAAGTCGAATTATATTTGCGTGAAAAGTGACTAAAATCCCAAAACGGTAAGGAAAATTTCCCACAACAATCTTTTCACCAATATGTCTCCACAGCAGTCTCACGTATATCTGTCCTCTTTTTTTTAATACCTAGTTTTATTCAAAAAAAGCATTGGAAGGAACGGACAAGCATACCATACCGTAAAATGAGATTTAAAAGTTACTATTTATGAACATGGATTGCTGGTGTCGAGATTTGGTAGCGGGTTGAAAATAGAGGTAATAAAATTGAAAAGTTATTTACAACTGAGATGTTATTAAGTAACAAAAGAACGGATCTATTTCCTAAAAGGGGCAATCATAGATTTTATTCGGGAAGCCGTGATATCGCGGTAGATTAATTTAGAAGTTGCAGTTTACTGCACGGCACCTATGAGTGAGTTTTGTATCGCATATCTTAGTGGAATTTGCCGGTAGGACTCTGTAGCGTTTGAAGAATTGATATCGTCCCCCATTGAATCCAACCAACTAGGCAACGCACAAAATACCGAATAGTTACTTTTAGCAATCCAATTTAGGACCTAATTTTTACCTTTAAGTCCGAATAATTAATATCCTCATTGTGTGATGAGGAACCGTTACAATTTGTATCCGAATATTATTCGTTGGTTATTTTCAACTAATCAAACAATTCTCTTCTATGATATTTCTCAGGTGTATACTCTAATGTTAGATATATTTTAGCAGTTAATATTTTATTTTCTAGCTATATTTATTAAATGCAGTACACAGGTGGCGGTACTTGTCTTTTGCCAACATTTTTCTGCCAAATCAGATATACTTATCTTACATCTTTGAGATACGAATGATTAATTTTGGATTTTAGGGCAAATTTCATCAAGAAGTAATTTTTTTTAGTTGTAGAAGTAGTAGTAATGCTTATATATGAAAATGTTCAGTGATGTTGGATAACAAGCTCATAAACAGGTATGGAGTATTTTTACCTCCAATAAAAACAAAAAAATTTTTTCAATGATCTCTGTTAGGTTTAGGCATATTAATCTCATGCCATTCTTCACATTTTTGTTTACTTTAAAATAAAGATCATTCTTTTTTATTTATTAGTGTTACATCAACTGCATACTTGATAAATTATAGGTATAAATTGGCAATAAATGTGATTAAAAGAAGCTTCAAAACTAACCCTTGAGGCACTGTTTGTCTATTGCTGTCTCATTTACTTTTATTTAAATATAATTCGAAGAATTTCAAGAGAGTGCTTCTACCGTGATCAAAATTAAGTTGTTTTTCTGTTTTTATTAGTCATTATTATAGTATAAGTTTATGATTTTCTTATTCAACAATTTATTTAGTGTACGATACGATTCACTAGCACTAGTATAAAAATAACATCTGTTAGTAGAAATATTGTAGATGAATACCCACTTTTGAAGAAATCTGTTATTACTGTAAAGTATACCGTTAATTACTTTACGTGGGAAGTTCTTTCTAGAACTTACCTGTTTAATTAATTCGGGATTCTTTTGTGGAATTTATTATTAGCGGACGTTTTAAAGCTAAACAATATTTTTGTTTTAAAAGATAATTTGTAACTGATCTTCCCACTGCAATCGTGGGCTACTGTAATCAATTTCGCATTAATTGGTTGATTTCAGACTTAGTAATTAAGATAATTAACGGCGGGATTTTGTTTTCGAATTCAGAGTCACGTAACTTGTTTGTTTTTAAATTGACTATAACTATTTCATTGCATGGTAATTAGCCTATATTATATGACATACGGTATACGTTTAAATATGTCGTCGGAGGGAGTATCGCAGTATAATATATGTTTTATTTATGGATTTCTGAGAATATTTTTTTTTTTTTTTAAAGCTTTATTTCTACCGAAGGTCAAAGTTATGATACCTTTATAAGGAGTCATTCAGGATATGTGAACATACCAGAACAATATGATTTTATAGAAGGTCGTGCTATAGTTTCTAATCTTTTGTGCGTGACATAATTTATATCTGAGACGGTTGATGAGGGAAACTAGGTAGACATTATCTACACTAAGTTCTCTAAAGTGATAGATTTGATCATGCCTTCCCTCTAAATAGTTTTAATGAAATTGAAATTTGCACATGCCGAGGTCTAGTAAATATTTGTCGGTCATACCTTGCGGAACGTTCTGAATTTGTGTAATATCGAGCGAGGGTTTAGAATTATTTTGTTTTCTCAAACTTCAGGCGTTCCCAAAGGAACATTTTGGGACCTCTCTTCTTTATAATATTCATTAACGATATTGCCAGAAATATCAATGTTTTATTTTGCTGTACGTCAATAACTTTAAATGATATTCTAGAATTTTTTGCGTCTCAGATTGTGAGTACTTTCAGAGGAATATTACAACACTCGGCAATTGATGTCATAAGAATAAACTGCAGCTAAATTGAAACTAGTGAAACGTCATATCTTTCTGTCGTAAAAAAAGCTTTTAAAAACTTGCTTTTCTGTAAGAAAAGCAAGGCATGCGCACTTTGTATGATTGTACTCATAAGTGTATGAAAGGGGAAATACAAAGTGCGCACGCCTTGGTTTTCTTGCAGTCGTACGTAAAAAATTCTTTTTTACCTTTTAGTACGACTTTGTAAGAAAAGCAAGTTGTTATAAAAGTATTTTTAATTTTATTTTCTATGTTTTAGTCATATTTTAATTAAATTGACATGAATATTGTGATACCCCCGTAGAAGTCTCTTATCAAGGAAAAAAACACCACCTTTTGTATTCTACGTTTTGCCGGAGGTGCCGGTTGGACATTAAGTGGTCCAATATGCAAACAGCAGGTCTGGATTATGGAAGAGCGTATATATATATATATATATAAAATAGATGTTCAGTGCACCACCATAACTTGCTAAATGCATCAGGAGTATTGTGAAAGTTATGGAAAACAATACTCGAGTACATAAATTGTGTAATAAGCTCACCAATGTATCTGTATAACTAAATGAGAAAAATAAAGAACACATATATGTTAATGATAAATTAACTTTAATTATGAAGCTTGAAACAGTTAAATAAGCAATTTGATAAACAATTTTAAAAAATTTGATGTAATATGATAAAATTTGAAATATTGACAATTAAAAGTTAGTGAAATTTTGACCAAGGCTATTAATAAAAAATGTATGCAGGTGTATTATTTTAGAAATTGCAGAGTTAAATTTTGATTGAAATAAATATATGCATTTTTTTATATTATTATTTCTTACAAGAATAGGTACTAAAAAATATTTAAAATAGACTGATTGAAATTTTAAATTGAGAAATGTAACAGCAACACCACCCAGAAGGAACCACCTGGTGTAACTTATTCACTTGAGGGATTATTGAGTACAGCCTAACGTCACTGGATGGACTTCATTTTGCAGCCACTGTCTCCACTCTCAAATGAAAACTCCATGTGGACCATATAAATTGATTCGACTGGTTGACTGATTGATTTATTGAATAACCTATCTTCTATTCTCCATGCATGATCCCGTACTGGACTATAATACCATAATAGTTATAATATAATCCAAATTATATTATAAGCAAAAAGAAACTCGTGCCTCTTATGAGAGACACTTGGAAACCCTAAGATAAAAAAATAAACCTTACTAAATGACTTAGAAAATAAGGATTTCGCAAAGACTTACCTCAAATGACCTGTGGGGGTGCAGTTTCGAAGAAATAAACATAAGCTTATGGCGTGAAAGTTCATACTTAAAAACTTTCACAAAATAATTTTTAACAGCCCAAGATGTGCTCCTTCTTTGGACCACACCTGAAAGGGTCGCTAAGATGGCTTTGTTTCCTAACGTGTCTTGCGAACCATAAAAAAAAAGATTTTGATACGCAGGTCTTAACTTTGAAACGAAAGTCATGGACTTGTGCTTTTGTTAAAATCAGAGGAGGAGAAGAAGAAGAAAACGGAATTAATTTAAAAATTGACATCAAATCCATAGATGAAGAAGATTTGACGTCGAGCACAATATAACCTTAAAATGATGAGAGTGCTACTAGGTGTTTTCTGAGGAAAAAATAAATGAAGAACATCGAAAATTGTTGTCAAGCCATTCAGGAAGGGAAGACTCGTTTTTTCCTACATGTTCTATGTGATTTGAAAATAAAGCGTTAAGTGCTTTTCAACCTGAACAAGTTATTAAATAGCAGTGTTGATCATCTGAACGGCGCTGTATTATTACCACTACTATTTATTTAAATTCATGTGAAGCATGTTTTAGTAGAAAATAGAAGATAAAGAAAATATATGTATTCATTCAGGAATTTTTTTTCTGCAACCATTAATACATTTTGGTATATACTGGGTGGCCTAACTCACTAGGAACCAATTTAATTTTAAATTTATTATAAATTCAAATTGTAACATTTACACTGTTACAATTTAAAGAATTTTCGCCCCCTCACCCCCTACGTGCGGATATTTACAAAAGTAATGGTGGAATATTGCATTGTCATTGATTTTAGTAACTTTGAAAAATTTCATTAATTAGTTATGTCAAGAAGTGTGCTAAATAAAGGATGAAAGTGTATGACGACTGACGGTGAAGCATTTCTACCATTCATATTGTCAAATGCCAAATGTCTTTGGAATTCGTGGATGCTACAAGAGACGTGCCCAAATACTGGCAACAAGAGAACAAGTAATGGCGGAGTGACTGAGAATCATTCTCCAATTGTTTGTTTAAGTATTTGTTTTTAAATAATAATTCAAAAATGCCTATTCTAGTTATTTTCGATGGACACATCCATTCCATTACATTACTAAAGTTGCCTATCCACACTACTCACAACCTCCAAACTTTCTGTATTTAATGTGTTCAAGGAAAAATGGTATAGAAAATTAACAATGCGGCAGCCAAGTAACTATGCTAAAGCTCTTAGAAAATGCGAGTTCGCAAAGCTCTTAAGAAAACTGCGGACATTTATGACAATATCTACCACAAAGAGAATTCAAATTAACTGGTATTTACCTATACACTGAATAAAATTAAAGATATATTGATACGCTACGAATTGGAGGCTCACAAATGGTCAACTGATCTGATTCAACAATTGATTGGTAAGCATTTAAAGGAAGAAGTTTATTCTCAGCTGAACATTCTCCTGGCAACTTCAGAGAATGTTATTACACTTTAAACATTTTTTGTGCAACAAAAAAATTAGAGAGAAGATTACACACAAAATATGAAACGAAAGATGGACAGTAAAAGTAAGAAACATGAACCAAAAAACAAATTACAGACAAAATTGGCGTAGCTTAGAAACAATAAATCACCAAATAGAAAAAGTGAGTGCTCACTTCAAAACAGAATAGATTCAGTCGGTCATTTGATTTAGATAATAATAAATAAACACCACAGAAATTAGACAACCTCCAATTCGAAAGAGAGTACACATTACAAAAACGCGAACATACAATTTCCTCCGACAGTACCAGTGCCGCAGCCGGGATTCGAACCCGGTGGCGTGATACCCGTATGATTAGTCGCGATTACTTGCCACCTCGCGCCTTAACTAACGTGGCTATCGGCCAGATACAGATTATGATGTTCATAATGGTATTAACTCACAAGAAGCGTCTCATTATAATGAAGGTGGCCTAATTACTCTGACCTTGATAGTATATATATTTTTTTATATACATTTATTTAATGTCGACTATTTTCGCTACTGAGGCCTAACACCGACGCCTGTAGACGAGCTACCCCCAACCAGGAATTTTTGCCGAACCTCATCTCTTAAGAAGAATAGGGATCTTTCACTTGCCTAACATTTAATAGACAAGGGACCGACTTCTTTACATCCCCTCCGAAGGATGGTATATCCCCTATACAACCCTCGCCTAAGGTTGTATAGCTTCCGGGCATACACTGATATACAAGCCGCTGCAAGATGTGTGAGGCGAGGACGCGGTCTTCGTTGTGAACACGGATTAGACTCTGGGTTTAATATTAAAGGTCCACGTTGAGCGTCGTGAACACGTGGTTGGCTCGTAAGGTCGGGAAGATAAAAAATTTGGGCTGGCTAGCTTGATCTGAGAGTACCAGAGTCCACTCGTGCACTTAATTTATTTGAAAGTAGGTTGGGGTGGTATGTCCTTAAACGGAAGGATTCGGCCAATAGGTACACCTTGTATGAGTGCAGAGCGTAAATTTGCTTTTTTATTTCTTGGTGAGGGTCCAAAGCTTCACCCTGTATAAGCTTTCCTGGCTATAATTCCCTTTTTGGGATTCTGGAGTAGGGCCTACTTGAGCACCCTGTATATTCTTTTTGTTCAATAAACACACTTGGTTTAAAACGAATTTACAATATTTTATTTAGTTGAAAAAACACAGAGTTGATTGATTTGGTTTTAAAATTAACAAATTTTCTTTTGAGTAACTTGTCGACACGTAGAATTTTGCCTTTAATCGTTGCGTGGTTCGTTATTATTTAATCAGATTCTTTTTTATTTATTTTCCTATAAACTAATGTCGCGAAGACGGATTATTATTCACTTAAAAACTAGGGCCGCGTAGACGTTAAACAAAAATTTGCACTTTGGCTTTTATTCACTAAAACTAAAACACCGATTTTTTACTAGGGGAGTCCTAGGAAGAGGCACTGGTACACTTTGGGTTTCGTTACTTAGCCGGAAAACACTACTTTGGGTTTAGGCTCTGTGGCGACCAAAGGGCAACGCGGGAAGTAAGAACTTAATCGTAGATACCGGAAACACAACTTGTCGGAGCCTCGGCACGCTTCTCCTTTTATACAAAACACGGGGCACGACGTAGCTGAGAGCTGGATGAAAGCTGGATGGGAAATAAAAAGGAACCGGCCATTCATTTGGGCGAGGATTGCGAAATATTGCGTAATGTTGTGCAATACTTTTTGAAATTTTAGAATTTTGGAATAAAATTTATATGATTGAATGGGCCGTGAAAAATGTAATTTATTAATGTAAAAATGTCATGGGAATCTATTTTAATTTAGGAATAATTTACGATAACTGTGAATATGACCGTGGTCTGAAAATAGCCCCGTAAAGTAGCGTTGAGAGTTCGATTTTAACCAATTTTGATAGTTACATTTTAAGCGTTACGCTTGATGCTGGGTGCGGTCATAATAATTTATGTAGGGTAACGGAGTGAAGTTGGCGACGAGTTGCCAGCATGAAAAAGGGAAATAGCGAATTGGACTTATGTTTTTGAATGAAGAAAAAGTTTGAATGTAGAATGATAAAACGAAGATAGGAACGAGTGACCAGCAACTCACGGGAACATGTAAACTGGTCTGTATTTGAAAAGTTTGTGTTATGGGCGGTTCGTGAAGATGATTAAAAGGGGTTTCAAGATAATGCGGGGAAATTGAGATTGACGTTAAAATTAATATACGGGGGCTTGTAAAAAGTGTTGTGAATGAAAATAAATTTTGATGATTGGCGATTGGGAGAGTAAATGGCTAATGTTTGAAGGTTTTGAGGGGGCTGTATTTTTGAAGTGACTCTTTTGTAAAATTTTATTAATAATTTGATTGAATGAGGTGTTTTAGCCAATTTGATGATAGAATTTTGATTACGGTGAATTATCGATAGTGCTTTAATTTTATTAGATTTTTAATTGGCTTAATGTAGTTTTTCGGTGTGCAGGGTGTCTTAAGGACTTTTTTTATGGTATTTGCCAGGTTGGCCTGGGCAATGATTTATTTAGCAAATTTTAGTAATTTTTTGGGCGGCCATATTGGCGGTAAGAGGAATATACTGCAACAGTTGGAACGGTCACCCATCCAACTACTAACCGCGCCTTACGTTGCTTTACATCGCATATCGAGGTATGTACATAGTAAAGATGCACCCACGCTCGCCCCCTGATCTTGATAGTAGAATCGTGGGTTATAGTTAAAAAAAGGAACCGCGAAGTCGTGATACCTACAATTTGATGAAACTCCGTCAAATTCCTTAGAAGAAAAAACATTTTATTTTAGGAGGGACAGATTTACATTCAGTATAACTTTTCTAACAATATTATAAAAATATTCTACATGCTCAAAAATTTGTATTATTTATACACATATTATACTCATTATATATTTAATTTCAGTCGTTGTATTATCTATCTTTGTATAGGCACGTGTGTAAAAAGGTATTCTATGTTCTTACAGAAAAAAATATTTTTTATGTTAGTATATGGATGTACGTCTCAATAAACTATTATTCAGAGTGATGCTTCAAAGTTATATTTATAACCAACAAGTTATTCACAATTGAAATACAGTTACTGCTTTTAAAAACGCAATCACAATTATATATCTGTAGTGCCACATTAGTCGCACATGAGAGTATCAGCGTGTCTCTCTTAAGTTAAAAAAGGGAATAACATAGTGGTTATAATTAATTCTTCGCTATGATGCAGTAAATGGTGTTAGTTTATCTATCTCCATTGCAAATCCTATCATATTTACCTTCTCCTTTATTTAAGTTGAAATTAAAACGAGAGAAATGGTGAAAAAATCAGATGTGTGCACTGTACTGTTTTCTTTTTTCTTATAAAAGACGTGACTTCAGCTTTGACTCTGTTAAAATAAAAACAACAAATATATATTTTACTGTGTAATATATATAGGTGAAATAGATTGTCTAAAAATAGAACCCCGTCAGAAGTTTTGTACTTTTGTAATGCGACTTAGAAAAGCTGAGGAGTTTGTTATGAATGTGCAGTAGTCATGCCTTATAAAATAATGATGAAGCAATCTAAAGCAAAAAAACTTTATTCTTTAAATCCTCTAAGTTTGAAAGTAGTAACAGAAAATAATGCTGTAAGCTTCCTTCCTACCTATAAATTTTAAATGCATTCACTTTAAAGTATAGGTAATCTTGGTGTCTAAAAACTTCAGAAATTTAAACTAAAAATACACAATTAAAGGGTGGCCACTGAAGTGGACTAATAAAATAAATGGAATTTGTATAGGAATAATTTAAAAATTCTAATAAGAGAAATTTTAAATATTGTTTTCTTCTTATGGGATCTTCTACCACATTTATCTCCTGAAAATTATCTTAAAACCTACAATTTCGGATAAAACGTTACCTTTCCTACGTTTCGTTTATATTGCACAAACATCATCAGCGTTTGATAGTCTTGCAAAATACAATACATTTTTGTCAGTTATCGAGTTAGTTTTTCGACAATTGTGAAGTCGAAAACTATTTTAAATGAGGGCTACCAAGCCCTAACGATGCTTTTCTAAATAAATGAAGCGTAAGCAAGGCTAATTCTGATTTATATAATTAAAACTGCATAAGACGTAGGTAGCGATTTCAAAATGAAGGGAAAATCCAAAGTCTTTAAAAATGTAAATGGGATGTGGGCCGAAATAATGCTTATGAGAATCTTTTTTCTTCCCTAAGCCGTAGGCCCTACGTTAGGTGATGAAAGCGCGTCCTCACTTAAAAGGTAGGGTTTGTGCATTCCGAATGAATGAGATGGATAGTAGCCTTGTCAGCAGGACACTGTCCTCTAAATAAACACCTACATAAAGGGTGTCCCAATAGTGCTTGAAAGTCCAATATTGGCCTTATTAGAAGACTTTGGAAAATAATTGTGTGTTATAATGTCGAAAGGCGAACATTTTAAAAATATTTTGATATAATGTTATTATCTATTTCGTATCCTTAGGATTTTTAATTGAATTTTCCTCGTCGGTGTAGGACAATAAACACAGAAATTTTACAGTATGTGTAAAATTTCTGTGTTTATTGTCCTACACCGATGAGGAAAATTCAATTATTTTGATATATACAGGGTGACTCGTTACAGCGGAGTATCTTCGCAATCATTTTTTTAAAATGGAACACTCCATATATTTTTACATTTATGAATTCAGAGTAAAATTACCTTTCCAACGTCCTCAGATTTTTAGTTTTTGACGTGGCGTTGCCGAGTTATCCGAGAAAATATGATAAATTTGGTCGGAACAAGGTTTAACAAATTAATTCGCTGTGTGTGTATTACTATCAGTTAAGAAGATTTACTTTGCAATTATGTAGACAAGGGATGTACTACAATGGCACAACCACCAAATATTGCTTATAATTATACAGGGTGAATGTTATACTAGCGCTAATTCAGGACATTTCAAAGTGAATTTTCTAATTTTTTTCAAATGGAACACTCTGTATATTTTAGTATTTTTGAATTGGCACGTTAGTTCTCTATGATTTTGTGAAAACCTACCTAAAATCGATATTTTCAGAGATATTTACATACCCTCAATATGATTTAATATAACCTTAAATATGGATTAAAGTACGACTCACAACGCTACATCACGGGACCAATTCAAATTTAACCAATTATTCAGACAGTTATCGTTCATACTTCTAAAACCAAATTAGATTCCGCTGAAATTTTCATATCAAACTATTACATTTTTCACAACCGATTTAGTAATATAAGTTTCGAACCAAATTTCCAAAATTTCCGCAAGTATTGCACAATATTTCATCATTTGAGCCCCATATGATGGTCTGGCGTCCTTTCCGGCTTTTTCAGCTCTCAGCGAGCATCGTGCCCCATCATGAGAATAAATAAGGGAACGAGCCAACCCCCCGGCAAGTTGTGTTTTCGGCGTATCTTGTGACAATTAAATCCAGTGCCCGCGTTACCTCTTTGGTCGCCCCAGAGTCTAAATCCAAGTGTGTTTTCCGGAGTATCTCGCGAATTTAACACAGTGCGCGTACACCTTCCTAGGCAGGTCCTAGCAAAAAAGTACTTTAATAATAATCAGCCCCAGTGTTCCAATTCAAATCGCCTTCGCGGCCCTAGTTTTTAGTGAATTTTCTCATTATTAAATAACAAATTTTAATAAAATAAAACAACCCCGACTTAGGAAAATTTCTAGTGTCGATACGTTAAGATAATTATTGTGAATAAAATTTTAATACTCAACTCTGTGCGTTTACCGGAAATAAATAAGTTGTTAATTCTTGTTCTAAACTAAAGTGTTCAATTTAAAGTTGTGCTACCATATTATATAAGGTGTAGCCTTAGACCCTGCCAGCTGAAATAAAATTCAGCAAATTGCTAAATAAATAAAGTAAAAAAAAGAGTGCAAATCAGCTCTAATAGTATACAGGGTGAAGCATTTGGCCCGTTCCAGCCTTTCAAGTTTAACCACTCCGACTTCAAATCAATCAAAAATAAAGTGCACGAGAGGCCTCTAGAGTCTCATATAAAGCTCCCCAGTAAAAAATATTTTATTTTTTCCAAACCAGAGGTACCGTTCGTGTTCAAATGAATACTGCGTACTCGCCTCATACATCTTCCAGCGGCTTGTATATAAGTGTATACCCAGAAGCCATACAACCTTAGACGAGGGTTGTATAAAGGATATACCATCCTTCGGAGGGGATGTCCCTTGTCTATTAAATGTTAGGCAAGTAAAAGATCCCTACTCTTCTTAAGAGAAGAGGTTCGGCAAAATTCCTTGTTGGGGATAGCTCGTCTACAGACGTCGGTGTTAGGCCTCAGTAGCGGAAATAGGCCGACGTTAAATAAATGTATAAAAAAAAGATCAGTTCGAAACGAAAAGTATTATAATTTAACTGTTTTTAATGGAAAAATAAAAATGTCTCTGGAAACATCAATTTTAAGTATAGGATATTATCACAAAAATCGTAGAGAATTAACGTGCCAATTCAAAAGCACAATAATATACAGAGTGTTCCATTTGAAAAAAATTGGAAAAATTCATATTTGAAATGTCCTGAATTAGCGCTAGTATAAAATACACCCTGTATAATTACAATTAATATTTGGTGGTTGTGTCGTTGTAGTACATCATTTGTCTACATAATTGCAAAATAAATCTTCTTAATTAATAGTAATACACACCAGCGAATTACTTTGTTAAACCTTGTTCCAATCAAATAACTCTTCAACGCCACGACAAAAACAAAAAATCTGGAAAAGTAATTTTACACTGAATTTATAAATAGGATGTTCCATTTAAAAAAATTGCCTCGAAGATGCTCCGCTGTAGCGAGTCACCCTGTATATGTCAAAATATTTTTAAAATGTGCGCCATTTGACACCATACCACCTCCATCAGAAAATAATTTTCCAAAGTCTTCTAATAAGGTTGATATTGGACTTTGACGCACTGTTGGAACACCCTAGGCAAGATACAGGCATCTCGAGAAGAAATTTTTAGAGCCGGAGGAATTACGAGAACCGTCCTGGAATGGACTACTATCCTTTGTAGAAAGCACGAATCTATTCTAGTAGAACTCATATCTCGCAAATGTACGATGGGCCTACAGGCCTAAGTATTGTGGACCTTCGGATCTGTCCGTGTGCATATGAAAAAAATGGGGTGGAAGATTAAGGTTAAAAAATATTTCTTTCGGTGGTGACGCCAAAGATTCACACTTATAGCGAAACTTCATAATCCGTTTCCAACAAATGGATTTTTTATAAAATTCGGAATTGTTGAGTTGGAATCCAATATAAGAAAATTTACCTCTTAGAAATACTTCCCCTTCATCTAGGGGTTTTCTTTCTAGCAATGACTTGATTAAAGTGCGTAGCACCGAGGTATGGTATACTACATTATTCACAATATCGGCTACTGAGTCAAAATTAGAGTTGTACTCCAAAAGAATTAAGACAAGCCACCCAAAAGGCAGAGGAAAATTTGATGCTCCAGAAGAGTACAGGTACGAAAAAGCGTATAATGCCTTCCGAGAACGGTGCTTTGATAAGTAGTCAGTTTAAACACGCATAAAACACTTGTTTGGGTAGTAATTACATTTTGACGAATTGTAAGGATGGCGTACCAGTCAAGAAGCCAGAAGCCGCTGCTTTGTTTTTTAGAGGCTTGAAAGCGGTCTTTATAGAATATCATCACGTTTTTGCTTCATTTTTCATTAAAAATAGCTATTACTATGTGCAGGAAGAACTTTCATTCAAAACTTTTTTCAAGCAATGAACAGATTCTAAGTTCTAGCCGCGTATAAGTGCAATTTTAGGAATATTATTGAAAATATGCCGTTATAAGGGGAAATATAATAGTTTGAGCTTTTATAAGCTGAACGAGTAACAATTCTACGACCTTGTTGATCAATTTTATGCTTTTTTCAGGTTGCTCTCGTAATTGGAGCATCACGGGCATATAGTTTAATTTTCACCCAGCAAATGTATTTATCTTTGAATACTATGACAATTGTAGACTTGTTTCACGTCTCCTCAAATCTGTTTTACTTTTTGCCAAAATCTAGGTTAAAAATGAGTCAAAATTTTGATTGAGATTATATTTAATTAAAATGAAACGTACTTATTTGACAATATCAAGTAATACTGCATCTCACAAATGAAAATTATTATGTATGTTTTAGGTGCCTCTTAAACTTTTATATTTTGTTGCACATTTACCCCACTTGACGCTTCATCCAAACTGTGAACCTTCTTTTTGAAGTCGGATAACAAAAGGCTTTTTAATTACGCTCGCTTTTATGTAGAACTGTAAAAGGTATTGTACCTACTCACATTTGTTTTGAACTATTACCACTTTCGTTAAAAGGAATGAGTTTGCGTGCGTTTTTATGAAGTGCTAAAAGTATACATATGAAGAAAAATATTTATTACTGAGAGAACTACTTAAATCGTCAACTTTAACATTAGAACTTGACATAATATGATCTATGCAAATTATAAAATTATCTAAATAGCTGGTTATGATCATTTTTTCCAACTTTAAATTTATTGCATGTTAATAATTCACGTAACCTTTGAAGAACTGGCCTTATATTATTGATACAATATTAGTGCAAAAGTACTTAAAATTATAGCAATATGTTGTTTGCCCTTTTGCCACCTATGTAACTGCTAGATGGAAGGAAACGTGTTTCCATTTTACAAAACATTACATATTCATATTACAACCCCAATTTTAAATAAAATGGATCCAAATAATTGCAATAACTATAAATTTATTGTTATATACGGGGTGACAAACTAGACATGTAACAATCTGTAAGTTTGCTATTGAAGAAGTTAAAATTTTGAATATTGGGGGAGTTATGTATTACGTAATTGTTTTTATTTTGAGCCAATCAAACATTTTCTTCAACTTCCTGTTTAAGCGGAAATGAACAAAAAATCTGTTATTTTAAATGGTACGCTGTATATTCTTTAACCTATCCGATTCGCCTTTAATTTCTCGTTGCAATTATGTATCACAACATGGTATTTGCTTTTAAAACTATAGTTAATAGCCATTTTATTGTATTAAGTCTAGGTAGCGATAATATGAACCTTGGCAGATGTTTAGCTTAGTGTGCCATGATATAGAAAGACCTCTATTACACAACTTTGTGTCTAATATTTTTTTGGGCATAATCAATAGCTGAGCAGGCTAACTAGATTTTTTTTAAAACATAATATTTTTAGTCGCAAACTCCTCTATAAAATCCTTACTTTACTATAAGGAGCGTAACCAGACTACAACCAACAGCTACTCTCCGGGCTATGTGCCCCGCCGAGCGCTGAATTACAAGTTACAAGCCTGGCGCGTTAAGTGTAATAATTGCATATTATCATCAAAACGCTAATGCTTCGATTGCAACAAATACCAGCCGAAAGATTGATCCAACTTAAAGGAGCTCTCGTGCCAGTCGTCACACACCACTTTCAGACTGCAGTTTCGAGCTGTTGGCTCTCGTCAGTGCAAGGTAGGCATGTGACGACCGACATGAGAATCACTTGACCATTTAGTACATTTCGGTATCTTTGGGATAGCGACATATAAAATAGTCAGCAGGCGCCATCTAGCGGTCCAGTGTAAAAAATCTCTAAACAACCCACAATATCATGAAAATCAAGATAGGAACCCCATTTTTTCATTTGACCTACTTAAGAAATACTCATTTATCTTTTATTTTTGTCCAGTACTACTACTAAATATTGTTAAATGTTCATTATTATGCAATAATTTTCGATACCAATTTTAGTGAAGAATGCAAAATAGGATAAGAACAGCAATCGTACTGGTATACCAGAATCTGAAAGGAAGTGAGTTTGCAAAATATGAGGACTGCTTTCTGCCACTGCATTATTTTTACTTGCTTTTCTTTAACTCACAAAGTTTCCATGCGCAATGTTTCTGTTCAAATCTTGCATCTTCTATTTAACACACTCCCTGACATATTCAATTGATGAAATTTTGCACTGCTACTAAAATCGGATGACAATACAGTATTCTATCGTTACTTTTGCAAATATCCGCACATAGGGGGTACCGGGATGAAAATTGGAAATTCTGCAAAACGAAGGAGCGACTTTTTACAGAAAAGTAAGTTTTCAATTTTTTTTTATTATTTTTTATTTTCTACTTTTTAGTCATACTTTGTGGGGGTTTACCCCCCAGAGATCGCTCAATAAAAATTGGTCTCTTAACGATTTTTTTTGATTTCTCGCTCCTTCGCTTTGCTGATTTTTCAATTCTCATCCCCAATGTGCGGATACTTGCAAAGGTAATGGCGGAATACTGTATTGTCTTCCGATCTTAGTAACTTTACAAAATTTCATCAATTGATTATGTCAGGAAGTGTGCTAAATAAAGGACGCAAGATTTGAACATAAACATTGTGCACGCATAATAAAAGACTGAGAGTTACGTATGATAAATCCCAGTATTCTCGACGTGGACTTACATATTTGATCAATATGTGTACAGAATGACAGTGATGAATCAAAGTATATGCCCAGATCCTTAATCTGTGCATCTTATAAGAGAATCGTTATTAAATGCGTAGTTGTATAAAAATGACATACTTTTATGAGCGAAAGTTACTATTTTACTTTTTGAGAAGTTTATAATCAGTTTATTTGAATTACACCATTGTTTCATTTTATCTACATTGAGTTGCAGGTGTTGACAATCATCTGCAGTACATATCGAGGAATAAATTTTCAATTCATCAACAAACATTAGTCAATTACAATCTAACAACTTAAGTAAATCATCAATAAATATGAGAAAGAGTAATGACCTAAAGCTAGACCCTTGCGGAACCTCAGATGTTGATATAAACACATTTGATTTAAAACCGTTGTAACAAACGTATTGCTCTCTGTTCAATAGATATAACTCTAATAACATCAAAAGATTTAAGCTAAAACCGATTCTATCGAGTTTTTGTAACAAGATATAGTGATCAATTTGGTCAAACGCTTTCTGATTGTACGTATAAATAACATATACGTGGCCTCTATTGTATAACAGCATATTAATTAAAACTAGTCAAATTACTTATAGTGGACCTTTTCCCCATGAAACCATGCTACCAAGGAGATAGGATATTTCATATACTATTGTATATAGCCCTGTATAATAATATGGAGAAGTTACAAATTATAGATATAGCACGATAGTTATTTACAATTTTGGATCACCAGTTTTAGGAACAGGATATAGCTTAGCTATTTTTCAGATAGTTGGGAAAGTAGATGTTTTTAATACTAAATTGTACAATATATAGAGCAGGAAGTTAATATAAAAAATAACATGATTAATCATCCGTAAGAATCATTAGATGACAATAATATAAACAAACATAAGACAAGCCAGACAGAACTTTGTGAGCATATTACTTGCTAAACTACTTCCATATATGTAAGTGATTATAATACCCACTAACATAATTTAATAATTATAGCAATCATTATAAAATTAGTTGATATTAATGCGAAATAAATAATCGCTTGTGCTGTTTAGTGTTAAGTACAGTTTAGTTTCTTACGTAAGTAACTGAGGTTGATGAAAGCATTATATTCTCGAATGACAATACACTTCCACATGTTGAAATACTTGCTTAAGCTTCTCAAAAATTTATCACGTTCTACACAACCTCTTAAATACAATAGAGCAACATTGTCATATTCTACATTGTTTAAGTAAAATTTTAAAAACTTTTGATATACTCATCCAATAGTTGTAATATTCTGTATGAGTGGATTTAAAGCACAAAGTATACTGATGAATTTCTAAATATGAGCTATTCGTTACATCAAAGTTACCTACTTCAAAAATAGATTATTCAGTTTATTTTTAAACCATATTATTAATTTAATAAATATATTTGCATTATGTTTGTTTTCAAAACATTTGGTTTTGACTTGAACCTAATTGTTTATTTATTTTACTAGAAGGATTTTTTCTCCAATGCGGCGTCTGTTTGTGTTTGCACTTAAATCCAGAAAGCTTTTATGTGTTTTTGACATCTAATTCGTATGTTCTGTTTGTCCTTAGCTTCGGTATGTATTTAAGATTTCAATTAGAATTTGTTTATTTTATTTAACGATGGATTTTTTCATTTAATACTATAACAATGTTACTTACTGTACTTTTTGATATTGTATAGTAGTATCAAAATAACCTCAAACTATCAAGTGATTTAGTGAGATAGTGACAATCATCCACAATCTGTAAATAACATCAATATGTTATTTACCGACTACCGGCATAAGAAATATATTAACTATATAAAATAAATAGATAGATAGATAGACATCGGTTGCATTTTACACTATGGCACACAGCATTTTTAATTTTATACATAAGTATTAAGTATATGTGGTTATTTAACTTTTCTTTAAATGTAAAATAGTTGTTACAATTTTTTATTCCTCATGGTAGAGTATTAAACACATTTAGACCTTTATATAATATAGTTTTATTTAATAATGATGTTTTAGCTGTAAATGAATACTATTTATATATCTCAGTTTATTACAAAAGTACATAGCAGTTTTCAATTTATAAAAAAAAATTTGAATATAAAAAAGTTTTTAATATTTTTCTTTGCTTCATATTCATGAATTAAAGTACTTCTAGTTTATTTTTATTGGTGTATAAATGTTATATTTAAGGATTGTTCTCATAGATTTATTTTGCAATTTTTGCAATTTATCTATTTTGTTTTGGTTAAAATTGAAAAGATAACTTGAGCAATTATCTATGCATGTGTGGAGCTATTATAAATTTGTATAAGATTTTTGTGTTTATCGTTAAGCTGTTACCTATTCTTCTAATAAAATAACCTTTTTTGACATTTTGTTTAATATATAGTCACAATGTGTTTTAAACTATAAGTTCTCATCTAATATAGTACCCAGGTACTGCATTTGTTTAACTTCTTCGAGATTATAATTATTTATTTCAATATACAAATTTGTTACATTTAAACTACATAACCTATAATTTTTCCCCATTAGCGTGTATTTTGTTTTATTTAAATTAAGACTTAAACTATTTTCACTCAACCATTTATTTAGTACGGCTATTTCCTTCTTCATAGTTCTACACATCTGGTTAAGGTCATTACCACTTATATACAATATTGTATCATCTGCAAACATGGACATTTTACAGTTACTTGCACACTTAACAATATCATTTATATAAAGAGTAAATAGAATAGGACCAAGAATAGTTCCCTGAGGAACGCGACGTTCTATCTGTAGCTCACTTGTTACTGAGTTTCATATTTAACTCTTTGTGATCTGTTAGTTAGGTAATTTTTAAACCAATTTAACACGTTATTTCTCAGCACTATTCCCTCTAGCTTGAATATTCACAACTCTCTACTTATCGTCTAATATGCCCTTTTGAGTTAAGAAATATAACTAAAACCACTTGATTACCTTTTAAACATTTAAACCATTTTAAAACATTTATAATAGCAGACACACAGGAATAATGTTTGCGAAACCCAGACTGATCTTGAATGATTACTTCATTATCATAAAAATTAATAAATTGGTCTTTAACTACCACTTCTATAATTCTTAAAAATATGGACACTGTATTTATTGACCCATGGTCTGCACATTTCGACGAATTTGAAACCTTTGGTTATTGAATAACGTAGGAAGTTTTCCATACTCCAGGGAAGATACCATATGTGTATATATCAGCAAAGTATTTACTAGATTAAGAAAACGATCTTCTGTTACTTCAAATGTATCTTTGGCAACTTTGATACCAATCATGTATTGAGGGTCTGTAGTCTCCTTCAGTGAATAAATAATTTCTCTTAATGTCTTCATAGTTATTATATCAAACTTTTCAAAAGTACTTCTATTTTTTCATCATCCGGAATATAATTATTATTTTTTTGCATATTAATGGATCTAATTATGGTGTCTATACTTTCAATAAAGTACAGGTTAGATTTTTCGGTAATAACATTTTCTTCTTTTTTTAGAGTACCCAAAAAATTATCATATATTTTCTCACTTTTTTCAGGCAATATTTTTTTAAGTTCTTTCCATAGCTCGGCACCTTTTTAACACGCTTTTATTAGCTTCACCTGTATGTGTGTAACGGAATCTTTGAACGTGATTCTTATCCACTTCAAAACGTCAGATTAAACTGAAATTTTGCACACTTATCAATGACAATAATTTGACAACTCTGTCCTAATGTCCTCATTAGGACCATCAGGATAAAACAAAATTTAAGAAAAAAATGACTAATCTATTGTCAACGTTTTACCGGAGGCGCTGCGGTTAATATTATATATTTTATAAATTATAGTTTAAAAAAATAGGAAACCAAACTAAAAAGTAAAAAATAATGTTTAAATATTATTGACAAAAAAAAAATCATTTTATTGTAAAAAGCGTGGGGTGCTTATTACTATATTTTTATAATTCTACTTTTATCAATAGTTACCAATAAAATATTTATAATAATTGATCTCAAGCACCCCACGCATTATACAATAAAATGAACTTTTTTGTTAATAATATTTAATCATTATTTTTTACTTTTTAGTTCGGTTTGCTATTAAAGCGTGTTTTTTTAGTTTTTTAAACCATAATTTTTTAAATTTCTAATTACATTTTTATAAAATTCCTCTTTACTTTTCATCATACAGTTGAAACAGCTTTCATGTACAATTTATATCTCATGTTAATGTTTTCTCTTATATCACTATCAAATTCATTCATTTTCATGACCATCATTGTACGTTTTTATTTCTCTGATTTGTGCAATTTCATTAACTACATTTACAATATATGTAACTACTTTGTTTGGCATTATATTCACATCTGTTGTATTTCTGTTCCATTATGTTGTAATAATATTTTCCTGAAATTCATCTGTATTATAACCTTATCATTCTACTTTTTTGTATAATGTATTTGCCTGTGTCATTGTGATTTTTGTGTTTACTTTAATTTTCAATATGTTGTGATCACCTATCTTTGGAGTTAGCTTTGCTTATTATCATTTTTTCAGTAGGATCGATGTCTTTGGGCCTACGCCTAGAGTAAAAGTAAAAGAGGGGTGTTAATAAATTGTTTATCGAGCCATTAAGTTGTTCTTCCAAAACTGCATGATTGTCTACGATTCGTGCCAAAAATATCCTAGAAATAGCGGGATGCACTAAGTAGTCAAAGGATTCTCGTGCCGGTCGTCGCATGCCTACCTTGCACTGACGAGAGCCAACAGCTCGAAACTGCAGTCTGCAAGTGGTGTGTGACGACTGGCAAGAGAGCTCCTTTAAGTAGGATCAGTCTTTCGGCTGGTGTTTGTTGCAATCGAAAGCATTAGCGTTTTGATGGTAATATGCAATTATTACACTTAACGCGCCAGACTTGTAACTTTGGTTGCAGTCTGGTTATTTTCTTTATAGTAAAAATAAGGATTTATAGAGGAGTTTGCGACTAAAAATATTATGTTTAATATTCCGCCCTCTAAAAGCACATTTGAACTATGCTAAGCCAAGTCAGGCTATTTATTTTTCGATTGCAACGGACATTGGACCGCTAGATGGCGTCTGCTGGCTCTTTTACATGTCGCTATTGTAGAAATAGCGGGATGCACTAAGTAGTCAAAGGATTCTCGTGCCGGTCGTCGCATGCCTACCTTGCACTGACGAGAGCCAACAGCTCGAAACTGCAGTCTGCAAGTGGTGTGTGACGACTGGCAAGAGAGCTGCGTTAAGTAGGATCAGTCTTTCGGCTGGTGTTTGTTGCAATCGAAAGCATTAGCGTTTTGATGGTAATATGCAATTATTACACTTAACGCGCCAGACTTGTAACTTTGGTTGCAGTCTGGTTATTTTCCTTATAGTAAAAATAAGGATTTATAGAGGAGTTTGCGACTAAAAATATTATGTTTAATATTCCGCCCTCTAAAAGCACATTTATCCTTGTTTGCTCGTTAGTAATAGGTAAAAATTGCGATATTTTCTGCTTTTGTAAAAAACACCGTTTGTACTATAGGGCAAATGCCAATTCTGATTCATGTGATTGAAAAAAGGTAAAAAGATAAATTTGTGCAAATCGACATTTTCTCTGTAGGTGCAAAAAATACTGTTATAGTGGTGTAATTCATGTGGTACATCTCAGATCATGTCCCAAAGTCGTGAGTCGTTATATGGGCAAAAAAAATACAAACACTTAAAAATCATGCTTCTCTTCTTCTAATTAAGTGGCAAAAAATACGTAGTGTGGAGTGCGTTGTAAAAAAAACATGTAGTTGTCGAATAACAACTTACGATTCGATAAACAAACGTTCAGAGTAAACGAGATAATACAATTTCACCACCCATTTTTACGTCAAGACCAAAGGTATCAATCCTGCAGAAAAAATGACAATAATCAAAGTTATAAAGAAGTAAATTTTCTACAAGTTTGGTTATTATCATTTTCATGTTAGAGTTAAAATTAAGCGAGTTAATTAATTTAATAAGAACGAAACTACCCCTCCAATTCAAGATGGCGATTAATGCAACGGGGTTTGAATCTCGAAAATCCGGATTGTTACTACCCAAGACCCTCCCCATTGATCAAAAAAGAAAAATATACCCGGGGTTTAATGCAATTTCCAATATACGTCTCGACTAGAGTAGTATGACTTTTCTATATTTGTAGCAACTGGAACCGGATTTACTGATACATTGGAAATAACGAGTACACACTGTGAGGACTGTAGAGACCGACATTTTAATACAATACTATGCAGTCCTCTAATACCTTATCATCAATATCGCTTATACACCCGATTTTGAATATTTTCAGGATTACTTTACTGTTTCGGTGAGATTATGAAAGAAAAAAGAAAAATTTGAATTAATAGTTGTATTCCATTTTACATAATACTGATTGATTGTGTTATCAACTTTGTGTCAAGCGAGTAATCCGCTTTCGTATTTAAAGGGAAGATTTAACGACCTCTGAGCTGTTCCGCGAAATATAAAATATAGTAAAAGTTAAATCGCTTACAAAATTGCCATTTCTAAACACTATATTCTCCGTAAAATTGACAAATTATATTTTGGACTTCAAAACTCGCATTCTAAGTTAAACAAAGACGAATTGATGTAAATACAGGGTGTTCTTGCAAATTTCTGCAGCGTGTAGCATTCATCAACATAGTCCGGAACGTTATCACTACATAACAAGAGATTTTCTGTCAAAGCACGTGCAAATTCACGTTTGTCTAATTTAAACCTTCTAGCCTTAATTGGGATCTTCGATTTCACAAACTAACTTGGGCTACGTAGTATGTTCGTGATTACTATATTTGTGCACACTTTATTCAAATGATGAAATTATACAAAGTAGATAAAATAAACTTGATGTGTGAGTAAAGCCCCAAAATGTTTTTATTCTATGTAAATAATAGGCATTTTTACTTTGCGCACTAGTGCGTAAAGTTTATCTTTACGCACTACACAGCGTGCGTAAAGTGTGTACTTTACGCACGGTAGTAGAAAAAATCTTTTATTTTTTACTTTTTAGTCGTGCTTTAATTAAGTTATTATCATATATTGCCTAAATTTAATTAGTATCTTAATTTGGATTTTCAGAAATAACATTATATACTTAGGTGAGATTGAGGGTGGTGCCGCGGATTTTTCAGTTTTCACCCCCGCACCCCCTACGTGCGGATATTTGCAAATGTAACGGTGGGATACTGTATTGTCATCCGATCTTAGCAACTGTGCAAAATTTCATCAACTGAAGATGTCAGGAAGTGTGTTAAATAAAGGATGCAAGATTTGAAGACAAACATTTTGAAAACTGAATAAAAGTACATTGTCAGTTAATGAAAAGTAAGTAAAAGAAAAAAATGGACGTTATATAAATTTATTACTGATAAATAATGATTAATTTGCTATGATGGTCATCATTCGTTAAGCAACAATAATATAAAAATCACACCGTCGTCTAAAATGTAGATGAACGTCATGTCTAACAATAATTTAAAGGAAGAGCAAAACAGTTATACTTTATACGAGCACAATTGAAACTGGTTAGTGTTAAAGCACAGGACCGTGCGCACTGAACTTGATATTTTGTCCTATATATTTAGCAATGGTATCGAGATTCGAATGGTAGTTGAAACTGTGCAGGCGAGTCCGAGACTGGCAATGTAATCAGCCTGAATGAACCATCTACGACTGCACTGGTTTAAAGATGATAAAACGGACAGGCCTACTAGCATAAAGAAAATTCGTAAATCGTTTCTCAGAAGTAACGTGGACTTGTAACATGTGTTGTGAATGTGCCAGTGCAGTGCATAAATACTTATTATAATATCAAGCGTAAGAGTTTACTTAGTTATTGTTCATATTTATAAATATTTACTACTATATAAAAGGTAAAATATTTTAATTATTTACTAATTTACCATGGCTTTTTAGAGACCATTTGAAACAAAGGATAATATAGTAACGTCCGAAAATCTTATCATTTTCTTATGACAAGCATTTCTATTTACCTCCGCCCATGTACAATAAAGAGATGTCGACTATTTTTCCCGGCTTTCAGTTTTTATACGATTTCAATTAAGTTCGTATACACTTTACAGAATGAGGTAAAATTTGTACGTTTTTGCTCCTCAAGAAGTAATCCTTTTAAGTTTGTTTTAAAAGAAGATACCGATAGTGATTTTAATTTAGGGGGAAGGGCGTTGTAAAGTTTAGCAGAAGAATAAGTAACAGTTTTGAAAAGCAGCAGTAGAGTGTCTATGGATATGATACAATTTTCCAAAGCGAATAGTCATATTATGCTGCCTATAATTTGACATTTCGGTGTTCTATTTCATTCTTCTTGCCTTTATCTATTCTACGGATATTAAATCATAATTTATCTGGAATTTTCATGACATTTGTATATTCATGTACACAAATACATACGTTTCTTGTCACTCTCCGTGGCACAACACAAACTAGCGTGTCAACTTCCGCCATTATATCGAATGATCTCACATGCAACTAGTGGAAGAAATAAATATATGCATCTGAATGTTTGAAATTGAATTGACTAATTTTTTGAAATCATCAATCATTTTTAATTACATGCTTTTATACTACCATAAACTAGCAATATCGATGATTGGATGACTCACGCAACATGTTTAATAATTAAATAGAACGGTCAAATACATCAATTATTGACGGAATAATATTTCGTAAGTATATTTTAATTTCGACACCAAAATCGATAAAAAATAATAATTGCTTATAAAAAGGAACGCGTTCCTTTGAACAAAATTCTTCAAAAGTAACTTTAAGTAACTTTAAAATTCGTAACAGTTCAATTTCCATTGAATCAATTTAGTAATACGGGTATCACGAAATTACTTTTGTTTATTACGAAAAATATTGATAATATTGCAATCGCTTACCTGAACAAGCCTGCGGTGGCAGCGGAAAAATAAGCGTCGTGGAAGATTTCCTTCTGGCTACAGCACAACCAAGAGATTGAGGTTTGAATGATCGTAGCTGTTGCATGAAATCTGAACACTCCATGAGAGCGACGTCGGCGAAGTGCAGGTCGCAAAGAATTTGGTTTTTGAAGCGCCGGGCGCGCTTCTGGTTTGGACCGGTCAAATTGAGTCCACATGAGTTGCAACGCAAACATTCTTCGTGGTAATGGTTATTGTCGTATAAAGGTGAAGGTTCTGTAAAAATGGAGACGGTTGGTTAGTTTGTGGGTTTACCAAATTTAGTGGCATATAAGCGTTAAAAGCGTTTTAAGCCCTAAATAGTTTACAGAAGTATATCAGAACTAAAGTAATTAAAATCGTCTTTATGCTTGTAACGTCATCGACTTCCTGATCATCGACGACAGATCATAGTGTCTTTGAAATATTTTGTGTTTGAATACGGTTTTAATTTCAGGAAATTACATCAGTATGAAATTTAATTGTTTTATAAGTATTACTATCAATTAATTTATAATATAATCGATTGTTGTATAGTAAATCAATATTTTTTTATTAATTTAAAGTAAACATTAACTAAAAATTATTTTCAATATAAACAAAGAAAATAACGTTAAAATCAGTTGTTATCATCAGTTTGAAAAGAAAATTGTAGATAATCCGTCAGCTTGTAAGGGTTCATTTTTTAGCGTGTGTAAATTTAGCGAAATACTAGTAAAATGGCATATATAAATCTGTTCAAACAAAGCCTATAGTATGCGATCTATTTGTACTCATATTCTAAGGTTATAATAGGTACATTTTTGAATCCGAGGCCCTGATTGGTTTAGAGATTTTAACGTCGTTTTGTCGAATGAGAGGGCGCGAGCGAGGCGTGGTACTGTTGGAGTCGGGCTCCGCTGGCAGTCGTGGTGTCGGCTGGCCACAACAAGGCGGCCCCGCGATAAACGAGTGGTTAGAAAGATGTTAAAACATAATATATTAGTCGCAAAACTCCTCTATAAAATCCTTATTTTACCATCGTAACGTAACCAGACTGTAACCAACAGCTACTCTTCGGGCTCTGTGCCTCGCGGAGCGCTGAATTACAAGTTACAAGCCTGACGCATTAAGTGTAATAACTGTGTATTACCAACAAAACGCTAAAGCTTCGATTGCAACAAACACCAGCCGAAAGACTGATCTTACTTAAAGGAGCTCTCGTGCCACTCGTCCCACACCACTTGCAGACTGCAGTTTCGAGCTGTTGGCTCTCATCAGTGCAAGGTAGGCATGTGATGAATGACACGAGGATCCTTTGACTATTTGGTGCATCTCGGTATCGTTAGGATATCGACATGCAAGACGGTCAGCAGGCGCCATCTAGCGGTCCAGTGTCTGCTGCAATAAAAAAATAAATAGCCTGACTGGGCTTAGCATAATTAAAATGTGCTTTTAAAGCGCAGAATATTAAAGAGGAGAGTAGCTGTTGGTTGCAATGTGGTTATTTTTCTTATAGTAAAATAAGGATTTTATAGAGGAATTTTGCGACTGAAATATGATGTTTTAATATGCACACGTTATATAATCAGCTTTAGAGTAAAGTGGTTTATGGTTATGGTTTTCCATACGTAGATAAAATCAGTCAAAAGGCTTTACAGCCCATATACAATTTAAACAAGTGTAATTTTTTGTTTCATTCATTAATAAATATAAGTCGACAATGGTTACAAATAACCATAGAGATGTACATACAAAAATGATGGTTTTATTCCTACATCCAATGATGGAAAAATATCACAAACAACAAACTGAGAAAATTCGGTTCAAAAAGTTCTAAACTGAAAATTTTTGGGCATCCTGTATATTTTTAGGAAATGAAGATGATTGAATAACGTCATACGTCATACAGATGTTTCGTAACTGGTATTTAAAAAGAAATTTAAAGTACATAATACTGACTGTAGTGATTTTTTCAAAACGCATCTGCAGATGGCATTGTTTTTTACATATCTTAAATAACTCCTAAACGAGAGCCCCTGTTGAAATTTGATAGAAGTACCATTTTTGTATATGTAACATTTCAAATTTTGGAAAAAGTTAAAGGCAAAACATTAAGGTATTTAGGTACGTATCTCTAAATTTTACAATTTAAGCAGTAACAAACTTATTGGGAACTAACTATACACCATCTCTATCCCTATGCAACGAAATATGATATATGTATGTCTAGGTATCGTACATTTATCACTTATGTAGGTGCCCGAATTGTGAGTTTTGCCTAGGAGGCTCTGCTTATTTCTTTCTTGTCAATTGACAGTCGACAGCGACCGTTGCAAGTTGTTCCCTTTATTATTCTGTATTCGCGATTGATGGCCGTTCATTTGTGATCTATGTATAGAAGCTTCATTATCATTGAACCAGTCCTCCTGTTTTTTATTTGCTGTAGTGCCAAGAATTTCCTGACTCGCACTTTTTAAACTGTCTTTAATTTGCGTCCAGGTAGCAGCGACAGAATTGGTTTCTTCTAGTGCACTCAAATTCTTTTGAACTTTTTGCTTTAGCTCTTCGACGGTTTGTTGGTCACGCAATTTAGTAATACAGAGACGGAGTCTACGTTTTACTTGAGTTCTTGGGTGTTTGGGTCTCATAACAATTTTCATTTTAGAGACGACAGGACGATGATCGGTCTAACATTCGCTATCAATGCGCGCCTTTGTAATTTGGACGTCCTTGAGATGCTTCCTACGTACGATAACATAGTCCAGTAGGTGCCAGTGACCTGATCTGGGGTGACGCCAGGTGCCTTTAAATTTATCCTTTTGTCGGAAAATGGTGTTTGTTATAACTAGATCATGTTCGGCGCATTTAGTTAGGAGTGATCTATGAATTATTCCAGGAGAAGTATTTTTTTTTTACTGTCAATAGCGTGGTGTGCTGTTGGATTCTGGTGGCGAATAATCGAGTTGCGACATGATTGGATGATATCGATAACTTCGTCGATATTAGATTTGGCCTTGGTTGACCATATACGAGCCTCCAATGATACCCAGCATATGGCGGTAAAAATCGGATGGGTAACGTTCGCTCATCTGCGAGCCTGTTCGTCTAACGTTTTTTCCTCGCTAGAGGAAAGACGAGCTATTATCACATCACGCAAGTGTTGGTAGAGATCTTGTTGTGGGGGATGCTGAATGAACCGCCATATGCTGGGTATCAGTAAGTGACTTGATAAGATAATCCCTAGGGAGACGCAAGTTTTGTCCGTAAACAAGCTCCGCAGATGAACAAAGTAAATCATCTATGGGATGGCGAGTAAACCCAATAAAATAACTAGCAACTCATCATACCAGTGAATTGCATTAGCCCAGGTTAACAATGTAGTTTTCAGGGTTCTATGAAATCTCTCAACCATACCTTTACTTTGAGGATGATATGTTGTCGTGTGAACCTTAATAATTTGGAAAATTCATAAAATAAATTTGATTCAAACTGAACACCTTAATCTGTAGTGACAGTTAACGGACCGCCAAAACCGCAGAAAAAAATTTGAAATAAAGGTTTGGCAACGGTTTCAGCAGAAATGTCCTGTAGAAGGTATGCTCCTGGCCAGCGTGTGAATCGTTCAACCACAGTGAGGATACCTATTGAAAGGTGGTAAGGGTTCAACGAGGTCTATGTGGATGTGTTTGAAACGCCCCTTGGGAACATAACAATCTGAAATGGGAGTTTTAGTGTGCCTATTAATTTTTGATGTTTGGCAATTTAAACAGGTTTTTGCCCATAAGGTACAGTCCAAATTCATTTTGGGCCAGAAATAGAGTTTATACATTTTTTAATAATGCGAATGCATGAATGTGTTAAATTATGAAAGACGTCAAATACTGCGTGTCGTAAAACCTTCGGTACGAAAGGTTAACATTTGAAGTTAGATACGTCGCACCAAATTTTATCAATTGAACTAGGAATTGTGAGTTGTTGTAAAGAATACTTGGATTTACTGCTTGGATTGGATTGTTTTGTAATTAAAAATGAAAGTTCGCAATCGTTTAATTGGGCATCTTTTAAAAGCTGTAAATTGAAGCGGTCTGAATTTACAGAGGAAATAAATGTAGGGATAAAAGTAGAATGGGATTGGATGACAGAAATGTCATTAACGCATGGTAATGCATCGGCAATGATATTTTCCTGACCACTAATATGACGTATATCATTGGTGAATTGGACAATGTACTCTAAATGATGAGTTTGATGTGGAGTCTTTTCATGTGCCCTCAGTTTTAGGGAAATTTGTTAAATTTAATGTAATCCAAGACAGCGCAAACAGTTCTACTCCTCTATTCCTCCGCCAATTTACAAGGCAATCTTTGGTGTCACATAGGGCAGCTGCCTTATATGGGTTGGAAAACTCGTTTAGAACAACTTTCTTTTCAGGATCCAGGTGAAGAGACACCATAGATTTATTTTCGCCGCAGATAAATCGACAGCAGTAAATCCAGCAACGTGGTAACTGTATCAACCACAAATCTTTCCATTTACTTACTACTTTCTTTATATGAAACATCACATGTAGTTGAAAAACCAAGTCCGCTACTTAGATTAAACAGGATATGTACTATAATTAATTTCACGTAATACGCAAGTCAGTTTATAATTAATCTTATCCAATATCTACATTAAATGTAGGCACCGAATGTAGCAACATGCAGGATATTTATAAACATGTAATTACAGTTATTTCAAGTCATCCCCTATGGATAAATGATAGACCAGTTCAGCATTTACATCTCAAATTGTGGTATCAAATATATTCGGCTAATCAAGCTTTAGGCTATTGTAACCTAAAAATTCATAGCTCACATTATATGCATCGCTAATCACTAAATTGTTAATATAGTCTGTTCCTTGTTTTTAGAGGCCAGATTAAGCTATATATTATTTTTTCGTCGTGCGTACTTACATCACGAAACGGGCTAGCAGTACCACGACATGCTACACACACATAAGCTTTCTTTATCTACCCTAATCCATATATCACTCAGCAGGGGTAGATAAACCGTAGCATTTTATTTGTCATCAGTTGTAACTCATATAGAAGCTGAAATAAAGGTAATGTTCATGTGCAAAACACAATTTCTCTTTTCCAGTTCTATCATCCACCAGAGTGGAAGCACTTAATTACAGGACACCCTGTATATACTTAAATAATTTTTGAGTTGTTGCATTAGTAGTAGTTTATTTTAAGTTAACAATTTTGTACTTTGAAAATGCAAAGGAATAAATATAATTAAATTGACTAAACAGCTATGCACCAAGAAACCATAATAGACGGACCTTACAATTAAACTGCAAAAAATAATAATAATTACTTCTTTAATGGCAATCATGTACACGTCTGATTATTAGTGGAGTGATATATGCAACGGAATTAAGACATATTGAAGAGTGACGTGTAAATATAAAGGCATTGTCAAGGGTTTGGTTTTAATAGGGAACGTATAAAGTGCCTACCGTTGACCTAAAAGATCAAACTCACTGCCACTGAGTTATGCTTCTCTATTTCATTTTCTGTATTATTTGCGTATATACACTAATTAATTGAAGTCCTATCATGATAGGACATGTTAGTTTATTAGTCAACAATCTCACCAAACATAGTTACATGGCGCCGAGTCACATGAATATTAAATAAAGTAAATTTAGCAACATATTAAAGTCTAAATAGCTGTTTACATTGCTGTATTTATCCACGGTCGTTAACTTTGGCAAATACACGATTAATTAATACTTTGGTATGATATGTCTTGATTTATGCAAAAGAAGTTTATAGGGAAGACTGAAGATATTTGACATTTAAATGGTTCATACACAAGATTTTATACAGTGTGAGGCCTAGTGATTTTTTTTCCATTTTAATCAGGTCTATATTTCCTATTCATTTTTAGGTTAGCTAAGTGAAGCAGAATCCGGTTCGGTTCATAATTTAGCGGATCAAGTGCTTACGATTCAAAGTTAGGTGATACGGATCAATTTTAATGAAATTGTTAATTTTGGTAATAATTATTTATGCATTCAATAGATTTCGCGGTTTGCGCCAAGTTAAACATTATTTAATACATATAAAACTGAAAATACACTTTTTAATGTTTCAGAAATTTTTATTGAAACTTAAACTCTACACGTTTCGGCTTCTTTAGGTTTTTTTTAAGAGTACCAAAATACATATTGTTACAGTATTGTTGTACTCTTGAAAAGGGCCTAAAGAAGCCAGAACACGTGTAGAGTTTAAGTTTTAATAAACTATCTGAAACATTAAAAAGTGTATTTCCAGTTTTTTATATAATTATTTTTTCTGTAAAAAATACTAAAGTAGTGGTCAACAAGTAGTTAAGCGGAACCTCGCTTTTACTGATGCACTAAAAGACGTCCAAAAACGGTGTATTTATATTAATCAAGTTTAGACTTGTGTATTAATCAAGCTTAAACTTGGTACAACAGTTCTTTATACATTAGGGATCAATAAAATGACAGTATAATTTTCATTGGAGTAGGTCCCATATTAGGCTGAAATTGTATTATATGTTTTATTTATGTTGCTTCTTTTATTATATATAATTTTTCACATAGCTGACTTGGATAATATGTAGGTGATTTATTTCCAGTGTTAAATAGAAAATTTACAAGTATAGGCTATTTTTCTTCTAAATTAAAAATACTGCTTCATTTCAACGAAATTCACCCATGAAATTAAACAATGGTAATAAGTTCTTATATCAACCAACAGATTACTTGTGGGATTTTGTGGGTTGGCTCATATCAGGTAATTTTGAACGATTTTTTAAATTTACATTTACCCTACTCATCCGGGATCAGCCAGACATCCACGACGTTAAATGTCATGCAGCTTGACAGATTAAGAGGGACATGCCTGGTTGGGCAAAATAAATCATAAAATTAAATACTTAACTCTTTTTGTCAGAGCGACAAATTAAATAGGTATACATATCTAAAAGTTCCAAAAAGGATGAAAACAATTAACTAAAACTAGTAAAAGTAGATTTAGTAGACGACATGGGACAAAGCCTCAATGAAAAAACCCATTCGAGACAACTACCGTGGTTGCATCCCAGCTGCCTAATTTACCACTTCATTGATCGAGCATCGGAAATCCGACTCCCATATGAAAGATGCACTTGACCTAGATATTTTTTTGAATAGATTATAGTAAAATAGTAAATAAAAAAAAATATGTACTTTACTTTAGATAACATTATCTGTAGTAAAATCATTTATAGATATTTATAAATATATATTACTGTTTTATTTAGATAAATGAACAAAGCCATATGATTTTTAAAATATACTTTCTCTAAGAAGGTTAACACGAGTTTATTTCAATGTTAAAAAAATTCCAGTTAAACAATATATGTTAAATATCATAAACAGAGGGCGAGCGTAGGTGCGTCTTTACTATGTACATACTTCGGTATGCGATGTAAAGCAACGACAGGAGCAGTTAGTACTTTCCAACGGAAACCGCGTCCTCGCCTCACACATCTTCCAGTGGCTTGTATATCAGTGTATGCGCGGAAGCTATACAACCTTAGGTGAGGGTTGTATAGGAGATATACCATCCTTCGGAGGGGAGTGAGGAAATTCTTGGCACTGCAGCAAGTAAAAAACAGGAGGACTGGTTCAATGATAATGAAGCTTTTATACAAGAACTTCTTGACCGCAAACATACTGCCTTCCAAAACGTTATCAACCACCCCAACGACTCATCAAAAGCAGAAGCTTTTACCCAATCTAAGTATGAAACGCAACGCGAAATCAGAAGAATAAAGAACGAGTGGTGGGCAAGCAAGGCCAGAGAAATTCAAAGGTACGCCGATTCACACGACTACAGGAATTTCTTTCAAGGAGTAAAAGCAGTGTACGGCCCCAGTCGGAAAAATATGTGCCCTATTAAAGATTTAAATGGAAATCTCCTCAAAGAAGACCAGGAAATAAGAGCCCGATGGAAAGAACACTACTCTAGCATTCTTAACCAGCAAAGTCAAGCCGATCACGATATTATAAATCTTATCCCTCAATATGACACTTTCGAAGATTTAGATAAACCACTAACAACGGAAGAGATCTTAACCGCCATTGGGCAGCTAAAAAATAACAAATCTCCCGGCGCCGACTCACTCCCAGCTGAGATCTTTAAAGCTGTGTCGTCAGAGCTCATACCCTACCTCAAAAAACTGTTTGATATCGTGTGGGAAAGTGGTCAAGCTCCGCAGGAGTTTCGTGATACACTTTTAATCAACCTCTTCAAAAACAAAGGGAGCGCTGCGGACTGTGGAAATTACAGGGGTATAGCTCTCCTGGCTGTTGGAGGGAAGATACTCACTAAAGCGGTGGCAAATAGGCTAACACCTGTTATGGAAAAGTTACTTCCTGAAACACAGAGTGGCTTTAGACCAAACCGAGGCACATCGGATTTAATCTTCACACTTAAACAGCTTCAAGAAAAAGCACTCGAACATCAAGGAGAAATTCACATGGCCTTCATTGATTTAACCAAGGCGTTTGACTCGGTGGACAGGGAAGTGCTCTGGAAAATTATGTTCCGCTTAGGTATCCCTAGAAAATTTGTGGAAGTATGTCGCAGTCTACATACAAACAACAACGCCCAGGTTATGTATAATAATGAGGCAACCGAACCTTTCCAAACTCTCACTGGAGTTAGGCAGGGATGTGTCCTGGCACCCCTACTCTTTAATTTGTTTACCACTGCTCTAACAATTATTGTTGACAACAAACTGACAGTCAGAGGAATAGGTCTCAGATACCGTTTTGATGGCGGTCTCTTTAACATAGGGCGCTTTAGAGCTTTCACGAAGACACGCACACGATTCATTTGTGATCTCCAGTATGCGGATGACTGTGCACTTTTAGCCTCTACGCCGGAAGAGCTTCAAGAACTTTTAGATGTGTATGCCCAAAGCTATGATTCTTTGGGACTTAAAATCAACATTGGAAAGACTAAGATTATGTCAACTCCTCATCAAGTGAACCAAATAGACATTACACTTAACGGAAATTCTCTTGAAGTGGTGGATCAGTTCAATTACTTAGGCAACGTTGTTAATGACAAAGCAAACATGGACAGCGAGATTCGCAATAGAATTAACGCTGCATCTAGAGCATTCTGGGGACTTAGAGAGAGAGTATTTGACAACCACGACCTTGCTTTGTCAACGAAAATGGCTATCTACAGAGCAGTTGTCATTCCAACACTGCTATATGGATGTGAAAGCTGGGTCACTTACCGTCGTCATGTGAAAGAATTAGAACGTTTTCAGCAAAGGCACCTCAGAAGTATGATGAAAATCCGTTGGTTCCATCACATATCAAACGTGGAAGTGCTCAGGAGAGCAAACAGCCTTCCAATTGAGGTGCTTATTTCAAGAGCACGCCTAAGATGGGCAGGTCACGTTCATCGTATGCATGATAACCGCCTTCCTAAATGTACACTTTATGGTGAATTGCTAAGCGGTAGAAGAAAGCGTGGCGGTCAACGAAAGAGGTTCAAAGACGCTCTCCATGAAAATTTAAAATCCTGCGGTATTGCAGACGAGCAATGGGAACAACTTGCAGCGGACAGAACCGAATGGCGAGGGGTTGTGGCCAGCTATCAAGGAAATGTTGCTGCAAGAAGGCCGAATCCAAGACCTAACCAGGTCTATGTTTGTCCTGATTGCGGTCGACATGTGCTCTCCCGAATTGGCCTATATAGCCATAGTCGTGTGCACCGTAGATGAATGGGAATTACAATAGACTACACCTTTTACTTGTTTTTTATTGTACGCAATTTATCGACTGTAACATTTCTATACTCGGACTCGAGTAACGGCTAATAAACAAATAAATAAATAAATACCATCCTTCGGAGGGGATGTAAAGCCGTCGGTCCCTTGTCTATTAAATGTTAGGTAAATAAAAGATCCCTACTCTTCTTAAGGGAAGAGGTTCGGCAAAATTCATGGCTGGGGGTAGCTCGTCTACATGCGTCGGTGTTAGGCCTCAGTAGCGGAAATAGGCCGACGTTAAATAAATGTATAAAAAAAAATATCATAAACGTAGTATACAGGGTGGACCATTAATAATAGGCCATAGTTCAGGGGTAGATTCTTTGGGCCAAAATATGAGGATATAACCAAATGTGCTTTAGTAAAATATTGCTGTGGAAGAAGATACAGGGTGTCAAAGTTCAAATTATTTTTTAGTTTTTTTGCAATAACTCAACAGCCTCTTGACTGATCTTCGCCAAATTTGCTAGAGGAACTTTTTTTATTCTAAGAAACAATAATTTATGTATTATATCACGTTAGATATGTATGACCTGTATCTGATGACAAATTTTTTTCAGATTTTTTTTGACGAAACGTTGTGGTACTTCTGATCAGAAAATCTGATGAGGGCGTCATTTCCACGTATAAGAGGTACACTTGGTAGAACTTGATAACTCCAACTGTTTTCGAGGAAAGTGCCGTAATAAAATTAGCTGCGTTTTGTGTCTTGTCCCACAGTTCTTCTCTTGAGTCGATAGTATTTGCATAGACTAAGGACCTCGCATGTCCCCACACATAATAATCCAAAGGATTATAATCAGGACTCCTTGATAGCCAAGTAAACTCACTTCCTCGATCGATCAATCTGCGTGGGAAAGTCTCATCAAGATAATTCCTGACTTCAATGGAGAACTGAGGGGGAGCTCCATCTTTCATCAACCACATTCTGTTCCGTATGTCTAGCATGAAAGCATATAATATATCAACAAGAGTATTTCGATGAAAAATAGGATAAGATTGTCCATTTAAACTTGAAGGAAGCACAAATGGTTCCAATAATTGATCGCCGATGATACCACACCAAACGTTAATCTTAAATGCTTGCTCAAAATGCCTTTCTTTAACCCCATGAGGATTTTCTACTTCCCAGTAATGGATATTTCTCCAGTTCAAAACTGTTGTTGCTGCGTCGGTAAACAAAGTGTTCTTAACAAAATTTAGATCCCTGTTGTGTTTATTTAGAACAAATTGACAAAATTGTAGCCTTTGTGGAAGACCCCTTCGAAGTAAGTCTTGTACAGGAGTGAGATGATATGGGTAGAAGCATTTTTTACGTAAGACTCTTAGGACTATTGTTTACTCATCCCTGTTGCCACTGCTAAACGGCTTGAGCTAACTTAAGGATCTTCATCCACACGAACTAAAATTCTAGTTCTTGATCTGGAGTAATTCGTTTCGGTCATCCTACATCGTTTTTATGGCGAAATGAATCCGTTTCTCCCAAACGACGAAACAGATCTTGGAAATCTTATGGTCTGGCTGTATTCTATTTGAATATTGCAATGAGAATCTTCTCGCTACAGCACGTCGGCTAAAATTATTTCGTGCGTAAACACATATCATATCCGTCATTTCCCTATTCGAAAAATTATTATGTCTAGGCATTGTAAATAAAGAAGTTAAAGAAATTAGCACGAGGAACACAAAAACAAAATAAAACGATTAAACTAGACAGAACTAAAACATAACCAAAGCACATTTTTCAATAAATACACTTTGTTTCACTAAATTTGAATTTGTCTTTCAAAAAATTATTGAAATGTTTAACGGCACTTTCCTCGAAAATGGTTGGAGTTATCAAGTTCTACCAAGTGTATGTTTTATACTTAGAAATGACGCCCCTCATCAGATTTTCTAGTCAGAAGAACCGCAACGTTTCGTAAAAAAATATGAAAAAAATTCATCATCAGATACAGGCCCTGTGGCGCCCTCTATGATATAACGCGGTGTAATACATAAATTATCGTTTCTTAGAATAAAAAAAGTCCCTCTAGTAAATTTGGCGAGGATCAGCCAAGAGGCTGTTGTTACTGCAAAAAAACAAAAAAATAATTTGAACTTGACACCCCGTACCTTTTCCAACATTAACATTTTACTAAAGCATATTTGGTTATATCCTCATATTTTGGCTCAAAGAATCTACACCTGAACTATGGCCTATTATTAATTGTCCGCCCTGTATAGGTAGGAATCTAAATTTTAAAGTTTATTCTTGTTCATCCAATATTTTTAATTTATTGACATATTCTTGTAGGATCCTTGCCCGCTTTCATTCTTACACTTGCTTTTAATGCTACTCCATTTCTATCTTCGTAATATTCTGCATATTTGTAAATCATTCTTCATTACTAACAACATCATTCATATTTTTATATGTTGATATAACTACTCTTTTTCTTGGTCTTTTCGCAATGTAGTTTTCAGGTAAAAGTCTATTTATTGGCATATCTATGGCGGGATCTTCATAGTCTCATTTTCTTTACAAATGTTATGGATATTTATTCCTAGAAATTGAATTTCATAGAATCCTTTTTCAGATTCAAAAACTTTTCGCTCTCTCCTCACTGTCATTACTTATAATTTTTTTATTACTGCAATTTAACACTTTCCGTTTGTTTTCATATTTTGTAACTCTTATAGTTTCCTATTTTCCTCGTTATTCGCATTGAACATTGACTTCTTAAACTACTCTTAGATATTAGAAGCAAGATAAATGAAAACCATGACTACATAATGCCTAAGTGAGAAGTTCGTCCTTTCTTCGCTTTGTTGACAACTGACATATCTGGTTTGAATAGTAGTTAAAGAAATCGGAATTCGGAATGTTTGTTTTAGTATACGTTCTACACATGATCTAAACAATTTTTTTAGAACAGTTCTAATTTCCAAACCAACAAACCCATAGGATTTATTGAGATTAGTACGCTGAAGTTTTAACAATAATGTTACACATCATAGTTAATTATTAATAGTTAAAAATCTCATTTTATTAAATTAATTTTTCCGTTTCCATTTACCCCTGTTTTAGAATTACCCCACTTTGCTATTTTACTATGTATTACAAAACAGTCGAGAGAGTACAATATTTCACGTTCTGCAACATTTCCGCATAATTAAAATTCGCTCTTGAACTTAAATTGTTCTGAATATTAATTAAATCATAAATTAATGAGATTGTGTGCCTTTTACGTCGCTGTAAGCCCCTTAAGTTCTATTCATTTGAAAGGGAGCGCCTACAAGCAAAATAAAAACAAGTTCCACAATAACCCGCTTATAATCATCAATTTAGTCGCAAAGCCATGTTGAATAACAACGCTTTGTTGTTGAATTTATGCTTATATAACGGCCAACGGCCACCGCTTCACAGCAAAGCACGATTAGCTAGCGGGATTTCAATCGAGATCTGAAAATCTAAATAACCGCTCAGTATGCTGCAATCTGCAATGCATTGTATTCAACGTAGGTACATCGATAAATTAATAAGATTTAATATGGATAATACTTAATCGTCTTGTAACCTTGTTTGTTTTTATTAATCGACACGTCATGTTCCAGGAAAACCACATAATGCGATAAAGCTAGCCTATTCACAGACAAAACATAAATAAAAGAAGCAATTCATTCTTAAGTTGGAAAAGAATTGCTGCTAATTTGAGAATAATTTATAATATGTGACTTTCTTCTAAGAGGTAAGATTTTTTTAACATCAAGACACTACATATAATAGACAACACTCAAAACCAAAGGCTGTCCGGAAGGGGGTTAGCATTTGAAAAAACGCAAATATCAATTACTCATCGACATTATGCCAGTGTTGGTGCCGGGACTCGAACTCAGAACACAGCAGAGCCACACCGAGGCGAAGTTGCCTCCTAACACTCTCTAGAATGAGTTAGATATTTATGTTTTAGGGATATGCACTATTTTCTATCAAGCATATCAAAATACAATTATACATGGGAAACATTTACTTTATTAAATATAATTTCAACATCATCAGTATCCTCAAAATGATCTGAATTTCTTCCTCCTCAAGTTTTTATTTTGTTTCAAGTGAGTCTAGTTCAGTGGATACAAAATATTTCGAAAATGATTTGAAAGAAATCGACAACTTAAAAATATGCTTTGATTAATAACATTTGAGAGACATATTTTTTTCAGTTTAATAAATTATCTAATTATTCTATCACACGTATTTTTGTTTGCATGTTATTGACTTTTCAAACTATCATAATTAAAACGGCATTCGTGTTGTCACTTATCCCACATGCCGTGAAAAAATTGTCATGTGAGGCAGTAGATAATTTTCTTAAAAAAAAAATTAATAACTTGTTTTTTACGATGTATGCATATGTGCTATACTTTTGAATATGTGAAAATATGAACAAAAATTATAAATACTTGAAATTTTTAAAGGCAACCAGAAAATAAGGATTCAGTTCCTTAAATTGGTTTCACAGAAGATAGAACTATAAAAATGTTTAAGAAAAGGGCAAGATCTTCTCCAAAGAATTTTGGCCGTGAAGAAAATGGGGTATCAGTTATAGAATAAGTGGTTTCAAATAAGTACATTTAAAGAAAACGAAATATGTAGCTTTCGATTATTTTCTATTGTTAAATAGTTTTGTTTTGTTTTACATAAACGAATAGCTTTTTCCCGTTTCGTTCAATTAGTCACTCCTACTTCATGTTTGATCTGCCAACAAGACATGTAAGCATTTGTATTGGTTATTGTTAGTAACTCAGAAACAGGCGCCTTCCAGAGCTTCGTGAGAAACACTGCGTTATTAGTAGGTAAGTGTAAGGATTGCAATATCATGTAAGTATGTATGTATTTAATGTAGATAAACGCTATAATCATTATTAGCATTATTTGCGGTGAGACAAGAGGGAATATTCTTGTTCCTATATTCACGCTCGGATTGAGCTTACCACCGAGAATATAGTAGGTACATATTGAAGTAAAAAATGTACTTCAGGATTCATGGTGTAATTTCTAATATACTTAATTTATAAAAGTACATTTTACTTTGCAAATAGCAAATAAATAGTAATTATACAGAATTTGGATATTGTCAGACGCCTTAGTGGGTGGCTCTATCAGTTTTAGAAGGCTCCCAGCCCTGTTACTGTCACAAAGTAATTTCCTGGAACTTTGAACGATGCTTAGCCGTTGCCATGAGACGTTAAATTGACCATATTAGTTCCTTTGTGAGGATGCACTCATTGGCATCTAATCTTGCAAGATTGTAGCCAGTTTGTACTCCTCAGAAACAAGTTCCTCGTCTTATGTTTGCGCTGCTGGGAACCTATAGATCGAAGTTTAATACACACAAGTTAGTAAAAGGTTACAACATATCAGTTAACAGAGTAAATTATTTATGAATTTGACAAGTTCCGCGCTTTTAATGTTAAATTGGTGATATTAGGAAATTGAAACAGTTGAGAAACATTAATTTATGGTAATATGTTTCTGCATATCATCGTCGTCACGAAATACGAGGGATATCTTGTCGGCATAACGCTATGTTGTTGCTAAAGATATGATGGGAAATATTTCTAATTGAAAATTGGAACAGACAATTAACAGTAATGTTGTATACTATATTACTGAAGCAATTGAATTTTGGGGGACTTTTTATATAGTTAAAACTTCGATAGATTTGATCTTTTATATTGTTTGAAAGTTATTTGTGGAACTCTACGAATATTCATTCCTTTTATTTGGGTTTTCTACTACATGTATTATCCTCTTCAAAAACAAACCACCGAATCTACAGAATAATGGAATTATTGGTAAAAAGCCTGTGCGCCTGTGAGGTTTACTTCAAGGGAACAGTCAGAGGCTATTTTTACAAGTAACATGAATCGGAATAAACACAGAAATAATGCATTTTGCTGACGTTTAGGAAATTAATTTATTTTCGTTTTCAAAGCTTTTTTCGAAGAATTCTTGTTGTGTATGTTAAATACACAGCTTTATGATTCTGTTTATGTTATTTCTATATATACTTACTACTTGCACAGAACTGATGATATTTTATTTTAGATAATGTTGAGTTTGTCAAGTTCTTCTTTTAATATTGGTAGCCAGGTTGTACAAATATCTACAGAACAATTCGATACGCATTTATCTTCATTTAATAAGATTATTGCTGATTCTTTAATTTTTATTTTCTGTTATCTGCCTCTTTTGTTCAAATTTCCCAGTTTATTCTATGCCCGTTTTCCCAAGCATGTTCACAAGCCTTTTATTTCTGAATTTCACTCTTTCTAATGTAATTCTTGTGCTCATTCAACCTCACACTGAAAGGTCTGGATGACTCACCCACATAACATTTATCACATTCGCACGGGATATTGTAAATACAGTTTTTTTTAATTCTGCTCCCGGTTTATCGGTTTTGTTTTCGTTAAAATAGATCTCAAAGTGTTCTCCGTTTGAAATACCGTCCTAACATAAAATTTGTCAGCTATACGGCGTAGCTTCTCTTAAAATTGTTGATCCAGCATCTGGAAATACCGATTCATATATTAAAAATAGTAAACATTTTATAGAAAAAATTTATGAAAACGATATTATATATGATTTGAAAACGAACATTTGGAGCTGAGAATTTAGTTACCTAGGATTATTAACTGTAACTAGGTAATTATAGTGAATCAGTAATTTGCAGTAAAATTTTATTTCTTAATGTGACTTAAAACCTAGCTTAAAACATATTTAGCTGTTACGAAAAATGCAGAATTGTGAATCCCAATTAAATATTATAATTCTGCACTACTGGAGTTTTTATTTCGGGACACATTTTAAAACCTCATAATGTAGGTTATGATTTATTCACCCAGAAATATATTAAGTGTTTCGGGTCTCGGTAATTCAGTTTTATTTACAGTTCAGATGTAAGTATGACATGTTTTCAGTATAATGAAGTTATCACATGCGACCGAAAATAATTTGTATTTCCCATATATGTAATCGGTATACATGGAAGGAGAATTTATTTTCAATCAACATTCGCCTGGGTTTTAATGAAATGGAAATTTTACCGGAAACATTTCCAACATATGGAATATTTAGTACAAAAATATATATTTTTAAGTTCTTATTAGTAACTTCTTTATGATGGTACATACATTGGTAATTAATTAAAAATGTCAATCAAACAATCAAGCAGTGACGCAATTTTAATGCTTACAGTGTAGCTACAAAAGCATCATTCGTCAAACCTCTCTGCTTTATTTTCTATTCAATAATACTCAGAAACGATATTTCAGTTTTGGCAAAGAATTTTATGTTATCTTTATGTGTAGGTAACTGTCAAATGCTTTAGATATATTTTAGAAAACTAAACTCAAAACTCAAAACGGGACACAGGTAAGACTTCATGCGTTTTCTCGTTTGTGGGGAAAAACTCAGTTTTTACAGTAGGCAAGTAATCACTTTTTCTCAGAGAGATAGTAATATAGCATAGACGCTCAGCCATTGAATTATATTCACATATTTTCGTTATATTTAAGGTTATAAACTCATTATTATTATGAATTTTTGTTTTATATATATATTTGCAAAAAATATTTTTTTAAACTTGCTTTTCTTAAAGTCGCACTAAAAAGTAAAAAATAATTGCAAGAAAAGCAAGGCGTGGGGCAATAATTGTACGCATGATGCGCACGCCTTCCTTTTCTTGCAATTATTTTTCCTTTTTAGTACGACTTTAAAAAAGCAAGTTTAAAAAAACATATATTTTTTCTTATTCTCTACTTTTTAGTCATACTTTAATTATTTAGATTCCGAGGTATAAACCTAACGGCATTCCATTATGTCACTAGAACTAATATTGTACCATTTATATGGGAAAAGCGGAAGTAGAAGTCTCTGATCAGGCAAAATAGATATTTTCAAAAGTAACGGTGGAATATTGTATTATCATTCGATCTTAGTAACTGTGCAAAATTTCATCAATTGATTATATCAGGAAGTGTGTTAAATAAAGGATGCAAGATTTGAACACAAACATGAAAACTACATTTTGCGTTAAAGAAAAGCAAGTAAAAATGCTCTTTTTGGGAATCTAGCAGATAACTGTTATACATTCAAAATCTAATACGAAAACTCTTTAGATATACTATTGACCTAAATCTGGTAACATTAGTATATTAATAAAGTTAAATCAATCAAAATATTATGATTATGGATTCCCTCTACGAGAAATCAATAGCAATCTTAAAAAGCTTTCATACATTCAATATGTAATATTTAATATCAATAGAAAAGTCACCTATTATTATTTAAACATACTGTCGACCAACTCTGATCATAAGTACACTTTATATTTCTGAAAATACACATGGTAAGTTAAAAAATTAAAACATTGTTTAGAAAAGCATAAATGAAAGAATATGTTCCAAATCTCGCTTACCTCATGTCTTAGAAGAAAATATTATAACCACAAACAAAAATTCGTCAATAATCGTTACACCACAAATAAAAAGGTATCATTTTTAAATTTTCTTACATTTTCATATCACTCAATTAAAGTTTCCATTTATCCTTTAATTGTGATTAATTTCACAAACTATCTTAAGCATAAATAAATCAAATTATTTCATTTATATTTTTGCTATGTCTGTCCTGTGCATTGTTTCACTGAATGTACAGGCTTCACTATTAAGATTGGTCAAGTATTTATTGTCTTCCGCTAAATATTTGTTTGGTTTCAAGCTCAAAATCAGTTCAACTACAGACAGATAGAGCAACGGAACTGACATAATCAAAAACGTGAATATCTTAAAGAGTCTCAGAGATTATTTCTTGATTATTTTTTACTTTCCTAATGCTAAAGCGAGGAAATTAGTTCAAACTATTTTATTCAGGATTACTTTCAAACAAAGAATTTTCATCTATAGATACTCTCTCACGGAGTATTCATTGCATTCGTATTTCCAAGGATATGTATAAATATTTTTCAGATATTCACTATTTGATCTATGCACTCTATCCATCCATTAAGCTATATTGTTACAATGTTTTCGAAGACACTCAATTTGCTTAAAAATATTCGTATATGTGCAGAACCATTCAACGAAAAGTATGTTGGGAAATATAAAATTCATAGAATCACAGATATGACGTATTATTGACTAATTTAGAGTTTAAGTACCATTTTGAATTTCCCTTGCCCAACAAACACAGCTTAAATAAATATTCATAAAGTTCATTAGTTAATTATTCAATAGTGTTTTCTGTAAGCTTCATTTGATTAAACTCCACAACGAAACTTTACGGTTTATTTTTCCCTTCTGATTCTTTATTCCAACACTCTTGAACAATCCCTCGTCTGCCGTTTTAGTTTCATCATCTTTCACTAACCGCAAAAGTTGGTGCGAGACCCTGGGGATGTTATTATATACCAATCTCAGTATTATTCTGTTATAGTCACATACTAAGCTAACGGGTCTTAGTCAGGAACATGATTTTAAGAATGAACCTAATGTTTACGCAAACATGCACTAATTAGGGTGGTCTTTTATTATATAAGGTGAAGCTTTCTCTGAAATTTCACCTCTCTATGAGTTATCGAAAACTGTAAATTTTAAGATGAGAACCTAATGTTTATGCAAACATGCACTATTTAGGGTGGTCTTTTATTATATAAGATGAAGCTTTCTCTGAAATTTCACCTCTCTATGAGTTATCGAAAACTGTAAATTTTAAGATGATTTGACTTCGTTAGCACATACCATAATAACTTTAAATCATAAAGTTTTATTGTAAATATAGTGATTTATTGCATACTACCACTCGGATCTGATTTCAGTCCTTTTCAGCAAATAATTAACTACAGTAGAGTATATAATATATAGGAAGCGTGTCAAATTACCTTTTGTATTTGTTAAAAGAATTATGTGCCAAAGCTGCAAATACTTTTGTTCCAATTTACACAATTGTACGACTGTGGTGAAAAGCTAGACCAATAATACTGAATTAAATAATTTTTGTATTGAATTCGGTACCATAGAAGATACAAAAATAAATACGATCAAATTGTATATAGTAGTAATATACTTCAGCTACAAATAGAGTCCGACAGTTTCCATTTTCAATATTTAGAAGCTTTTGATGAAATATGTACAGTAATATCCTTGAAATAGCTACAGAAAATTTTGATAATGCTATTGCTAATAATATCATAGAATCACAGCAGAAAGTTGTTTCCGGTTATACCAGTTAGAGCTACCTAGTCTTTTGGGAAAATTTAAAGATTGCTCTATATTTTATGAATATTGCAAAGGCCTCATTGATGATCAAACAAGTTTGGATGATGCAGCAGGTACATTTTTGCAGAGCCTTATTAGTTTTCACAGATATACCATTCATAAAGGAATATTAACAAATTATTCATAATCATATCATAATATCAATAAAAACAGGTAAAAGGTCAACCTTAGTCAGCTTAACGAGGGGAGATATCGAAAGAACAGTGATAGTCTAAGGGCTTATGCCTACCAAAAATCAAAATTTACCAAGAGCAGAAAATTAAAGATAATAACTTTTCCTATCGATTGATGTATATAAAGTGATATTTTCTTTTAGGAACATGGTAAGATGTAGTGATTTTCTGTTTACTCCAATGTAATGAAAGTTTAATGTTACATCTCAACTTTTATTTGCTTAGAAATCATAATTTTGTCTCACACTACAAAAACTATACAAGAAAGCTACTCTATACAGGGTGTAAAGCCAACTTACCCAAAAAATTTTAACCATAGATCCATTAAATAAGAAGTCGATTTCTTAATTTTTTTTTAATAAAAATCCAATACAAAAAGAGATACAAATTGTTAAAATTACAAATTAATGGAAATGTTAAAATAACGTATTATTTCTATAAAAACTGTTGAAAGTTCTGTCCATTGACATTCAAGCACACCTGAACCCGTCTAATCCAATTTTGTCACACTAGCTGAAGTGTTCTCTCTTCCTGCTGTTCCCGAAGACTCAGATTATGGAGAACTGTTGTGATACGTTCACGTAATACATCGATATTGTCAACTTCGGTTTGGTAGACTTCATTTTTTAAATATCCCCACAAAAGGAAGTCAAGAGGATTTAGATCCGGGGACCGCGGAGGCCAAGCTACAGGTCCACCCCGTCCGATCCAACATATTCCATTTAATTGGGCCAAGTAACCTCGGACTACTAAACGATAATTTGGGGGCGCACCATCATGTAAAAACCACATCCGACTTGGGACCTCCAAGGGCACATCTTCAAGAAGACCAAGAAGATCATTACGGAGAAGCTCCAGATATTGCCGACTATCCATCCGATTTGGCAATATGAACGGACCAATTAGGCATTCATCGATGTTCAAAGTGATTTCGAATTACTTGAAGAGGATTCTCAATGGTCTAAACGTGCATATTATGTAGATTGGTTATACCATTACGCGTAAAAATAGCTTCATCAGTGACCAAGACATCGACAAACTTTCATTAATTTGTAACTTTAACAATTTGTATCTTTTTCTGTATTGGACTTTTATTACTTTTTTTTTTTCAAACCGACTTCTTATTTAAAGGTGCATGTATGGTTAAAATTTTTCGGATAAGTTGCGTTACATCTTATATAGTGTCATATCTTGCTTATTACTCTGAATTTAAAAATAAAGCGGTAGATTGGGTTGACTGGGTAAACGTTGTTTAATAAAAATGAAAACAATATACGAACGCTAAATAAACTTTTACAACTCTAAATAGAAAACAATTTTAATTAAATAACTAAATGAATAAATACGAAAAAGTATCATAGTCCTGATCTCAGTATTACTTACACACGTGGGATTATAAGCAGGATTCTGTAGACTAAATACTAGGAGTTGCAGACAACCTGATATGCAGAGTGTGTATGACATATAAGACGAGACTGCAGAGCGTGTGTTGTCTCTACCGTCTTGCTATCCCAGTAAAAGAGGATTCATGCTGGGAGAATTCTGGTCACTATGGGCACCACGGCGAACCTCCTTGTTAAGTTCATCATAAGCTTTGGTTGTCTTGAGCAATGCGGTGCTTGGTGGGCATGTTATTCTCTGCAGAGGTAGCACAAGGGACATGTTTGAGTGCATACGAACGCAAAAACTCTGCCCACAGCAATTAATACAGACAACTATTTTTGATACAATACATTTTTTTATCTGTGTCAGAAATTATATTATATACATGAAAATTCTATTACATGTTGAAAGTGTATGAAATACAACAAAATCCTTGCACAAATCGTCCTGAAATGAAAAATTTCGTAACATGTAGTTTTTCTTATTCGATTTTCTTCTTTTCACTGTATATAAGCATCCTCGTTTCTTTTTTGTGCAGCGATAGCTATTGTTTCTCTGCTTTTTACACAAGATTGTGATAAGTGTTTTCGTCGTGGGTTGTCAGAGCGGAAGTTAAATGCTCTCCGTACTCTTGGCGTAATATTGTTCTTTAGATTTGCTGCCCACATCAGAATTCTGTCTTACCTCAGATCTCCGAAAAACGCCTCGATTTTTATTTTATGTGTTGTGCTCATTTGCAGCGGGGTTCAAGTTCATTGATTAATTTTGAATGTAGCCCGCTACTTGTTTTCGTAGGTTTCCCGTGGCGTTAGTGTTTGATTGTGTTATCTATTCTTTGTGTAGTTATTTTAGTGCTCTAGGCAGGCACCATCACCATCTATTTTGCGCACTAGCAATAGGTGTGTCTTTATTCCATCGTTCTGGGACCCAATTAAATCTAGATTTCGATTTGCACGCGATGATTCTGCAGTATTAATATCATCTTCAAATAAACCAAAATCGAGTTCCTCGTCTCTTCCTTCCCTCCTCGGTTCTGGAACATTACTTTCAATGCATATGTTGTGCAGAACTCCACATGCATTAACTATTTTTGATGCCTTTATGGGGGCATAATGAAGTACTCTACATGTACTTTAGTAGCTTTTGAAACAGAAGATACCCTAGTAGGTGCAGTCAAAAATCTATCCAGGGTATTTGTTACATACCTCGCCAGAACCTTGGTGAGTCTAAAATGTTTAATAAAAAGTTTATCGCTTAAATCAAACGGATTTCGGTTCCTAATAAAATGTTGCATTCTATATGCAATGGCAGCTTCAGCATCCTCCAAATTTTGTATAATTACAGCTTGAAGATGAAAATTATCCATCATTAAATTATGATATTTAGATACTGTATGAAATTAGTGAAACTTATTAATTAGTAACTAAATATTCATCAGCAAATATCATTTCACACTGTACACATAACCTTAAAGTATAATTCAGAACTAAGAGAATTTTCGAATTCCCCGTCAAAAACCATCGAGAATTTTTTCCTCTAATATTAAGAGAAATATTTCCCGTCATTATTTCCAAGAATACGATTGAACCAAAGTCATCCAAAACCATGAGAAAATAACGCCAATTTCTCTAGAGAATTAATTCCTATGATTTCAAGAATTGGGTCTCTGTAGTTGATTTATCGTATTTATCTTTTCGGTGAAGATATTTTACTGACAGAAGTATACATCACAATTATTTTCGTTAAACACCTGGAAAAATTCACTTTTGACGAGATAGTGCCTTATTGGTCAGTTTGGGTTTAATTTAGATTTTTAAGTCGTAGCAGCAAGTATCTGGTTAAAATATCTCTTGAATTTATTTGCTCTGGGAATTTATTACTTGGCCATATACAGGGTGGACCATTAATAATAGGCCACAGTTCAGGAGTAGATTCTTTGGGCCAAAATATGAGGATATCACCAATATGCTTTAGTAAAATGTCGCTGTGGAAAAAGATACAGGGTGTCAAAGTTCAGCTAATAACTGTGTTACATATTATTAAAAAAAAAAAATACTTTTACAGGGTACATCACCATAATAAAGAGAAACAATATTTCAAATAAGTCTTAAAAGATATATTTGATGTTATGGTAGTATGTGTCAAGCGTAATTTATTGTCGAGGAAATTTTACCTTCGTCGAGATAAAAACTTGAAATTTATATTTAAGTATTTTCTTTAAAAATGTCTTTTATATATAATAGTGATCCGAAAAAATTGTACGCATTTACCTAATGCTATTAAATGCCATTCGAATGCATAAATATAGTCGAGTACACATTTACTGGGCACTCAAAGAACACAACAAAAAGTTTACGACAGTTTACGATTATTATCGCCGTTGGACCATGCGGCATGTTGTCATCAAACAAACCTACGCACATTAAAAACTTATAATGGTAAGCGAGTCAATTTGCGAACGAAATAGTACAGAGCCGAACTTAAAATTTATATGTATTAGAATATGCATATTAATAATACTAGATCGTAACGCGCTGTTAAAATTGAACGACTGAGTTGTTGATCTAAATATTTTGAGTGCGTGCCTGGGCGCAATTACTTTTACGGCTAGTTTAACATATTTTAATGAGGTCGTAAAGTCTATGTTGCATTTTTTGAGTGCCCAGTAAATGTGTACTCGACTATACCTCTAATATATTCTTTTTGTCTAATTATGATGTCATTAAAGTATTTGTCATGACTATTGTTCAATTTCCTTCAATACAGTTGTTTATAATGAAATTATCACTTCTTACTGCATAGTCGCCTTCAAAAACCACAAAGTATATAATTACGTACGAATGATTATCATGTCAGGCTAGAAAAAATAAATAAACGTCACCGCTTGACAACATTTGTATATAAATTTTATGCGGAAATATAAAATAGTCCATTAAGTATTAATGAAGTCAGAAAAATAATGCTTGAAAATTTATATTTTATTATTATATTATTACTACGTATACGCGTACTTTGCGAAATGTAATAAGGAGTATATAGGTCACCACGTTTTATGACTATTTTATGAGATAAAATCGAATTCCTTAACGTCCTCGCCCTTTGTCTTGGAATTAATAATATAAATGTGAAAGCCGAATAACATTACCGTACTTATTGTATATGAAAGGAAATATCAGATAATTTTTGTGTCTTAGCGGTTAAATATATTTTTAAATTTTATCATAAAACGTTAATTACTTCCACATCCAGTGGAAGTATAGTAACGCAAAAAGAAGATTAATTTTTTGTTGAAATAGGGTTAAAATGTCATGAAACGTCGATATTTTAAATTTCAGCGAAAAAATTTCCTGTCTGTCGGTCGGTCTGTCTGTAACTTTTTTGTGCGCATGTTTACTCTGGAACCGTTTATGATATTGACTTGAAATTTGGTACACTTATGTATTATAACGAGATCTGGAACTAAATTATATTTTGATCTAATTCCGTTGGGGAGTTCGGGGGGTAAATTTGGTAAATAAGGATAAATAGGCAAAGCAACCAAGTAAGAGTCCATAAAATTGCAATTTAGAGCATGTACGAAAAGTCTCCAAATTTTTTTGACATCAGCCACCCCCCCTATTACCCCCAATATCACCCCCACACTATTAATTGTGAAAGGGAGTAAAAAAATAAATTGTGATTTAGTGTGTGTACAAGAACGAAACGTATCAAAAAATTTTTTGGCGTTAAACACCCCCTCTACCACCCCCATTGCCACCCCCAACCTATTATTAAAGGGAGTAAAAAATTTAATTGAGATTTAGTGTGTGTACGAGAATGAAGGGCCTCTAAAATTTATTTTGGCATTAGTCACATCCTCTACCACCCCCACCCTATTGTTTAAGGGAATAAAAAATTGAATCGGGATTTAGCGCGTATACGAGAACCAAGGACCTCTAATTTTTTTTTTACATTAGCCAACCACTCTATCACCTCCATTGCCACCTCCACCCTATTATTAAAGAGAGTACATTGAAATTTAGTGTGTATAAGACTTGGATACAAAATCTGGATGCGGATGTAGTGATTCCTTGGGCAGCGGTTTTTTTCCTGTTATTTGAAAGATGTACCAGGTTCGATCAGTATAGGGACTCAATTAGAGACATTAAAAATTGTAGACCAATTTCATTTATTTTTGTTTTTCCTAAACTGCTATTTTGTTTTATCACATTTATGGTCACGTCAAACTTACGAACATGAACAGTATCATTGTTTTGTCTAAATACATGATAATATATATAATATAAATGTTCTTTTAGACAATATATTTCTGTTCCCTTGACTTTAACCATAAGGTATATGTATACATATGTGTATCGGATTATAACGTTCTACGCCGTCTTCCGATTCCTTATCTCCACCCGTCCCAGTCTCTCCACATGTCCTCTTCCAAATCTCTCTCGCGAACTTCATTATCAATACCCTCTCTCCAGTCTTTTCTTGAATTTCCCCGTCTTCTTCTTCCTTGCTGGTTCCAATTTAAATTTTTCTTCGGTATTCTGTCATGTGGCATTCGCCGAACATGACCGTACCATACAAGTTGTTTGGTTCTTATATCATCTACAATGTCATGTGTTATTCCCGTCATATTTGTTATTCTCTCATTTGTGACCCCTTCTCTTTTTGATTTTCCAGCTGATCTTCTCCAGAAGTCCATTTCTCTTGTTCTTAACATTCTTTCTGTCTTTTCTTTTATAGACCATACTTCACAACTGTATGTTACTATCCTTTTACTATTGAATTATATATTAATTACGTTTTTTTGGTATATGTTTATTTCATAAAATGTTGTTCAAAATTGAAATTGCCTTTATTGAGTATTTCTTTCAGAGATAGCTTTATCGAGTGTCCCGTCGTTGGATATTTTCATGCCCAAGTATTTGTTTTAATTGCAGTGTTTGATTCTTAGCCCATCTGATAGGAGTAGATCTTGTTGTTGCCCTCCAATACACATATATTCCGTTTTCTGTACGTTAACTTCTAAGCCCCATTTTTCATATTCCTCGATAATTTTACGCATCATATATTCCATATCATCTATATCTTGCGCAATAACAACTTGATCGTCTGCAAATGATGAAGGTGTAGAGTGCTGATGTGCCATCTATCGGTATACCCATATTACAACATTTTCTTTTCCAACCCATTAACGCATATTCCAGGTAAATTTTGAATACTGTTGAGGATATACAGCACCATTATTTAAGTCCCTTGGTAATTAGAAATCCCGCTGTTAAACTGCTTCCTATTTTAATTCTATATCTATTATTCACACATAGAGACTTTACTGCCTTTATCAATTCTATATTTATGTTGGTGTGTTGTAAAGTTTCCCAGAGTTTTGTTAAAGGGACGCTATCATATGCTTTTTTAAATCAATGTAGAGTATATGTACTTCTTAATTATATGCTGTTTTTTTCTAAGATTTGCGTGACCGTAAATAAATGGACAATTGTGGACCGTCCCGCTCTGAAACCGGTCTGTTCTTCTGCCTCCATTTCACTGTACTCGTTCTCGATACGGTTTTTCAATATGTTTCCATACATTCTGCTGATGGAATTTGTAACAGAAATTCCTTGGTAGTTATCATAATTACTTTTATCTCCTTTTTTATGAATTGTGGATATATATGATGTCTTCTACTCCTCTGATCCTTCCGCTTTGTTTATACATTTTTGAAACAGGTCTCTCAGTATATGATGTAATTTGTCCGTGCCCCGTTTTATAAGTTCACAAGGAATATTTCCCGGTTTCGGAGCCCTGCCGTCCTTTAATGAGTTACATATTTCCTTAACCTCTGATATGCTAATTCTTATTGGTGATCCTTGTGTGACTCCATTGGAATTAACGTTTTCTGTAGCTTTGAATTCTTATCGGTCGTCTGTTAACATTTTTTCAAAATACAGGTTTCACGTTTGTGCTGATATTGGTGAGATAATATCTTTTCTCCGTTCCTGTCTCATGCTCTTGAGTAGCCTCTAGCTTTCTGTACTATTGTACCTCCTATATATGTGTTAAGCATGTCCTCTCCCATCTTTCATTCTTCGTACTGATCATTTTTCGTACTCTTGCATCGGCTTCTTTAAATGTTACTTTGTCGTTCATATTTTTAGAGCTTAGACATGTGTGGTATTTTTTGCGTTTTGTTTCTCCTCTTTTCTTCTCTTCCTCATCTCCATGTGTGCTTTTATGTTGATCTTTTGTGCTTATTGGGGCAGCTATTTTAGCTTTAAGGAAGTAGTGGTCACTGCCACCGGAAGCACCTCCATTAACTCTTACATCCATGAATATTAAGCGGGATTTTTGTTTTGTTTCACATAATCAATAATAGTTTTTAAGTTCCTTGTTGTCTAAATCCACGTGTATTTATGGATCTCTCGGTGTTGAAAATATGCATTTAGAATTGATAGATAGAACTGATTTTGTTCGCATATATTTATTAATCTTCTTCCGTTCCCCGCCAAATTTTCCGACCACATTTTCATTGTCCTTTCTTCCCACTCTATCCTTAAAATCTCCTAAAAGTATTATCTCTCTCGATGTTCCAGTTTTTACTATTTCATCGTTTAGTTCTTCAAAGAATAACTCTTTATTATAAATTAATTCGTCCTCATTTACAGTGTATATTCCTAGTAGGGACGTTTTATATCTGAGAGGTTGATTTTTAAATTTTTTTCATTTATCTGTTCCCATGTTATCATAAACTTTCTAAATCTTCTGTGATTGACAATTCATACTCCCTGTTTGGCTTTCATTTTGTATATGTTGAATACGCAAATAACAATAAAGCATTGCTTTAAAAAAAAATTTCCACTTTCCATATTTTACTGCCAAATTCGCTGAATAATTTTTATTACCATATTTTTTCTGGTAGATAAAAATGAACTTTTTTTTTAAATCAAACAGAATTAAATTATTTTTATGTAAAATTCTATCAGAAGGCACACAATGACCTCAGATTTTCTCTATCACCTACCATTTTTTGCTATAACATCGATATACTTATGCTATTAAAGTTAAGCTCACCTCGAAATAGGGGATTATTGTACTCATCCCTTAATATCTGATACGCTATATTTGATGAGACCCATTACTTTAATACGTATTTGAAATTGGAGTATATACTGTCGTACAGGGCGACCGCCAATGGTTTGTAAACTGTCATATTTTGTGTAAACTACATTTTACAATGATTTTAGAACAAAATATTAGTAGGGTTTTTGACTAAGGACAAAAAAATATACAAGATAAAATAATAAACTATAATAATAATGCATCTCTTAGGTTACAATGAACTTTGCTAGTCTATGTGAAACATAAATTTTGCTTTTCAGTTGCCTTTCTGGGGATCTATTATTAATACTCTGCAATAATCAGAGAGCAAATTCCATCTACCTTGGTATTTACAGTTTTCGTAGCGCATGTCCATGAGTATCTTATATAAGAAGTCATTGGGTACTAGTTTCAATATTTCAATTCTGAAGTTACTACTAGTACCTACCAACTATAGACAAACAATCAGAAGACTTTATGACTCTTCTTGTTGCTTTATAAAACAGTGGTTTGTTTTCTACGGCCAGTCGAGGTTGTGTGACTATTCCAGTTATACGAATATTAATATAGTTGCTTTATTATTTCTAATAAGCTTCAGCTTCATTTTCTGACCAGATAGATGTTCAGACATCTTGAGATGAGAGTGACTCCGACAGAATTGGAATTTTTTAATATGCTAATAAGGCAGGCAACGTTTCCATTGCGATGAAAACTTATTTGATATAACTTGCTTTGAATCACTGTGTAGATTTGAGACAAGTTCATATTATCGTGCAATTAACGTATTAATGATTAAAATTATCGATTTCCCGTTTCCCGCCCCACCTCATAGATGGTAATTTGGCATTAAACTTGAGAACGTTAATGTCAGGATAATAACATTGTGGTTTAAGCATTAAATGTAATGCATTATCAAGATTGTTTAGTTCTTAAATGTTATTTATGTCTGTGTACATATACTTCCATAAATAAAGAATCAAGGAGAAAGATCCATCCATGCTCTGTAGGTTCACGGATAGCACACTTAGTCTCTCCATAAATGAAATGTCCGCTAGCTATGTTTGTTTGTATTCAAGTATCTAGTTTCGTTTTGCGATGCCCCACGATGCCCCACTTTACCTCTAACAAGATGCCTAAACCAAAATATTGCACATGTACCCAAGGCATAATGTTTACAACTATGATCAACAACGCTTGATGACTTTTGAATTGATCTTTAAAATAAAAAATACTAGACAGCAAATAGTGATAATAATAATAATTTATTGATTTAAATGACCTTACAAAGTAAAAGGTATGAAACAAGCCAGAATGGGCAACATGTATAGTACATATACTACGGAGAAATAAATAAAAAACATGCAGCACAAGAAATTAATAAAACATAGGTATAATATAAGAAATTAAAAAATATACGGTATATCGCACAATAATCAATAAACAATATACTAAATAATTTTATATTACTCTCTTTCAGGTAATATGATATACTATAAACACTTTGACTGCCAAAAACATCCTAACTTATTTCTTAAAGGAATTTATATTTCCAATATATTTTATGTTATCTGGTAACTTATTGAACAGTTGTATACCAGCATATGCATAGTTATTTTCGTAAATAGTCAAATTATGAATTGGTAAATACAATTCCTGAACTGTTGTGGTATTGTAGGTACAATAATGATTATTTTTAAAAAAATTGTGATAGTGCAGTTTTACAAATAATAAAATTTCCTTGATGTAGGTACACGGAAATGTAAGTATTTTTAGCTCTCTAAATATAAGTCTGTATGATATATTCTGAGGAACATTTGCAATACATCTAACAGCTCGTTTTTGAAACCTGAATAATTTCATGTTGTGGTGAGAACTACCCCAAAATATTATACTGTATTTTAATCTTACATACATTGCTGAATAAGAATAAGACAGCATATTATGTGCTTTACCAAGCTGTTTGAATCTGTAAAAAGCAAAACAGATCGACGTTTTTTGATATTTAACTATGAATGAAATATTCATGCTATTGTGTTTCAGATAATTTTGAATTTTGTCATCACATTGTGCAGATTGCTTTAGAATAAGCTAGGTATAGTAAATGCCAGTTAATGAAGACTAGGAGTGGCGACGTAACTAATTCTCAGGTAAAAGTCAAAATTCTGATGCATGGAGTGGAACCGTGAGGCTCAGTGTCGTGCCAATAGACACAGTCACCGAGGGAGTATCTGAAGTCAGAAATAAGTACTACAAGTAGGACCGACTTCGGTACATCAAAAAAATCAGTAGATCGGCAAACACTGCAGACCTTTCTTATCGATCAACAGATCTGATAGGTATTATTGTTCGACCATGAATTTGGAATTAAGACTTCACACTTATAAACGTATCGAGCTTCCTCCACATGTTATACATTTACTTGAGATTTCTGAAACTGGCCAACATTTTCTGAATTCGACAAAAATTTTCCTGAGCATAAAACAATTAAGACTTTGGATTCTGATAAGCATGCTTCTGCTTCTGAATCTGAAACTAAAATTGAGGATGAATTAGTAGATGTTCTTGATGACTTGCAACTTACGGACGACATATAATCAACTATTTGCAATATCGAAACCACCTAAGCATCAAACAATATTAAATTGGCCATAACTCATACATTTTCTGCACCATATAGAGTCCGTCATTTAGAATTTTTTTTATAACAAAATAGTTATCAGTAACCTCTAAAACATTTGAATACCAAATTTTATGGAAATACGATATTATTTACCCATTTTATTCGATATTTCTAATTATTATTAATAACAGATTGGTATTAAGTGATTTCGAAAATTCCTGAATACCAAAAAGTCTATAAAGAAAGGTAAGTATATGGAATTCAGCAGGTTTTGAGGTAACCCTTTTACATAAATATTGTAAAGCCCCTATGGTGTAAACGGTTATGGCATAAAATTTACATTACAACCATGTATTTTAATCAAAAGAATTATTATGGTTAATTAACTAAGTTTTTATTTTTTTTAACCATAGGTGGCCAATTTTACTTCGCTATAATTTTTACAAACGAATGAATCGATGTGTTGAGCATTTTCATTTCGCATGCCAAAAATAGACCCTTTTTGCACTGGTTTTGTTAAATAAAATAATAGAAGACTCGTCTTACTTCAGGGAAAAGTCTAACACGTGTTGCATTTAAAACTACCGTATCTTCATGTGGTACTTAATGATCAACAGTGTTGTGAAATCTGGAATTGGTTGGGATGGTGGTCAAATTATTGAACCACAGCAGTTAGGCCCCATTGGGCCACTTGTACTTAGTCCCTGTAGGCGTAGGCAGACCCTCACCAACCAACCTAATCTTGAGAAATAAGTGGTGATGCTGCCTAGGAGCATCTCCTTTACATCGACCAAAGTAGGCCAACGTTATTCCAAAATGGATTCTCTGATTGATGAAACGGCAGAACAGTCACAGAGTACATGTTGAACCGTCTTATCTTCTTGTTCACAACCTCTACAGATAGGTGTCTCGCTTAATTTCGTATCATGTAGATGTTTTTTAAACGGACCGTGTCCACGTAGGTTCCTTCTGGACTTTGCCAGGTAGTCCATTGCTGTACTCTTTTTGAGATATTTTAATAGTTCCCTAGCAAGGTGACAGCTGTTTGTTTCATCCCACAGCTTCTTGAATCCATTGTGGGTGTTCTCTTTAATTATTTTTATCATCGCCGTAATCGGTAACAGACTGGCCGGGCCTGTTCCAAACATACTTAGTCCTGCTGCCTTCTTAGCCAGTCTGTCGGTTATTTTGTTGCCACTGCACTGTGCATGTCCTTTCATCCAGCGTAGCAGTATGTTATTCATGCTGGAGGCACCCACAAGTGCTTGGTGATATTCTGCTCTTGTGGCAATTTTGTAACTTCTCAGGGCTAGTAATTATTGTCAACAATCTGTGTAGATCTTGATTATTTTGCCCGTAGTTTGTCTACGACCAGTTAAGTTAGTACTACGCTGGCTCGCCCATCTTTAGCCCATTTATATTGGATTTGCAGACTTCTGGAGTATATTCCACATCCTGTCCCATCCTGATCAATAGGGTTGCTAATATCAGAAATAAATAAATCATCGAAATTAGCACGTTTCCATTTCAGTTAAATAAAATATAGTTGTAGCGAAGGGGCAAAGGCAGGTTATAAAATGATATCGATTAATTACGTATTAAAAATGATTCTCATTTAATTATTACGGCTGCTGATGCTACTTTACACATCCTTTATACTTTAGCATAAAAATTCACTTTTTCGCCATTAACTTTAAAAACAAGATCTTATTACTTGGTCTAACAGTTTTCAAGATACGAGAATAATTATTTGCAAGCTGTGAACATTTTCATCCCCTCTCCCTGCTTCCCTGAAATGTCTTTTTTTGGACAACCAGTTTTTATTGTATTCCCTAAGGCATATATAGACATAATATATTGGGTGTCAAAATATGATTAAAACATAATATTGTAGTCACAAACTCCTCTATAAATTTTACAACAGACACTGGACCGCTAGATAGCGCCTGCCGACTGCTTTGCATGTCGCTAACTTAATGAGATCGAAATGTACCAAATAGTCTATGGATCCTCGTGTCGGTCGTCACAGCCTACCTTGCACTGATGTGAGCCAGCAGCTCGAAACTGCAGTCTGCAAGTGGTGTGGGACGATTGGCACGAGAGCTCCTTTCAGTAGGAATTAGTCTTTCGGCCGGTATTTGTTGCAATCGAAGCATTAACGTTCTGTTGGTAATATGTAATTATTACACTTAATGCGCCAGGCTTGTAAGTTGTAATTCAGCGCTTGGCGGGGCAAACAGCCCGAAGAGTAGCTGTCTGGTTACGTTCCTTATATTGAAGTAATGACTTTATAGAGGAGTTTGTGACTTGAATATTATGTTTTAATATTCTGCCCTCTAGAAGCACACTTGAAAATATGATTAGCCGGCACTTTCAATAAAGAGAGCCTTTTTGAAGAAATTCGTCTAGACTATTTTAAAACCTTTGTGAATCTACAATGTGACGTCTACTTCATTCAGTCATCTTTATTTGTTCTGGGAGAAAAATAATTTTAATTGTTGCTGTTCCCATGTTACTGATACCATGGAGGTTGCAATTTGAAAACGATTTATTTGAGAATTCCTAGCTAGAAGCAACATTTGTGTAAAAGAATTGGCAAAAAACTGCTGGGTCAGGTTTCATATGCTTAACAGGATAGACTTTTTGTATAAATCCGCAGTAATTTATCAAATTTGGCGCCATGTTAAATGTACCATTTTGGATTTTGAATTTTTTATAACAGATTCATCATCAATGACCTCAAAACCTCCAAATATCAAACGTTAGGCAAACTCACCTTAATTTAACAATTTTGGACACCATATTGGATCCGTCATTTTGAATTTTTAACTGTTGGTAACAAGTCCGCCATCATTGACTTCAAAAATCCCCAAATAATAAATTGCATCTACCCTACTTAACTTATTATTGTTCCACATATTAGTCCACTCTTTTGAATTTTAAATCTCTGGTTAGAGATTCGTCATCAGTGATCTCTAAAACTCGCGAATAGCAAATTTTATGCAAGTTTGAATTAATTTACTAATTTTGCCATATTGGATCTGCCATTTTGAATTTTTGATAACATATTAGTTATAAGTGACCTCGAAAATCCTCGAGTTCCATGTTTCATGAAAATCTGATAGAATACTTCGTTTCGGCTGCTTTTGTCCATTTCCTGATCTACTGTGCATGGAAAGGACATCATACCGAAATATTTCAAAAATGACTTTTGGATATGCAGTCACCATCAGCAATACTTACAATTTCAAAAAACATTCCAAATTCTAAGAGTACCATAGATCAAAAACTAGATAAGCATAAGTGGCACACACCTACTCTGCATGAAAACAGTTGGAACATTTTCACATTTCGTGAGCGTATTTACGGTGCCAAAAGAAACTGGTGAAGTTTCTAATGACCGTACATTAGCCTATTGGTAAGAAAAGAGTTTAATGGACAACTGTTCACCACTCCAGTCCGCAAGGAAAAAATCACAGAGGCCTATAATTCTATCATCGTAAAATTGTGTTGACACCCCTGAATATAAAACATCAATGGAAAATTTCTGTAAATTAAAATAGATATACAGTGTCTCACTTAAGAGTGTAACAGCGTATTAATTCTTTTGTTTTTCGTCCGATTTAAATCGAACTGATCTCAAAAGATAGAGGCCACCAAGGTCTATTTAAAACCACAAAATCACTTTCCACCTTTAAATGCAAGGCCATCTATAATGCTAAATTATCTGAAAGAAACCAAAAAATCATAGTAGGCATTTTTTAATCAAAAAATTTTATTAGCAAAACTTGTTCGAAATCATTCAAAAACCCTGAATTCGAGGTTTAGTTAAATTTTTTTAAAAATGAGGTCTTGATGAAAAAAATTCCAGTCCCAAATTTCCCGTTTTGATAGGCATGCTCTAATTCCAATTTTGTAAATGTCAGATTAGTTGGTGACAACGAGGGAAGCTGCTTGGCATCCAAATCTACCCCCAATAAACCATGTAAAAGCTTGGAGAATTAATAATTTATTCAATAGAACTAGCAATGTGTGCAACAAACAAGAACAAAGTGTGAGGGATCATGTTGGAGATGCAAAAATTCTTCAGTTTGTGAGAAAAAATTCAAGATGTAGCCTAAGGAGAATGTCTACAATTTTAAATGTACCCAAGGATACAATTTGGCGATGGTTTCATCGAAATAAATTACGCCCCTTTAAGTATATTTTCTTACACACATTAGAAGAAGGAGACGAAGAAAGGCGGCCGGAATATTGCTTTTGGTGTCAGGGAGAGATTTTGAACATCCCTAATTTTTTTAAATATTTTATTCTCAGATCAAGCGACATTTACAACTAATAGCAGAGTTAAATGATATTTCAACTTGATGAAGCTCCAACCCACAATGCAATGGTAATATGGAATTGGCTAAACGACAACTTTCCTAGGAGGTGGGTCGGAAGAAATGTGGAAGAAATATCCAATTTATTAATTGGCCTCCGAGGTCACCTGACTTCACGCCCTTGGACTTTTTTCATGGGGGTTTCTAAACAATGAAGTCTACAAAACGCAGCCATGAAATAGATTACGAATGGAAAACTGGAAAACCGGATTAGGCAAGCTTGCGCTGAAGTTACGCTTGTAACCCTCCAAAAAGTTATGAACAATAACAGAAAGCGAATTGCGGCATATATTAGGGCTAATGGAGGTTTGATAGAACATAATATTTAATTATTTTGCTTGTATTTGTAAAAAAAATAAAGTTAGAAATAATTTTTATTAAAATGTCTAAAATGATTTTTTTCATCAAAACCTTATTTTTTTAGAATTGGCCTAAACTTGCGATTCAGGGCTTTTGAATGATTTCGAACAAGTTTTGTTAATAAAATTTTTTGATAGAAAAATGCCCAATATGATTTTTTTATTTTTTTATATACTTTAATATCGTAGATGACCTTGCATATAAATATAATAATAATAATAATAAATAAATAATAAATAAACACCACAGAAATTAGACAACCCCCAATTCCAGAAGCCAGAGGCTTGTGCGGAAGGGAATTACACATTGAAAAAACGCGGACATACAACCATTTCCTCCGACAGTGCCGGAGCCAGGATTCGAACCCGGTGGCGCAACGCCCGTGTGATTAATCGCGATTGCCACCTCACGCCTTAACCCACGCGGCTATCGACCAGACACACAAATATGGAAAGTGATTTTGTGGTCTTAGACCTTGGTGACTTCTATCTTTTGAGATCAGTTTAATTTAAATCTGAGAGAAAACAAAACAATTATTACGCTGTTACACTCGTAAGTGAGACACACTGTATATGAAATAGTGATTTGAAAATATTCTTAATATATGGTAGAAAATTATTTTACGCCAGTTTCATGAAAATATTGGAAGTGACCTAACATAATACCAATTTACCATAAAATTGAATTCGTGTTATATGGTTGGATAATATATGCGAGGGATTTTGCTTTGTGAACATTTTTGGTTTTATAAGGCGCAGCGGTAGATCGGACCGGTCTCCCAATTGATGCACAAACTGCCAACTCACCCTCTAATATTAATCTTCGGTGAGCCAGCTAAAATAAAATATATTAAAATATGACCTGTCATTTCAGTCAAATCAAATTCACAAACTATTTACTTTATACCTTTATCGCAGCAAAATTTAAAATACCTGATCCAACTTTATATACGTCAATTATTTCTTGACACGTACCCGATAAAAAAATAATCACCTTCGAATATGCTCATCCACATACACATACTTGTATCGTCTATTATCGAGTTTATATAACTCGCTGGAAAAGAAAAATGAGTTAATAAAAACCTATAACACTTGTCCTGATATATTTTTGAAGAATAGATTTATACAACCATTTCCAGTAGTGTGAAATAATAGTTCTTTATTTCAGAGGGAACATATCTATATTTCAACTGTTTACTGAAAAATACTTTATATTTATGCACCACTAGAGAAACAAACATGTTACGGAAAATTCAATTCCGTTATGCGGCAATATATGCACCTGTATTAGAGGTGAATGAAAGGAACATGTTGTGAATTAATGTCGTATTTCCAAATTGTGGTAAGAAACAATCTTAAACTGGCGGTAGTCTCACATTTAAAGACCGAGGGAGTCTTTAAGCTTTTGCAATATTTTCAAAAAAGTTTTCAATTTTATCTTCAGAAATATCGAAATTTAAGATTCTTCAGAATATCAATTACAATATTTGCATATCTTACAATAGATCCGTTAATAGATATATTTGTTTATCTACGATCACTATATTAGGAAATTTTAATACGTCTGTTTTCCATGGATTAAAAGCTCTTTAATACACTAGTGGATTAGAATTCATAATACCACTATTGTTGTAGAAATGATTCAATGACCTTCAATTTTTGTTGTTCGAAATAAAAAGATTCTTAATCAAAATAAACTTGTCAAATCTGATGTTTTTCAAAATCTGAATTTTTCACCTGCTCTCATACGGCTTTTACGCTTCTAATTTGGCCGTAGTCGTGGATAAAACGTTAAATTACATTCGGAGATTAACGAGCCTTCAATCAATCAATATAATTAATAACTATTATTTGAATAGCATCATTACATTTTGGGGAGCGAAAAAATTGAGGAATTCCGAATATTTATTCAAAACTGCAGAACTATTTGAGTGATTCTACTGAAAAGTCGATCTTCATATCCATTATAATTTTATATCCATTCTTTCGTAAATAATACGTATTGTATAACTATCCATTAGAATATAAAGGAAGTAACGTGACTGAGATACACTGGAATACGGAGCTGATAAACTAAGGAGAGACTCACGAGATGACGTTTGGATTAAAACTCATGAAAAAAATATGTTTGTCCACTATTTTATAATATATAAATTATACTAATGTTTCTTCAATTATAGTTATATACATTACTCATAATCCACTGCATTTAGGATTTTTCTACAAACCAATTCATACAAAAGCAAATGATAGTTTTCCAGGTAGGTTCTGGTATTCTGAATAAGGTCTCAAAAGTCCCCGAAGTGGGAGTGTAAAGATAAAATTTGGCAACGCTGTAAAAGGCTAACATCTTGCTCTGAAAATAATTTTTCGAAATATCTCAGTTTTCATTTTCTCTACGACAAAAACACATCAGGCCAAAAAGAAAGCTGTGAAAATTAACTAAAAAAAGATAGAGGAGGGTCTTTTTATCGTATACTCAATATTTATTGAGGTTGAGTACTAGATGCGATTTTTAATGTGGTTTTCCTGGCAGGCCTAATTTACGACTGTCCTACTTATTAAAATGTTTTCAAATTAATAATTTTCTTCTTGTCCGTTTACTCCTTCTGTAAATTCATCGGTTCGTTGTAAGAGAAAATCCGAGCCAATCTGAGAACTTTGAGTTTCTACTTCAGTGATGGCTTCTATTTCTGACGAGTCTTCAATCGATTCACCATTCAAGTAAAATTGTCCATGGCAGTTGCCGCAAACTGGTGAGCAATTAAGTCCCAACCTTCGACAGCCACACAATGGTCCACAACCTTTTGTACAGTTGCAGAAAATAATCTTCAAAAGGCAGTCAGGTGCAGGAAGTTGGGATGTTGTTTTTAGCCAATATGGTATTTTTAACATTCACCCCCATTGTTTAAGATTCAATACATTCCCCAACCATTTCTGTACCTGAAAATAGATGCTGTTGAGCTGCGTCATGAGTGGGTGGTAATAAATTCAATTTCACTGGTTTGCTTTTGCTCACAATTTTAGTAAAGCAAGAATACCGATAGTTATCGATGGAAACTTCTTGTTATAGATTCCGAGGAAAAATTTTATCACATTCGAAGTAACTATGTCAAGAGAAGTACAGTCTTACTGAAAACTTCAGCTACAAGTTTTAAGTCCTGCCGTTTCTTCATCACTTTTAAAGCTGCAGTCTTGCCTTTATTGAACAGATGTATTGTCACACCCAGAGAATGCGTGCAGAAATAATATGTGATATCGAATATCTTTATGGTGATCAAAGCTTAGTAAAGAAAAAAAAATTCGTTCGACCTTCCCTCTGCTTAGTTTGAGGAGAAACATTTCTTTATCAATAAGTGTACGAGCAGTTCAAATTACAAGAAGATCCACATCTTCCCCAACCACAACCGTAGTATTTTTACATGATTCCTCAAGCGCTATTTCCACTATCAAAACCTCAGCATCATCTTCAGCATGTCTAACAATATAATTATTTGCCTGAAACTTTTCTGTCAACATCGAAATCAATCTGGTGTTATTTTTATTATTGGAAAGGTTCTCTTGGCTTACAGTTGCAACTATCTGCTCATCAAACTAAATGTCAACAAATGAAGCTTTTGAGGACCGGCGAAAGCTGCTCCATAGCCTTCACACTGTTGCTTATATTTTCATAACCATCAAAAGCAATGTTGTAATTTATTTAAATATTTGCGTACATTTTGTGAAATTCAAGCCGAGCACATCGTCTCCCACCTAGTCAGTTAGCATACTTACCTATGCGCGAATCCAAGTGTGTTGTTGCTTCTAATTTTCACCACCCTACTTGTTAATAAGTAGTTCACAAATTAACCAAATTGTTTTAATATTTTTACTGTAAAAAATATATTGAGATGTAGGCATAAACCAAAAATTCTGCAGTACACTGCTAAAATGATTTGAAAAGGAAAGATTTTTTAAATAAAAATATACAAATATAGCTTTGTTAAAGCTTCAGTAGTTAACAGCAACAAATATTTTAAAACATCAGTAAATGATATGCTGATATTCCGATAGCTGACACAGGTATTTTAATAATGTAACAACACTATTATCAATAATTTATATCGGTATTTATTTCTTATAATACACGTAACTATAAAACACTATAATATAATGTAGACGGGAAAAGTATATTTACACCTTTATCGATTAACGTCTATAACTTTATTAAATTCTAGCTTCAAATGATTTATCACTACAACCATTTTAGGACTTATTCCCATTAAGATATATGACATTAACTTCTTGTCAGTTTAATGTTCATTCACTTCTATAACTATATGTTTGTTATTTCATTTACTCCGTTGCCGTTCTATTGCTAAGGTTAACGTAGCAAGGGAACTTAGTCATCTCAGGCCAATCAACAAATTTGCAGCAATGTCTAAGCTCCTGGAAAAAATAGTAAGCATTAGACTAACTCAACATTTTAAAAATCAGAACATCCTTCCTTTGCAACAATCAGGGTTTAGAAAGCAACATAGTACTGCAATTGCTCTGTAAAAAATATCCGATGACTTAACAAATGCTATAGATAAGTCCAATGCTACATATTTAATACTTCTCGGCTACAGTAAAGCCTTTGATTAATGATTTACTTCTGGCAAAATTGCATTACTATAACATCAAATGTACATTTATTGAACTGGTTCAAATGCTATCTCGTAATAGTAACATTGCCCATATTGTCGCCAGATGTCTTCAAGTTCGAGAATTTGGGACACGACAATTGGGTTATCTCATGATACCTCTTAACTGCGCCCGCTGCATTACCCTGGCATGATATCAATACTAAAAGTATGCCAGAGCCAGAGAGACTCAGCGACAGCAGATGTATCCACTCCGAGATCTGAACCCAGATACCTTTAGTGTCAGATGTAATTTCCGAGCAGCAGAATTTTGGCAAAGTCCATACTACGTCACCTACTAACAGCGCATCCGCTCTTTTAGTAAGTTGTTTCATTTCAAAAAAAGACCTAAGACGCCGTGCAATGTATCATTCCGTTTCGACCGTTTCCCAGCAGCAGACGTCCCCGAAAATAACATCGAGAAGTAAGTAAGAGCATAGAGAAATAAGGTAAATGACTAAGTAAGCTTGGCTAGTACAATACAGCCGATAACTGTCTCAAGCCGATCATCAGGGGAGCCATCCAGCTTCATCCATCACCAAGGAATTCCAACTTCCGTTCGAGTAGACGTATTTGTAACTCGTAGATGTCCTTTTACCACCACATTGGTTTGAGGAGCACTGAAAAGGTCCAAATTCATTGACTAACCATACCTTAACTTTTCAGGGTTTTAATCATTTTTCCTTTTCAGGTGATTCTAATGAACTTTTCTTTCAATGTTCTTGCTTCGCATACCTGGTATTCGTATTTAGTCTGCACCCGTTTTAATGCTTTACTAGTTACCATGTGTCACCGCTTATTCTGTGCTAACGCTTTGACGCTTATTTTGTGCTTGCTATCCCTGCCATTTGAGTCATCTGGCACCTCTCTTTTCGTTGAATCGCGTGGCCTCATCCCTGTATTTAGAACTTGTAGAGTTTGGTAGAAAGTAACCAATTAGTAAACCCGTAAATTTGTATATATATGTTTGTTTGTCAAGCTCCTCAGGAGTTTCGTGATACACTTTTAATCAACCTCTTCAAAAACAAAGGGAGCGCTGCGGACTGTGAAAATTACAGGGGTATAGCTCTCCTGGCTGTTGGAGGGAAGATACTCACTAAAGCGATGGCAAATAGGCTAACACCTGTTATGGAAAAGTTACTTCCTGAAACACAGAGTGGCTTTAGACCAAACCGAGGCACATCGGTTCTAATCTTCACATTTAAACAGCTTCAAGAAAAAGCACTCGAACATCAAGGAGAAATTCACATGGCCTTCATTGATTTAACCAAGGCGTTTGACTCGGTGGACAGGGAAGTGCTCTGGAAAGTTATGCTCCGCTTAGGTATCCCTAGAAAATTTGTGGAAGTATGTCGCAGTCTACATACAAACAACAACGCCCAGGTTATGTATAATAATGAGGCAACCGAACCTTTCCAAACCCTCACTGGAGTTAGGCAGGGATGTGTCCTGGCACTACTACTTTTTAATTTGTTTACCACTGCTCTAACAATTATTGTTGACAACAAACTGACAGTCAGAGGAATAGGTCTCCGATACCGTTCTGATGGCGGTCTCTTTAACATAGGGCGCTTTAGAGCTTTCACGAAGACACGCACACGATTCATTTGTGATCTCCAGTATGCGGATGACTGTGCACTTTTAGCCTCTACGCCGGAAGAGCTTCAAGAACTTTTAGATGTGTATGCCCAGAGCTATGATTCCTTGGGACTTAAAATCAACATTGGAAAGACTAAGATTATGTCAACTCCTCATCAAGTGAACCAAATAGACATTACACTTAACGGAAATTCTCTTGAAGTGGTGGATCAGTTCAATTACTTAGGCAACGTTGTTAATGACAAAGCAAACATGGACAGCGAGATTCGCAATAGAATTAACGCTGCATCTAGAGCACTCTGGGGACTTAGAGAGAGTATTTGACAACCACGACCTTGGTATGTCAACGAAAATGGCTGTCTACAGAGCAGTTGTTATTCCAACACTGCTATATGGATGTGAAAGCTGGGTCACTTACCGTCGTCATGTGAAAGAATTAGAACGTTTTCAGCAAAGACACCTCAGAAGTATGATGAAAATCCGTTGGTTCCATCACATATCAAACGTGGAAGTACTCAGGAGAGCAAACAGCCTTCCAATTGAGGTGCTTATTTCAAGAGCACGCCTAAGATGGGCAGGTCACGTTCATCGTATGCATGATAACCGCCTTCCTAAATGTACACTTTATGGTGAATTGCTAAGCGGTAGAACAAGGCGTGGCGGTCAATGAAAGAGGTTCAAAGACGTTCTCCATGAAAATCTAAAATCCTGCGGTATTCCAGACGAGCAATGGGAACAACTTGCAGCGGACAGAACCGAATGGCGGGGGTTGTGGCCAGCTATCAATGAAATGTTGCTGCAAGAAGGCCGAACCCAAGACCTAACCAGGTCTATGTTTGTCCTGACTGCGGTCGACATGTGCTCTCCCGAATTGGCCTCTATAGCCATAATCGTGTGCACCGTAGATGAATGGGAATTACAATAGACTACACCTTTTACCTGTTTCTTATTACAGACAATTTATCGACTGTAACATCTTTTTATACTCGAACTCGAGTAAAGGCTAATAATAATAATATATATAGTAGGTTTAATTGAATAAACTGATATTATTTATAATATTCTGAGTTTTACTCTTTGTGTGTGAAAGTCTAATTTCCCAAATTGACCCGCTGGAGTACCGTTTCTCCACTTGAGCCACTCAGCCTCGCTTATCTGGCTTGTGGGTAGTGTGTCCTATCACTTAAACTAGGATTGGCGTCCGAACTAAATCCGAAAACCTATTTCCGGATTCGAGTGTCACAGAGTGGCTCTTTTTCTTCTTATCACCGTCTGAGGTGGAGAAAAAATGCGTTTAATTTTTATTTGATATTTGCTCCTACTTTGACTAGATAAATCAAATTTAGACAGGTGCCACCTGTGTCTTTCAATAATATCTCTAATACATTTTTTTTACATGCCCATAATTTTTCCACTTTGCTCGAAAATGAGTGATTGTACGAAAGAGACAAAAACATTGCTAAACTGAATAAGCCATTCGATGACTCTTAATAATGTGACATTTGACGCAAGAGAAAAAAATATGAACTTAAACTTTATCACAATATCCTGTAAAGGCCACATCATGCATGTCAGTAAGCATCGCTCTAATGGCCATTTATCACATTAAAATAAAAGGTTCAATACAAAATTTGCTTATCGTATGTCAAACCGTTTAAAGAGTATTTCGAGATAACCGGTTTCCTAGCACCAATGGCAGGCTGCCATTGGAGTAATTCGCGGAAGGCGCCTTGTTAGAGTTGTGGTGCCAGTGTCCAAAACAAAATTTAAAAATCAGTGTTGTTTGCGAGTGATCCTAATCTTTTTAATGTGTCCACCTTTGTTAAGCTTTCTTTTTTAAGCATTGTTTGTTAATTATACCACCTATTTTTGTTTTGATTGTTAAAAAGGAGTATAGGTTTAAGTTGTTCAATTGTTGTTTTCGCCGAACCAGGCCTGTGTCGCCCGATCTTGCGATCCGCCACCGCGTCAACGCGATGGTCGCAGGGTCGGTCGCAAGACAGGTCCTGGGGACGCAACTGTATTATGTGAATATGAATAAAGTTCTTTTGAATTGAATTGGTTTCCTAGCACCCAGTTTAAGGGAAACAAATTATCAGTGAAATCTTCATCTACCAGACTCCCCAATCTGCAGTAGAATTTAATGCACTTTCTTATTAAACATATTTATATATTTAAACATTTACAGTTATGAATTCAAAATGATTTATTTAGTAACATATAAAAACGTATTTTTACATAAATATTTATTTGCTAGAGCAAAAGTGGACAATTATTATTGTTAACTGTAGTAGAACGCATGAAGTATGATTTTTTTCTATGTTACATTATTAAATTCAATTCTAATCTAATTGGCTATTACTGAACAAAATCTGGATAATATTTATATTTTATATAAGAATATATATGTTCTGAAATATTACGAAAGCTTTTCTTATTCCAAGGGGCCCTAACCAGTATTAAATATTATATAATAAAGTTTTACAGTATCTATTATTTCGTATCATCCATGTCGAGATATCTGAAGAGAGTAATCGTGTTTAATCGATCTTAGCCTATGTTATACTCCAATATACTGTTATGTGGCGCCCTCTAACGGAGAGAGAGATCTAAACAATCTCAGATAGCAGAGTGAAAGGAGGCCTGCCTAGTTGGCTACCGGTAAAGCGGTGCCATCCCTGGACCAACTGGCGAACTACCATTACGACAGATATGAGAAAATGGTTGAATACGCTAGACGGACTAGAAAGATCTCGAGTAACGGACTGGAAAGATTGAGACTAAAGCGCCTCGGATATATAAGGAGTGGATCCCGTGCACGGAGTACAGTTTTATATTAGATGAACAAGTGAACAGATAAAATAAAGAACAGTAATAAGTTGTGAATTATATTAGTGTCTATAGTAGATCAATGTTGTAATTAGCGTGTTATGATAACGATTCATTATTGTAATTAAGTATTAAATAGAGTAGTTATTAGTGACAATTCTTGTAGCAATTATTTGAGCCTACACTTGGAAGTGTTTAGAGGAAGTTGTAAACACGTAACAATACTATAGAAAATGATACATTTGATTATTAAGGAATAACCATTATTTGCTTTATTTGCAAAATAATTTAAAGAGAACCAATTTACACCTCTGGAGATATCCCTGTTGTTCGGAACAAGTTATATAAAAAGTTGTTATTGCAGTGGAAGCAGTATCACATCTCCTTTTATTACAATTTATTGGAGTTTCTCTTTATTTCACGAAAGCTTATAATACATATTGATTTTAAACTAATTTGAATACATTTTGATTTGCCGACGTTCACGTAAAAGGAATTTTTATAATTTGCACCTCATTCTGAATTAAAGAAGAATGTTAATGTTGATTGCTTCATTTTCTTAATACGGCATGGATATGAACTGATTATAATAAAAACGATACATTCTCCTTCATCTAATATCTAAGAAAAATCGTAATTTTATGCACATAAACATTTGCTTCAAATTTGCGTAATATATGTAGATAAACTAAAATAAACAAACATTGGGGACGCACGTATTCGGTTTTGTCATAGATTGCTCACCGGTTGGTAAATCAAAGAGAATTGGTGCATTGTGTGTTTGTGTTTGGGCATTAGCTTGTATCCTCTTGACGCTTGATACGTGCAATTAATTTGGACTTGTCTGTTTACTACTAAGAAGAATTTATTGGTTGCTGTTGTATTGTTAAATTATAACGTTCATATTGCAGAAATTTTGCAAATATAAACCCGCCAGCGCCATCTTTCCTTCATGGTTTAACTTGTTCATCACTAATTATACTAATTATATTGTGCCATAATTCAAATTTATAATATCATCGCCAGATATATCTGACTTTTCAGAAAAAATGTGTTTCTTTTTATTAATATTTATGTACTGCCCAAGATCAGCAAAGAACTGCGAAATTCTTTGATTTGCTCACTCAATGTAGACAGCTAAACTGTTGTGCAATTTTGTCAAATTCGTTCATCAAATTAAATCAAAATTTCATCAATTAGTTATACACAATATAAATATAAATTGCAATAATTATTTACCAATAGTAGTTATATGAAATTGTTTTGTTAAATTAATTTCTATAATTTTGAGGAAGACCCAACTATTTCAACTAATAAAGTCGCAAGACTAACCGGAGCGTCACAATGGAAAGTTTGGTCTACGATACGTAGAGGTGGATGTCATCCTTACCACTATACCCCTGTCCAAGGTTTGGAGGAAGGTGATCCTGGAAGGAGAGTGGAATTCTGCCGCTTTATATTAAATTCAGATGCAGAAAGTGCAAATTTTTTAACAAGTATTTTATGGACGGACGAGTCGAAATTTAATCGCGAGGGTATAACAAATTTCCACAACCTACATTATTGGGCAGAGGAAAATCCCAAGTTAACACGTGAAACTAGTTTCCAAATGAAGTTTTCTATTAATGTGTGGATGGGAGTCATTGGCCACTATTTAACAGGGCCACACTTTCTTCCTCAAAATTTAAACGGGGAAATCTATGAAAATTTTTTAAGAAATGATCTGGCGGTGATTTTAGAAGCTGTTCCTCTCGCCGTCAGACAGCGAATGATGTTTCAGAACGACGGTTGTCCAGCACATTATCGGCTGACAGTACGACAGTCACTTGATCAACGTTTCCCTAACCGTTGGATTGGAAGAGCGGGCCCAATACCTTGGCCAGCGCGAAGCCCTGACTTAACACCCCTTGATTATTACGTATGGGGTCATATGAAGGAGATGGTCTATGCCACACCAGTCAATATTATAGAAAACCTTAGACAAAGGATAGTCGATGCTGCCCAACACATAAAGCATAATCTGACAACCAGAGTAACAAAGACAGAAATAAGAAGACGCTGCCGTGTCTGTATAAGGAATAGGGACTCCCATTTTGAGTAAGACATATAAAAAATAAAGTACAACTTTGAAATTAATGAAGAATTAAACTCTACTTTTAAAATGTTTTTTTACTGTTTATCTAAAAATAAAATTCGTACTACTTGTGTTATTTTTACTAGTATTTTCTTAGAACTATTAAGGGTACATTGAACATTTGCACCTTGTTAGATAGCTATTGAAATAAGGTAGTTTTTATAATAATTTATACGCGTGTTACGTTAATATTTTTTTGAAAAAACCTAATAGGTAAATTTCATAGCTGATTTAAAAAAAAAAAATTTTTAAGTTTTTATTTCAGATGTTCACATGATCAAAATGTTTCCAGATATTTTTCATTCCAAACGGATATCTATAATATTGGACAAGTAATCCAGTAAAAAAAAAAATTAAAAATGTCAAATAGATTTTTCGAAAATTAACTTTTAGGACATTAAGATCTACTTCTTGAGAAAAACAAAAAAAATTAAATATCTCAAAAACTATTGAGTTTTGCATAATATATGTTAGGGCTAAATTTACTTCTTAGATCATGCCCCATCACACCTCTAAAGGAATGTATCGAATTACCAGTAACCCTGTATAAATCTTGTAAATCAAATAATTTTGACTCATGAAAAAGTTGTTCAGTCGGAAATGGTTTTGGTTTATTTAATATGATTTTGATTAAAAGTTTTTGAATTATATACAGGATGTAACGCAACTTATCCGAAATATTTTAACCATACATATATCTTTAAATAAGAAGTCGGTTCCTTGAAAAAAGTAATAAAAGTCCAACACAGAAAAAGACACAAATTGTTAAAGTTACAAATTAATGGAAATTTGTCGATGTCTTGGTCACTGATGAAGCTATTATTACGCGTAATGGTATAACCAATCTCATAATATGCACGTTTGGACTATTGAGAATCCTCATCCAGTAGTTCGGAATCACTTTGAACATCGATGAACGCTTAGTTGGTCCGTTCATATTGCCAAATTAGATGGATGGTCAGCAGTTTCTCCGTAATGATCTTCCTGGTCTTCTTGGAGATGTGCCCTTGGAGGTCCAGGTGAACCTGTAGCTTAGTCTCCGCGGTCCCCGGATCTAAATCTCTTGACTTTATTTTGTGGGGATATTTAAAAAATGAAGTCTACCAAACCGAAGTTGACAATATCGATGTATTACGTAAACGTATCTGACAGCTGTCCATAATCTGCGCCTTCGGGAACAGCAGGAAGGGAGAACACTTCAGCTAGTATGATAAAATTGGATTAGACGGGTTCAGGCGTGCTTGAATAATAATAATACTAATAATAATAAACACCACAGAAATTAGACAATCCCCAATTTCAGAAGCCAGGGCTTGTGCGGAAGGGGGTTACACATTGAAAAAACGCGGACATACAACCATTTCCTTCGACAGTGCCAGTACCGGAGCCAGGATTCGAACCCGGTGGTTCGATGTCCGTGTGATTAATCGCGATTGCCACCTCGCGCTTTAACCCACTCGGCTATCGACCAGATGTCAATGGACAAAACTTTAAACAGTTTTTATAGAAATAATATGTTATTTTAACATTTCCATTAATTTGTAATTTTAACAATTTGTATCTTTTCTGTGTTGGACTTTTATTAAACATTTTTTTAAGAAATCGACTTCTTATTTAAAGGTGCAAGTATGGTTAAAATTTTTCGGGTAAGTTGCGTTACACCCTGTATATATTAAGAACAGTATCGGTCCCACTACAGTACCTTGAGGTACTCCTGTGATAATTTGTAGTGGCTCACACTCTACGGAATACTAAAATTCAGGTTGATACCTTAGAAAGAGGAGGAGCTAAGGTGGGATTGAAAGTAAACATCCAGAAAAGTAAAGAAACGCGGTAATATAGACCTAACCCCAGAACATTTTTACATCCAAAATTCAATGACAGTGTCACCGAATTCAAGTAACTAGGTGTCATGCTCAATGATACTGAAGAAACAGATTGTGTGAGCAGTAAATCCACAAACTACATGATACAGTCTTTGTTAATTGATATTTGTGCAATATAAAGCGCATATTCTGGTCAATCCGAATTACTAACACGAGGTGTGAGATATAACAGGACAGAGACGACTAAACAAAGTCTTCAAACTGGAACTGGCTGGGCCAAACCCTTAGAGACCAGAAGACACCATATCAAAAGTCGCTCTCGACTAGAATCTTCAAGGCAGCCGAAGAGTGGAAAGGCCGAAGTGACGTGGAAAAGAACCATATCAGAAGAGGCAAGAGAAATAAAAAAGAAATGGGGAAGTAAAAGTATCGCCCAGTAACAGAGTCATATGGCGACAGTTTGTGAAGGTTCTATGTTACTTAGTGAAATTGTGGAAGAATGTTTTGCGTCATTCATCGATATTTCTTCTCTTGTGTTATTTAGTAGAATTTATTTCCAAAACAGCGAATGTGTAGCAAAAAATGACAAAATGAAAACAACAAAAATTTATTTTTCAAGACTGAACCCCGATATTTTGTGTCATACATGTGTATTGCATGAGTTAAATATGAACTTATTCCGTTCCCTTACAAAGTAATATTGAAAAAAAAAGGCAAAAATACATAAAAAACAATGAGTTTCATCAACGAGTGTCCGTCCAACTAGTATTTCTATGAGAGTGATTCTGATTATCGTCGATGTCTTATGTCTGTTATTAAGCCGTTTTCTCGTGAAACACCTATTGCGTGTATAATAATGTTTCAATATTACGTTGGCTGTAAAAACTATTGGCTATAAACTTTACGATGTAAAATACACAATATTTATTCATTACGTATTATCTCTTTATTTAGGTTGAAAAGTTTGTGTACAAATTACAGGCCAGGGTTTTTCCCACACCCAAGGATGATTGGCATTTTTATCTCAAATATTTCAGGACGTGGTAATAAATGCTTATGAATAATTTTTTTGTGACATGAATAATTCAGTTTCAGTTTCGTAGTTTATAAAATTTGTCGTGAAATATATATTCTCTTAGGGTTTTAGTAAAAGTAGTCCTGCAAATGTAATGCAATTTTTTAGTCTCACGTCGTTTACTCTTAGCCTTTTAGAAACATTACATCCTGAGGTATATTTTGCTTGCAGATTCATGAGGGTAATTGTGCGAGGATTATGATCTATGAACATTTTTGCAAATTACACAATACTACCATAGAGAATCGTCTTCAGGCCTTCGTAGATAAAATACATTTCATATTGTGTTGAAAAAAAATACATTATTTATTTTTCGTTGCTTCCTAGAGAGCCAGAATATTATAGACGCTTAGTAGCATATTATAATTTCTTTCGTTACTTCTCAGTAGGTAATTAAGGCATTTTATATAAGATATGCAGCTATGAACATCTCATGTATAGATACTGAAGTTATTGTTTAATTTGTTCATTCATTTATTGATTTATTCATACAAATGAATAAAAGAAACAGTCATTTGTTCCATTGTTGACTGATGGTCGAGAGGTAAGCGCACTTGCCTCTCACCCAAAAGTTTCGGGTTCGATTCCCAGTCGTGGCAGTGAAAAATACTGTGAGAGGAATTTTTCCACTATACACGGATATTGGGTGTGTCACCTGTCCCTAAATGTATAGCTCCCTCCCACACAAGGTCCTTCTGGAGCCTTTCGGGATAAAGAGGGTCGAAATTACCTCTGATATAATTACCTGTGGTGTTACCATTGTTTGTTTGTTATTTTTTGATCATTTTTCTTTATTATTAGTTTATCGTCTTAGGCGGGTTTAGCATTAGCTCTTCTATTATTCAACCAGGACACATGCACACAGACAGTTACACAACGACCATCCCCTACGACATTACCATCTGCCTTAGCTGAGACTCGAACGCAAGAGTGGTAAGAGCGACTAAACCGTGTTACCTCTCACACAATCCTGCCTAATCCATTAAACTAACGCCACTAAACATCCATGCCCTAGCCAGGGTTTGAACTCGGGGCTCCATGGTCTCAAGCTTAAAGCTTCTGTGTTGAGCCACTGAGGTGACTATTTATTATTTATTTACTTATTTAAAACAGAGCTGCCCAAATATGTGTGCATTCAGTTAGGAGGCAGGAAATATTTAATTAAATGCTACACCAACGGAATGCAGCATATCGAAAAGGTTTCTCATAAATTACCCAAGATGAATAACTGTAAGCAGCTGCACTAAAATTTCTCTACTTTATGTTTTAAAAATTAAGTAAAATTATATTTATTTACAACATGCACTAGATGTAGACAAGCATGTCCATTTCTAACTATACCGACTGTTCAATAGCAATGCAACCGAGTTCTTGGCTGTTGATAGAATAATAATGATCTAATTTTATTAGATTTTCAAATTGGACCAATGGTCTCATAAAATCGGTAAATGAAAAAACAGAACTATTCAAATTATCAAAAAAAATATCCTAGTGAACATAATATAAATAAACAGTACTGCAGTAAACGTAATGAATTACTAAAAACTCCTAAGATAGATTATTATCAAAATGAAATTAACAAAAATTTAAATAATTCCAAGAAATTATGGCATTGTGTTAAAGAATTAACATATATTTTTACAATAATAAAACTGTTATGATATTATGACAGGATATTTAGGATATTTATACCAAGAAAATAAAGTTATTAGCTCCTAGAACCCACAATTAATTCTCTTTACATCGTGTGCAATTAAACACATTAAATATATATATAATGATTAATGAGATATAATTGTAAACTCAAAGATGCTAAATATTAATTTTAACAAAATGTATTCTTGAAAAATGTCTCTATCTAGTCAAGTAAGTTAAATATCGAGGAACCTCATAGCTTAAAGTATGGAATGTTATATATCAAAATACATAAATAACAAAAAAAATTGCAGTAAATTTTTGATAACACTAATATTAACTTAGATATATTGAATGCAAACATCCTCGAGTTTCTATTTTTTTAAGATAATAGCGAAAGCTCATAGCCTGCGGATTCAGGAAACTCGACGGATTATTGTTTTTGGGCCAAATTTCAACTTAAACTATTTTTATCCTAGTTCAAATGTGCTTTTAGAGGGCGGAATATTAAACATAATATTTTTAGTCGCAAACTCCTCTATAAATCCTTATTTTACTATAAGGAAAGTAACCAGACTGCGACCAAAGTTACAAATCTGGCGCGTTAAGTGTAATAATTGCATATTACCATCAAAACGCTAATGCTTCGATTGCAACAAACACCAGCCGAAAAACTGTTCCTACTTAAAGGAGCTCCCTTGCCAGTCGTCACACACCACTTGCAGACTGCAGTTTCGAGCTGTTGGCTCTCGTCAGTGCAAGGTAGGTATGCGACGACCGACATGAGAATCCTTAAAAGTATTTTCACAATAGCGACATGTAAAACAGCCAGGAGGCGCCATCTAGCGGTCCAGTGTCTGTTGCAATCGAAAAATAAATAGCCTGACTTGGCTTAGCATAGTTCAAATGTGCTTTTAGAGGGCGGAATATTAAACATAATATTCTTAGTCGCAGACTCCTCTATAAATCCTTATTTTACTATAAGGAAAGTAACCAGACTGCAACCAAAGTTACAAATCTGGCGCGTTAAGTGTAATAATTGCATATTACCATCAAAACGCTAATGCTTCGATTGCAACAAACACCAGCCGAAAGACTGATCCTACTTAAAGGAGCTCCGGGATGTACTATAGTCAAAGGATTCTCATGTCGGTCGTCGCATACCTACCTTGCACTGACGAGAGCCAACAGCTCGAAACTGCAGTCTGCAAGTGGTGTGTGGTGACTGGCAAGGGAGCTCCTTTAAGTAGGATCAGTCTTTCGGCTGGTGTTTGCTGCAATCGAAGCATTAGCGTTTTGATGGTAATATGCAATTATTACACTTAACGCGCCAGATTTGTAACTTTGGTTGCAGTCTGGTTACTTTCCTTATAGTAAAATAAGGATTTATAGAGGAGTTTGCGACTAAAAATATTATGTTTAATATTCCGCCCTCTAAAAGCACATTTGAACTATGCTAAGCCAAGTCAGGCTATTTATTTTTCGATTGCAACAGACACTGGACCGCTAGATGGCGCCTCCTGGCTGTTTTACATGTCGCTATTGTGAAAATACCGGGATGTACTATAGTCAAAGGATTCTCATGTCGGTCGTCGCATACCTACCTTGCACTGACGAGAGCCAACAGCTCGAAACTGCAGTCTGCAAGTGGTGTGTGACGACTGGCAAGGGAGCTACTTTAAGTAGGATCAGTCTTTCGGCTGGTGTTTGTTGCAATCGAAGCATTAGCGTTTTGATGGTAATATGCAATTATTACACTTAACGCGCCAGATTTGTAACTTTGGTTGCAGTCTGGTTACTTTCCTTATAGTAAAATAAGGATTTATAGAGGAGTTTGCGACTAAAAATATTATGTTTATTTTTATCCTGCAAAAAACCTCCCATTTACTGAACTTAGTATACTTATATTCTTTCCTATTATTTGGGTTTTCTATCACATGTATTATTGTCCCCTTCAAAAATAAATCACCGAATCTACAAAATAATAGAATTATTGGAAAAAAGCCTCTGCGCCCGTGACATTTACGCCAAAGGAATAGTCAGAGGTTTTGTTTTGCAAATAATATAAATCGGAATAAACACAGAAATAATGTATTTTGCTGACGTTTCGGAAAGTAATCTCTTTCCGTTTTCAAAGCTTTTTATTTTTTTGGAAAAACTCTTATTTTGCTGTGTATGTCAAATACACAGCTTTAAGATTCTGTTTATGTTATTTCCATAGATACTTACTACTTACACAGAACATAGAACTGATGATATTTTATTTTAGATAGTGTTGAGTTTGTTAAGTTCTTCTTTTAACATTGGTAGCCAGGTTGTACAAATATCTACAGAACAATTCGATACGCATTTATCTTCATTTAATAAGATTATTGCTGATTCTTAGTTTTTCTTTTTTTGAGGCAGATAACAAAAAGGAAAATGATTTCGCAGCAAAAAATATAAGAGCACACAGTGAATCATTCGACTTTAACAAAAATTGTATTTGTGGAGAAATAGCCGATGTAAATAATGAAAACAAAAAACCAAAAAATTTACGACGCCATATTCAGTCAATGCAAACTCTTGAATTTATAGAATCTCTGATTTTTCGCTGCCGAGAGCATAATGATATTATCTCTAAAAATGTTTTAGAGAGAATTACAAATATAATTGATTTGGTTGTAGCTGAATCAAAGTATCACAAAAACTGTTTAACCAAGTTTCACTTGAAGAACTTCGAACAAACTAAGCAGACTGGTACGCAAAAGTGCGATGCATTTCAGCAACTCATCGAATTTTTAAATTCAAACAGTGAGTGCCAGTACACGTTAGCAGAATTAGAAGTCAAATTAGAAAGTTTTGGTGACCTAAAGTTTAGTAGAAAACATTTAAAAAGGAAGATTATTACGAAACTAAGATTCTCTTTACGTCAAGACCAGGCCATAGTGATATTATTACATTAACAGACTTTTCGGGCCAAATATTAACGGATACATGGTTAAAAAAAAAATTGAAAATGAAATTGAATTCATTTAATAAGATTATCGCTGATTCTTTAATTTTTCTTTTTTTGGTATCTGCTTCTTTTGTTAAAATTTATGCCGAGTCCCAGTATATTCTATGTCAGTTTTCCCAAGCATGTTCACAAATCTTTGATTTCTGAATTTCATTCTTTCTAATGTAATTCTTGTGCTCATCCAACCTCACACTGAAAGGTCTGGCTCATGACTAAATGTTATGTGGGTGAGTCATCCAGACCTTTCAGTGTGAGGTTGGATGAGCACAAGAATTACATTAGAAAGAATGAAATTCAGAAATCAAAGATTTGTGAACATGCTTGGGAAAACGGACATAAAATAAACTGGGACTCGGCAAAAACTTTTACAAAAGAAGTAGATACCATAAAAAAATAATAATTAAAGAATCAGCGATAATCTTATTAAATGAAGACAAGTGCGTATCGAATTGTTCTGTAGATATTTGTACAACCTGGCTACCAATGTTAAAAGAAGAACTTAACAAACTCAACATTATCTAAAAGAAAATATTATCAGCTCTATGTTCTGTGTAAGTAGTAAGTATCTATGGAAATAACATAAACAGAATCTTAAAGCTGTGTATTTGACATACACAGCAAAATAAGAGTTCTTCAAAAAAAAAAGCTTTAAAAACGGAAAGCGATTACTTTCCGAAACGTCAGCAAAATACATTATTTCTGTGTTTATTCCGATTTATATTATTTGCAAAACATAACCTCTGACTATTCCTTTGGCATAAGCGTCACGGGCGCAGAATCTTTTTTCCAGTAATTCTATTATTTTGTAGATTCGGTGATTTATTTTTGAAGAGGACAATAATACATGTGGTAGAAAACCCAAATAATAGGAAAGAATATTCGTAGAATGCCACAAATAACTTTCAGACAATATTTAGTATACTTATTTTTAAAAATACTTGACATATGTATATTTTCAGTAAACGTGTTTTAATATTATTATAACTATCTGTGGGCAGTTTCAGTGAACTTCTTACTCTATCAGCGATCAACGGTGAAATATAAAAGCACTAAATTACAAACTTTTTTTTTATTTTTCTTATAATGGGCTAAAACTGTCGTTGAAAACCATTTGTCTGTTGTTAAGGGTTACTAACTAATTCTTCAAGAGGCATACCTATAATAAATGAATTCCGTTTCACTATCTAACTTAGGTTTATATTGCATTGGAGTAAATTTACACTCACCAAATTCATAACATATTAATGTCGATAGCAAAGAAAAATCCATAGGAAAGGCTGAATATAATTAAAACAGTTCTAAATGTTCAATTCATGTTTGGTAAATACGTCAAAAATAAACCTAAAAACAATGATACGGTAGATGAGCATTTTCGTGATAGATTACCTCAACGAGATTACAGAAATATTGTATATATACATTTTCATCCAAAAATGGCTACTGAATAGTATCTCCTCAGCTGACACCGTATCTATATTTAGAAACAAAACAATCGATATTAAGTAACTCATTATTATAACAGATAGCGTCGATGATAATTTACATGAAATAAATTCGGATATAAAATTAAAAATAATGATAACATTAAAAAGTAATGGCTGCTCCTAATAGTTTTACCGTCGGGAAAAGAGATAGAAATATTAATTTCTTTTATTTCATAAATGTTCTAATATTTTCATTTCATTTCATATTCAGCTGGCAAATTTTCGCACGCTCAAGATATAATTTAAAACCGTAATCTAAATATTTTAGTTCTGAACAGTAAGATAAAACTGTGCCGACGCCGGCAACACCAGCGTCGAATAATAATAATAATAATAATAATAATAATAATAATAAACCATAAAGGACACAGTGAGGTACATAAAATCCGTAGATACTGAATTGAAGTTGATGATGGAGGAAACATTGGATCCTGATTTAACCTTTGTACATACAGCTCTTTATGCAGGAGCTGCTACTGTCATAGAGCTTAATGGTCAGAAAGTTCAAAGTCAGAAACAAAATAGAGAACCCAGAAACCAAGAAAACCAGCGTGGAAGATTCGACTTGAAAAGCAAATCGAACTACCAAATCCAAATATAGCCGATCATTTTGCACACACACTACGTATAAGTAAATACGGAACTGCATGTAATAATAACAACAATCAAACCACATCTTTTGAAACAAGGAGCATAAATGACAATAACATAAGAAATTTAATTTTTTATATAAATCGTGTCGACTGGGTTGAAATGCTTGAATTAAATGTTGATGAAGCCTTCAGCTTTTTCATAGATAATATTCTGTGGTGCTATAATATTAGTTGTCCCCTTAAAAAAAATAAAATAAATGGCAAAAAAAAGGAATGGGTAACAAATGAACTTATACAACAAAGTAATAATATTAAAAATCTCTACTGGTTAATGACAAATCTTCAAAGTGTGGAAGCAAAAACATTATATAATATGGAAAAGAATAATTATAGAAATAATATCCAACTTGCTAAACAAAAATTTTATAACGGTAAAATAAGTAACGCGTCAAATAAAATAAAAGCCGTGTGGAATATTGTCAATGAAAAATTAGGTAGAAAAAAAGCTAATGGTGCAAATCTTAAGATATTACACAATGACGAATTAATTTCTGACTACAAAACTTTGGCTAATATGTTTGCAAACCATTTTTCCAATAACGCCCAAGAAATATTAAACTAGCATTTTGGTTCAAACTTATCATTACCATGCACCACCTCTCCATATAGAGAGGTTACAATATTCTTTACACCTATAACCGCCAAGGAGGTCAATGATTCTATTATAGATCTAAAAAAAAAAGAAGTCGGCCGGGTTTGATAACTTAACCGCAAAAGTATTAAAAAGTATACGAGAAAATATAGTTGACCAACTAACACACTTATTCAATATATCTATTAATGAAGGTCATTTCCCCAAAATTCTTAAACAAGCTGTTGTTATACCAATTTATAAGAAGGGATCACCTGATGAAATCGAAAATTATAGACAGATTTCATTATTAAGTGTCGTCTCAAAACTCTTCGAAAGAATTGTCTATAATAGAATTGTTTCTTTTGCAGAAAGAAATAAAATATTAACTAAATCACAACATGGATTTCGAGTCGGTAAATCTACCGAAACAGCATGTTGTCATTTATTGGAGTATGTCTATACATCTTTGGATAGAGGCAAATATGTGATCTCCTTATTATTTGATTTGACAAAAGCTTTTGACGTTGTTGACAAAAGTTTATTAAAACAAAAACTCAGCAGTATTGGTATAAGAGGAAGCATCATGTCATGGCTAATGTCGTATATGGAGCATAGGTCATTGAAAGTGAAGCTGAATCAAATCCATTCAGACATGAAAAATGTCGAACTTGGAGTGCCTCAGGGCTCTGTGCTTGGACCGTTACTTTTCCTGCTTTACATCAATAATCTACCTGATCACATAACTTCTGGTCACACTACTATATTTGCAGACGATCTAACAATAACTCTAATCGCTGATAGTCCTGAGGAGCTCCAAACACAAATAAACATAACTATGCAAGAGATCAGTTCCTGGTCACAAAGAGATAGGCTGATATTAAATAATCAAAAGACCGTATTTATACAATTTCATATACAGAAACCATTATCACATGATGTAACGCTATATGATAATATTACTGTGGAACAAAGTACTAAACTGCTAGGTACCTACTTTGATGCTAAACTTTCATGGGATAATCATATTGAATATGTTTGCGGTCAGCTAAATAAAGCATACTTTGCTATATTGCTGATGAAAAATAATCTTGATCAAGCTGGTTTGTTAAATATTTATTATTCGTTGGCATACTCGTGCATATCATACAACATAATATGTTGGGGTAATGCTAAGGAAAAGGACAGAGTCTTCATATCTCAAAAGCGATTAATGCGATTAATCTTCCAACTTCATTATAATGAGAGTTGTAGGGAAATATTCAAAAATAATAATATCCTGACTACCCCCTGTATATTTATATATAAATGTCTAACATATGTCAAGAAAAATATGGACCTGTTTATAAAAAGAGGAGACTGCCATTCACATAATATGAGGCATGCCGAATTACTGCACATACCTAAACATCATACAAGCAAATTCAAACATTCTCCTCACTATACCTGTATTACTTTCTATAATAGCCTACCTGCTGAAATAAAAACTATATCTAATTATAATAAGTATAAATGCGAGGTAAAAAAAATACTTCTAAAGGGAAGTTTTTATAGCACACATGACTTTTTAAATAGAGGGAATCCATAGGAATATTTTGTGTAATATTAATCTATATTTAATGTCTGTTCGTCTAGTTTACCTGGTTTGTTATATACACTTATATGTAATTATTTTATAATATGACAATATTATTCTATTAATTTCTATATATCCATATATATGTATTGTACTGTTTGACTTGCCATATTTACATTTGTATCGCTAATGGTGAATAATAGTTATTCGTATTATTATTATTGTTATTATAATCATTACTATTATACTAATATATTGTTTTAATCTATTTAATATCTATTTGTATTGTATATTGTAACTTATATGTATGTTTATATACATGTATGTATATATATATATATTTCTTTTTTTACACTTGACTTACCATATATACAACTTGTATCTAAGATGGTCAATAAATATTATTATTATTATTATTATTATTTTTTTTTTTTTTTTTTTTTTTTACAAAAAACCAGTCACCCTACTCTGTGGCTCCGACCCTCACAGAGGGGAGCTGGTAATACCAATAGCCACTCCCCACGCCCGTGGGGTGAGTGACTACCGGGTCCGCGAATCGTGTGCCCTGAGTAGACGTAATGAACCGAGGATGACAGCCTTCTGCATTCTGCCGGCTAAGATCTCTGCCGAATCTCGGCATGCCGGTATGATCTTTAGTTCTGAAAGCAGCGTCTGTCTCATTCCACCGAGGGCTCCTATAATCAGTACCACTATTTTAACAGAATGGCCTGGATAAAGCCTGCGGAGTTCGAAGAGCAAATCTCGATATTTTGTACGTTTTTCCTCCTCTTTCAAGACAATGTTGCTCTCAGCGGGAGCTGAGAATTCCACGACATACATTGTCTTGAGTTGGTGGTCGAGGAGTACTATGTCAGGCTTGTTGGCTTGTATTTGCCTGACGGTGGGAAACGAGTAGTTCCAATAAATTAGGCACTTCTCATTCCCCACAACGGACTCAATATCCCCCGGAACGTAAGGCAGCACTGGTGTTTCGTCTATCCCATACGAGTGCCTTAGATGATAGTAAAGCACTCGTAATGCTGCGTTGTGTCTATGAATATAGGCCGAGACTGCGTAAGTCGGGCAAGCCGACAGTAAGTGCATTACAGTCTCCGGCGCCCTGCGGCAGGCCCTGCAGCTGACATCAGGGACCTCCATACCCATGACACGACGTCGATAGACGAGAGTGTTAAATACACCATCCTGGCAAGCCATTATGAATCCCTCGGTCTCAGACTTCAGCCCAGCTGACCTTAAGAAGGCGAAGGTCAGCCTTTCGGATAAGCCGAGATCTTCTATATTTTTATAGAAGATCCCGTGCAATGGCTTATCCTTATGGAGCTGCAGAAGGATGTTGTGTTCTGCAGCTCTAATGTGGGCTTTTAGTCGAACGGGTTCCAACTCGGTGACAGAGTCGGGGTTTACCCGCTCGACGTCGAAGATGAGACCAAGTTCATCGGCTGCTCTGCGTGCTGCCTTAAAGAGAAAAGCTCTTACCTCTGCATTTTCATGGTCTCGGACCATGCAGAGGAGGGGATCCGAACTCCTGATGACCTTACATGCTCCCTCCAGAACCATCCTGCTATGGAGACTCTCCAAGCTCAAGAGTCCACGGCCTCCCCGATGTCGTGGGAGATATAACCGTGGGACGGACGATTTAGGATGCAAGCTCCTATTGAGATGCATCTTCTTGCGGGTTACTACATCGAGTTGACGCAGCTCTTCTCTAGTCCACTTCACTACTCCGAAAGAGTAGAGAAGGATCGGAACGGCAAGCATATTTGTAGCAGACACCTTGTTCTTCCCCGACAGTTCTGAAGACCAGATCTGTCGGAGTAGGTGCTGATACTTGCCGCGGAGAGCGTTTTTCACTACACTCACTTCTTGGGTGGAGCGTTGCTCGACACCCAAGTAAGTGTACGACTCTCCGGCATCTAGATGGTGTAAGATGCTTCCGTCCACGAGCTGCGCGTCCTCTCCATAGTCACCGCATCGTCCTCTCTTGAGATGGATCAGTGCGCATTTGTCCAACCCGAACTGCATACCGACAGCCTGTGTATACTCCTGTACCACCCTAAGGGACTGTTGGAGATCCCTCTCTCCAGAGGCATAAAGTTTAAGGTCATCCATATAAAATAGATGGGTGACCTTATGCCTCCTGTCGCCGGGGGTACCGCAGTTGTAGCCGCGGGTTTTCCGGAGCGAGACGGATAATGGCAGTAGTGAGATGCAAAACAGAAGGGGGCTGAGGGAATCTCCCTGAAATACTCCTCTTCTGAATGTTACCGACTCTGTTTGGACTCTATCGTTACCCGATGTTATGGTAAAGCGAGTCCTCCAGAGCGGCATCAGTTCTTCAATACATCTCACTACGGGACCGGGAACCACAAGACATCGGAGCAAGTGAACAATGAGCTCATGCGATGTCATGTCGAATGCCTTGCGGTAGTCGATCCAGGCCATAGAGAGGTTCCGCTTATACTGCATGGAGTCCTGCGTGACACATCTGTCAATCAACAGGTTCTCCTTGCAGCCAGCGACACCTCTCTTCGACCCTCGTTGCTCATATATCCGTTCGTAAACCGGTTCAACTGCGTGGAGCACCCGCATGTACAAAATGCGTGTAAACACCTTGTAACATGCGTTTAGACAGGTTATCGGTCTGTAATTCTTTGGGTTGGACAAATCTCCGTTCTTGGGGATCAGCACTGTCCGCCCCTCAACAACCCAAGAAGGGATTTGCTGCTCCCCATTTAACCAGGAATTAAATATTCTGGCCAAATGGTGGTGGGTGCTCGATAACTTTTTCCACCAAAAGTTATTTATCCCATCGGGACCTGGAGCAGCAAAGTTCTTAGAGCCATCAAGAGCCCTACGAACCTCTTCTGGGGTTATTGGTTCGCACACTTCCTGTGGTTGCTGAAGCCTTTGACAAAAGGCTTCAAAGTGTGCAAGGGCAGGAGAATCTCGGTTGAGTGGAGGCCTCTCCTCGTACAGCGTTTTCCAGAAGTTCTCCACCTGATCTGCAGTCGGCGGATTGTCTACAACACGCGGAGGCGGTTGGAAAAGGCGCGAGGGCTTCTCGCGGAACAGTTTATTTTCCGCAAGCCCCCTCGCCCGCCTCACTAATGACTTTTTGCAAGTCACTAGCATCCGTATCCTGTCGAGACAGTGCTGTTTGGTGGTTCGCAGCACTGCCTCATTGAGTGTGTGATGGACGCGTCTTAAGTTGGCGGCTAATCGACGCACTTTAGGCGTGAACGGCCTGTTGGCCGCCGTATAGTCCATCACACATTGGATACGGGATGCGTGTTGCCTCGCCGACTGGATCTTGGCTTCCATCTTTTGTATGCGCCGCCGCGCTCTCTCCTGTGGGGAAGAGGTATTTCGCCTCTCCACCTGAGACGAGCGTTGAGCAGCAGCATACACGGCACAATTTATGTGCCAGATGTCAGCCTCTTCTGGTAGCGCTGTACGAAGTTCAGCGTCCACTCTGGCCAGGTCTTGTGGCCCGGGGGTTTTCAGACGGTGTAACCCCCTTCTGGTACTGAGGCCCTCTGGAATTGGCGGAACGAGGAGAGCCACGTCCTCAACCGGTGAATGTGGCGGCTCTTCGGCCACCTCATTCACCGGCCCAGGAGCAGCCCTCACGTAGCCCCTACTACGAAGGTGGGATACATAGTCACGCAGATTTTGTGGCGTGAAGGCGCTATGCTCTGGTAGCCTCTCACACCATTATTATTATTTTTTTTTTTTTTTTTTTTTTTACAAAAAACCAGTCACCCTACTCTGTGGCTCCGACCCTCACAGAGGGGAGCTGGTAATACCAATAGCCACTCCCCACGCCCGTGGGGTGAGTGACTACCGGGTCCGCGAATCGTGTGCCCTGAGTAGACGTAATGAACCGAGGATGACAGCCTTCTGTATTCTGCCGGCTAAGATCTCTGCCGAATCTCGGCATGCCGGTGTGATCTTTAGTTCTGAAAGCAGCGTCTGTCTCATTCCACCGAGGGCTCCTATAATCAGTACCACTATTTTAACAGAATGGCCTGGATAAAGCCTGCGGAGTTCGAAGAGCAAATCTCGATATTTTGTCCGTTTTTCCTCCTCTTTCAAGACAATGTTGCTCTCAGCGGGAGCTGAGAATTCCACGACATACATTGTCTTGAGTTGGTGGTCGAGGAGTACTATGTCAGGCTTGTTGGCTTGTATTTGCCTGACGGTGGGAAACGAGTAGTTCCAATAAATTAGGCACTTCTCATTCCCCACAACGGACTCAATATCCCCCGGAACGTAAGGCAGCACTGGTGTTTCGTCTATCCCATACGAATGCCTTAGATGATAGTAAAGCACTCGTAATGCTGCGTTGTGTCTATGAATATAGGCCGAGACTGCGTAAGTCGGGCAAGCCGACAGTAAGTGCATTACAGTCTCCGGCGCCCTGCGGCAGGCCCTGCAGCTGACATCAGGGACCTCCATACCCATGACACGACGTCGATAGACGAGAGTGTTAAATACACCATCCTGGCAAGCCATTATGAATCCCTCGGTCTCAGACTTCAGCCCAGCTGACCTTAAGAAGGCGAAGGTCAGCCTTTCGGATAAGCCGAGGTCTTCTATATTTTTATAGAAGATCCCGTGCAATGGCTTATCCTTATGGAGCTGCAGAAGGATGTTGTGTTCTGCAGCTCTAATGTGGGCTTTTAGTCGAACGGGTTCCAACTCGGTGACAGAGTCGGGGTTTACCCGCTCGACGTCGAAGATGAGACCAAGTTCATCGGCTGCTCTGCGTGCTGCCTTAAAGAGAAAAGCTCCTACCTCTGCATTTTCATGGTCTCGGACCATGCAGAGGAGGGGATCCGAACTCCTGATGACCTTACATGCTCCATCCAGAACCATCCTGCTATGGAGACTCTCCAAGCTCAAGAGTCCACGGCCTCCCCGATGTCGTGGGAGATATAACCGTGGAACGGACGATTTAGGATGCAAGCTCCTATTGAGATGCATCTTCTTGCGGGTTACTACATCGAGTTGACGCAGCTCTTCTCTAGTCCACTTCACTACTCCGAAAGAGTAGAGAAGGATCGGAACGGCAAGCATATTTGTAGCAGACACCTTGTTCTTCCCCGACAGTTCTGAAGACCAGATCTGTCGGAGTAGGTGCTGATACTTGCCGCGGAGAGCGTTTTTCACTACACTCACTTCTTGGGTGGAGCGTTGCTCGACACCCAAGTAAGTGTACGACTCTCCGGCATCTAGATGGTGTAAGATGCTTCCGTCCACGAGCTGCGCGTCCTCTCCGTAGTCACCGCATCGTCCTCTCTTGAGATGGATCAGTGCGCATTTGTCCAACCCGAACTGCATACCGACAGCCTGCGTGTACTCCTGTACCACCCTAAGGGACTGCTGGAGATCCCTCTCTCCAGAGGCATAAAGTTTAAGGTCATCCATATAAAATAGATGGGTGACCTTATGCCTCCTGTCGCCGGGGGTACCGCAGTTGTAGCCACGGGTTTTCCGGAGCGAGACGGATAATGGCAGTAGTGAGATGCAAAAGAGAAGGGGGCTGAGGGAATCTCCCTGAAATACTCCTCTTCTGAATGTTACCGACTCTGTTTGGACTCTATCGTTACCCGATGTTATGGTAAAACGAGTCCTCCAGAGCGGCATCAGTTCTTCAATACATCTCACTACGGGGCCTGGTACCACAAGACATCGGAGCAAGTGAACAATGAGCTCATGCGATGTCATGTCAAATGCCTTGCGGTAGTCGATCCAGGCCATAGAGAGGTTCCGCTTATACTGCATGGAGTCCTGCGTGACACATCTGTCGATCAGCAGGTTTTCCTTGCAGCCAGCGACACCTCTCTTCGACCCTCGTTGCTCATATATCCGTTCGTAAACCGGTTCAACTGCGTGGAGCACCCGCATGTACAAAATGCGTGTAAACACCTTGTAGCATGCGTTTAGACAGGTTATCGGTCTGTAGTTCTTTGGGTTGGACAAATCTCCGTTCTTGGGGATCAGCACTGTCCGCCCCTCAACAACCCAAGAAGGGATTTGCTGCTCCCCATTTAACCAGGAATTAAAAATTCTGGCCAAATGGTGGTGGGTGCTCGATAACTTTTTCCACCAAAAGTTATTTATCCCATCGGGACCTGGAGCAGCAAAGTTCTTAGAGCCCTCAAGAGCCCTACGAACCTCTTCTGGGGTTATTGGTTCGCACACTTCCTGTGGTTGCTGAAGCCTTTGACAAAAGGCTTCAAAGTGTGCAAGGGCAGGAGAATCTCGGTTGAGTGGAAGCCTCTCCTCGTATAGCGTTTTCCAGAAGTTCTCCACCTGATCTGCAGTCGGCGGATTGTCTACAACACGCGGAGGCGGTTGGAAAAGGCGCGAGGGCTTCTCGCGGAACAGTTTATTTTCCGCAAGCCCTCTCGCCCGCCTCACTAGTGATTTTTTACAAGTCACTAGCATCCGTATCCTGTCGAGACAGTGCTGTTTGGTGGTTCGCAGCACTGCCTCATTGAGTGTGTGATGGACGCGTCTTAGGTTGGCGGCTAATCGACGCACTTTAGGCGTGAACGGCCTGTTGGCCGCCATATAGTCCATCACACATTGGATACGGGATGCGTGTTGCCTCGCCGACCGGATCTTGGCTTCCATCTTTTGTATGCGCCGCTGCGCTCTCTCCTGTGGGGAAGAGGTATTTCGCCTCTCCACCTGAGAAGAGCGTTGAGCAGCGGCATACACGGCACAATTTATGTGCCAGATGTCAGCCTCTTCTGGTAGCGCTGTACGAAGTTCAGCGTCCACTCTGGCCAGGTCTTGTGGCCCGGGGGTTTTCAGATGGTGTAACCCCCTTCTGGTACTGAGGCCCTCTGGTATTGGCGGAACGAGGAGTGCTACGTCCTCAACCGGTGATTGTGGCGGCTCTTCGGCCACCTCATTCACCGGTCCAGGAGCAGCCCTCACGTAGCCCCTACTACGAAGGTGGGATACATAGTCACGCAGATTTTGTGGCGTGAAGGCGCTATGCTCTGGTAGCCTCTCACACCACAGAGCATGCATCCGCGCCATGTATCCCCTCCGCGCGGGCTCACTGCTTTCATAGCAATGCAGAAGTTCATCTCTCAGTTCATCTGTCCACTCAAAGCGTCCTTGGACATTGCCAATTTCGTCAACGGGCGGTCCGTCCGGTTGGGCCCCACCACCTTGCCCTTGACCCCTATCCTATCCTATTATTATTATTATTATTATTATTATTATTACTAAGAACCGAGGCCAATATCATCAGAGAGTACTTAGAGGGCAATAATAGTAGAAAAGTCGAAAACAAAATCCGTAAAATATGTCGAAGGAAGCATGTAGACTTAAATGATCCTCAGTTGCAGGAGAAGCTAACAGACTATTACGACGATGTCGGGCAGAAGACCAAATTTAAAGGGGCGAGACTGCGACGATACAATGAAACCACAAAGCGCAAGGAGCAAAACCATCTATTCTCTAATGACCAAAAGGTTTTCTATCGCAATCTCGAAAACCACAAGCCAGGCAATGTCGAATCTGAGGAAGTCGATCAGGAGCGCTTCAGTAGATTCTGGCAGAGCATTTGGTCAAACCCTGCAAGATTTAACCAGCAAGCGACATGGCTCCAAACAACCGAGCACGGGTTTAGTTTCATTAAATATTAAGTCAGGCCTCAGAGATTTCATAAATATTTTTTTTAAGTCAGCATTAAGACGAAAAAATAAAAACAATTGTTTGTCATCAGCATATTGACTATTGCAACAATTAAGACAAGTACAGAAGTCAATAGCAGTGTAGAGAATAACAAAGGTCTTAAAATGCTCCCTTGTGGAACTCCTTGCTGAACCAGTTTAAAATTAGAAACGTTTGATCTTAATCTAACGCTCCTCAATGAAAATCATAATCGGTTGAAAATATCGCAGATGCGTGAAATAAAAAAAAGTGTTACGGAGCCATAATGAGTCTGAAATGGAGGACAAATGGCCATAACCTGGACTAAATTATCAGTTAATCTCTGGCCTACTACAAGAGTCTAATAAAACTCAGCAGTCAGATTGAGTGTATATAAAAGTATACTCGTGACATGCGCTAGCGCCGGTATTCTAGAGACTGATAAGGTTTTAAATAACTATTATAGTATATATGAGAAGAATTATTAGCAATGGGATGTAGTAATTATTTTTAATTCCAAATATATTACTTTGAAATATCTAAAAGCAGTGTTCGATTGAATCAAGACACCCGGTCGGATTTCGCAGCTAATCTTCGAGCGAAACTTGACCTTATTCATATACAATTGCATAATTCAATGGGTACTCCAGCCAGCGAAAAAGATACCCCTACTACGGTAGTACTACAATTAGTAAAAACAAGATAGAAATTCAAGTAAAGTAACCAATTATTTACCTACGGAAAATAAAGTTTTTCTCCAAGTCCTGTGTTAGATTCCAACTGTGAAATCCAGGTTCAGAGTTTTGGTTGTATTGTTATGAAAACAATGTTGAAACATTTGCTGCGCATGATTTCAACAATTTATAACCTGCAATATTTTGCTATTGGCTATCATTATGTATTAATAAAATGTATTTCACAATAAATCAGGTTTAAAATGAGCACTACACGATTTCATAAATTTCTGATCTGTATTTTGTTGTCGATAATAAATAATTTTCAGGATATTTCTCAAGGAAGCAACCACAAATTCAGTTCAGAGTATTATTATGTAGAATTTAATTACTGGAGAAATAAGATTCGACCATTCCCAGAATGTTAGCCGTACGAGATTTATTGCCCTGAAGCAAGCTCTGATAAATCAACTGATAAGATAAAACAAATAGGTGGAAAAAGCTCAGTACATTGTCTGTTTGGCTATTAAAATAATTAAAGAAGTCCGCAGACTCTAATAGGTCGTTGTTAAGATAATTGAAGCAGAATCATATTAAAACCTAATTTCTTACTAAATAAATATACTAAGTACAAATATTTCAACAATACATATTAATAAAACAAATTAGATTGACCATTTATTTAGAGTACTGCACCTTGAGATACTCATGTTGGTCTTTTATTAGCTATAGCGAATAGTCCTCTTTAATACACAATATATAGTTTAGAACTAAATATATAGTTTTGTGTAATTTCTTTCTCCAGCTTTTTAGTCACAATTTACCTAAAAATATTTTGTGTTTAGTAAAGTAAATAATTACAATAAGTTGCGAAATCCTAGTTAAAAAGGTAGGTAGAAACGTTACCCTATTGAATAATAATATATGATATGTGAATGTATGAGTTGTCGAATCATCGTGTATAAGGTATTGACATAAAGCTACCTGACAAATTCTACTCAAGTATTCTCTTCATAGCTACCGCTTCCTGTACCTCGGAACAGGCTGTATACTGTATCTTGGGATTGTACCAAAGTACGGTACGTATATATTTATACTTTCAGATTTGAAGAAGTATGTAAATAGAACAAATCCCGAGCCATGTGACAAAAAAAGGGCAATTTTAGATAATTTAGTTTAATTTAGCGTTGATTTGTACATTAGAACAGCTGCTTTAGTATTTAAAGGTACCAAGGTTACGTGAGCACCGCACATTAAAAATTACAACATGAGGAATTCCAATATACTCTTCACTATGACACCAACCATGTTTTCTCCAGCGAATAAGAGGAATCGAAAACATCTCCCAAGCATGGGTCAAATATGATATAGCAGGCTAAAATTTGTATTACGAATATATGAGTCGACACAGAGAAACGCACTCCACAAGCCACGAGCATCGTACGTTCCACCACCTTCAACCATCACACATATTTTACTAAGTTGAAGAAGGTACAGAACAAGGAAAAATTTACACCAGTGCGCATTTATAATATTGACGAGACAGGAGAATTGCAACTGTATATAATCCTAGAAATATAACTGCTACAAAAGGGGCAAAACAAGTTAGCCATATGACCCATGATGAGGGGTTAATGTGGAAATTATTTCAGGGCTAATGCCAATGTCCTTCTGGCATTTGTATCACCTAACATCATGCTAGAAGGTGCGCTCCAGGGTGTGTCATCCTCGCGTATTTTATCTAACATACCAAACCTATGCCAGAACAGAACTGTTAATCCTCGATAATAATAAAAACCACATTAGATTGCATTTATTAAATCTGGCTAAAAAGTGGGTTTGTTAGTCCTTTTAACTTTTCTCACAAAAAGTGCTACAACACTAGCTGTGGACACTGATCATATACGATGTGGCTGAATGTGTAGGGACTGCTTATTCGTTTTTTCTGGTTTCACGGTTTCTAGAATATTCTCATTCAATGAAAATATTACGAACTTTTAAGTTCTTCTATCTCCGATCATTCTCAACTAACATCAGAACTTTGTAACAATATCCACAGCATTTCAGCTATTCAATATTTTTCACCAACAAATTGTTGTTTATTCTAGATAAATTCGACCTTCTCGGTAAGAAAGAGACCGAAAGCGAAAATATGGCTGCCCTAATCCTGGCAGGTATTGTGTTTTGATTTTTACTTTAGAAAAAGAAGAAATAGAAAAAGAAAAATATTGAAAAAATCACGAGGAAAACTAATCGTAAAATTATCGCAAAAGATGACGACTCTACTCATTAGGCGGATCATGAATCACTTCTGTTAAATGGCGATGTACTTGAAGACGCGGAGTTGAAACTTGAGATTTCAAATATAAAATGTTCTTATATGATTTAAAAGTATATCAAAAAGCAAATAATTTGAGGAAATAAATTGTGTGATGTATATTTGCCGAGATATTTTTACTTTTGCGTTTCATCATTTTGTTAATAAACAAATCGAATTATTGACTTCAAATTTGCCCTGATTGTTTACAAATGCCTATTTTTTCATTTTCGTGAGAGAAAACTAATAGAAATATTACTAAAAATTAAAAAAATAATTATTAATAAAGAGGAGCGCAGGGGATTGCAGGACCAGGGCGAGGTCGTTTCATATGAAGTATACAAGGAGTCTAAAACCCTTTGAAGGTGGTGCCCTGGAGTAGAACTTTGTTTAATATATCAGGAATTTTTTGTGTTACACCAATGAGATTTGTTGGGTTATTTAATACCAATAAGGGTTATTATTTCAAGACTATGAAATATTATTTTAAAATGTACAAACTACAAATGAATTGTCGAGTCGAAGAGGAAATGAGGAGTTTCAAAAATAGGTAACCAAAGGGAACGACTTCGCAAAGTAGTTAGTTGGGTTTTTAATTTAGAGAACAAATTTTTTAGTTGGTATGGTGCGTGACTCAAGTCCCCTCCCAGGGGATGTATATTTATATCATTCGTTTTGTGTTGATAGAATAAACTTGTACCTTGTTGTTTTCTACCACCATGTTTTATTTATAAAGTATTCATTTAATGCTAAATTAAATCCTCTCACAAGCCAGGTGACTTGACTTTAGCCATGGATATCACCGGTATTACGTCAGGGAACAGAGGAGATACTTGTAGAAATTATTTATGTAAAGTAAAATTATGTAAATTTTGTCAAAAATAAGTCTAGGTTTAATTCCTATTTTAAATACGTTTAACAGCGGACATTATGAAGTTCCATTAAATGGTGTTATTAAACAATTACCCTTATCTATTCCTGTTGGAGGGACAGCTAAGTTAACACAATTTTTGCAATTTTCAGAATTTTTTGTAAATTTGTATGTAGAAATACTGTTCTGTATTGCTATACTTTTTCTTAGATTACGTTTTATTTATTAATAGCTTAAGAGTATGCTCTAAGATAGAGTACTACGTATCCAAGAAAGGGTCGCTATTGTACCTTGGGACAGATGCAAATCTTTTTTTTTAAGGAATAATGGAATATAAATGTTAAATAAGATTTTGGTGCTTAGATACTGTACTCCCCCTCCTATCAGTAAGCATAACACTAATGATATATCTATATTAATAGCACCAGTGTTGCACATTAATAATCATTTGCAATACGGCTGTGTGAATTTTGCAGAATATCAAATCACAAAACATTTGAAATGGCAATACATTAACTCAAAATATTTATTAGTTTCCATCTTTTGGAAACTTCTGCGGTAGTTAAGAAATAAACAAACATTTCCTGTTTTCCATTTTTTGTGAAATGTATGTTTAAAAATAGACATAAAATTTGACGGAAGCAAAATCGAATAAAATTTGAAGTATTTTATTTTGAATTTTGTATAGAACGAATAAGAAGTTATGTTTCAACTCAAGTTTCTGTTATCTTACCTAACTTCGTGTGGTATTATCAATTTTTTAATAATTTTGTTTTCCAGTACAGCACTATACAATTTATTTTAAAAAATTAACCAAATGGAAATAACGGATAACTTGCCCTGTCATACTTGCCATTCAAAATTGAGTACTTCTGATTATGAGAATATAAAAATAATCGAAATCTTCTGATTTGGCAGTGAAGTCATGATTTTCATTAAAGCAATAATTATAAAAATTTGCACTATTGCGAAATTATGTTATAATAAGTTGAAATACAAATATACTACATCATTGTTGAAATATTCGAGTCTTACAAACCATTGAAATTCCACATATAATCTCTTTGAAATTACACATTTTTTGTTTAACAAACAATTTGTTTTGTGATTTAGAAACTACAATTCTAAATTAAAAACATTCTCCTAGATCTAGATAAAATAGAATTGTCCATAATAGAGGAAATATAAAGTAGATAAATCTAAAGTGCCTCTCAGTAGGTCATAATATCACTGAAAGGATAATGTGTTTTTTATTATTTCATAAAAATCCACTATTTTGAACGCGATTATCTTGAAAGTAACATTACAATTTATAATAAAATTAGCGATAAAAACTTATAGATAATTTTATTACAACACTTTACCACCACACCATTTCCTGCTAGAAATGTATTAATTTATTAGGAACGCAATACCTATTTCTTTGAGTGGAAAATAGTGTCAATAAATAACTCAATATAACAAAAATATTTGCTATCACATATTTGCTATCGCATCACAGACACCCAAACTTATTATTTTGACTAAAAAATCTTAATTGCATTATTATACCGAACCTTAGACAGCTTTCAATTATTAGCAGCTTCATATCTCGATTGGAAAATAATTATCTTTAAGTATATTCTTTTAATTAACAATTACAAACGTTTGGACTAACGTAAAACAGTATCTCAATTGTTATTAGTGAAATATGAAAAAGGAAATAATGTAAACATTTAAATTGAAAGCAACTAGTTTTCTATTTATTTACATTGAATTAATTGACAACATGGGCAGTAATAATTACAACAAACTTCAAGATAGCCTAACTAATTAAAGTCGTTGTTGAATCAATAGGTAGAAAAAGCAGATATTAAGAAATATACCTTTAGAAGGTCCAGGAAGAACATTCGTTTCATGTTTACTCTTCGAAGAAATGTTGACAGATCAAAGTAACAGTAACAGAGGTAAAAAAGAAATCTTAAGACACACACTAACTAACAGTTAACAATATTAAAAGCTGAGCTACAAGTGAAGGTTGGTTAAAAATGTAAACACGACATGCAGAAGTTGCATATAAGCTCTGACAAGGACGTCCACGTGTAACGAAAGCGGCGAAACCACTGACGAAGCGTCGGGACGACTGACCCCACCCCCAGGATCGATTGCCAACCTTGTTATCACAAATATTACCGGTTGCTTATTCTGGCGCGTACATTCAATTTCATCTTACTGGAGTGCTGAACTTGAGAAAATCCATTAGCTGGGAAAACTAAAGATAGTGGGTGGGTTAGTTCTTCCTAATTGAGTTTTAGAGTAAAGTTATACAGAAAAGTATGCTCGTAAGCTCATTTACGCAAATATTTTGATATATTTTTAATAAATATTTGACTATTAATAAATTGTGCATTAATGTTTAATATTCTTTACATGTGAATACTTTTTTGCTTCAAAACACTATGAATTCTCTTATGTAATCCGATTTCTTCTAGTATTAGGTACGATAAGGTGGATGTATTGACATATTCTACCAAAAGTTGTTTATTTAATGGTTATAATAATTTTTTGTCCAATGCTTCATGCGTTGACACATTCAGGATAAAGAATGTTCATAAACATGCAGAAATTTCATCTAGTTTTTGTTTGTTAATAAGTAATAAATATTTAAACTTAACACTTTTATATAGCATGTTCTGAAAGAAGTATATATAGATGTAAACGTAATAGACTTTGTAATTTATTATCGATGAGGAAGTTTAGCTTGAATAATTTTTAAATAATAACTGAAAAACACTCAGATATCAGAACAATATATAATAGATATCAGAGACACCATCCACAGATGATCAAAATCGTCAGAAAGTAAGTCTCTTTATAACATCTAAATGTCCCCGAGATTTATGTCCATTTTTGGTCCTAATCAGATATATTTATAATGCATTTTCGTAAATGTCCTAAAAATATATATTATTAACCTCTAACAATTACTTGTATTTTTATTAAAATATGACGAGATATTAAAGCATAATATTTTTAGTCGCAAACTCCTTTATAAAATCCTTATTTTACTATAAGGAACGTAACCAGACTGCAACCGACAGCTACTCTCCGGGCTATGTGCCCCGCCGAGCGCTGAATTACAAGTTACAAGCCTGGCTCGTTAAGTGTAATAATTGCATATTACCATCGAAACGCTAATGCTTCGATTGGCACGAGAGCTCCTTTAAGTGGGATCAGTCTTTCATCTGGTGCTTGTTGCAATCGAAGTGTTAGCGTTTTGATGGTATGCAATTATTACACTTAACGCGCCAGGCTTGTAACTTGTAATTCTGGTTACGTTCCTTATAGTAAAATAAGGATTTTATAGAGGAGTTTGCGACTAAAAATATTATGTTTTAATATTCCGCCCTCTAAAAGCACATTTGAACTATGACGAAATATGTAGGGTATTTTTTATTTATTTTCATAGACGTTTTCCCGTCATAATCAGCTGAATTCATCATGATTTAAATGATTATTTCTTATGATTTATAAAATTAGCACAATTTTTTTGTATTTTCTATATCATTTTGAAGATGGTGGACAATATGGGATTTTCCTACGTGGGACTTATGTATTGAAAGTTACCTTTTGCCACTCTGTAATACAATGAGCAAAAACGACCCTCCTAGTAATCAGGAATGTTCCTAAGTTAACAAACAATACAAAGATAACATAGTCCTTAAAAACTTTCCGCAACCAGAATATTACTTTTAAATTGGCGAAAAGGAACCGTAGATAATAGTGACTAGACTAATTCTAATTTAAAAGTTCTCGAGTATGAAACTGGTAACGATTCAAAAGAACACGCGGCGTTGAGAAACAAGTGGTGCACTCGGTGTTGCCTTAATACTACTTTGCTTTTGTGTTTGCATATATACATACATTTCTCATACTAATCAGACTACAATGAAGTGGGATAGAAATTAAATGGAAACACAAAAATCACTGCGTTGTAGACAATTGAAAAAGTGTATTGAAAAATCATTTTTCTAAATAAACATAAAATTAGATGGACTGACAAATCTATTTTCAATTAACCAATATTCATGTTTTCTATACTAGTTTGCAAAATTTAAGTGATAAAGTAAACCCGTGCTAGATCATATGTTTAGTAACGAAAATGTTGAAAGAAAAATGTTTACACAAAAAGTGCATAATACTCATTATTGCTTAATAAAATTTTAGACAGTAATTCGACAGTACATAATTGAATCTTGAATTTAATAATATATTTATGTTCCATCTTCCTTCACTTTCGTAGTTGTTAGTTATATTGAATAATTCAAGAAAATTAAATTGTTCTATATGTACTAAAAAATGTAATGCACTGATATTTTACATAAATCAAAATTCAATTACTTTTAAGTGCAATTTATAAATATTAAATAAACAAAATTTCAGAAACTCTTTTTTAAATTTACATATTAATTTAAATACTTACGATTTAAATATGTCTAAATTTTATATATTACTGAATCCCTATATATAATAATTCTAAACATTATGTTCCAAAATTAATTCTAAAATGTCTAAATTCTTATGCTTCTAATATTTTGGATTGTTATTTTTAGTTAAATAATTTATCTGTTAGGACGCACATCATTAACATCCTGTTACATTTGTAAAAGTAATAGAGATTTTTTACGGTCTAAAATGAAGTCTAAGTGATGTATATTTTATGTTGTTCTAATGTTTTCAATTGACTTTTTACGATCTAAATTTATTTAAAATGTCTGTCTAATTTATAGTATCAGATCCGGTGACCTTAGTGGTGGCCATTCAATACTACTACACCTTCCAATTCACCTTTTTGAAAATACCGCCTTCCTGATACCATAATTTTTCATCGAGAATTCTACAGTTGTTTCTACTCCCAAATACGGTCTCTAAAGTAGGGATTAGATGTCTTCGTACATTTATAGTGTCATCAAAAAAGTAGCGACGGATTCTCCTATTTCTAACTATTTCAGCCTACACATTTAGCTTTTGTGGACATTGAACACGCTCAGTGTCTCCTGCTCTGGTCTCCATTAAAGATTTTCCTTTGCCCAGTGTCTACAATTTTGGCTGTTGAATTCACAATTTTATGAGAACGTTGACTCATTCGAAAAAGATGTATTTCTTACTTGAATGAGATTATCATTGCACATATTCATTAATATTTGACAAATCCTATTCGTCAGTCTGGATTAACATTAGATAACTGTTACACAAGATGTATCTTAAAAGGATGCCACTTTTCTCGTTTTAACACTTTATGTGTGTGTGTAATGGGGTAGTGAAGCGCAAGTTATAGCCTCCTACTCAATTGTTAACCTCACCTTCGCGATGAGTTCAATTTGAACTTGGTGCACCCTGTTTTCACTAACGAGGCTCTAACGACCGAGTAAGGGCGGAATAACCCTTACACTTTGCCGTGAGCACATCCACCTTCTCACGAAGAGTGCGGTAAAAATAACCCACCGCACACAAAGGTTGCTTTTGGAATCGTTTGGTTACCCAATCGTTGCAGTCTCCTTCTGTGCCATGGGACCACACCACTCGCCTTCCGCAACCGAGCTGGTCAGTTGCATACCTGGTCCAGCTAAACATTCAAATGCAGCTTCGTTTTCAGTCGATTAAGGCTTTAAAAAAATGATGGAGCGTTCAAGTGGGACATAATCATCCGGAGGTAAAATACCATCCCGATCGGATCTCCGGGGGAGGGTGCCCACAAGGACACCTCATCGAATGTCGAAAAAACACCGACAAGTTAAATCCAACAAAACTAATTCTTTCATCTACGGCGCTTGGAATGTTCGTACTTTGAACGACAGCACTCGCACCGATCGGCCTGAAAGAAGAACTGCTCTAATAGATAGAGAACTTCACCGACTCAATGTTGACGTTGCAGCTCTCAGCGAAACTCGATTTTTGGAGGAAGGCTCTCTCACAGAAAAGTACTACACCTTCTATTGGAAAGGTCTTCCCACCAATTCAAGAAGGCAACATGGAGTAGGATTTGCCGTTCGGAATCAACTTGTATCCAACTTAACACAAGTACCACAAGGCCTATCCGAGCGTCTAATCCTGCTACGGTATGAGCTATCAGATGGCAACGCGGTAAATCTAATAAGCGCCTACGCTCCCACTCTGGATGCAAGTCTCGAAACCAAGGAAAGCTTCTATCAACTGCTGAAAGAAACCCTCTGTAGAATACCTAAAAGGGAACGACTCGTTATTCTTGGCGATTTTAACGCTAGAGTAGGGAGAGATGCAGACACCTGGCCAGGCATCATAGGCAAGAACGGTTTGGGCAACATGAACGCTAACGGTCAACTACTCCTAACTAAATGCGCCGAACATGATCTAGCTATAACAAACACCATTTTCCGATAAAAGGATAAATTTAAAGGCACCTGGCGTCACCCCAGATCAGGTCACTGGCATCTACTGGACTATGTTATCGTACGTAGGAAGCATCTCAAGGACGTCCAAATTACAAAGGCGCGCATTGATAGCGAATGTTGGACCGATCATCGTCCTGTTGTCTTTAAAATGAAAATTGTTATGAGACCCAAACACCGAAGAACTCAAGCAAAACGTAGACTCCGTCTCTGTATTAGTAAATTGCGTGACCAACAAACCGTCGAACAGCTAAAGCAAAAAGTTCAAGAGAATTTGAGTGCACTAGAAGAAACCAATTCTGTAGATGTCGCTGCTACCTGGACACAAATTAAAGACAGTTTAAAAAGTGTGAGTGAGGAAATTCTTGGCACTGCAGTAAGTAAAAAACAGGAGGACTGGTTCAATGATAATGAAGTTTTATACAAGAACTTCTTGACCGCAAACATACTGCCTTCCAAAACGCTATCAACCACCCCACCAACGACTCATCAAAAGCAGAAGCTTTTACCCAATCTAAGTATGAAACGCAACGCGAAATCAGAAGAATAAAGAACGAGTGGTGGGCAAGCAAGGCCAGAGAAATTCAAAGGTACGCCGATTCACACGACTACAGGAATTTCTTTCAAGGAGTAAAAGCAGTGTACGGCCCCAGTCGAAAAAATATGTGCCCTATTAAAGATTTAAATGGAAATCTCCTCAAAGAAGACCAGGAAATAAGAGCCCGATGGAAAGAACACTACTCTAACATTCTTAACCAGCAAAGTCAAGCCGATCACGATATTATAAATCTTATCCCTCAATATGACACCTTCGAAGACTTAGATAAACCACTAACAACGGAAGAAATCCTAACCGCCATTGGGCAGCTAAAAAATAACAAATCTCCCGGCGCCGACTCACTCCCAGCTGAGATCTTTAAAGCTGTGTCGTCAGAGCTCATACCCTACCTCAAAAAACTGTTTGATGTCATGTGGAAAAGTGGTCAAGCTCCGCAGGAGTTTCGTGATACACTTTTAATCAACCTCTTCAAAAACAAAGGGAGCGCTGCGGACTGTGGAAATTACAGGGGTATAGCTCTCCTGGCTGTTGGTGGGAAGATACTCACTAAAGCGATGGCAAATAGGCTAACACCTGTTATGGAAAAGTTACTTCCTGAAACACAGAGTGGCTTTAGACCAAACCGAGGCACATCGGATCTAATCTTCACACTTAAACAGCTTCAAGAAAAAGCACTCGAACATCAAGGAGAAATTCACATGGCCTTCATTGATTTAACCAAGGCGTTTGACTCGGTGGACAGGGAAGTGCTCTGGAAAATTATGTTCCGCTTAGGTATCCCTAGAAAATTTGTGGAAGTATGTCGCAGTCTACATACAAACAACAACGCCCAGGTTATGTATAATAATGAGGCAACCGAACCTTTCCAAACCCTCACTGGAGTTAGGCAGGGATGTGTCCTGGCACCCCTACTCTTTAATTTGTTTACCACTGCTTTAACAATTATTGTTGACAACAAACTGACAGCCAGAGGAATAGGTCTCAGATACCGTTTTGATGGCGGTCTCTTTAACATAGGGCGCTTTAGAGCTTTCACTAAGACACGCACACGATTCATTTGTGATCTCCAGTATGCGGATGACTGTGCACTTTTAGCCTCTACGCCGGAAGAGCTTCAAGAACTTTTAGATGTGTATGCCCAGAGCTATGATTCCTTGGGACTTAAAATCAACATTGGAAAGACTAAGATTATGTCAACTCCTCATCAAGTGAACCAAATAGACATTACACTTAATGGAAATTCTCTTGAAGTGGTGGATCAGTTCAATTACTTAGGCAACGTTGTTAATGACAAAGCAAACATGGACAGCGAGATTCGCAATAGAATTAACGCTGCATCTAGAGCACTCTGGGGACTTAGAGAGAGAGTATTTGACAACCACGACCTTGCTTTGTCAACGAAAATGGCTGTCTACAGAGCAGTTGTCATTCCAACACTGCTATATGGATGTGAAAGCTGGGTCACTTACCGTCGTCATGTGAAAGAATTAGAACGTTTTCAGCAAAGACACCTCAGAAGTATGATGAAAATCCGTTGGTTCCATCACATATCAAACGTGGAAGTACTCAGGAGAGCAAACAGCCTTCCAATTGAGGTGCTTATTTCAAGAGCACGCCTAAGATGGGCAGGTCACGTTCATCGTATGCATGATAACCGCCTTCCTAAATGTACACTTTATGGTGAATTGCTAAGCGGTAGAAGAAGGCGTGGCGGTCAACGAAAGACGTTCAAAGATGCTCTCTATGAAAATCTAAAATCCTGCGGTATTGCAGACGAGCAATGGGAACAACTTGCAGCGGACAGAACCGAATGGCGAGGGGTTGTGGCCAGCTATCAAGGAAATGTTGCTGCAAGAAGGCCGAATCCAAGACCTAACCAGGTCTATGTTTGTCCTGACTGCGGTCGACATGTGCTCTCCCGAATTGGCCTCTATAGCCATAGTCGTGTGCACCGTAGATGAATGGGAATTACAATGGACTACACCTTTTACTTGTTTTTTATTGTACACAATTTATCGACTGTAACATTTTTATACTCGGACTCGAGTAACGGCTAATAATAATAATAACAGAAGTAAAAGGAGTATTATAATTTCTGTCAAGCTGGCGAATGCTATTGTGTGGATTCTCTTCCATAGCCAGAAAAACATTTAGTTTGGTATCCTCCTCAATAACTCGATGGCCTCTCTTTGCTAGATCATTTATGGAGCCAGTCTCCCTATATTTCCTTTCAATTCCACTCACTGCTGATTTGCTTATGGATGTATCTAGGTACTTAGTGTTAAATAAAACACATACTTCTTCTTGTGTTCATGCCCAGTCAACCTACCTAATCAGCATAAAAAATTCAGTTCTCTGAGATGCAGAAACTGAAAAGACAGAACTGTAGACAGGGTTTTTCCTTAGATACGATGTTGACCATACCAAGTTATTTAAAAAAATGTTACAAAAAAACCCTATTCGGCTACTCGTTTCTGTCGTCTAAAAACGTGCTTAATAAAAATGAAATTCAAACCTTAAGTTAATTCTTTTAGTTCACTTGCAATTTTATTGTAAAATATCACAATAAAGAATAATTAATAACTTCAAAAAATAACTTCACCTATATAATTTCAAAAACTAATATTCTCAAATGTCTAGAAATACTAAAAATGAGAAATATACAGAGTGTTCCGATTAATAAAAAAGTATTTGACATCATAAACGAAACGGCGAAAAGTCATAGCTAAAAAGTCAAGGCAGAAGATGTGTAATTCAAAATAAATGTGGATATTTCCAAAATAATTTCATATTAAAAAATAATCAATAATACGAATACACTACCCGAAATATTAAATAAAGCGAACGAAATCAATGAACACTTTCTGCAACATTCTAAAAATTTATCTGCACCTGATAATGAACTCGAAATTATAATATATATAGTCGAAATTTAAAAGCAAACTTTAAAGAATTATCTTTCATTGTATTTGTACTGAGGCGATAATTCATAAATATTTATTGAATATAAAATCTAAATCTACAGGGTCAGATCAAATTAATACAGATATGTTACTTCTGTGTTGTCCTTACATACTGCCTTTTCTAACTAATGTTATAAATAGTTGCCTTTTAGAATGTGTATTCCTCGACCACGTATAGTTCCGGTGCCTAAAAAAATGACATATCTGACTTTAATGAACTGCGGCCTATTAATATTTTGCCAGTATTGTCTAAAGTGGCAGAAAAAAGTATAAATTATTAAATTCGCGATTATATTAATATGTACAATATCCTACCTCCTCATCAATCCAGGTTCCGGGCGAGTTATAGCTGTACAACTGCTTTGCTAGGTGTTTTTGATGATTTGTAATGGATACAGACTCCGGAAAACAACAGCTTTAATACCATTAAATTATTCAAAGGCATTTGATACGATTAGCCATGAAATATTATACTCTATTCCACATTATGTTGGATCTTCAGGCAGTGCAATCAGCTTTCTTAAGAGTTATTTAGACAATAGAATGCAGTATGTGGAGACATGTAATGGTATATCAAATAAGGAAAAGATAACGTGTGGTGTACCACAAGGATCAATCCTTGGTCCCTTGTATTTTGTATTTATACATGTGATATAAAAAATTATTTAAACAGTTGTAAAGCTCACTTATACGCAGACGATACGCAAATTTATTTTTCATTTTTTCATGATAATTTGAATCAGGCTAATAACATTATTAATACTGATCTGAAAAAACTAGTGAAAATATCAGAGCGTCATTAACTAACTATAAACCCTACAAAATCATCTGTTCTTATATTTGGAAAGTACAAAGAGTGAGTTGAAACAGGTATAAATATTACAGTAGGTGACAAGGGCTTAGTATGTACTATAGAGTGGCAAGAAATCTTGGTGTTGAGATGGACACTGATTTACGATTTAAAAAAAAATAGGTAAAAGTACGCTGAAGGCATACGCTAATCTAAAATATCTATACCCTCACCGCCATTTTCTACCTCAATCCCTTAAAATTAAAATTACTGATATGCTAGTGCCCAGTCATTTTAACTATTGTGATGCCGTATATGGCCCTTGCTTGGATAAAGCAAACATTAATAATATTGAGAAAATTCAAAAGGCCTGTTTGAGATATATATATGGCATTAGAAAATACGAACATGTTACACATAAATTAAAAGATACAAAATGGTTACCTTGAACTTAAGATTCAGAGGGCCGATATTACCTCCACATTATAGAACTACTTTGTACCGTAGATGCTTTTCATATTATAACATATTCTTATCATACAATAAAGTACCGTTTGATTACAAAATTTTTAAACTTCCTAAGTTTAAAATCATGTACAAAAAAATTCTCTTAACCCAGTAAAATAAAACTAAGTCATACATATATATCTTACATTTTAAATTATTTCAGATGAAAATAGCCTTACTTGTTTATTTAAAGTTTAATTTTTTTAGTTTAAGGTTTTCCTTAGTTCCCTCCTCTTTTACTCTTACTTACTGAATAATTGAATATTTAGGTATTTTATTGTAAATTAATTTGACAGACTAACATTTAATTATTTAATTGTGGATTAGTCAGTGGATTGGCGCTGAAACTTAGATCAATACTTATTGTTTTTCAGTAAAGAAATAATAATTGTGTTATAAACTGCAAATAAAAGTTATTATTATTATATATACCTTATCAAGTTAAAATCTGAATAATATTTATTTTCTCTGGCAATTTGAAAACGCTATCTAATCATTTAGTGTCAATGTCAGGCTAGCTATTTGTAAAGTATTTTTAAAATACTTACACATATATTTCATTTAATAGAATAGAATAGATTTTCTTTAGCATTGGCTTACCACAATAGTCACATAATTTAGTACATAATCATTAATTGCATTGTGCACTAACATCCATAACATGCAATGTTTTTGTTAAAATTGAAGTTGAAATAAATATTTATTTTGGGTGAGAGTTTATAACTTTCTGTTCATCCCAGGTAACGTCAGTCGTACCTGGTGACGTCACTAATGTAGAAATGTTGAAACATCTAAAAGGAATGCTTTGAATGAATACACTAAGTATGTAATGAAACCACTATCCGTCATATTAACCGATAGTTAATAACCCAAATTAAGAATAACAACGTAATTTACCAAATTCGGGGCAAACTAGTGATATCAAAATGACGTCAGCCAATACTATAGCGCTTTCAGTCACGCGGTTTTCTTAACATAAAAATTCGAATATTTACGAAGTACATTTTTTTAATGAGTTTCTTTTATTATATTCTCAACTTACATAACATAATAATTATGAAACAATATGCATTTTTCTCATTTAGCAATTTTTTTAATAAACAATTTTGAATTATCAGATTTTAATTCAGTGAGCAAAGCGTTGTACACGCACAAATCATCACTAAAATTGAGTTTTTTAGAAATATTATTTTTGTATAGTCTATGCCGTAGTTTTCAGCAGATAACACTGAATAATTGTGCAAATTAGAGAAATTTAAAGTATGTGGTAATAGATTTTTGTCGATTCCTCGATTTTATATATTATTATGCATTTTCTCTTTCAATACTTTCCTCCACTGGAATTCAACTCACTGAATTAACGTATTGGAAATTGATGTATAAAATATCAACATTTAATATTACACACATTTCCTTATTATGTAACACTAGCAGCCTCTTAATAGATGAATTACTTGTGGATTTATAACTGGGAATGTATTTATAACAGGATGGCGCTTCTCCTACTAATTCAAGAATAGTAACTGATTACCTTCAACAGAGATCAAAGAAAATATTATTTAGACGAATAGTCTTATCAGGTGGCCTCCAAGGTCACCTGATTTGTTTCCCTTAGATTTTCTTGTTTAGGTCTACGCAACCGCCATAACAACCCGTGAAAATCTGGAGCAAGGAGTAAGACATACAGCCCAGTAATTCGTGAATGTTCCTTGAAATACAGCTATGCTAGTTCATAAATGCATTGACGTTAATGGACAACATATTGAACTGTTGTAATATTTTATATTCCCTTTTGTATTCCACTTATCTTAAGTCCAAATAAATGTAATAATATCATCGCGGGTACTTCAAATAAATTAAAAATTATTTCTAATTTTCAACTGTCAATTGACAATGTAATAATCATTGAACAGGTAGAAGAGGTTAAAAATTTAGGATCGACCTCTGATAACTGTTTGAGATTTATTCCACATGTATTGGAAGTTCGTGGAAAATGATTTTGCTCCTTTGCACAGATTTCAAATCTGCGAAGCTTTATTTATAGTGATACTAAACTGCTCCTATGTGTTTTATCACATGTCACCTGTTTTGACTGTTTATAGGCCTTGCTTAAATGTACCAGAGAAAAGTAAACTCCAAAAAATTTATAATATCTGTATAAGACTTGTTACAAGAAGTTCATTTACGAATATATTACATTGTACATTAGGGAGTTAAAAATTGCTAAAATTAAATGAAAAGTGCTTTGTGCACTTCACCTCTTTTTTAAACAATGTTGTTAAATCGCAAGAACCTAATTATCTTTTTCAAAAACTCCAAATTAAAAATGCTTCAACGACCGAAATTTGAGGTATAGAAATGATCAATTTCATACAATAAGATTTAAACTTGAAATGTTTCGCTTTTCTTTTATTTATTTATGAGCGTGTGTTTATAATAATCAACTTTTACACTTACACGACAAATCAACCCAAACAATAACAAATCAACTAAAGGCTCTGATTTTGAGCACGATCTAAATATTAACTTTAATTTAGTTTGAAAAATGTCTTTTTTTAGCTAAGGTTTTATTTAACGCTACATTCGATAACGGGTTTACCACGGTCGGACTGGTAAAAGCGTTAGGACCGCATGGTCCGATTTGATCAGCTGAGTGGCCGATGTAGTCACATTTTAAAGTCTGACTTGTGTCGTCAGATCCATTCTGAATATCCTTGCTAAAATGGCATCTGTGATAAACGAGGAACAATTTAATTTGTAGAAATTACGTATGATACTGGAGTAAAATTTAAGGTTCGATTGAACGAATACGAAATTCAACGAGCTAATCATGGTAAGTCGTGGAAAATGTTGACGTGTCATAAATGAAATACCAGTTTTTGAGGTTAAGGTTAATGTCTATGTTTATTATTGTTTATGGGGATCGAAGAAATACTTCAAATGCTCTGACGCGTCCGACCGCAAGCTCGGTTCGACCACAGTAGGCGAAGTACATCAGTCAGCCATCGAATGTAGCCTAAGTACTTCAGGTTTGTAGTTTTTTATATTCGTGTTTACGGTACTGTTAACATTTTGTGTTCAGTAGAAATATTATACACAATAATAGTATATTATTCAACGAGCGCTAATGTGGGTAATAACTCATGCAGATTAAGTAATTCATCAAGTGAGTTATTACCATTATCGCAAGTTGAATACTAATTTATCTACCATTATAGCATAAATATTATATTGCAAAGGGAGTGAAAACCACTTCTTTGAGGCAAAAAACGATCGTAACTGATTTTTTCATGTTATTCGAAGGGAATATAACTAAAGAAAGGTCGAGGAGGATGATGGAGGCAAAATTGAACCACCCACCTCTTATCTCCAGTCACGGGGGTGAAAACTACCTCCTGCAGGGATTACGACCACCCTTAATTTTTCTACCGGTTCTCCAAAAGGATTTTGATTGTGAGGTGGTGATCCCGACAGGGGGTAATTTTAATCCCTCTTGACTCAAAATAAGGGGTGGATGAATGAGTTTTACTTCCTTCATCTATTTTGGCCATCTCCTAACCGAATTTCTTTTGGAAAACCGGCAGAAAAATTGAGAGCGGCTCGTGATCCCTGCAGCCGGTAATTTTCACCCTCTTGACTGGAAATAAGAGATAGGTGGTTGATTTTACCTCCCTCGTCCTCTCTTTTTTTTTTGGTTACATTCCGAACAGTGCGAAAAAATCAGTTGCGACTGTTTTTCACCCCCTTTGATCAACCCTCTCGGTGGCCCCGTATCAAATATCATTTTTACGGCTAAAATTCCTCGCAAAAACTGCGCCTCAACTTGATACACATTTTGGGGGTCGTTATTGGCCAATAGGAGATGAAGGCAGATATTTTCCACCCTCGGACCTATCGTAATCGATTTTTTGCCCCAAAACACGGGGGGAGAAATGTCTTTTAGCCCTGGCCTAGAAGTGTCCAACTTTTCCTTTTATTTACCCGGGTTACAAGTGAATTACTTATAACTCACGCTATTGGTTTATGTATACTATTACTTGTTCAAAAGCAGTTTATACAATTTAATATGAGTAGATAAAGATATTATTATGATGTACAAGTATCAATATACATCGGTGATAACAAAACCAAGAAACGAACAGCAGAAGTTACAAAATCAGAAGCGATAATGATAATGATAATAAATATTTAGGTAAGCCCCACCTAAGTTTTTAGAGAAAGACTTGTATGTGGATGTTTATGTAAACATTTTTTAAAAAATGTATCTAAATTATGTTTTATGAAATTTAATGGATAACAAGCAAAAGGGATAATTTACATAATTATAGATAAAGGGAAAAGAAAGGTCAAAAAAATAAATAGATACAAAAGAGTTAACTGATATCATATCAAACTTTGTATACAATTGCCCTGTATTTATGAAGTTTTCTATAAAATTTTCTGGTAAGCTTAGTAGCCAATTTTTGATGTTTTCTCTTCGTTTTTTATTATTGGTGTTTCTTAGGTGATCTGGCATTAGATTATACAGTCTTGGACCTAGATATGTTGAACTTTTTGTGAATATTGATTTCTTAGCCCTAGGTATGATTACATTAGTTCTTGTTCTTGTATTATATAAGTTATTTTTTTTTCGATAATTTTTGTTTTTGATTTCATAATTTAATATTTGTTTGCAATAAATTCGCCTGATATTGAGAATTTTATATTTTTGAAATAGGCATCTACTTGGATATCTGAGATCTTTTTTGAACATAATTTTAATTATTCTTTTCTGTGACCGTATTAATGGGGCTAGATATGTTTGGTGTAACTCTCCCCAGGCTGTTATACCATACTGTATGATAGATTCTACTAGACCATAGTACATTATGAGTAGCTGATGTTCTTTGAGGATATTGCTCTCTTGTCTAAACGTGTAAAACAAATGTCTCATTTTTTTGCATATATTTTCAATTTGAAGGTCCCATTTCAGGTGTGAGTCAAGAATGATCCCTAGGTATTTTATGTAACAGCCTGGTGAATTTCTATGTCAGTGCTTTGTATTTTTATTTTTTGTAAACAAGTTTACAATGTTTTTATATGAGCAGAATGGTAGGTATTTAGTTTTAGCGGTGTTCATAGTGAGTAAATGTTGATCAAACCATTTTTTTTGTTTCTAGTAATTTAAATGATTTTTGGTAGACTTCTTCCCAAGTTTGTTCTTTTACAAAGATATCAGTATCATCAGCTAATGAGATGATTGTACCATCGATGGGTAATGTAAGTAGATCATTTAAGTGTATTATAAATAGTAGGGGAGCGGCAATCCATAAGTGACGATTTTAGTCTCACTTTTAGTGTCACAAAACCTTACACTTTGTATTCTATTGGTTATATAGCTTTTTAGAATGTTATATATTTGTCCCCTAAATCCCAGATCCCAAAGTTTTTGCAATATTTGACTGTGACTTATAGTATCAATGGCCTTCGCTAGGTCTATAAAAAAGGTTTTTTATTGTCTATTGAGCTATAAATTTTCTCGATTAAATAGTTTATTGCGTCCTCAGTAGATGTTTTCTCGCGGAAACCGAACTGTCTTTGGCATAATATATTAAATTTATTTACATATTTCAGAATTCTTAACTTCAAGGCTTTTTCAAAAATGTTTGAGTGATTGGAAATTAAGGAAATTGGTCAATAGTTTTGTGTTCAAGTTGTTTACCGCTTTTATATAAAAGAATTATTTCTGCTACTTTAAAATGAGCTGGGCAGACACCTGTTTCAAATATTCTATTTACAATGCGAGTTTACGTTCTTGATAATATTAAGGCTGCAAACTCCAATTTGAACAGGTTAAGGATTTTGACAAAGGTTAAATACTTGAAGCTGCAATACTGACGATTGTAATTGGAAATTCAAAAAATGTTGCACGAGAAACTGTTCTAAAACTATGAAGTTAATGAGCTAAATAATTCAAGGCCATAAATCAAAGTGGTCGGCATATCTGAAGAATTTAGTGCTGAAGAGTTTCGATAGATCTTAAAAATGCAAAAACACGTAAAAAATTAAAGAGTACTTTAGCGATGAGGCTATGGAAAGAGATCAGATATATTACCAGCAATTGATAAATTAGACATTATATCACATAACTCTTCTGATCACAAATATTTAATTGTTGAACTGGATCTATGTTCAGTATATGGTAGGATCGATTTGGTAAAATGTTTTAAGTGTGATTCGTTTAGTCATTCGTCAAAATTCTATAAGGGCGATATAGTTTGTCCCCGTTGTTCTAAAAACCATGTCTTGAGCGATTGTCTGGATACTGCTATTGACAGGTGTATTAATTGTGTAAACTACAAGGCATTACAACTAAAAGCCAATCAAAATGTCAGTACCAATTATAACCACAAATCTCTTGAAAGAACTGTGTTGTATATCAGAGCAAACTTAATTCTCTGAAAACTTGAATGTTTGGCAAGCTGTAGTAATTATTACTAGGCTACCGTGTGGGTAACCATTTTAATTTTAATTCATATATCGAAAACTAAACCTAAAATCGTATCATGAGCATCAAACGTTACTTTCTTAATCTATTAGATTGCATAAGTTTTAATTACTAAGTTAATTGATCTGTTTAATGCTACTAGAGAATTTGTAAATAATATGTATTCCCAAAACTTGGTAATGTACATATTAAATTCTCAACTATACTGTACTAAATATGCAGCATTTCGATGTTGTCGTAGATTTGAACAGTTAAATATGGGGGTGGTTGGGCGATGATTGCAATCAATAAATTATTGATGGCAAATATAATAAATACATCTTAAATTCATCAAACTAAACTTAGTATTAACGTTAATCGAGTTAAAATATTGCTTCTACGAGCACTTATATTTTTTGTAATTTACATTTCTCCAAACACAGCATACAAATTATTTTGTGGCTACCTAATAAGTCAGTATAACATCCGGGAAAGCAATATCCATTTTTTTTTTTATACATTTATTTAACGTCGGCATATTTCCGCTACTGAGGCCTAACACCGACGCCTGTAGACGAGCTACCCCCAACCAGGAATTTTGCCGAACCTCTTCCCTTAAGAAGAGTAGGGATCTTTTACTTGCCTAACATATAATAGACAAAGGACCGACGGCTTTACATCCCCTCCGAAGGATGGTATATCTCCTATACAACCCTCGCCTAAGGTTGTATAGCTTCCGCGCATACACTGATATACAAGCCGCTGGAAGATGTGTGAGGCGAGAACGCGGTTTCCGTTGGAATGGTCACCATCCAAGTACTAACTGCGCCTGTCGTTGCTTTACATCGCATACCGAAGTATGTACATAGTAAAGACGCACCTACGCTCGCCCCAGCAATATCCTTATTATAAGCAATTTTAATATAAATATATATATATATATATATATATATATATATAAAAATTTTAAAATTTAAACTTGGGTATGCAGTCGTGTGGCACAAAAAATTAAAGAAAACTCTTTATTTCTGTTCAAGCTTTCGAGGCTTTATTGTCTCTTCATCAGGAACGGATATTTTGAGGTTATATAGAAGTTGCACATGTGAAACAATTTTTCAAAAATATGGACCAACACTTATAACTAATAGTAGTTAACAAACTTACAAGTTAAAAATTATTTAAAACATAGATGGATGTCAATTGATAAAATAAAATTGTTAAAAACATTAAATTTAAAAAGGATTTAAAAAAGCATGGTATCCTGAAGGGATCCATCTTGTATTATGCCACACGACTGCATACTCAAGTTTAAATTTTAAAATTTTAACCTTTTTAACCTTAATTAGCCAGTCGAGCTAATTTTACCTTAAAATTATATATTGTGATAGCTTATTACCTTATGATACACAATATAAAAAAATATTTTTGAATTCAATTTTTTTTTATAGAAGACATGAATATATCGAAGATAACATTTGGTAGGGTTTAAAGTTAGTCAGAGAAGAATCACTGAAAGAAAATCAACCAAACTCACAGACAAAGGTTTTTACATAAGTTACTTTCCCTGAACTAATGAGCTTCCTGGAAATTTTCTCTAGTTCAGAAAAATAATGTTATTTACTATTTCCACTTTCAGATAGAACAATTTGTATACCCAAGAAGAAAATAACTCTAAATTAATTCGATATTTTAGAAATAAGTCGAATTGCACATTGTGCTCAACACTATCGATCATTATTATTTCATGATACTAATCAAAAAGTCGATGGCGTAAAGGAGAGGGGTTGTATTGCTTCTTAACCTAAAATATTTCTGTTCCATTTTAAATTTTATCTGGTGTAGATCCAGCGTCCACCCTTGGACCATTATCTTTCATAATATGCACTGCTCATGTTTTAAATTTAGTCACCAATTGTAACATACAAGCTTATGCTGACGACCGCAATTATATTATAGTTTGAAGAATTCAAATATGATTTTCAACAAGAGTCAACAATACAACTTGAAATTACTCTACTAAATCTAAAGTCATGATATTTACATCAAAGAATTACTATATCCAAATAAAAACCAATATCAATAATAATATAAATGGAAACATGCGGTCTGTTGTTAGCTTAGCTAAAAATTTGGATCTAGTAATAGATGATGACCTCAGATTTAAGTCTCACATAAATAATTCTGCTTTAAACACCTTCTATTCACACAAATTTGTTTTAGGTTTTAATTTAAGGAAAACTTTATCAGAATTGCTCATTCCCTCATTATTTAATTATTCTGATATTGTATATGGACTTTGTCTTGATAACATTTACAAAAATAAAATTAAAAAAAAGTGCAAAATTTTTGGTTTGAAAAAGTCATATTTCGCAATAATCAAGGTGCTCAAATGATTAAATATGGTAAATGGAAGAATATTGCACCTTATTATTTTTGTGCATAAAATGTTAATTCAAAAGAATGGTGATATTGTTGATAAACTTACGCAACGATCTCACATACATTCTGTTAATATTAGACAAAAAAATAAGCTCACTATGCCTCATCATTCGACAGCTTTGTTTCAGAGAAATTTCTCATACAATGCTGTTTTCTATTATACCAAAGTCTTGTACATTTAAAATCATTAAGCATCCTCTCTTTAAAAAATACATTAAAGGCATATCTTTGCGTCAGCAGTTAATGTACATTATATTGAAAAAAATTATATAAAAAAATGCTCTAAAAAGTAGAAAATAAACTTTGAAGTAAATCAAACCCATCATTTTGTTATATTATATAATTTTTTTTACGATACAAAAGCTTGTCGCATAAAAAAAGTTATATAATGTAACAAAATGATGGGTTTGATTTACTATTTTTTTATTTTCTACTTTTAAGAGCGTTTAAATGAAAGCTGTTTTTAAAACATTTTTTTATGTAATTTTATTTCTTACTTTTTAGTCTTTTGATATGGTGTAATCCCCAGATATCGATTTTGAGACGAATCGGATCATAAACGGTAAAGTCGTCCGCCATTTTGAACTAAATTTTTGACTAAAAATTCATAACCCGAAAACCCCCAGACATCGATTTTGATCGATTTGGACCTAAATGACAAAAGTCGTTAGTCATTTGGCGCCGCCATTTTGAATTTCTTAATTTTAACTAAAAATTCATAATCCGCGACCTAGAAAACCTCCAGATATCGATTTTGAGTTGAATCGGATCTTAAACGTTAAAGTCGTCCGTCATCTTCAAGTCGCCATCCTGAACTAAATTCTTTACTAGATATTCGTAATCGGCGAACCCGAAAACCCTCGGATATTTGATCGATTTGAACCATAAATGTCAAAAGTCGTCCGCCGTATTGACGCCGCCATTTTGAATTTCTAAATTTTGTCCAAGAATTCATAATTGGCCCCAGATAACAATTTTGAATCGAAAATGTTAAAGTGTATTGTCACCGGACTTATACACGTGCAAAATTTCAAAGCTCTAGCTTAATTAGAACTAATCGAAATTTTGATTGCAAGATTGACCTAAACTAACTAACTAACATTGCAAGTTAAATAAATGCTTTTAAAAGGAACAAAATCAATATTGCTTCTTGTTTAATTTTTACACCATTTATTTTATTTTTATTATTACATTTTTTTTGTGTAAAAACATTATCCTACGGTAAATCAGAGGGTTAGTATAGTAAATACGGCCAAAATTGAAACTGGTCAGTTTTAAAGCACAGGACCGTGCGCACTGAACTTGATATTTTGTCCTATATATTTGGCAATGGTATCGAGATTCGAACGGTAGTTGAGACTGTGCAGGCGAGTCCGAGACTGGCAATGTAATCAGCCTGAATGAACCATCTACGACTGCACTGGTTTAAAGATAATAAAACGGACAGGCCTACTAGCACAAAAAAACTCGTAAATCGTTTCTTATCAGTCAACATGGAAGTCTAACATGCCGTCTATGTGCCAGTACAGTGCATAAATACCTATTATAATATCAAGCGTAGGAGTTTAGTTAGTTACTGTTCATATTTATAAATATTTACTACTGTATACAAGGTAAAATATTTTAATTATTTACTAATTTACCATGGCTTTCTGGAGACTATTTGAAAAAGGGGATAATATAATAACGCCCGAAAATCCCGAAATAGTTGAACCGGTTATTGCCGAAATAATTTTTTTTAAAAACCAAGATTTACACGTACAAAGTCAACGTATTATTTTAAATATACATGAATGTTTGAAAAGCGAAAATCCTGAACAATATGAGAAAGAAATAATACGACGTATTCACGAATTAACTAATATATCAAAATCAACAATTTATCGCGTAATTCAAGAAGGCGATGTTATAGATCACAGCGCAAAGAGGAAACGGAAAAATACGAAATTAAAAAATATTAATGATGCCACTAGAGAGAGACATAATACGGCGTATAATTTATAATATGTATGAAGAAAATATAGTTCCTACGTTAAAAATGATTCAAGAAAAATTGAGCGATTCTCCTGATTATAATTATAGGTCTTTAGATACACTACGAAATGTCCCATTAGAATGCGGTTTTAAACATAAAAAACTTGACAGTCGTATGGTAATTATGGAATCGCGACGTATAGTTTCACTTCGAGTAGATTATTTGGAAAAAATTAGAGAATATCGTAAACTAAACAGGCAAATAGTGTATCTAGACGAGACGTGGTTTGACACGCATGATGTTGTTCAGTATGGTTGGGTAGATAGTTCGCACAATTGTGTTTTAAATACTCCGTGTTCTAGACGAAAACGCGTTATCATACTTCATGCGAGAAGTGAAAATGGGTTTGTATCCAATGCGTTGCTCTTGTCGGCCAAAAAAATATCGCAGCCTTCTGCAGACTATCACGAAGACATGACAGCCGATCTATTCGAAAAATGGTTTTCTCAACAGCTTCTACCAAATATTCCGCCAAATTCGGTAATTGTATTAGATAATGCTTCTTATCACTTGCGTATATTAAATAAAACACCAAATAACAGCACAAAAAAGGAAGACATTTTAAAATTCATGAGAAAAAAAATATGGAAATTCCTGTAAAAGTTCCAATAAAACGCGAATTACTGAAAAGAATAAAAGAACAGAATTTCAAAAAGGAATATGTTATTGATAACTTATCCAATATACACGGTCATACACTTTTGCGGTTACCTCCATACTATTGTATATTTAACCCTATCGAGATGGTTTGTGGAACACTAAAAGTACGTTTACGAAAATGTAATAACTCTCCAACGTTAAGCGCGATAGTAGTTGATCATATAAGAGAAGTAATAAATGACATTGACAATAATACTGATTTATGGAAAAATTGCGTTAGGCATGTAATTGGAGAAGAAAATCGATATCCAACGCTACCCCCTAGTGCGCCGATTTTAATTCAACTGGATAATGATTCCTCCTCAGAAAGTGAAGATTCGGACGCGTCAATTAACATTTAACTTTTCTTAATTTTTTCATTCACTTTTTTATTGTTACATGTCGTGGAATATACTTTATTTAGTTGACAAGAAATTTTAATTTAAGTTACTTCATTCGAGAGAAATATTTTAATTTTGTTATTTATGTTTTATATAAGTATACAAATATTTATTTTTGTTTTCATATAATAATTCTTTGCTTTGTTCAAGAAACTTACGTTTTTATTTTAGAAGAAACTTAAATTTTTATTTTATTTTTGACTAAAATTGTTGCCCCTCGTTAATCTAACCTGTCCCATCCCCTCCTGGCAAGATATGTTCATACCTTCTCGTTGGTCCTTGCTGAGTAATAACATATTTTAATATAATATGGGTTAATTTTAAAACTAAAACCAATAAATTTAAATATTTAGACTTTATATCTAAAACTGATATAATAACTCAAAAATATGTTATTGGCAAAATGAACCTAATAAAAAAAAATAATAAAAATGAATAAAATTTTAACATTTTATTATGACAATCATTTCTATTTACCTCCGCCCATGTACAATAAAGAGATACCGACTGTTTTTGCCGGCTTTTAGTTTTTATGCGGTTTCAATTCCGGTCGTATACACTTTAAGAGTAGTCATGGCTAAACGTCGCCTTCTGACTGCCCTGTCTGAAAATAAAAGAACCACTGTCTATCTTTCTAAATGCTGTGCTATTTAATTGAAATAAATCCGATTTATTATTATTATTTTCAAATTTTCCTACTGAAATATGATTCTCTGATCAAAATTACACAAAAAGGATCCTCTTTGTTAAACAACGTAGGACGATTCGTTTTTTATAAAAGTATTATTGGAGTTTGTTCTTCAGTGCAATAATAATTTGTGTAAAAGTACCCCATTTTGCAATATTTAATTTTTCAAGTAATAGTAATAATTCGAGGAAATTCTCGTCTACATGTATTTGGTGGACAACTCACAACAGATTTTTTCATAACTTCCATTTATCTCGTAGCACGTATAGATCTCGAGATATTTTAAAAAAGCCGAAGATAAACACCCTACAAAAAAAATTTATAACAATAAACAATACGCCGACCCAGTCGAAACTTCAAAAATTAACTGTGAACTTAAGACACCCTGAACAATTAATAATAAAAAAACAACCTTAACTAGATAATTCACATTTCGTAATTGTCAAGTCCTAATTTCAGTACACCACTATTATCTAAGCTGATTTTAAGTTAATAATGTTTGTATGTTACAGAGATGATGGTTAATTAGAATAAAACTATGTCCCATATTAATGCGTAGCCTTTCTGCAAAAGCTTGGTAAACTACTTTCAAAACTTACAAATTCCCTCTAGAAGTTCAAAGTGAAAATTTGAAGGGATAACAGGAGATCGTAGATAAAGGCAGTAGCAAATGAAGATTAGTTCAATGTTTCAACTGTGACCTGATTTAATGTTCCAATTTCGTGGGGTCATGAGTTACGTGTGGGTATAATTTAATTCTTGGTTATCCTGGTTAATCAAATAAAAATTATTAGCATTTTTCTCCTTATTACATAATCATTAGAAATAGTATAATGTTATAATGTAATATGGATTATAGTGTCGTAATGTCGCATGGATTTTTAAAATTATAATATACTTGTTAAAGTACATTTTTATACCGAGTGATTTTTTAACCTGAAACTTTCAAATATCTCGAAAAATAGGCACTCAAACAATGTCCAAAATCAAAATTAAATCATTGCGCGGAGCAAATACATTAGTGGGTCGGGACTTTGAAATCTTAGATAGGGATCCATATTTTTGATGTCTGAAGCATTTTTTCGATTCATGATATCAGATGGTGCTGTAATCGATCTGCAATACGTTTGCCATAACAAATACTAAGTTTTCATTGCAAATAATAAAAACTCGTCGTTAAAAAAGTCTATTCATTTTGCAAATTGCGAATGTACGAATGCAAGGAAAGCAAGGCGTGCGCACTTTGTATGATTGTACGCATGATTGTATGAAAGGGGTGTAATCATTGTATACAGTGCCTTCAGTCATGCGCATATAAAGATGCTACACATACTTATACCGGGTGTAACAGGATCATGGTATACCCCCGTTTTCTCCTTTAGTTTTGAAGATAATTGAATGACATTTGGGATGTACTACATACATAATATGCGGCACTTTTTGACATACAATTGATTTTTTTTTCATTTCCGGTTTTTGGGGCAAAACTCAATTTTTTCAAATGAAACCATATCGGTACCGTGGTACCATTTATTAGCCCTTCTATTAATAAGGAATTTATTCATATGTCGCATTAAAATGTGCGATAAATACAAATAAAATTACAGCTAAAAGAAAATAAAAATATACAATTTTATTCTAATTACCTTGTTACACATAAGGTGGTTTTGGAATACAAAAAATTAGCACAAAACGTTACAACAGTTGTTCAACATGCTGTCCATTAACGTCGATGCACTTCTGAACTCGCATAGCTGTTTCTCGAAGAACGTTCGCCAATTGCTGGGACGTTATGATATTAATTGCTCGTCTTACTCGTAGATCCAGGTCTTCACGGGTTGTAACGGCGGTTGCATAAACAATATTTTTTAAATGACCCCAAACGTAGAAATCAAAGGGCGTTAAATCAGGTGACCTTGGAGGCACCTCATACGACCATTCGTCGAAATTACGTTTTTTCCGAATCTCCGTTGAAGGTAATCAATTAATATCCTTGAATTATGGGGAGGAGCGCCATCTTGTTGGAAATACATTCCCTGTCCTAAATCTAAAGATAACCCATCTAAAGTGTCCTCAATCTCATTTTCCAGGAATCTCAAGTATCTGGCACCAGTCAGAGGTCCTTCAATGGACTATTGATTCTATTATCGATTATTCCAAACCAAACATTGAAACCGAACCGCACTTAAAAGTTCCCCTCCCATAATAAATTTTGATTTTCTTGTGACCAATATTTTGTATTTTGTCGGTTAAATAATCCCAAATTTGTAAACCTAGACTCGTCCCAAAAAATCATTGTTTGGTTGCACGTTATTATACAAAATCCAATTGCAATATTCCATTCTACGTTCGTAATCAGTTTCGTACAAATGCGGGAGCAATTGATATTTAAAAGATTTATGTGGTATTTGTGCAAAATTCGGCTTACTGTTTGGTGACTGATGTCCAATTCAAACCCAACTTGCCTTAAAGAAACAGTCTTATCAACTTCTGTTCGAGCCAAAACATTAAGTTCCGTTCGTTCGTCAATAATGCAGTTTTGTTCGGGATAATTGTTGGGCTCTCTTCGGAATTTGTTTTCAACTCGTTTAAAATAATTTTTCGCTGGACATTGTCTATCAGGGTATCGTTGGGCATAAAGGTAGCCGCAACTGCAGTTCTTTTACTTTCTCCATAAATAATTAACATATCCACTTTTTCATCTCTTGTTTAAATTTGCGGCATTTTGAACACAATTAACAAGAATTTTAAACATTTTTTAAAGACACAATTAAAACATCGTTAAACCAACAAATGTTTGACAAGCTAAATATTTCATTGTTTTTAAAGCCACTTTAGTTACTTCTTACCATTGAATTAGAACAAAATTGTATTTTCTTTTAGCTATAATTTTGTTTGTATTTATCGCACAGTTTAATACAACATATGAATAAATTCCTTATTAATAATACTAATAAATGGTACTACGGTAATTTGAAAAAATTGAGTTTTACCCCAAAAACAATTTTGGTGAATTTTATTTGTTCATAAATCACGTAATTTAGTATTTTTAACGGGATCTCGATTTTTGCAGCATTACACGGGTCATTTAGAATAAATCGGAAACGTCATGGCACACTTAAATGGAAAACTAAAAATTATATTATAAAAAAAATTATATTTGAAATGTCACTTATTTGGCATCGTTGGATTCAGAAAATTATGCAGAATTGAAAAATGCAATAATATATTGGGTGTTCCATTTAATGATCGAAAGTTAGTGTCACTTCCGAGGAAACCAGAAGTGAAAAAAAATAAATTGTATGTCAAAAAGTGTTGCTTATTATGTATGTAGTGTATCCTGAATTTCAATCAATTATCTTCAAAACTGAAGGAGAAAGGGGGGTATATCATAATCCTGTTACACCCGGTATACAAAATGCGTACACCTTGCTTTACTTGCATTAGTACATTAGCATTTTTTGAATTTTTAGTACGACTTTTTACAAAATAGCAGGTTTTTTAAAGATAATTTTTATTTTTTTTTAATTTCTACTTTTTAGTCATACTTTTTGGGGCGTTTACAAACAGAGATCGCTCAGGAAAAATGCCTCTCTTACGATTTGTTTTAATTTCTCGCTCATTCGTTTTGCAGATTTTTCAATTTTAACCCTCGCGCCCCCTATGTGCTTATATTTTTAAAGGTAACAGTGGAATACTGCATTGTCATCCGATATTAGTAACCGTGCAAAATTTCATCAATTGATTATGTCAGGAAATGTGTTAAATAAGGAATACAAGATTAAAGACAATTTTGACCCCCGCGCCCCCTACGTGCGGATATTTGCAAAAGTAATCGCAGAATACTGTATTGTCATCCGTTCTTAGTAACTGTGCAAAATTTCATCAACTGATTATGTCAGAAAATGTGTTAAATAAAGGATGCAAGATTTGAACAGATACATTGTGCATGACATTGTCAGTTAAAGAAAAGTAAGTAAAAATACATTAATTTAAAAGCGGATTTAATCAAGCACTCCGATAAGTAATAAGCAAAGGAAATCGTGTTGACCAAGTATCCTAAAAAGAACGCAGCATCCCAGCCGAGACACAAAAATCACTTTTACTCCACTTGTATATAATCTATAAAATGTCTGTTCCTTCACTTTACTATTTCAGTTTTCAATATAATATTAACTGGATGCCTTTTGTCATAATACAGATAGTTTCTATCGTAAATAAACAGAAAAGCATACTTAAGGCAATTTAATAACATACAAAAAGTAAAGTGTAGTATATCTTGAGAAAGGTAGTATTCGAATTATTTTCAAACAATGACAACTTCTGTTTCTAAAACAACAAAGTTAAAGAATATACGTATATTCAAATATTACCCCTTCAATTTTCACCGTAAAGAAATAAATACGTAAATTTTATTACGCACAAAAAGTATAATATACATAATTTTAATTTATAAAGAAATTTTAACAAAACATCGCACAAAAACGCATCGCCAGCCCTATCTAAATAACTTTTAAAGAGTAAGCGGTTTAATTATTATATTACACTGCTCTAAAAATAAAATTTTTAAAACAAATTCTTATTTATAACTTCGTAATTGAAAAAAACTTACATCTCCGGAAAGCAGTTTATTAAATTTTTTGTAATGAAATCCTTGCCATCAATTTGTTTGGTTTCACATTTGCGCCAGGAGTTATTTAAATACTGAGCATAAATCAATAACATTTCTAATTGTCGTTCTGTTAAAACATAGAATTTGAGTAGAGAGCACAAATGTCGCAACATTGTTTTGTTTGAGTTATCTTTTCAATACAAATATGTTTTCGAAACATGAGCCACCAATATTGATTAATTAATGCCAGATTACTATCTGCATTGAAGCTAACAATACAAATTGCGAAACAATTAGAATTTCCGCGGTTATTAATTATTTGGAATGAATTAAGGCAGAGAGAATTCAAACTCGCCATCCGGGGAACATTCAACAAAAACCTGCCTTGTGAAATAGACTACTTACTTTTGACATATTTAGCAATTGAGCATATTCAACGAGGAATAACAAACAATGAAATGAGTTAATTCTATATATTTTAAAATATATATCTATTGTTTTGATGTAAATAATAAATGGTACTTTATTTAGACTCAGCATATAGTTAAAGGGGCTACTTTAAATTTACTGCGCTGATTTCAGTCCTGAAACGACAAAATTTTTATTTATTTATTTGAATATATGTCCTACAGATTAACAGCCCAATTACAGGACAGGAGGGATGAAGTATAATTTAAAAAGTAGACAAGCTCAATAGCTCAATGCTTACTCATTAGGCTTGAGACCAGAGTCCCGGGATCAAAACTTGATTAGGGTATAGATGTTTAATGACGATTTTAATATGTTACCGAATTGGTAGTAGTGAATCAGACATAGTTGCGTGTGAGGTAATACGGCTAATCACTGTACAACGCCTATGTTCGAATCTCAGTTACGGCAGATGGTAATACCGTAGGATAAGTTTTGTATTGTTGTCTGTGTGTGTATATGTGTGTGTGTAACGACGCGTTTTCCATTATCGAAATATGGCCAGGATATATATTTATTTGTATCCTATATATATAAATTACCTTTTTATATTTTATTACTGTTTAGATAAAATATTCAAATATGTATATTGTACGGCCTTAAGCGAATTAGCTTGAAAATTAATAAATATTATAATAATAATAATATATTATAATAAATTTATAAATAATTTATGGATGCACCAAATAACTTTACCAGTTGTAAGTACAGACGAACTCATGTGATGGGGAAGCGACGAGAAGGTATTTTATCTATATTCAGGCAAGCTAAGCAGTGAATATTTCAGTACGTATTCAGCTGTTACACGTATTAGATGTGTGAGTGCTTGCCATTCTGAGCAGCTGTCCGCGAAATATTTCAAATATCAAATTAGGGTAATGAAAATGTGTTTGCTCTGACGTCACGCATATAACGTCATCTTTTCGGAAATGAGAACAATTAAAATATGCGACAGCCAATTCATCAGTTGCCTTCCCACGCGTTAGACGTATCTACCTGCTTGCCCTGATCTGCGAAAATATTCCCAAAATCCAGGCGATTGAAGTGTTTTTACTAAATCGGAAATATTCCGAAATACTTTGAGTCCTTTTAACGTCACGTTGATCCGTCGCGCATTCACTAACACTGTTTCCCCCGCTTGTAAGTATTTGAAGGAAATAATTGAATTCGTTCTCATTGGCAGTCAGCCAGAGCGACTCATCGGCATCAGACGTGTCCACTCCGAGAACCGAACCAAAGTACCGTTAGTGTCATATATCTTTCCGGGCAACATAATTTTGGCGAAGTCTGTACTGCGTTGTCAATCAGCCGTGCATTCGTCTGGCGCCTACTCCCACTCCTTTAATGAGTCGTTTCATCTCAAAAGAAAACCGTGGAACCGTGTAGTGTATCATTCAATTCCGATCGTTTCCCAGAAGCAGACGTGCCCTTAGAAGCAAGTAAGGCCATAGAAAAATAAGTTAAACTAATAGTTAAACTTGGCTAGTGCAATACCTGGATAAATATACCAAGACCGACTTGCAGGGAAGTCATCAAGTCCAGTCCAACCACGAAGGTCCAGATTACTTCCGTGCCAGCCGCCATCACAACGTTCTTTTAATCATACCTTGATTTTCAGCTTCCGTTCCAGCCGACGTTATAACTCGTAGGTGTCTTTCAGTAGAAAGCTTTGTACAGAATCATCACGAGGCCCTGAGAAGTGATAAATGTTTGTATAGTGTATACGACCAGAATTGAAACCGCATAAAACTAAAAGCCGGCAAAAACAGTCGGCATCTCTTTATTGATTTTCTTATGACAAGCATTTCTATTTACCTCCGCAAGCGATGCCGGCTGTTTTTGCCGGCTTTTAGTTTTTATACGGTTTCAATTCTGGTCGTATACACTATACTAATCATATCTTAATTTTCAGCTTCCGTTCCAGCCAGCATTGCAAAGTTTTTTTATTCATACTTTGATTTTCAGACATGATAATCAAATTTTACTTTTCAGTGTTCACGCTTTTGTTTCGGATCCATCAGTACTAGCACTCCATACACTAGCCAAGTATATATAACTATATATACAACTTCTATACAATACATATACAACATATATAACTTATTTGTATTGTTACACTGTAATTTGCTATATCTGCGTTCTTGCTTCTCACACTTGGTATCTGTCGTTAGTCTGCACCTGCTTTATCGCTTTACTAGTCGCCCTGCGTCACCGCTTGTTCTGCGCTCACGCTTTATCGCTCATTTTGTGCTACCATTCTGCCGCTTGCTATCCCTGTCATTTGGTTTATCTAGTACTAGTATTTTAGATGCAACACTTGCTCTCCTCCCGGTAGTTAGTAACTTGTAGACTTTGGTTGATCATTCAGTAAATAACTAGATTTGTATTTAGTAGGTTAATTTGGATATACTAACATTTAGAAAATTCTGATTTTACTGTTTGTGTGTGAACTTTTAATTTCCCAAATTGACCCACTGGAGTACCGCTTCTCCACTTGAGCTACTCAGCCTCGCGTATTCGGCTTGTGGGTAATGTGTCCTATCAGTTAAACTAGGACTCCCGTTGGAGCTAAAACCGAAAACCCGTTCCCGCAGTTCGCGTGTCAAAAAGTTTCCCTTTTTCTTCTCGTCACCAGCTGAGATGGAGAAAAACGAGTCACAAGTGGTGGAATAGCTAATGCCAAACTCCACCAGGACGGTACTCTAAAGTCGATTAAATATAATAATATTAAAAAAATTGGAACGTCAAATATGTACAAGGCATCGAGACAAAATAGGTTTACTTATAATGAATAAATGATTGTTGCACTAAGTTTACTATTGTTGGATATTAACTTTTATTATATTTAGAAAACAACTGATTATATCAAAGTTATGACACTACTTCCATAATTATGCGTGTGTTGCGGTATGTAAAAGCTATGATTGTATCTGGAAGGGACACAGAGAATATATTATCGTGTCTGCATAGAAAGATACTGCGCGGAGTTTGAGGATCGTGTCTTTGCAAAACAATGCTTGTATAACTATGGTTACTGATTGAGGACGTGGTAATAAAAAATTGTGTTGCAGACATTTTTATCGTTGGATCAACCGCTGAGGAGTTATTTTCAAAAAACTAATTTTTGTACCTTCTACTCAAGATGGCGGTCCTAGCGGTACCCCCCCCCCACCCAAGGTCGAAAACTTGGATTTTTATCACGACCCAGTCTTTAACAACATATTAAAAAATTGTTACTACTCCACCTTTTTTAAGGCAAAGGTCTTTTTTACCCCTACTGACTGGATTAGTTAAATTTGACATGTATTTCCAAAATAAAATAATACATATTTATAACATCAACTGATAAATGAAAGTTTAACATTGAAAATACTACGCATGGAGATTTTATAACACATGCGTTAAAGAGAAAAATAATTAAAACGTAAATACTTTTTGTAATCGGCCTGTCTATTTTAATTAACTTTAATGAAACTTCACGAAGCTATTAATTGGGAAGTTTAAAGAGAGAGCGTAAAGGTGGCATTATCAGCTAACGGAAATGGCCGTTACTTATCACAAACAAAACGATTACATAAGTTGTTACTCAGGCGCCACAGACGTAACAAGGTGTGGTTGAAACCCTTTTTAATTAGAACAATTTTATTCTGCTGGCTTAGATCCTATCTAGAAAATTTAAAATATGCAGTATATTGTGAGATAAATGTATAAAAATAATTCTATTCCACTATTTTATAAATAAATAACGTGTCTAAAGAGAAAAAAATGTGTTACGTTACGACAAAATAAATTTAAAGTTTATTAAAGTAAATTATCTAGTGAGTTGACTGAGGCAAAAAAATGTGTCACAGAACTCTTTATTGATAGTGAATTAGTGATATGACCAACATATTTATTAGTAAATTAAAACAATAGATAATTATATAATATCGTTCAAAGATTCCCTGCAAATAAAAAATGCAACAAAAACTTTACGACCTCATTAAAATTACGTTGCTACTATTCAGAGTAGGGCAATAGAAAAGAAGATCATATCTGGCAGTTTTGTTTTCTCATTTGTATTAAAGAAGGCCAGTGGTAAATGGCATTTTATTTTAAACCTAAAGAACTTAAACAATATTATAATACCATGAAGGAAAACATGCTATTAGGAATACATAATATTACTGCCATAGTGTATCAATAAATGGCGTTCACTATGAAAAACTCAATTTGTCAAGCTTAAAAATGAAAATAATGCGAAAAAAGAAATATTTATATTTTCGTTGCGTATATTACTTTACTGAATAATAAAATAATCTAGATTAAAGATGGTAGTGACAGATTACAAGTATGATATGATAGACATATTTTAAAATTTACACATTTTGGTATTCTGAGATCGAATTTGTTTGTCATATCAACAAAAGAAATGTCAAAAATTCATATCGTGGTTTCCTTCGACGCAGAGCCTACTGGCGTTGTCCATGGTTTTACGGGATCGGAGGAAGAAATCAAAGAGAACCATTTGGATAATAATCGTGCTATATTGGCATAACCAAGTTTGGTAATCCCTAATCATTAATCCATTAAGCAGGAAGTTTTTCTTCCAGGGAACCTCACCTGAATATTTAACGAACTACTCTGGTGGGAAATCCATTTTCTGCTGAAGAGTACTTCTAAACTAGTGTTATTAACTTCGCATTAATGAAACACTCTTTCTTAGAAATAAGATTAATCTATATAGGCAGTGCTTAAAAAAAGTCTTTGTGCTGGTCTAAATGTTTTGATCTTTATCACTGTGTAATAATGATCATTGCGGACAACAGCTGGAATAATTTGGATCGATCATCCTTACAGGTAAATCAATCAATCCATTGATCAACTGTTTCTGGTTCAGGTTATAATTTCAAATATATGGTGGATGCGCCAAGGTTACAAGTTCTGACTGTCACCCATCAATTGTCTGTTCTCTTTATAATAAACTGCTATACGATACAACAAAAAATATGCTACATAGCATTTTGAAGAACGTACAAAATATTTCATATGGCTTTTTGTTGCGACAAGAGTTTTACTTTCAATTTAAAGCTATTGAAGTTGCCAGTATCAGTTATTTGTCTGGGTAATTTGTTATAAAGTACAATTCCAGAGTAAGTAGGTGCTCTTTTATAAACTGCCATACTATGAGTGCTATTTTTGAGCAAATGCCCATGTCTTGTAGGATAACGATGATAACGGGGAATGTATGAAAGGGTGGCTATACTTTTCTTTACATACAGAAGTGATTTGTAGATATACACTGTCTCCAAAATTGGGGGTGCATGCATTGCTATCTCTGTTATTATTAGAGATAGAGAAACGATTAAATGGGGACTTTTTTGAAGAATATTGTGGCCGTTTCGATGCCGTTTTTAAATTTGGTCTAGCTATCTTCGTTTCCGAGATATTTTCAAAAACTGAAAAGGTGCATTTTAAATGAAAATTTATCTTAAAATAATCCGATTTTATTATTAGCTTCAACTTAAAATTAAAATAAAAAAAATAAAACACATTCAAATGAGTTGATGAATTGATTTGCACCGTCCAAATAAAAGAAAATAATGGTATTAATTTTTCTAAAATTAGGTGCCATGGATCTCGTTAACATGACAATGGACAAAAGAATGTTTAATCGACACTTCTTGCTGTCATAATTGCTGTATTTCTTGTTACTAGTGTTTCACTGTGATCTATTATTACTTTGTAATAACTAAACCTAAGGAGTGTGAAACAGGCAGTTAGTTAAAGAGACAGTTTTATAGCATTTAGAACGTCAACTGATACGTAGTAAATTTTAATATTTTTAAACAACAATTGATTAGTAATATTAATGGGTAGCAGAAAATTAATAATAACTAAATTTTTTAAAAGAATATTAGTAGCCATTTGGTGATTCTGGCAGTTAAAGAAAATATGGTTCAGATCGCCTATAGAGCCGCATGTATTGCAAGCAACTGTATCGAGTACTTTAATTATAAAACGTGATTTGGGAATAAGATCTTCAACGTGGGTATATTGGCTCGTTGGATTATCCACCTGATAACTTTTATATAATTTTGACCAATTATTGTATATTTTGTACTTGTATGAACTTATACAATATGATAAACATAATATAACATTTATGTCTAAGTTACATAAAGCGCTTTCCTTGATAAAATGGTCGACATGTTGATTATGTGGGATTCCCACATGAGCTTTAACCCAAACAAAATCAACGAGATGATTATCTTTATGCAATTTACAAATTAGAATCTTTATATTGAGAAAATATGAATTTGTTTGTCTATGGCTGAATAATCCGTTTTTTAAAAGCTTTGCAAGCTTGCAATGTTTGTTTATTTAGGTCAAATATTGCAATAAACATTTTGATTAGTTCTAATTAAGCTAAAACTGTTAAATTTTGCACATGTATATGTGTGTCCGGTGACAATACACTTTAACATTTTCATATAAGAAAAAAACAAGATGGCGGCTTCAAGATGGCGCACGATTTTACCGTTTATGATCCGATTCGACTCAAAATCGATATCTGGGCGTTTTCGAGATCTCCAATTATGAATTCTTGCTCAAAATTTAGAAATTCAAAATGGCGTCGCGAATATGGCGGACGACTTTTGTCATTTATGGTCCAAATCTACCAAAACCGATATCTGGGTGTTTTCGGGTTTGCCGATTACGAATATCTAGCCAAAAATTAAGTTCAAGTTAGCGACTTCAACATGGCGGACGACTTTACCGTTTAAGATCTGATTCAACTCAAAATCGATATCTGGGGGATTTCTAGATCGCGGATTATGAATTTTTAGTCCAAATTCAGAAATTCAAAATGGCGGCGCCAATATGGCTGACGATTTTTGTTATTTGGGTCCAAATCGATCAAAATCGATATTTGGGAGTTTTAGGGGTCGCGAATTACGAATTTCTGGTCAAAAATTTAGTTCAAGGCGGCGGACGACTTTACCGTTTATGATCCGATTCGCCTCAAAATCGATATCTTGGCATTACAGCATATCAAAAGACTAAAAAGTAAAAATAAAATTATATAAAAAAGTATTTTTAAAATAGCTTTTATTTAAATGCTCTAAGAAGTAGAAAATAAACTTTCAAGTGAATCAAACCCATCATTATATAATCTTGTTACGGTATAAGCTTGTCGGAAGCATTATCCTTTACACAGAAAAACCTCGCGAATATTTATACCAAATCAAGTCAAATTTGATGATAAAGGATAATCCTAGAGGGTTAAAACTACCCCTATATCGACTAAAAATTAAAAAATTGCACAAAAACACATAATTTTTTTTTCATTTTTATGCTTCTAATTTGATTTGATGGATATTGTCAAACAAATATGAATTATTTTCTATCCTTAAGGGGGTAAAACTACCCCTATATCCCTTATATTAACTGAGAACGAAAAAAAAAATGTATAAAAAATTTGTAAAAATTTTTTTTAACTCGCTAAATCTAAATTAAGTAAGAAAAGCATATTGAATGAATAGGTACTGTAAGGCTAAAATAAATTATTTTGTACAAAATACATTTTTAAAATATTTTTTATTATATAGTATAAACATATGAAAGTATGATAATGATAACGATAAAGTGATTATTTACAAAACTTGAACAAAATATTTTACAGTAATCTACGTTTTTTGTGATCTAAATGAATATTCATACTATGATCATTTTCACATTCAACACTTACATCTTCTAACTCATCTACACTCATGTCGGGTTCATACATTTCGTAGCTTTGGGGTTCAAATATACAACTTTCATCCATACATTCTTCCTCATGTCCAGGTGTAATGTTTAAAATAATTTCTGGTTCCATTGGCCCGTATATATCATATATGTCATATTCTTGATCAATTGAAATGGTTTCGGCTGAAACATTTTCACTGTTTTGGCAGTCTCTACCTTTACATACTTTACAAAATATGCCGCATTTTAAGCCTAATTTTTTTCAGGTACATTTTTTTCCAGCAGTTAAGGGGAAAGGTGGAAAATAATTTATTTTTGTTTGACAATACCCATTTAATCGAATTAAAAGCATAAAGATGAAAAATAATTTTTTTGCAAATTTTTGTGCACTATTTTTATTTTTAGTTAATATAGGGGTAGTTTTTACCCACTAGGATTGTCCTTTATCATCAAATTTGGCTTGATTTGATATAAATCAATCACCTGTACAAAAAATATTTAAAAAAGCGTATTTCATTCGATTCTTTAATATTATTAAAATTATCGCGAAAAACCCTCAAAAAGGGGTGTTATTGAATTTTTAAGGGTGACGCAACCATTTTAGGACGGCGGGAACCCGATTCTCATAATCAGCGACACGAAGAACATAAAGTAAAAGTAGTCTGGAACCGGTGTGACACCCCCCTCCCCGCGTTTTGAATGGACTACAACAACAACACAAGTCATTGGTATACTGTTAAAATGGAAACAAATTTAAACTAGAAACTTTGTAGTTTGAAGTACAATTAGTAAAATTATAACAACATGTAAATTTTAAGACAATGGATATTAATCCTTTATAAATCCATTAATATTAATAAATAGATATTACAATTTCCTAACCTCTTATATCCTATGCCAATATTGGCTTATACCATATCTAACAATACATATATTTAATAAATATTTAAGAAAATAAGTCAGTTTATGTACTTAACAAAAAAATCCAAGAAACTAATTTGTTACTGTTATTAGTATCTATTTTTAATATTTTACGAATAAACAGAAATCTCAATATATCTGACAACAAATTTTCATTTTCCAAAAACACGTGTTCTAATAATCATTTATAAATTTATCTAAAACACTCGTTCACTTTTCTTGCCTGTGAATTTCGTTATAATTAAATTTAATAATATTAAAACATGCTACGTAGAAAATTGAGGCGTTATAAGGCAAAGTGGTGGAAGTCTTAATTTTTCAGTTTTGCAGATTGTATATATGCTTATAACAGCCAGAAGAATTTTCCCTACCTCATAATGGGCAGATTATAATTATTGTATTTGAGATATTGACCAAGAAAGTACAGCATTTTCTTTACCCTTTAACAAGTTTTTGTTTTCAATTTAGGATAAAATGGTGTAAGTGACTTACACCACTTTGCCTTAAAGAGAATCTATAAGCTACATGTTGTTGTTTCAGTGTTAATATATTGGTGGTTCTTACCATTAAATCAATTTAAAAATGAGCTCTGACTATTCAGGATCAAACACTGATCTGTATACTACATCTGGTAGTAAATACATTCTTCAACATCATCCGATTCATCTAGTAAGTTTGTCTTTCAATTACATTACAAAACGTAACTTCTTGTAAGAAGAATATTATAAAAGTTATTAATGTGTATCAAGGCACTGAAATTCAACGTTTTATCATGAATGTTTAATTCACTGAGTAGTAAATAAACCACGTGTGTGAAAAAAGGAGCTTCAATGCTGAAGTGCACATAATATTTACTAGAAACTGTTAATATATACTCAATATCTGCAGCAAGTTGCTGAATTGGTTAATGTAAGTAACATTATAAGAACCTATTGAAATAGACTTCCTTGCTTCAGGGAACAAGACAGGCATCTAAATGACTAGACTGAAAATGACTAAGAGGACCTTAAAAGTACATAAGAACTATAATAAAAAGAAACGGAAGGCCCGACGACGCCTATACTATAAAAAAAGGGCAAGTTAATGCCTACAAAAATGTCCTCTAATGAGAATTCACTTCAAACATCATTGCCAGAGTCAAATTCCTGAAAATGAAAGATGAGTAGCGGTCTAGTACATATATCTGAGCCCAAATGCTACCGCCCCCGAGACAAAAGCAGAAATGCAAAGCATGCAACCAACAATTATTTTATTCACATTTCGGATTGTCGACTACAAAGGGAACTACAAAAAAAACGCTGTTCAACTTCTCCAGGAGAGGATCTGCGCGATTAGCATCCTCCAATAAACAAGACTCCTCTGGAAGCGAGGGAACTTGTTCAGAAACTCCTTAGAAGCTTCCCACAACACCGGGGCGCACAATCCAAACAGAAAATATCTCAACCCAGAACTCAACATAGAATGAATGTACTCCCTATATATTGGATGGTGATGCAACACATTTGACCCTAAAGTCACGCCTATACCTGAAGAGATATAGCAAGATTTTTCACGAAGATTCCAATTTACATTTTCATGCTCCACTAAAAGACCCATGTGTCAAGTGTAACTCCTATAAAACAAAAATGGTAGTCAAAAATCATGCACAATAAATCCAAGAATTGAAGATATTACACAAATTACATCTATTGAAGGCTGAGAAAGCAAGACAATATTTGAAAAGTGATAAAGAGAGACGTATTTTGGACAAAACTGTATATTTACTTTTGACTTTCAAAAGGCCCGACTTGTTCGTTGGCCTATTATAAGCGAAGTATGTGTACAGTTTTTCGTGCCATGATCTCAGGGACACATATATGGTTAAAATGAAACCCAAGCATCAAGAGGATCCCAAGAAATTGGATCATGTATCAGGAAACATTCTCTCATGTAAAAACAGAATACACATTGTAGTATACAAGGATGCATGTGGAAGCTAGAACCGTAATATTAAGATGGTCTTGATGTGGTTTAGACTCGTAAATGAACCAGAACTAAAGTAGACATTATCGATGGATGATACGTTTTAGATGTCAGCTCATTCATGTTTACCTAATGATCGAGACTTTGGCGTAATCGAGAAATTTTCAAAGAATAAAATTAAATTCGAACCAGAGGATTGGTATAGAATAATAAGAAATGCTAGAAAGAAGAATCCATTTCAGCTACATTCATGAATCAAGAAAAAAAATTTCCAATGAAAAATTTGGAAAACGCGGCAAACAAGAAAAGCATATTGATGGTATGCGGTATCCTGATTAAAGGATTTTAAAAGATGAGATCCATACCATAAAATTTATTACAAACAAACATTAGATGAAAAGTTCCCTTTCAATACCATCGACGTCTTAAAGAAACCTAAGGGTAGTCCACAGTCAATATTCCTCTAGAGAAGTTATATAATAGCCATTTAGTGGTGAACACTAAGAAAAAATGACGAGGGAGTTATTACAATTTTTACCGCCTTAACCAAGATCTTTTTAAGCAGTTAGCAATTTTAAACATGATGGTAGTGTAGAAAACATAGGATCATTTGAACAAATAGAAATTGATGAAATAATTTAGTCTTATTTTTTGGTGTTTTATTAATTATATTAATAGGGAATTTCATTCATTCTGTTGTTTTTATTATTATTTGAATATAATTTGTTACTATTTTCTAATATTATTGCATTTTTGTATTTAAAAGCAATAAATTAATTTCTAAGTTAAACTGATTTTATTATCATGTTGAAAGGTAAAATAGCGTATGTCATTTGAATGCAAAAAAATATACAAAATTTCAAAATATCAAACATATTCTTCTTATAACTTAAGTTTATGTGTATTTTATCCCACATTAGTACTCATAAATTTTGATTTTTGAGTTATATATTAGCCATTAATTTTGAAGCTTTATATTTCAGAACAATGTTACACTGATTTACACCAATTTGACTTTCAACGCCTCAATTAAAAATCCTTTCAAATGAGACCATACGCAACCTCATTCCATTTGAGGATTTTAAAGATAGGTCTCACTAGAAGGTGTTGAAGGTTGAGGCATAAAATTCTTCTCAAATAATGTCATTTTTATGTATAATAGATATTTATTATAAGTTAACATATTATGTGCTGAAATATTATTTAATATATTCTATCAGGCTTATACATTAACCTTTCGAAGATCATGTGGTTTCTTATTAATTGGCCACAGAGTAATAATGCAAATAATTAAAAATAATGTTTTTAAAATTTCCTTTGACCTTTAAAGAAAGTTTAGATTTATGGTAATAAATTAACCTCGATCTTTATATTTAAACTTCTTGAATGGGCATTTCAATCTGAAACATCCGAACCAGGTAATTACATAATGAAGAGGTACGATTCAGTCCATAACATTCAACATTAAGTAAGTTATTTGTAAACCCGAAGGCAAAATTCTTCTCTACCTAATAACAAAGATAACAGAATCCTTTATGGAAAACCGACATGTATTATACACACAAAGCGCTTCCCATCATCATTCATTACAAGAACAATTCTTCATCGACTTTGACAGAAGAGCAAAGAAACCGCCTGCAGATATTAACAAGAGTATTACTAGAAACTTGTGGAACTCCCATCATTGAAATTTATCAAATACTCCTTTACGAGATAAATACTTCAACGCATAAAGACTGAAATATATTAAGTTAGAATTATCATAATAATAATAATTATTATCACACCAATAGTCGAAAGTTTACTAAAATTAAAAGAACGTTAATAGTATTACTATTTATTAATTTTCTAAATGTGTATACTTGCAATTTTTGTCAATTTTATTGCATTAGGTGACTATTTAAAATACATTCGCACTAAAATTCTGGTATTATCTTAACAATAGTTGAAAAATTAAAACACATGTTTAAGTGTCTCGCAAATGAATCTAAATCAGACAAATTATTAAGCATCACGGACATATCATATTACAATAGGAAATAATACAATTGTACAAGAAACCTATCGTAATCCTCGAAAAACTGACTGGGGAGCCTATAAGATAGGCCTAGAACACATTTTAAAAAGGATGAAAAATACGGTAAACAACATTACGGACTAATGGCAGCAGGGTAGATACAGGATGTTATCATTTCGGCGTACAATGAAAACGGCCCCATAGTGACCAAGGGCTCCAACGGGAATATGCCCTGGTGGAATCAGGACATTGCTCGAACAAGAAGGCAGATAAGAAAAAAATTCAATGAAGAGCAAAATAGACAGTATCGTGGGATGAATATAGACAGGCCCTCACCGAATATAACAAAGCTCTGAGAAAATCCAAAAGAGAATCGTGGAGGAGGTACTGTGAGGACATCGAAGGAACTCCAAAATGTGCCAGACTGCAGAAAATATTGTCTAAGGATCTCATAGCTCAATATACACCCTCAATTAGAAGGTCGAACATATGTTACAACAGGGAAGGGAACCATAAGGGAATTATAGTAAACTGTATACCCAAACCTGGCAAAATTGGACAGAAAGTGTATAGTCTCTAAGACTAACAAGTTTGATGTCGTTTGTACTAAAGTTGGAAAAACTGTTAGACAGACATATCAGGGATGATGTATTGGCAATCAGGCCTCTACACCAATATCAATATCCCTATAGGGAGGGGACAAAGCTGAGTTTGCTTTCGAAAACAAAGAGGTAATATTATTAGCCTTTTTGGACATATAGGGAAAGTTTTTCTATCATCAAATCATCTCGAGAGAGAGAGAGAGAATTCGATGGAACCAGCTGCACGTGGATAGACTATATGCTTAATGATATATTAGATATACGTCCTTATTGGGGGAGACACTGGTGGTTCGAGTTGGACGGGGAATCTGCAGTGAGGTGTTTTATCGCCTCTTCTGTAGAAAATAGTCATGGACGAGTTACTAAGGTTACTGGACAGGAACAGACCCATAATTCTGGGCTATGCAGAACCTAGTCATACTTGCTCAGAGCAAGTTCAACAGCACAGTAAAGGAGTATATGCAGCGGGCTTTAAATGTTGTAACAGTATGGACAGGAGAGGAGAGACAAAGTATCAGTCCTTACAAGTCGACCGTAATAACATTCACCAAAAGAAAAAAAATAGAGGGGCTTGGACCACTAACGCTCAATGATGAACAAATAGAGTTTTCAGGAAAGGTAAAATATGTAGGAGTAATACTAGATTCTAGACTTACCTGGAACCAACAGCTCCAAAGAACCAAAAAGAGAGCGGAAACAACGCTTATGTTGGCTAGACGCGCTCTTAGAAAAACATGGGGGTTAAAGCCAAGCATGCTGTACTGGATGTACATCATGGTGGTCAGACCTATGATCACCTATGTGGACAAAGATGCTACAGCGCACTGCTGTTTCTGAACTAAGCAAGGTACAAATACTTGCTTGTTTAGGGATAACAGGAGCTATCAAAACAACACCGACAGCAGCAATGGCGGTCCTGCTGAACCTTCATTCTCTTCAATTTGTGATAATGGGGATGCAAGGATAGGATACTTTAGGCTGTAAAAAGACTCAAGTAGCATTTAAGCAGGATTGGGGCATAACTGAATCAGGACCCGAGTGGGGGTAAGCATACCTGATATGAGAACGAACTACATGATTCCCAAGCATCCTGAAAATTTTACATATTATATTTGATACCTTATTAAGAAAACTTGAGAATTGCCAGGCGACTTGATCGGTTCTAAATTACTATTATCTTAATGTTGAACTATGAGGGATTGCATAGTAGGTTGTTGAGCCAATCTAAAATATATACAGCATATTAATTAGAGTCTATATACGTCTATATACAGTCACATATATCCTTCAATAAGAAATTGTATATCTGTATCACAACATGGATTTATGAGCAAAAAATCTATTATGACTAATTTACTCGTAACTCAATACATATTTAATATATTGGATTGCTAGGGACAAGTTGATGTGGTATATACAGATTTCGAAGGCTTTTGACCGCATAGACCACTCTATTCTCATTGCTAAATTTGAGATGTTTTATGTCAGTGCATCACTGTTGGCGTTATTTAGCTCATATCTAACAAATCGACTACAATTTGTAGCTTATAATGGTCACAAGTCTGATTTGTATCTTGCATCATCTGGAGTACCACAAGGATCAAATCTCGGACCGCTGCTCTTTTAAATATTCATCAATGATTTAATTCGATAAATCGAATGTGAACAACTGCTGTATGCTGACGACCTAAAAATATTTAGCGTTTCTTCAGAGTCTGATGATTGCCAGGCACTCCAGCTTCAGCTCAATAAAGTAGTAGAATGGTGTAGTGTTAATAAATTATCATTAAATATTTCCAACTGCAAAGTCATAACTTACTCACGCAATAAACGGCCTTGTCTATATGGTTATAATGTAAATAATGAAGAACTTGCAGGATATGAGTCGATTAAGGACTTAGGAATTATTTTTAACTTTGATCTATCTTTCGTTGAACACATCGAGACAGTAGCGATAAACTCAATTAAAAATTTTGGGTTTCATAATAAGGAACTGTAGATCATTTACCGATGAATTAGCTTTAAAGACATTATATTATTACTCGTTAGTTCGATCAAAATTAGAGTTTTGTTCTCTAATTTTTTCTCCCATTTATAATTCTCACTCAATGGTATTGAAAACCGTACAAAGGAAATTTTTAAGTATTTCAGGTGTAACAAGGTGTATCCTGAGAGAGGCTTTAGTCAAAAGTTGCTGCTAAGTATGTTTAATATGGAGTCATTAAAACATCGCAGAATTTTGTATTCCCTAAGTTTTCTATTTAAATTATTGCATAACAACATTGATTTTCCTAGTATTCTTCATAAATAAAATTTTATATTCCTCGACTTAACACCAGGCAAAAAAACTTTTATATGCTCTGTATCTAGAGCGAATGTATTAATTAAATCGCCAATCTTCTTGTTATGATCCTACTTTAATAATATATCAATCCATTGCGACATGAATAATTGTACTCTGCCATCTTTGCTAAAAACTACTCGAGGATATTATTACTCAGCTGAGATTTAGCTACATTGTCTTGTTCAGTATCATACTCAAAATTTCAAATACACACATATGTATATTCAGTTTTAAATTGTTTACCTAGCTGCCTAGACTTAGATATTAGTTTAGTTTTATATTTGTATGAACTATTTATACTTACATTGTATTTTGTATTTGTATTTCATCTTATATTTATATAGTGTTGCCCTGTAAGTGGTTTCTCTGTTGGGTAATGTAATAAAATTTAATTTAATAGTAATATAATATATAGTACGATAGACCAAAAATTTCACTATTTCTTATGAAAGGACCTAAATTCATTGGCATCCATCAAGGTTAATAATGTGCGTTTCCAAAACGATGGAACCTATCCTATTTTTGAATCTAAGGCAAGCCTAGGCAAGTTCTCAGTGTGCTAGATAGTAAAATTGTTTTTTATATTTAAACCCTGTAAGTGATTTAAATTATTTTTTGAGCACTTAAATATTTAAAGAAAATTATTAAAATTGTTAAAAATGGTTTAATTCTTTTTAGAATTCCTATTATTTTTAAATTAAAATCAAAGATACTTCATAAAGACGTTTAACTCATATATCAAAAGTAATGAATAAAGGAGATATAAATTAAAAACAAATGATTTAAATGTAAGAGCTCCGATTAATGATAGTGAAAATTGTAATCAGCCCTCAATCCATACTACATATACTCTCATTACAATTTCCCTGTACAAATATTTGCTTCACATTTTAAAAACACAATAACGATACCATCACTTGATGTAAAAATTGATTTTTGTAAATTACTTCCAAACAAAACATCCCGAAAGCAATTTATTGGGTAAACAAGTATCGATACCATTTTCAAACTCGTGATGGAAGATGGCACCGTAATAAAAATAAAAACAAAAAGAGAAAGAACAACACACCGTCAAGTAAAGTAAAAAGTTTTAAGTGTCAGCTATTTATTTTGCACTTTAATGTTTACTTCTTTTATTTACGTTCAATAATTGGCTACCTTGTGTACCTTCCGGCACTAGATGCTTTTGTTTCATTCTCATTAGTAAATCGTGTAAACTTTATCAGACCTGTTTTATAGGAAACTGTATAAATGAAGAAATGTAAACTAAAGCAGTGCCTAGGTTCGCACTTAATTTTTATTTACATCTAGCAAAATATTTTAATGACATATATTCTGGGAAATAAAAAATTGAGCACCGTTTTTCTGTCCCAATTTCAATTAATGTAATTTTCAGGTTAAATTTTGACTAAAGAAGTATTATTAAAGATCCGTGTTGATCTAGCCAAGAAAACTTATATAAAACGAAACAACAAATATTTATCGATGTATCTTAACTCTATTGAATACACTCTGAATAAAATGCTTTTTATTATGTTGTTCACTTGGGATAACCGGGCATTCGTCTTTCTACAGCTTCTATAGATGCTACATTGGATATAAGTCACGACACAGGGTGAAAATATGGACAAAGAGATTGTATTTCAAAAAAATGTTTAGTTTTCCAGTGGACAAAGGCAGCCCTTATCATATTAGAAAATGACATCATCAATCTCCTAATTGTATGGAACTCCAACAGGTTGCTATTAACAGGATGTTATTAATGTAAAGCGTCCTCATTGCATGCAACTGACAATGGTCTAGTTAATAGATGGACATTCAAACCATAATTTCTGGATAGTTAGCAGTGTTGTAATGGAAATTGAAGCTTATCTTTTGAGATAGTAATTGATAGGACACAAAATGAACGAGTGCTGCCCATTATAATTTTTTCTATTAAGCCTCTACATCAAGGTTCACTTAAGAATAAGTGTCACGTTTTCTTTCTAATGCACCCATAAAAAACTACACGTATGTTTTTTCATGTTTAATATATGTGGAAATCCAGGAGCCGCACGGTTCCATTCTGAATATTCTGCAGTAGATCAACATAAGTTGCTGCAAAAAATTTAAACACCTCAAATAAAATTGTATTCGACTGGTTGGATATTGTTACCTAGCACTATTAAAATCGATAGAAAATATGTTTTCTTTCTTTATTTGTTCATTTGTACATTATGTAACAAGCTCCAATTAACTGGCCGACTGCTTGAAATTTTGTTTAATAATTTTTGTTGTGTTTACTGCCTAGCCCCGTAAAGGCACAGCGTAAGTTTTTATATATATATGAATCTTTTTCAAGGAACAAATTGTGGAAAAGTAAAATTTAAATCGGTTCAGTAACACTAAAACAGAACTGCTCCTAGGCATTGGATTTAGTGCTCGTCTAAGCACTTTAAGCACTTTTGAGAGTACTTTTTAAAATTGGTCTTTAGTATTTAGTGCGTCGAGCATTTGGTTATTGGTTTGGATTAATAATCCTGCAAAGTATGAGCACTAGAAAAGTCTCGCAAGCACTTTATAGCCGGCGAGTGCTCTAAAAAGCTTATAAGCTCTTTGCATCTGGTAAGCACTTTAAAAGTCGCGCAATGTTTACATAAAACTTTTATACTGGACATAGGCATAAAAACATGATTAAACAATATGAATTACAAAAAAAGAATATTAGAATGAGGTTATTTTAATCACAATGAGTGTCTTATTTTAATAAACGTTCTTCTATAATATGCCGATATATTAAAACGATTTGCTTTGTTTCTGTTACTACTTTATTGTAACTTAAACGTTACTGCAGTTTCGGTACTTAACGTAACATTATCAAATGAATGTATTTACAAAGGAATACCAAGATATTTAAAGTTATGTACATTGTTTTCAGAAATTAATTATATTGAAAAAGGATAAATTAATATAGGTTGTAATCATTTAGAAGATTTATTGTCGACACTTTTTTTGAATTTAACAGTTTCTGTTGTCATTAATAAATTTTTAAAATATATTTCTTTCACGTGCAATATATTTAGATTGTTTCTATTTGTAAAATTATAATTTGTCGCTAGAATATGATTTGCAAAAGTTGAATCTTTTTTTGAGGACTCAAACAGCGTAAGTGTTCTTTGTACCTAATTTCAAATGAACGACCAGTTTGACCTATATAGGAGGCATTACAATCCGGATATAGTAGTTTATAAAGTCCTGATTTTTTAAGTTGGTTGGTTTCATCTTTGGCGTTATATAATATATTTGTCGGTTTGGATGGTGACTTAAAGTTAACTTTTGGATCATATGATGACAAAATGTCCCAATTTTTTCAGAAATTTAGAAATGCTGCCATAAAACGTTTCCAATGTATTTAATTTCTGAAAACTAATTTGTATTTAAATCTTGATAATGTTTACTTACAATTTAGTTAAATACCTTACATCCCTTTGTAAATCCATCCATTTAATTTCTGAAAACTAATATACATAACTTTAATAACAATCTTTATAATGTTTACTCTTACTAACTTACAGTGATTAACTATTACTATTAAAAGCGTTCTATTCAATGAAATTGCACTATTTTTGTTTTTATCCTCAACTCTTTTATTACATTCTTGTAACAAAACTTTCAAAAGTTCAAATTTGAGGGTATCACAAAAAGTATAGAGTTGTGTGTAGAGTGTAAATTGTTAAATTCTTTTGCTAGATTGTCATCCTAAGTCACTGTTGTTTTTCGTTATCATTTAAAAAAAAAATTTAACTTCAGCGAAGTTCTGGCACCGATAGATACTCCATTATTTAAACATTTAAAAAATGGTAGGTACTCGCAAAACTTTTTTATAAGTGCTTAGTGCTCGCGAGTACTGATTGTCAGTGTAGCTCATGTGCTATTTCTTAAAAAATTTTAGCAGAATTTGTCCATTTTATCATATTTTAAGTGGGTTCATTGAGGAGATCAGAGAGTGCAAGAATGATATATATTTTATAACTTATTAGACAAGTTATGCAAGTTAATTTATTATTATATTTATTCAACTTCAGATAGTATTCTTATTGAGTTTTTGAGTAGCTAACGCAAAAAATGTTTTTTCAGACGTTTCGTTCTTGTATACACACTAAATCACATTTTAATATTTTACTCCCTTTCATGATAGTATGGAGTGACATTGGGGGTGGTATTGGTTGTGATAGTGGAGGGTAGCTGATGCCAAAAAAATTTTGAGACCTTTGTCTTTTCGTACATGCCATAAATGAATTAGATCACAATATAATCTAGTTCCAGATCTCGTTAAAATACATAAGTGTACCAAATTTCAAATCAGTATTATAAACGCTTCCAGAGTAAACGTGCGCACAAAAAAGTTACAGACTGACAGACAGGAATTTTTTTTCGCTCAAATTTAAAATCTCTACTTTTCATAACATAATTTTAAATATTTTTTTGCGTTACTATACTTCCACTGGACGTGGAAGTAAAATATTTATTCTCTTGTAATCACCTAGCGTGTATTTCGTCGTTGCTTCCATTTAAATCCACGGGATCTAGTTCCTGGTCGAATAATAATTAATAAGTGAGTACACCAAGTTTCGCAGTACTGCTCCATGTACCAGAGAAAAACCAAAAGGAAGAACTCATTCTCTGGGCACACTTAAAAATGCTGAAAGGGTAAGTTCAGCTGTGCTGCGAAGTCCTAAATGATCTGCAAAACGACAAGCATTAGCACTCAATATTTTGAATCGTAGTTATCGCCACATTCTGAAAGACTTACGCTTCCATCCCTACAAAATTATAGTCCTTCAAAAATTGCTGACTCGAGATTTTGGAGCACGCATTGATTTTTGCGAACGTTTCAAGGGCTATTTGGTGAAAACCCGAATATCGTTGATTGCTTGAGGTTCATTTTCATTTTTACGGATATGTTAACAAACAGAGCTTTCGCTACTGGGCGACGAAAAATCCTCTGCAATTGCACGAAGTACCGTTTCGCACCTAAGGGTTACTGTGTGGTGGGCAGTATTCGCCTTTGGAATTTTTGAACTTCTCACACTGCTAGAGATTCTATGACAATTTTGCGAAGAATGTTTTCTGGTCATATCATTTCGAAATTTGGAGACATTAACTGGCCGGCACGGCCGTCGAATCTTTCAGCTTGTGATTTTATTTTATGGGGTTACTTAAAGCCAAAAGTGTTTTCTAATCGACCACAAACTTTGGAACAACTAAAATATAATCTTTCTTCCCCGATTTCAAACATATAAGGGTCTGGCTGGAATATTTCTTGGCATATGGAATACACCAACAAATATGCATAAGTATTTTAGAATTACTCATGGATGCGCAGTGATAAATTACTACTCAGTAGGCTGTGACTGATGATACTTTGACAACACTGTTAATGTTTGACATTTTGTATTATTATTTTATGAAAGTGGGTTACACAGAAGCAGAAAAGTTTGATATATGGTAAGAGTAAAAATAAAAAGCTGGGACGAACAATATTTTACAACATAAAATAATAACAAAAATTTTACTACAGTGCAGTGTCGACATAGACTCATGAACAAAATATTGGCCCCATTATATAAAACACAAAACTTGTATATCTTTCTTAAATTATTAAAATATTAAACGTTTGAAACAGAGCTATTATTGCCATAGTTTAGTAGTTCCTCTAATTTTAGTTGTATATCAACATTCTGAATTATAATGAACATTGTCCTTTAAAAATGCCCATAAAAATGCATCCAAAGGTGCTTACCAGGGCTCTTTGGTAGCCATGGTTTTTCATGTATAGTAGTTATTTTTAACTAGCTTAAAATATTGTAAACTTTATATGCCATAAATTTCAATAAGCTTACATTTTAATTACCTTGCTTGGTTAAACGCAATTAGCGAAAAACCAAAAAGCCAACTATAAAAAGTAATGAATAGGTTATGACCTATAGCATTTTATGATACGACGTTACGTCTGTATCACATTGTAAAATTATAGGGGATGAAAATGTGAAATTATAGCTTTGTATGAATGTTATTGTTTCATGCTGCTACCTATCTTCTAATGCATATAATGCCGTGCAGTATTATTTATATATTATTAACTATAAAACTTTTGATGGCTCTGAGAGTAGTTTGTAATTTTACGATGAGCATAAAGTCTTTCACAATACATAATTACTCTTAAGCCAGTTATAAATATTACCTAAATATTAAACAATATTTTACAGTTTATGGATTTCCATTCTCTAAGTTAAAACAAAAACACATTGTACCCATAAATTATGAAGAGTAAATGTTCAATGAACACTTCTGTTATTTTATTACCTCCAATTGACTTGAATTCGGTTTTTATTAAGAATTCATATTAAAGTACAGTAAAGGTGCATTTCGCCTAACAAGTAATTTGTGACTTGCTACTGTTTCATTAATACTGTGTTAGGCTTCAAATTAGTAGACGAATAAGAAAACAGTGAACATATAAATGTGCAAACATTGACATATGACAGACATACATGTGATTACAAGAACTAAAAAAATTTGAAGATACCGCGAATTTTACAACTAAAGTGTAATACTCGTACATGCAGAAAGTTTAAAAACAACATTAATATTTCACTACATTTTCTTTGTCTAACTAAAAGATTTATAACTACTCTATATACAAATTCTGTATTTTATATTTGGACGGGAATTTGGACATAATAGTCTGGACCAAAGTAAATAAAATATTGTTGACATGGCATTTTTGTGTACACATTTTTTCTATTGCTTTGCTAGATAGTGCTCTAATATTATTTTTATATTCTATTGTCAGATTCCTTTTTCAGACAAATAATAATAAAATTTTAAGAAAAACTAAAGTGCTTGTAGTATTTCATCATTATTTATCTTGAAGTTATTCTTTGTGTTGTTAATTCTTGAGATAAAATAAATGTAACCAACAATTTCGCCTTCAGAGTACGCATAACGGAAACTGAAGATGAGGGAATAAGGTAGTTGCGAGGATATCCAAACGTTACCATATGGACCAAAAGTGTCAATCGGTATCGAAGCGGAACTTACAAGGGATCAACTGGCAATAGTCTTTGAAGTAAAAGTCACAGCAGTGGAAATTTATTCAAAACAAATCGTAAGAAGGTCACACATTGACAGAAGAATTTGCATTATCACTAGTAGCTCAGGAACTGTTAGCAGTTCCTAAACTACTGCTTTAGAGCTCTAGTGCTCTAGCACTTTCAAACGAACTGAAGTGTCTGACGAAACTGGGATAACACTGATGGACTCGTAAACATCAGGACCACACTAGCAATGAAAAATCAGATATTCTATGCAGAAAACGCATAAAAATATTCTGGCTGACTTGTGGGATATTATGTAAAACCCACAAGTCAGTTAGGCTTCCAACAAGATTGTGTTGTTACAAGAAGGCTGGTAAGGAACTACTAAGAAACTCCACATGTACTGGACGGGTAACTAGGAATCAGGATGTCTCGCAACGAAAAATGTAAGATGTGTGATGAAAATAAAGAAACCGTTCATATATTTTGTCTAGCTTTGTTAGTTAGGAGGCTTACAGCTTTGAGAGATTTTTAGGGTATAGGATGAGATAACTAAAGCTCCTATCGAGTTTTTTAGGGGGATGGATTTATTCGGATTATTATATTTTATAATTAGTCAAAATTTTAATACCTCAAGGAGGGAAATTCGATATGATAAAAATGAGAAATAGAGTATCGAACTTACTAATTTCTAAGTCCTTAATTAAATCATATCTTGTGACTTCAATATTTTTCAATCTGTGGCTATATAAATAAGGATTTATGGATAATAAACTACAACTATACATTTGAATATATTTTGTAATAATTTATTAGTGCTATATCAGTTTACTACTTCATTGGAATATTGCATCGCCTGATAATAATCAGGGTTTGATATAACATTAACAACTTGTTAGTATTAGCATACGATACAATATTTTTTCATATTCAGTGAAATTGGACTGCACTAAGAAAACAATTCACAATAAATTTTAAAAGATTGCTCTAGACCTCGTAAACTAGGTATAGAAACGAAATCTTCAATTGTCAACTTCTACATATAAGTGTACCATATATTCATTAAAATATTATGTCATATGAATCATACATACATACATTTTTAGAACTCCATCTTCTAACAAGTTAAAGCAAAATTCTATCAATGTGAACTAACTATGCTGTACGAAATATATAGCAACAATATTTGTAATTTAACACTTGATGAAAATCCTTCCAAGAGTTGTAAAAAAAATATATTTATTATTTACTATATTTAGTTTAAAAATAAATTGCATTCTATACTCTTGAACACTGGTAAAAAGAAAAGTTAACAGTTTCATAATTAATTCTTGTGATAATTTTAAAAGAAATATAATTTATTAACAATAGAGCATATTATTTACATCTCCGAAAATTAATAGTTATAAAGCTGTATCAAGTATCTATTAGCTCTAATTATTTCATATAACTCGAATTTTTGATCATCATATTGATAGATAAATTTTGGTAGCAGATGTGCATGTTGTGCACTGCAGGCAAACCATAATACTATGAAAAACTTCACTTCTATTTCCATACACAATGCACGGAAGCCGCAATTTTTGAACGTTCACAACTAAAGTATACCAAGAGAAAAATGCAAGGTCAAATATATTTGCTCTACAATCTCAATTTCAATCAAGCAAAACAAAACAATTATTTACTACAACTATAAAGACCGATTACTCACAATTAATTGATTTATGTGTAATGGTAATTAAAATTATGAAATTATAACTTAAATTACAATTAATTTACAAAAAATTACAGCTTCCTAGTGATATAGTATATAATAAATATCTTAATGTACCTATAGGCAACTTTCTTAAAAGTTACTTATCATTACATAGTATAAAAGAAACTATCGCTATGTACACCTTTAAAAGACAGAATTAAGTTTTTATGAACGATTCGTGTTCACGCTTTACAGAGGGGTACATTTTTCCAAAAACTAATATTATATGGACAATCATAGACAGTCATGAACTTTTATTAAATATAGTTCAATATAGGAATAAATGAAATTTTTTGAAAAATATCTGTAATTCAAGGGATGGAAATATTTATATTATTAGAGAATGGTTTAAACCATGTAGAGTTACTTACTTTTTTCGAATAACATGAATATTAAATGCTTTACGACCTCTAATTTTAAATCTGGCGGGAAGTAATTATACGGCTTAGAAGAAAATTCATCATATTAACGAAAAAGTGTCAGTGGCTTTTTAAAGTGGAATTCACCAGGAATATTTTCAAAAAAGTTACAAAAGGTTTAAAATTGATTCCTCATGGGATTTTGTCTTAAATTGTCTCAATTAACACACTGTGCACCTGCTCACCCATTCGGCCATTCGGTGCCACAAGCGTATCTTTCATAGGACATAATTTTGTGTATGACCAAATGTGCGTACGAAGGTGTCAAGGAAGTTGATCAAGGAATTAGTCAGAAAGAAACTCAAAACTTCCAGCAAATTGCTCCTTAGTGTCCTATGATATGTAAAATATGTTCCTCATTTTTTATATAAACTTTTTAGGTAAGTGTAAGTTTAGTGTTTATAAAAATTATTGCTAATACAATAATAAACATTATACCTAAAACGAAGTTTTATCGAAGTAATCTCCGTTGAACCCACTTTCGGGGGATATCTTTATGACACATTTGAAGAACAAAGTAATGCTATGCCATTTAGCAAAGAAAACATTTTAGTATGTAGACGATTAGACTGATCGGTTTTACAGATACACTGAGACAATTAATAGATTCATTCATAATATTCATTAATGTTAGGTTTGCCATAGAAACAGAAAGTGATAATGAAATCAATTTTCTGGTTTAAATATTGGCACGAAAAAATATTCGTTAAACTGTCAAAAAGCACGAATAGTAGCATTAAAATTTCTACAGTTTTTATTTCAAACTTTCTTTTGTAGCAATAATAGTATATGAGCTTCAAGCCCGTCAAAATTTATAAACTTATGATAAATAAAACAAAAAGTCTTACTAATCTAGTCTCACTAAATTCTATTTTTCTATGGCAACCGGTTTTGTGATCTACAACTTTCTTTACACAATCAAACCTCACGAATTTCTAAAATAGGTAAATAAAATTTGTCAATAGATAAAACATTGACAAACTTTGTTTACCCATTGCAGAAATTCTTGAATATGCTTGAAAAAAGTTAATTTAGAATCAAAGGTACCGTCAAAATCCTTTTAAACTCAGGTCTATTTAAAGTACAGCCATTTAAATGGTGATTGGGGAAATAATATTTACTTTACAAGTAAAAGACATTACGCTAAACTTAGAACCACTTAGCGGAAGACACATGTTAGTACACCAGATATTGAGATGGTCAAGGTTTTGTTGTAGCTTCATATTGAAAATCAATTTGATGGAAAAATATATTTTTAGATCATCAGCATAAAGTGAATAGTACACATCCAAGTAATCAACAATGCCATTGATAAACAGTATAAAGAGAAATGACCCAAGTATAGAGCCCTGCGGTACACCTGATGTTTGTGTGTATTGATCAAACTGGTAACCACGATACTGAACATATGGAAACCGATGGGACAAGTAAAACCTGAATAAATTTAGTAACGAAGTACCGATTTCAAGGCTTTCTAATTTAGTTAATAGAACCGTGGTCCAGCCTGTCGAATACTTTTATAAATAACGTCTACCTCACTTTTCCGATCTAAAACCGCCCAAATGAATTGAGTGGCGCATACCAGATTTGTAACAGTTGATCGTGCGCACATAAAGCCGTGCTGTTCCTCAATTGTTGTATTTATGGTATGAAAGGAGCCACGATCATGTAACAAAAGTTTAAATATTTTAGAAAAATTTCATAACATTGCAATAGGAAGGTAATTTTCTATTTCATTTCTATTATCCTTTCAGGGAGAGTTGCAGTACTCAGAATGAAATTAAAAATAATTATACAAAGAGGTTTGTAAAAAATGTTAACATAATCCCTCATAATAAATACAGGTACTTCATCAGTCAACCTGTCACGTGTGCCTTGAGTTTTTATATTGAGCTTAACACCTCGTCGTCTCTGAACGTTCGAATGTAGAGAACAATATTATTATGTAAGTTGTTGCCAGGCGAGCATTTACTAGAATTAATAATTGCACTCGAAAAGAAATCAGTAAAAGACTTGTATGTGTCTTGAGGAGTTTCATTGAAATTAAGTCATCTTGGTTGTTTTATATATATTTCGCAGCCTGTCCTTTTGGATTAGGTAATATAATCATATTGGTGGACACTGTTTGTGCGATGGTATTTTTTTTAGGAATGTGCTTAGTAGAAATAGAATATATTTTATCATAAAACTCCAACACTGCTTCGTTAGCTGATTTGCTATAAATATAAGTCTTTGTTACTGCTTACATTCTCCACAGTTATACTAATATAGATAGCAGGATGATGCAAATCCTCTGCTAATAAAGTCGGGGTTGATTTTTGGACACTAAATGATTTTTAGCTAATTAATTAAATTTAAATCTAATAATCTGTTACATTGATTATATAATTGTACTGCTCTAGATTTAAAAAATATCATGAAGTGCTGTAGGGGTATAATTACGGTAGGGCGTTCTTAAAATGTAGTCCGGGATGTTAAAGTTTCCCAGCAAGGAAACGAATGATAAGTAAGTAAGCGTGGTATTTTATTTTAAGTGCGAATTTTTAAGAAATTCGCCTCATCGTATTTTATTACTTTCCTGAAAATCTCGATCAACGCCAAATACATCAATATACTTGTATCAAATAATTCAGCATTTGATAAAGCTGCATGAGCCCAGGTCTCGGAGAGAGCTAGACAGTCCCATTGATCAACGAGCGATCGGTAAATAATTCCCTGCTTAGTTTTCTTCTTAAGCCGCGTACGTTTTGATAATAAAACGACATAAAATAAGAATTCTTAAAAGTTATCCATTCAGTATTCATAAATATTTTTGCAGGTTACGCATGGACGGATCTTGTAGAGAGTGATTGCTATTGTATACCTAAAATATTTTTCATGAATTTGGTGAGATTTTTTTTATAAACAAATCAATTTTTATCCCACACTGCATGACTAATAACTATTGGATCCCTTATTGAAAGTTAGGCAATTTATACAACACAGACTCAAGGGCTTACATTCTGAAATATTATGCTTTCGTGAACAACACGGACAAATAACATGCTGGAGGGCACATTAATTTGAATTATGGTAAAAACAGTTGCACTTAAAACAGCGTCTTATTTCAATAGCATCAAAAACATTACAATAGGCATAGCCAATGAATAATTAACCCGGCTTTAACCGTATGTCGTTTTATCCACTTCAAAGACAGCCTGGAATACTGTTTCTATTTAAAATGTTTCTGTTTAAAATGTGTTACTAATATAACTTTACAATCGAACGAAAACGAAGCTGCATTTGAAGTTTTAGCTGGAGCAGGTATGCAACTGACCAGCTCGGTTGCGGAAGGCGAGTGGTGTGGTCCCATAGCACAGAAGGAGACTGCGACGATGGAGTAACCAAACGATTCCAAAAGCAACCTTTGTGTGCGGTGGGTTATTTTTACCGCACTCTTCGTGAGAAGGTGGATGTGCTCACGGCAAAAGGTAAGGGTTATTCCACCCTTACTCGGTCGTTAGAGCCTCGTTAGTGAAAACGGGGTGCACCAAGTTCAAATTGAACTCATCGCGAAGGTGAGGTTAACAATTGAGTAGGAGAGGCTATAGCTTGCGCTTCACTACCCCATTACTTACAATTAGCTGCAATAACATTTTTATTTTGCAATGTTAGAAAAAGAAGAAGAGCGTCAGTATCCAATTATTCGACTACATATTTGTCAGAGAATCATTCAGCTGCGAACTTTTTAGAGTCGGTAGTATCACAAGAAACAACTAGGCCTCCTTTTCTAGCGGTTCTAACCTTGCTTAAACTTATCCTGGAACTTACTAGGTTAATATTCTTAAGCATATCAACTTTGGTGGTAGAGACGGAGTACTTATTCATTGGTTTAATAAAGAAGGTTTGATTATCAACAGTAGCACTACCAAATAAGTTTCTCTGAACAGCATTACAATTACATATGTTATCTATTTTTGGTCTTAGTTAATCAGTTTTGGGGTAACCGGTTTATCGATGTTGTGGTGAATAACTTTCCCAGACTCACTTTTGATTAAGTTAGCAATTTCCAGTTTAAAATTATCAATCATAGATGTAAACCCAGCAAGCGCTACATCTAAATGATTTTGAACTTGGGAACTAATATTGGTGACGGTTTCATTAAGAGCAGTAAGATTCTCAGAATAAGTAAGTAGAATAAACTTTCGCTTTTTGAAAGCATTTCAAGTTCCATATTAACTAGGCTAGCACATGAGTAGTGGAACCATTTATGACAAACCCCTTCATACCCAACAAGTTTATCATTTTTATCTCGGGTACATGACGAACAACCCGACATAAATGAAGATGTAACTGTAGTTGAGATTAGGCTAATTACAATAGATTCTCCCAATGTAAGGCTTCTTCAAACTAATATATTTCAAAAATAACATGCAGATTGAATTGAATTGAATAAAGGTAATGACCTTTATTGTACAAATGGGTGTCCAATAAATTTAAATTTCCAATTTCAATTAAAACTTATTAATTTATTCGGGAACTAATAGCGTACGCACACACAATTGCTATACAATTATTGATTAATGTAATTTGAAACTCTAGTGTTAATAAACTAATGACTGAAAACAGTAAAAGTGTTTTATTTGATTATCAAGATTGATTATTACAAAGTAACTATTTGCACCATTCAATCTGTATTGCGTTCAATATTGCGACTAAAATGGAAGAGAATGGAAGTGTAGAAATGGCAAATATGCACTTGTGTTATGAAGAAGCCGAAGGCAAGACGCTGTTAAGCACGGGAGTTGTACGAGAAAACTTTCCCGAATCATCATATTCAATGCGATAGAACTTTTGTTCGACTTCGTCAACGATTGCCTGAAATAAATATCGCACCCACCCCAAGAGAGACTGGTACGTTTGAGCTTCTTGAACAATAATACAATTATAAGCGCATGGCAAAATTATTGGTTTGTAATAGTTATAAAATAATAACAGATATAACACTAAGTAATATACAAGATTCTAGGGCTATAAGTCCAGACATATAATTGTCTTAATTAAAGCAGCAAACAAAACACTTTGCGATAATTTCGCCATTATGTGTTGTCAATATTTTTTACTAAAATATTTAATTAACCCTTTCAGTATATTTGTTTGTTCATAGTAACCACCGTCTTAGGTACCCCTGAAGTACACATCTATTTTTTTTGCTCATTGAATGCTGTACAAAAATATGTCTCTATAGAGGGACTGGTACTACGGTTCCTTCTTTTTGGTAAGTGGAATTAAAAGGTTTAACAACAACGAATACGTGAGGATTGTTTCCTTTTTTTAAAATGTTGCCTTCTAAGTCAGCAAGGTAACTCTTTAAAAATTTAGAATTTCGATTTTCCCAATAGGTAAGGATGAAGCCTTACAATTTATAATGGAGTCCGAACTAGTTCTTGGCGACAATTTTATAATTAAAATAATATTGTTGTAAGCAGGGCTCGTACCTGCTTCTACTTTTGATAAAAATATATAGAATTTATATTGATAGATTCTATATTTGAGAGTAAATAAACCATTTAAAAAAATGTATACTCATTTTAATGTAGAAGATTAAAACGTAAATATTTTGTAAACTTATATTGCACTCTTCTTTTCGGCTCTACAACTGTATCCTTTAATTTTCTTAAATGCAACTCTGCTGAATGCTGAAGTCGACATAAATATTAAATTATCACTTTTCCCCAAGGGCAGGTAAAATATTATTATTTTGTTTATGAATTAATCATATTCTAGTCATAAAAGTACTGTTTTTTCAGCGGTATATATTTTGTAATAAATGGACTATGATTGTTAAATAACGTGTATTCCGAATAACTCGATAGACCCTATTTCAATTATTCAGTTTCCCTGCAATGCCCCCTTACCTGTTTGCGTGCTAGAATCAAAAAACGTACTGGATGTTTCCACGGTCATCGACGCAATGGTACCATCTAAGATTTGTGCACACGAATCTCTCCTCCCTCGGTACCTCTGGCAATCGTCACTTTGAGAACTCTGCCTTCTAAAGTTTCTGCATCTAATCATTTCCTCAGTTGTTGATTGTCTACGAAATCCTCTGGCTATTAAAATTTCTTCAGTCGTGGATTGCCTGCGAATAGCCGGCCTGTAATTTTCAGTAGTAGGAGGTGGACCGGCTCGGTTACAGGGGCTAGGATCTCGGCTGGAACAGCTGGAAGAATCAGGTGAACGATGTCCATGACCTCTTCCAGCTATGCTTGTGGATTGGCGGCGTAATGTGCCTCGCCTACTACGACGAACAGGACTTATATCACGTTCCCCAGATCTATCTGGGCTTAAATGAGATCTAGAGTCTCTTCTACTACGTGAAGCTGAATCCGGACTTAACGAATCACGTCTAGCCTTACGACCAGTGTCGTCCACGTCTGGACTTAAGGCGGTTGGTTGGGACCCTCTTCTACTCCAACCTCCAGGTGGTAAACAACTTTCGTCGTATGCCGTGTTTTGACGTTGCAACCTGGAGTGTTTGCTGCTACGGTCTGGACTTGCGTGACTCCTGGAGTCTCTTCTCCCCAGCCTACCACATTGTGTTGTAGAATCTCTTCTGGTAGCCAGCAGGGGATGTGTTGGAGTAGTTGCGGTAGTAGTTGGGACTGTTGGGGACGTGGCAGGAGGCGTAACACTAGAAGTTATAATAGTAGGTGGTGGAAGAGCTTGAGTACTAGTATCTGATGTACTACTTGTAGTGGTTATTGGCGTTAGTCCCAAATATTGGGCGGGTGTGGAATCGGACGCCGTAGAAGAAGTAGAAGGCCTCTGTTCCTGTCTATAATAAGGAGTATCAGTAATACTTCGTGAATCTCGCCTTTTCTTTTTGGCAGCTACTATTTTAGGGGGAGGGGGCGTTATGGCAGTAGTCGAGTCGCGCCGGCCACTTCTTCCGCTTTCACCAGAACCTCTTCTAGACGTATGATGGGAATGGGAAATGGAATCTCTTCGCGTGCTCTTACTAGATTCACCACTATCCCTGCGTGGCATGACACTGGGAGTGATAACTGTGGTAGTTGTTATACTTTCCCGTCTCTGCCACAGTTTCGCTACCTCTGTTTTGAAATCAGAAATGGCAGTGTGATGGGAATCTCGGCGAGATTTGGAGCCCATACTTCTAATTCCAGAATCGGCACTAGATTCGCGACGTTTTCTGTAAAAACAAAAATAATTTAGTATGCTTCATGCAGCTAAGATGTAAATTGTAAAAGTGTGAAAAAACTGTTGAACTTCCAAATATAGGATAACGGCACATTGTGTATCTGGTATTGAAAGCAATACATATCTGGAGGACGATGTAAATTGTTAGCCAAGGCGTCAAGCCGAGGCCAACAGGCATTGAGAGAATGTGTTTTTACTACGAAGTGCACATACTACTTTTTACGAAATCGCAATCAATATTATTATAAATTAAGGCATTTTTATTAATACATAACATTTTTTCATCATCACAGTCTAATTGCTTACCATCAGTGTGCCAATGTTTTAAATATGGTATAATGCTAGCAATCTTCGTAAAATTTATTAAATTGATTCGTATCCTTGAAAGTTATATTCATTAATAAATGATATACCGTACTTTAGAATGAATTATTAATTGATTTTTTATTCAGTGGTTAATAACAGTAAAGTTTGAGACAAATGTCGAGATTCTTCTGAGATTCAACTAATTTCAAAGTTAGGGGACGAGAATATCAGACAAACTTTTCTATCCACAACCGAGCATCAAGAAATATTTAAATTTATAATCAACAAGGCTTTAAATACTGCGTATAATATGACAATAATAATACAATCAATTAAATCTCTTTTGAATATGTTTTGCCTATTGTAAAACCCATTATTATCTTTTAATATTTTTTCAGTTTAATTGACTTTTATTTTTTATGTACTCTTTACTTGTGGCGAGATAATGAGTTTGTAGACTTATAAGTTAGAAAACCTAAAGTCATAACTAACGCGTATGTGTGAACTTACCTCCATATACAAATAAATTCAAAGAATATTGTCCAACATGAAAATATTTTCAACTCTTAGTTGTACCAACATTTGCGTTGAGAAACTAACAACAACGTTAATAGAAATATGATTTTAAAATTGTATTGTGATGATTTATTGAAGACAACACAGTTCAAATAATTCTAGTAATGTCACGTATAAAGAATGTATCTAAAATGTCTCTAACGTTGTTCGGTACTCGTTTATAATATTAGTAAAAATTTACTCCTAGTCATTTCCCGACCACTAGAAAACTGAAAAATCGTTAGATACAATCGTTTGCTATAGGATAATAAAATATCAATAATATGTTTGCCTCCCACATCTGTAGTGACATCTACGACTTTTTTAACAGCTTCGATTCTACTCGTCAATATAAAAGCTTTCTTGTTGATTTTTTTACTGCAGACAGAATTTATTCCCTATCGTCGCAGGCCTCCATCAAAATTATATTGAACATACATGATGTCTGTAGTAAAAATATATGGCAAATAGAGAGACAAATGTATAGACAAACAATAAATTTTTTTGATATTGATATTTGTGGTATTTTTGCTGGGAATGTGGACAAATGTTGCAAAGTTATGTTACAATCGATTCAATAAAAGTTAATTCATACCCCAGCACTTTTCGAGGTGTATCTTGTTTTCTCTCAGTATAGCCGAGGGTGCCTCGACAATATTATTAGCTTATATATAATGTTATACGGAGTAGACTTCATCCTATAATATCAGAACGTTTTCAAATTTACATAAATTTATATTAACTGAACGTAATAATTCAGTTCCAAGCCCCTCTATAAATTCTTATTTTCATAAAGAATAATCTTACTACAACCAACAGTCATCCCCGGGCTATTTGCCCACGCCAAGCGCTGTATTACGAATTGTAAGCCTCCCGTCATACATGAACTGTAATAATGGCATATTACCAACAGAACGCTTGAAACCAACAACCAGCGGCCGAAAGATTTATTCACATCACTGAGCTGTTGACTCTCATTAGTGCAAGGTAGGTCTGACAAAATTTTTACTACTAATAACGCTAGTAAACTATAAAGACCGTATTTTAGAAACATTCATTTTTTACAAACAAAATTAGACCCAATTATTTAAAAATTGCAAAATATTATTTAAAATAAATAACTGATATAAATTTTGTTTTACAAATCAATCATGTATTTCGTTGGCTCCTCATAAGCATTATTTTTCTAGCGTTGTGACAATAAGGAGTCCAAAACAGGTCGATTATTGGCTATTTTCATCCCCAATAATGATAATTATGGGTATTTACTACATTTTATGAAAACAACTTTCACACATCACGTCAATTTTTCTTTAAGGATGCTCTACAACTTGTATCTAGAAGCCAATAATGAGCAAAATAAACTTTAAAGGATGAAACTGTTACGAGAAACGATTCATTCACAAGAAGAAAACGATAGGTTAGCCTTTTCACCACTTTTTACTGAAACATATTGTTCTGTAACATATATGAGATATAAATTAATATATATAATTAATATTAATACAAATTAATATAAATATAATGTAAAATTCACCTTTTTTTCCATATACGACAACAAATTTGTTATATTGCCTCTACTTAAAATAGACCAAATGCTACTAAATTTTAGCAATTTGTCTGGGAACTCCCTTTATCTCGTAGGATCCGTAGTCCTACTTGAGGAGACTTATTAAATATAGTAATTTCCAATTCTTTGCACAGGTTTACATGTGCCTTCTTTAGTACACTTTAACTTGGCATGTGTACTAGTTGATATTGCGCTATATTTTCATTTCCTTTTGAACACGAAGTTAAAGAAATAGTTCATGTTCATGTTCATGTATGTCCATACGTGAACAATCTTTTTGCGCCCCAATAAATAATTATTTTTATTAATAACTAGCTGACCCGACAGACATTGTCCTGTCACAAAAAGCGCTTTCAGTTTCTCCAGAATTTTTTAATTTTCCGGGCAACTTTTTCAATTTTTCTTTCCCTAAAAACCTTCTTACAAACATTTTAAAAAAATTAGCCAAATCGGTCCAGCAGTTCTCAAGTATGCGATTACCAACGAACAGCATTTCATTTTTATTTATATACAGGGTGGGGCAATAGTGTCTCGGACCTCCATATCTCGAGTTCTACGACAGCTAGAATTTTTTTAAAAAATTGCAAGTAAACTAGATAAAAAGTCTTGAAATTATTTTCGAACATACAGAGCGAGAAAAGACGAAATTACAGGTCCAAATGCGTTTTTTTAAATGGAATGCTATGTATATCACTACATTTTTTGAAGCCTCTTTCTAGGCTCTATTCATTTCTATATTAGCATTAAATATCTCCCAACCACTTGGATGTAATGATTTTTTCTGTTGAAATAATGCAATCTGCAGATAGATATTTAAAAAATTACCACAGTCACAATTATGGGTTTTAAGAAAAACTCATATGAATACCAATTACGAGACATCTAATTAATGTTTTTGAATCATTTTCATTACCTAAAAATGCACAGGGTGGCTAAAAATTATTTTTCAATTAAGAAAATTTTAAATTGAATTTTCTCAATTTTTTCAAATGGAACATCCTATATATTTTTCGACGATGTGATGTAGAAATAAAAAACCAACATTTTTTGTAAGTACTTCCCTAGGGCTAATTGCAACCAATTTCGTTCTATTGAGCAATAATTACGAAATTCAAAAATAAACTTAAAACAGAGGTTCCTTCAAATAACTTATAATAAATGTTGCCCATTTTGATTGAACACATCTCTATGCGCTTTTGAAATGAGGTTCCCACTGTTCCTAAAACTGCTGGAGTGATAGATGTAAAGGCAGTTATTATTCTTTCCTTCATATTTTGCACTGTTGTTGGTGTGTCTCTATAAACAATTTCCTTCACATATCCCCGTAAAAAAAAATCATTTTTGTAAGGTCTGGGAATCTAGCAGGCCATTTAGTGGACCCATTTCTTCCAATCCATTGATTAGGGTAGGTATTATTTAAGTGGTCTCTAACTACATTTAAATAATGTGGTGGAGCACCATCTTGCTGAAACCACATTCTATTTCGAATGCTTTCAGAGAGATTTACCAATAATTGTGGCAGATAGTTTTCCAAAAAATGAAGATAAATAGCTCCAGTCAATATACCATCAAATAAATGTGGCCCTATTACATGTTCTCCAATAATTCCTCCCTAAACGTTTATAGACTATTTGTGTTGGTTATCAACTGGCATAAAAAAGTGATGATTTTTCGAAGCATAATAATGGAAATTGTGCCTATTAACAAATCCATTTTTATGAAAATTTGCCTCATCACTGAATAAAACAGTATTGAAGAAGTTGACATCATGTTGCATTTCACCTCTAGCCGAATTACAAAATTGTAGGTGCTTTTGAAAATCGTTATCAGATAATTCCTGGTGCATTTGAATATGATATGCATGCAACATGTTTGTTTTTAGGATTTGACCCACAGACCATCTACTATTCCTACTAATGAACTCACTTCTTTTTGACTAATATGGGAATACTCAACCGTTGCCAGCACCACAGAAAATTCATTTTCTTAGTTCACAACACGTTTTATTCTTTCAATTTTTTTGTATTCGACATTTCCAGTTTCCAGAAATCTGTCGAGACGGTTTTGAAAGCTGCTAACATCAGGAATCCTTCTTTCAGGATAACGTTGGTGATAAATTCTATTGGCAAGTAAACAATTTCTGTCTGACTCGCCCAAAACAAAAGTCATGTCTACAAGTTCCGTTTTATTAAAATTCATATTGTAAAATTCCAAATATTTTAAATTCAATACAAATTTTAACGACTGATAAGTGTGATAATTGCTCCTTTGTACACGACAATTTATTTGAGGGAACTTCTTTTTTTAAGTTTAATCTTGAATTTGACATTTGTTTATTTATAAAACGAAAATGGTTGCAATTAGCCATAAGGAAGTACTTACAAAAATGTTCGTTTTTCATTTCTACATCACATCGTCGAAAAATATACAGGGTGTTCCATTTGAAAAAAATTGAAAAAATTCAATTTAAAATGTTCTTAATTGAAAAATAATTTTTGACCACCCTGTACATTTTTAGGAAATGAAAATGATTCAAAAACATTAATTAGATGCGTCATAACCGGTATTCACATAAGTTTTTCTTATAACCCATAATTGTGCATCTGCAGATTGCATTATTTCAACAACAAAAATTCATTACATCCAAGGGATTGGGAGATATTCAATGCTAATTTAGGAATGAATAGAGCCTAGAAAGAGGCTTCAAAGAATGTACAGATATACATAGCACTCTATTTAAAATAAAGACACTTGGTCCTGTAATTTCGCCTTGGCTTGCCCTGTATGTTCGAAAATAAATTCCAGTTGTAGATCTTTTACCTACTTGCAATTTTATACAAAATTTCTAGCTATCGTAGAACTTGAGATATCGAGGTCCGACCCACCCTGTATATGTAGAATTGTTTCACTAAATAATGTCCATTTATTATTAATTGAAACAAAATTTACACTTTGCTGAGATAAAGCTGAAGAAAACATTACCATTTATTAATATAAAGTATAATGGTAACACAAAAAGTATTATTGCTACAACCTGTGCAGGAACTGTTTCAGAATTTAATTTCTTGTTAAAATATTATTGTATTCTTTTATTAACAACCTTTCTGCGACGTCGTTAATAACTCATACTTTTTCAGAATATTTAATCAGATGAGACAACATCATTAAATTCTTTCGATGGAAGGTATTTTATGTTCTTTAAATCATTTTAGTATTCTATCCTGTAAGTCTCTTAAAGTCTTTATTGCAAACTTATTTGTTGCCTTATAGGAAATATCAGGATCTAGATAATGCGATTTTTTAACAGTTGAATATCATAGAATAGAGCTGCAATAGTATGTGGAGCCTTAAATCATGCTTGAATAAGTGATGAATTAGGAAAGCTAGAACAACAAGAACTTATCTACTAGATGATAACTAATAACAGTCTGATTTGTCATTTTGCCAATTAAATATATTTTGTCATGGGTACGAAGATTAATACTTAAAGAGAATAAATATATTGTGACTACGTTTTTAATTTAAACAATTGCCTTGACTCACTTAACATTAATACTGATTACTGTTTATTATTTCGACCATATGTGAAGCAAAGTAAAATAAAATTAAAACATATTAAAACTAAAACAAGAAAGCTTAAACAAAACATGCTAAAAAGCATAAACTTGAATGACTCGGCCTGAGGTAAAACAATTTTTTTAACATAAAATGCGAAATAATTTAGAAACAAAAAAATTATGAAATACTTAAATGGGTCCCCTTCTTGCCCTTAATAATGGCATATTCGACCATATGGAACTTCTTCTGACATATAACAACATGTTAGGGTTAATTTGTCTATGCCTCCTTGAGAATATTAGTCATGTTTACTTGGAATACAAGTTTGAGATTCCATGTGTCATCATAAATCATTAATTTGGAGCTAAATCAGGAGATCCATGTGGCCATAAGATGATTCCCGTCCACTTAATAATCGACCTGGAAATCATGAACTGCTGTAAAATTATGAGGACGACAACCATCTCGTTGAAACCAGATCTCGTTAAACCTTCGCCCATCTAGCCATCTAATTTCCAGAACAATTTGCTGCTGCAATAGATATATGTACTTAACGTCGTTTAGTATTTTATCAATAAAAAATGAACCGATCATACGATTCCCAATAGATCACCCCATACTTTCAATTTCTCCTGAGTTTGTAATGTAAAAACTGATACAGATTTTTCCAAGACTAATGACGAACGATTGACGCATTATGTCGAACATGTAATGTAATGGGCGATTAATCAGTGAAAAGAATATTTTTCATGAAATTTTTATCACGGTTCGCCTTACAACTTCACAAAAGATCATCCGTATAATATTGTCTTCAGGAGATATCTCATAGGTTTTTTTACATTATGTGATTGGCAACCATGTTTTCTGACAATTTTCTTACTTAATTTGATGAAATATATATAAATATTGAATGTCTAGTTACCCATAAATTCGCACGTCTACATACTACCGCTACCCCTAGCTTTTAGTATAGAGATAACAATTTTTAATTAATAGGAAACTATTTGGTATTAAACAGTAGAATGACTATTGAAAAAATTATTGAAATTGTGGATAACTTCGATAATATTAACAGCTTCAAATAAAACGTACATCTTATCAGAAGTTGTAACATTATTCGTGAACAAATGTCTCATCGCATTTGTATTTAGTATTTGATTTTTAAGAAAAGTAATGTTCTTCCTTTAGTTAACTCTAACTATTCAAAAAAATTCAGTACAATCAGAATTCTGGTTCTTCCGTTTTTAAGATTAACAAACATGATGGACAGATGGACAAACGTGTAGAGAGACAAACGAACGTTTCAGAAGTCGTTCAGAATTGGATGTTCAACACCATGATATATCTTTCTGTAATGACTTGTTTCTGTACAATTATCTGACACTGTTGGTAGAAATTATTTCGGATTACCGACTAAAATTACTATAAAATTACGATCTCAATTTACACCGTGTCGTTTCAGATGCAATTTTTTTTATTTCTCAAATAATATAACTGTTCAACTAAACTTATGTGATAATTATATTAACAAAATAAACCGTTTTGCTTTACCTGTTGTTTTAACAAACAATATGTCCTAGATAGCAGAAATATATGGAAATGCCTCAGTATTCGTTTGTGTTGTAGTATATGAAATGTATTTGAACACCATCGAGATAACTGACTCTATATAACTCTTCTCAAAATGTTGTGAATGTGTTTGAAATTACACTTTGTCAGAGTGATCCTTATAATTCAGAGTTTGTCATATTCATCATTAAGACCGCTATGTAATTGTAATTATATCGTAATCCCTTTCTAGCCATAATACGTATGTTTGGTTACTAAACAATAGCATGTTATCTTTGTTATTATTGAAACTCTAGCTTCGATTAAATGCACAAGTTTTAATGTTTATGAGCAATAATGAAATAAAATGTTTTACTATCCTTTATATATGGTTCGAAGCATTATTTTTTTTTCTCTAAAAGAAAATACAGGGAGAAATAATTATTTTCACTGCAATAACAATTTCCAATAAATTTAATACATAGATACTGCATTCGTAAGAGTATCAGATGATGTTTCTAATTCCTCTGAGTTTCTTCTAAAAATGATAGGGATAAAATCTCTGAAGGAAGAGGTTACAAACCAGTGCAGAAATTCAACTTGGTGCCTTTTAAAATGGTGCTTAATATTTTATCAAGATTACTTGAAAAATAATGAAGATTTATCGATATAAAAATGAATTGTAGGAACAGGGCATGTTCATTTGGCAGACTTACAATAACAATATTAAGAGATTTTTAGTGCAAAAACGTGTTGAAAAAACCAAAAGTAAAATCATTGGTTTAGGGAATTTGTGGCAAGTTTTAAAATAATCCTATGCGGCTAAGTTCTTTTTAGGGCTGTCATTTTCCACATTGGTAGCATAGTAGAGGAATGAGATAAGAAATTTGATAATTTGAGATTAAAGTCCATCCTAGCGTACATGGATTTTTCTGTTTATGTTAAAAATCAAGATAATAAATAAATAAAACTTGGTCTTTTTTATGGAACGCAGGTAGATATATTATAAGAGTTCGGGAGAAAAATCCCATGAATTTTCATATGGAGAACTAACTTATAATTTGAATTAATAGGATTCGGGAAATTAGGAACGGTCATTTTAGTTTATAATGAATAAAATAGTCAAGTAGGCTTGGGATTCGAACTCGTGCCCTTTAGATTACAACGCAAACGTCATATTGTTGAGCCATCGTGGTACTCACAGTGCTTTATATGGATCTGGTATACATGAGAGTTTGCAATGCAATAAAGATGCCCTTGCTCATACAGACTTTTAGCTGCGTATATTGTAAAATGTTGGTAAATTGTGCATTTAAATGAAATGTATTCAAGAATATGACTGAAACTAGAGTATAATATATAAGGTTAATATGTTTAATGAGTGGTTATAGCATATAATTTGATCTAATATCATCTGGGATGCTGTTTATTTCATATAATAGTAATATTCTTAGCGTGGAGATAAATTGAAATAATGTATAGGTTATAGGTAGTATGATTCCAAAATCTCGATCTCTAGCTGAATAGGAAGTTGGATCAAAATATAATTTACCCATAAAACCTCTTAAATACCCTTTATTGAACAAAACGATTACATTATCTGTATAGTTTTTACACGAAAACTTGAAATTATTACATCAACTCTGTACTCATATATTCATACATATAGCATACATATTGGTAAATTGTGATTTATATTGGCATTAAAATATACATATAACTAAATGCATTCAAGAACATAACTGATACTACCGAAGAGATATCAAAAAACAAAAAGATCGACGCAGTGAGCCATACAACCAATGATGGATGCTATCTTCAAGGGGGTGAATGCAGCGCAGCGCCTTTTTTAAATTTACCTATCACTAAGGGTGATATAATGTTATAACTTCGTCAACGGCGGCCATTTTTGTTGTGGTTATTATTGGGAAAAATACAATTATTACTAGTGTTTTTGATTTAGAGCTGATTTTATATCCGAAAATATATAGAAAAGTTTCTATAGACTGGCATATCTAAACAACAATATACAATATGTTTCCTAAGAATTTTAGGGTTAGTGAAGAGTAAATTAGGTAAAAATAAGGGCAATTAACATAATTTAGCGGTAATAAATAAGGTTATCACCGGCGTTTAATAATTATTTATTTGAAATCTTACAGCGGAAACGTAAAAATGTGCACATCAAACTAACTTTAAATTCATTTTGGTGACAATTTTATCAAAAAGAGAGTCAATCAATGACGAAAATAATGAATTGTCCTGAATTCTTTAATATGTTTATTAACAAGCAATATTAATTAATAGTAGTCTAGATGTTGACGATAGTACTGTCACGGTCCATATTGAGATAAAAACGAAGTGTGTGATCCTCTGACGACAATTGAAGCTGATATCGTCACATATTTTGCAATACAGATAGTCTAGAAAAAAATAGAAGATAGAGTTCTCTATTATGATACACAAAGCCCATTATGTGTCAACGCCCTGTGCATTTCATCCCCCAACCGATGAATTTAATTGGTGACATAACAGATAAGCTGAAATGTTACAGCCCTCTTTTGTATTTGCCAGCGGGGGTCCTAAAACAAACTCCATCCAAAGAAATATTTGCGAAAACCACAGTTCTGTTTGTAAAAAGTTTAAAATATAAGACTTTTATGCTTATGTTAATATGTGGCTGCTAAATATTTTTGTTAGAAAGCTGAATATCCCGTATATATTTTGTATTACCCTTTTCTGACCCTTGTGGTTAAAATGCATATATAATAAGAATGTATGGTAAAAACATCCCTACAATAATATATTATTAGATACAATTTGAATTTGATTTGGTTGTGTTCTACTCAATATAGGTATATTATACTAATCATCGTACTAGGTATATATTGTTTAACTATAAGGTTTCTTATTTCAAAATGATTATGTTATGGATGTAGGAATTCGCAGTTGATGTAACAATTCTAATTGTTCGTTTAAAAATTATATAATATGCTCGTTTTGTTCAATAGAGAGTACTTACCTATATTCTATTCTACAATGCTTTACATAGGTTTTAAGAATAATTTGTGCTTTGATCGAGCTCTCTATTCTACTAGACATCGAACTTTGTAAAATATACTATCTATATCCTATACATTATTTCAAATTTATATATTCAGGTGTCTATACTTTCATTCTAACAATATTACTACTATATCAAATAAACAGCATTCCTTAATCCCATTACATCAAGTTATATGCTGTAACCACGCATTAAACAAATTTATCTGACATATATTCTCTAGTATCAGTTATATTCTTGAATACATTTCATTATATGTATACTTTAATGTCTGTATAAATTCTGCAAAATGGACCTCCATAAGAAAGTATATGGGATTTTGCTCCCGAACTCTTATAGCATATCTACTAACGCAGAATGAGTAGTTTGTGTAAAAAGTTTCAAGGCACAGTACATAAATAGAATAAATTGAATAACATACCTGTGAGTAGTTATACTAGGTGTTGGGCCTGATTCGGTGGCGCTTTGTCTTCCCCACGGCAGCGATCTGGCCAAATCCGCTAGAGTCTCCCGCCGACATAACTGCTTCTGTTGTTTTTTTGTGCTTCCACCCCATTCCCGCAAAATGTCTGTCAGTTGTGCTAGAGAACTTCGCCGTCTCCGCGTTTGACCGGTGGGCGGTGGCGAAGCCTCTTGTAGCTCTGTTGGAGGCGATATACTGCATATTTGAGTAGCGGAGTCTCGTCGTCCTCCAAGCCTTTGCCTGATAGTCGACTCCTCCACTTGTTCCCGTACCAAATCGTCCCATCCGTTTCCACCTTGCCATACTAATCCTACTTGGTGGGAGAGGATTGGAAGGTTGCAAACGAAACAAATCGCTGTCATGGTCCTGAAAATAATATGACACCGTCAAATATCAGCTTTTGCCACAATTTTAACACGTGCAGTTGATTTGCTTATTCACAATGGGCATAGGCTAGTGAAAAACATATTTACATAAACTAGAAGGCAACTGAAAATATACATTCTTCAACATTGAACTTCAGTTTGATTTACAGCATTCAATTAAAGTGTAATTAATTTCATAAAAATTTTTTGGAAGAACAATTACTACAAAGTTTTATATATTTTGCTTATTTTATTACCAATATGCAGAGTTCTATAATCAGAATCAAAAGCTACTTGATATATAAAAAATTTAAAATATAATTCACCGTAATTTTTTGTATAAAACACAACTTTTCAATTGTAGTTACTATTTTAATAATTAATATTTTTTAATTATATTAATTATATTTACTTTACTATTCGTGCTTTTGTTTTAGGTGTTTTGAAAATTAGAACATAAATTTTACAACATCGATCGGTCACGTAAAATATTCATTGATTTGAATGTAATGGTTTTCGAGACATTGCCATTTTTCTAAATTTTACTTATTCCGGTGACTTTTCTCATATAAATTTTAATAAAATAATATTCAAAGTATTTGTTTCTTTGTAACTTTCTTTTTTCATGAAACATGACGTTTATTCCATCGATATAAAGTACTTAATAGGATCTAAATGAGAAAAAAATAGTCATGACCCAGTGAAAGTTCTCAAACATATTACTGTAATATCGTACCTCTATTTTATAAGCTAGCAAATAATAAGTGTGTCTTACAATCAGATTCAAATACCTTTAAAAACTTCCTGGTTTTTACTCCTTTACATACCCAATATCTCAAACGTAAAATTTATATTATGGTGAAATTTGTCAAAAGCTTTATTTTGACGAAGAAAGTGAAACTAATTTTCATGCTCAAAGAGAGAACTTCATTTCTAATACAAATTCGAACTTTTACTGTCATCTCGATAGTATAATTGAAACGAGTTGGTGGGTTATATTTAATTTCATTTCTGTCTTCATCACTTTAGCTCCAGTTTACAATTTTTGCAATGAGATAGACTAGATCTTGTATTTCTTCGTTGTATACTAGCTCTTACTTACCTTTTCAAGTATGTTAATCGACGTAAGTCTGGAGATCCGGCAAGCAATAATTTTGGCCTATTTCAACATATCCATGAATCAGAAAATACGTCATTTAAAAAATTTCTTCCCTCCATGTTGAAGCACTTGAGCCCCCGCCTTTATTAAGAAGAGAGTTCTTAAATAATAAATTCCTACTCAGACTTAATCTGTACAACACTGTAGCAAGCCCCTCTATAAAATCCTTATTTTACTATAAGGAGTGGCGCGTTAAGTGTAATAATCGCATATTCACACCAACTGAAAGACTGATCCTACTTGAAGGAGCTCTTATGCCAGTCGTCCCATACCACTTGCAGACTGCAGTTTCGAGCTGTTGGCTCTCGTCAGTGCAAGGTAGGCATGTGACGAACGACACGAGGATCCCTTGACTATTTGGTACATCTCGGTATCTTTACGATAACGACATGTAAAATAGTAAGCAGGCGCCATCTAGCGGTCCAGTGTCTGTTGCAATCGAAAAATAAATAGCCTGACTGGGCTTAGAGCCCAGATGAACATAATTGATGTAGGGTAGGAACAGTATACTAGTTCTTTGATTCCGCGCTTAATGGTTTTGTTTTCAACAAGCAGAGGCTTGCGCTATTTTGACTTTTGAGCATTGTGCCCATGAGAACAATTAATTGTTCAGGGAACCAAGACCTATAACATAGTAAAATTTGGTGCATTTTATTCCGTGCGAAGTCCTTTAATTAGGATCATTCCTTAATTATTTGAATTTGGGGTTGCGATTACTTGGTATTTTCTTCAAATCATTAATGGTTATTAAGCTGATAAAAATTTCGACACTACTTGTATAAACCTCATCTCTCCATACTGTATTTCCGTTAAATAACAGAATTTTGTATATTCCACTGTTCCAAAACCATTGAAAAAATTATTGACTCTTTTTTTGTTAGATTTGATGAGATATAGCCTTCTGTACAGTTTTTGTTTGGCTGTATTTTTTTATGTATGTAAAATTATTTTACGCTACATTTTGAATACAATAACGCGTCTTTTACAATAAAACACAGAAACTAATTTCTCCTTAGGTAGTCACTTTCTGCTTAGAATGTACCGGTACCCTTTAATGGATTACTATTCCGTGCACCTTGCAATATGCTGAAAATATTTCAACATATAAATAAAACACGCGATATTGGTTGTCTCTTCATGACCAGTTTATATTCAATTTAAAATATACAAGGCAAAGCAGCACACAATGAACCGCCATACAAATTTTGTTAAAATAAATTCATTTACTGTTATATGAAACCAACATCTTCAAAATACTATACCAGAGTTCATGACAGACCGTAAATTGAGGTTACAATTTAAACTGATCAATAGCACTTCGCTTCCTTTAAGGACATTTTGACAAATGTCGTTTGAATATTAATAAAATGATTGTAGAAACTCTAACATCCTAACTAAGGTAAATGTCCCGTTTCATTTTCAATCTATAAATCTGTGAAAATTACCATCAATACTGCAAATTAGTTATTCAAATTCCATTGCAATATAAATTTCCACTGTCAGTGGAAAAATATGCGTAAATTCGGCAACATGGTTAGGACTCGTCTCCTTTTCGACCAAATGGATATAATAGTATATTGTATGTCTTCGTATAGTAATAATTTTCGCAAAGCTATTGCCAGTCCATTAGAGCGTAGCGGCGCGACTGAATGTTTTTTCATGATGGCATTGGACCATTTTTATCCACAGCAAATGCGATGCAAGTCTATGCATTCATAGCTAGGTGTTGTTCTCTCATAATTATAAATTAAAATGAAACACCCCCCGATTTTTGGAAACGTTTCTTTAATTCTCTTCTTTAATGGTTCTCAGACATATTACATATAACCATTTATGGTTATTACGATTTGTATTTTTTCATGGCCTCATCTGTAAATATTGAAAATACACAAATGTTTTCTTAAAAAAAAAATGTTTTCTTAATATGTTTTCTTAACCACCTCTCAAGTTACCGAAGTAACCCCCTGGAAGATCTCAAGGATCTTGTGCTAGGCAAAGAGAGACGAGGCCCTACAGTTTAATGTGGACTCCGAATCACTCTTGGGGCAATTTTTTTAATGAAAAATTGTTTCGCCTTGCGGGAATCGAACCCACTTCGCTAGGCAACTCAGTTTGCTAGCCAGTCGCTTTAACACACTGAGCTACCATGTGGATATACATTTATTTTAAACTAGTACCTTCTTTTACTTATGGAAAATTTAAGATGTGGTGTCTTACTGATAATTGGTGAATTGTTCTCCTTGACATCCATTGTAAATATTTAATATCTTTAAAAAAAATTTTTTTCAATACTTTTCTCAAAGTCTACATTTTCCTTTTACTAATATTTTTACATTTTTTTAACATTTAGCGGTACCTAAAACTGTTTGATTACAAAATTATTTTATTTAAAATACAATTTCATCGATTATGAAAGTTTCGAAAAGTGTCTGAGTGTGAAGTGTCTTCGTTTATATCTTGAAAAAAAAAAAAGTAATCTGATAAAATCAGTATGGATTCTAAAGATATTTAAGCACCTCCTCTCCAGTTACTAACGGATAAAATTACAATAAAATTTGAAAATAACGAAAAAGTCATGGCTATCTTTTTGGATTCACAAAAAACTTTCGATATGGTGTCACATTGCTAGTTACTGGGCAAACTAAAGAAGATGGGTATTAGAGGTATTGCCTACAACTTCAATATATGTCAAATAGATTCCAGCAAGTAAAAATTGGCAATGCTCTTAGCGCTAAGAAAATAATGAAAACTGGACTCCCACAGGGAACAGTCTTAGGTCCTACCTTATTCCTGCTGTTTATCGAAGATTTACTGGACAAAAACTTTGGATAAAACATCATATCATATGCAGATGATACTGTACTGATATGTTCGGGAGATACCTGGAACTTAGCGCGATAAAAGGCGGCTGAGGCAATTATTAAAGTCAAAAACTAGCTAGACACAAATTTGCTAAAACTAAATATAACAAAGACTAAATTTATGGCCTTTTCTCCAACGAAGATAGGACTACTCCAAACGGTGCAACCTATTCTTATAGATAGAGAAACGAATATTTACATTCTAAACACAACTACTATCAAATACCTAGGCGTTATTTTCGCTAATCACCTAAAATGGGATAACCATATTAAGTATTTAAACGGGAAGCTGAAAAATCTAATATATAAATTCTAGAACCTGAAAAGTATACTAAAGGCTCTCTTAGAGACATATGACAGCCTAGGGGAATCTGTAATTAGGTATGGTATTAGCATCTGGGGCTCAGCCTACAATGCAACCCTCCAGCCTCTCCAGATAAAACAAAATTTTATAGTATAGACAATTTTTAACAGGAAAAGTCGAGACAACTGTAGAAATATATTTAATTATAATGAATTACTGAGCGGGGTTTTATATGCATGCAACTATAGTAGATAATCACAACAAGTCACATACATTTGGATCGCCGCTAAGCCACCAATATGAATCAAGAAATAGACCTAATAACTTTAAAATATAACAAAGTAATCTGTCAGAAACAAATTAATTTCAATGTAATTAAATTATACAACCAACTACCTGAATATATTAGAGTCCATAATAAAATAAAATTCAAAAGGGCATGTGCAATATATAACCGACAATTATATCACACTCCTCCAACTATTGAAATAACAATAAAACAAACCCTCCCCCCAGTTAACTACCGACTGTTGCAACTAACCAAGTTGAAAATAAAGATAATAAAATATAACAAATTCGAACGTAATTAATTATATATCCTCCTTGTCTTCCTCTGTCCAATTATTTCACTTTATATTATATTATATTATACTATCACTTTATGTTATCTTATGACTACAAGCTTACAAAACGTAATATTCCTACAAAATGCAACGAATATTAACATATGAACAAAATGTTAAATACTGCTAGATGCAATACGAGGTCCCCTCAGGTGTCATAAATGTTAATAAATGGAATTGTGAAATTAATAACAAATATATCAACAATATAATTACAAAAAATGTACAACTTAGTACTACGTAGTAATACTTATTTATACACCTACTATTTAAGGCATTTTCCACTTCTATTATGGTGTTGTTAGTATTATATGTGCCTTCATGGACGAGAAATGGTATGTTAAATTGTCCAATGTTTGGCACAAGATCGAAAAGAATTTTAAAAAACTATCTTACTAACAAATATTTAACGAAGTAGTATGTATGTATGCAAGCATGGATTCAAGTTGACTTAAATCTAAAACTGAAAAACAGGATTAACTCTTACATATATTTGAGGCATAATAACAAATCTGGTTAAAGACTTTCGTTCCAGTGGTTTCTGGTAATGGAATTATGAAAATTATTATGAATTGTCACGGAGCAGAGATATTAAGAATTCTATTAAGTCTAGAAAAGATTCAAACAGTTCCAAGTTGCAGTTTACTAGTTTCAGTAAATCAGCTGGAAAACTTCTTGACTTAAGTTTCCTCAAGCGTGGAAGTTTCTCCGATTGGAAATGTATTAGAACTCACGAACCAACGAAATGAACGAAAGATAGTAATACGGGCAATATACAGGGAAACAAGAAGAATTGAAAGATGGAGAACAAATAGACTTGAATGATCCTTAAGGAAGTAAAACAGCTGCAACATATATACACGGCGTACCATGTAATTCATTTTCTGGAAAAAACAATGGTTAAGGCTTGAATTTACTATCAATGCACCAAATATTTTAATAATCAAGTTGACTGATGGTCGAGAGGTAAGCGCACTTGCCTTTCACCCAAAAGTTCCGGATTCGATCCTCGGTCATGGCGGTGGAAAATACTGTGAGAGGGATTTCTTCGATTTCTTCCACTATACACGGACATTGGGTGTGTGTCCCTTGTCTCTAAATGTATAGCCCCCTCCCACACAAGGCTCTTTTAGAGCCTTCCGGGATAAAGGGGGTCGTCATTACCTGTGGTGTATTTATTTGTTATTTATTTATTATTACGTCGATTGAAAACGATTTCTAAACTCAAATGAAGCTAGCGTTAAGTTAAAAAGAAGAAGTCTAATAAATTTGCTGCCGTAATAACGTATGCTGGATGGGAAGATATTTGACTAAGTTTTTGTAACGAAACAACCTATCTTTAAAGTTATTTATTCAGACTAGGAACTCCAATGCAAATGGAAAAGCAAATCAGAGCGTTAGATTCATGACCAGAGGGTGTAATAGTGGACAAATACACCCCGCGAAGAAAATATAATATTACAAATTTTCAGAACAACGAAGAAGAAAAGATCAAAAGTTAACAACACAAATAACAGCTCGACTTAGAAAAGAGAAAACGAAATCTTTAGCATTTTTCAGATAAACACCCAATCAATCTGGAAAATAACAACTGGAAGCTTTTTTGCGTGATAAAAAATATAATATCTGCTGTGTGTCTGGACCTCTTTAAAAGAATGTGTAATAATATCAATACGAATAAATTTGTTGCTACTTCCTTCTGCAGGGCAATGATGAATGGGATGCAACAGTAATACTAGTTCAGCTTAGCTTGAAACAACCTCACTGACCCACATTAACAAACTAAGTATTAAACAACACTATGTGCTATAAAAATTAACCATTGTGATATATGTAATACCGATTTTGATTCCTCTTTAAGGGTAATAGAAACTTCTCTCAACAAAATTGGACCTCATAATTGGTAGGGGATTTTAATGTTTACTTTAGCACAAATGAAAATTATACGCTACATTTATGCGGCATGCTTGAAACTTTTGGACTTAAGCAAGTGATATATGGTAAAACCAGAAAACAAAATTGTGTAGATAATGTATTTATAAATTTTATCTTAGACTCCTGCCAATCTAAGATATTTGAACCATATTTCTCCGATCTCCAGGGTCAAATAGTAATAATCGAAACGATCTTAAATACTACAGCTAATACCAAATTATATAGAAAAGGCTTATAGACCTATAACTGAACAAAGAAAGTTTACCTTCTATAATTTAGTAGATAATATCTCCTGGTCGTTTATTGATAATGAAATATTGGATATCGAAACCAAAGAAGCAACTTCAAAATACACTTGTTCTAGCATTTTCTGAAAACCATATACAAACAAGCCAATGCAAAGCAAAAACACATTTTTTTAAACTTGGTTTTCTGTAAAAGTCGTACTAAAAAGTAAAGATAACAATGTACGACTGCAAGAAAATCAAGGCGCGCACATTCTGTATGATTGTACACATGATTGTATGAAAGGGGTGGAATCGTTGTACATATATTGCTTTCAATCATGTATACATAAAGATGATACATACACTTATATACAAATTGGGCACAGCTTGCTTTTCTTGCAGTCGTACATTTTTTACTTTTTAGTGCTTTTTACAGAAAAGCAAATTAAAAAAAAATATATTTCATAATCTTTAATGACTCTTTAAACACTGTTCAATTTTCACTAAAAGAAAATCGTCCTTCCTAGTAGCCTCTTAATTAACTTCTAATGGAGGAAATACTACGACATTAGTATATTGGACTCCCAAATTGATCAAGGACTTCTCTGTTTAACACTAGCGCATCCGCCAAAATATCGAATATTCAATTTGCTGATATTTCTAAAAGTAACGATGCGTGGTAAAATATTGTATTGTCATCCAATCTTAGTAACTATGCAAAATTACATGAATAAAAATACTACATTGTGAGTTAAAGAAAAGGAAGTAAAAACGGCTTAAATTGGCTTAAGTTAAGTTAAGGAATATACGAGAAACATTAAATTTATTAAATAACTTATACAAACAAGACCTATTATTGGGATTAGATAAGAAACGGAAAGATTTCAAAAGAAAAACCTACAAATTCCACTTTACTAAAAAATATTTCAATGTTAAATTAATTGAAAATTCGAGATATCCAACAAAATCAATATGAAACGTCATAAACGACCAAAGAGGTAAATCTACAAATGAAAAAAATTTTCCCTTAATGCCCTAATTACTTCATAAATATTGGCGAACATCTCTTGAAAGATATTGAAAAAAGTAAAGTAGATCCTTTAGCTAATATGAAAAGGGATGGCGACAGGGTCTCTGTTAGGACCTGCTACTCATAATATTCATAAATAAATGATCTCCTATTTGAAAATGGCTTCACCGAGTATTTATTATTTGCAGATGACACCACCTTGCGCTCAATGTGTAAATCTATAGACACAATCTTAGTAGATTCACGTGAGGCTCTAATTAAGGCTGGATATTGGTTTAATTGCAATGAACAATGTTATAAATAAAATCAAAATACGGAATATGTTATTCGCACTAAGAAATAATAACAATATAAGTGTAGTAGCTCTCTATCTATATCCACTTAGATGTCTGTAAATATATTAAGAACTGCATATTTAGTCTTTCTTCATTCTCATATCTCTTATGTTGTTCTATCTTGGGAACATGCTACGGATTGTGAAAGAATTTTTAGACCGCAAAGAGAGGCTGTATAGAAATGGAACAAGTTAAATGTTACGGAGAACTGCAAAGACTCCTTTGTTAAAAATACAATATTAATATTGCCATCTATTTATATTGTTGTTGTTAACACGCGCGCACATAACAATATATTAGAAAATTTATTACACATCAAAAGTAATATGAAAATTTACAAAACATATCAGGATATGCGTAATAATAACACTAGAGGAAAAGGTAACCTGGTGGTTTAAAAAGGAGCCAAAAGGGCTGAATTATTGGGTGATAAAATTTTACAACAAATTGTCGGTTGATATCAGAAACTTACCGCTGAATAATTTTAAGCGTAGGGTTAAAATATTTCTCATCGAGAGAGCCTTTATAGCTATGATGAATTTTTAAACCGTACTGTTGACACAATATAATTAGGGTATCATCAATATTAATGTTTGTCTTTAATTATACATACATGTACTTTGTATTTTACAATTTTTATTTCTTTACTGTGTATATTGACTTGTTTAAATACTTTATGTATATTTGGCACCAATACTCTTTTACCATACCATATCATATTATATCACATGTGATTTGGTGGACGACTGGCAATAGAATAGTAAAATTTTGTCTTTCGAAAATCCTATGATGTGCAGCTACCTCCATATGGTGATTTTGGAGTAATTCCTGTCATATAAAAGCAACAATGAGCTAATAATTGCGTTTTGCGTAACTATGAGATTAAATTTCGATATTTCTGGATAAACATAGGATGTTTTTAAAGAAAATAAAGCCATGGAGTGAAATTTTTATTAGGAAATGTTTAAATGAATCAAATGGTAAGTTTCGGTATTCGTATACTATATAAAAATTTTATTCACTAGGTTATAGCCAATTCTTTTTTGACAAAAATACCTCTCCCCTCGTCTGTAAATGATAGACTAGAGGAACAGCGTAGGGTTGTTGCGCATTCATCTATGTCATGCTAATGAGACCTAACTAGCTCGAAACTAGTCTGCGGCTGGCGATGCACAAATTCCCTGCACTGTAGTCCTTCTTAGGATTAATCAGATTTTGTTTTAACAAAACTATTGATTTTATTTTTTTATTTGTTTATGTCTTTTATATCTTTTATTTATTTTGGTAATATATTATATAATTTTATGCCATTATAATCAATGAATTTAAGAAAATCTTCTTTATTCGGTTTTAGCATAGCATAATTTTTATTCACATTTGACCGCTTGGAGCAGTCATGTAGTATTTTATTGTTAGGTTTTACGTTCTTCTGAATAAAATTTAGAGATGATATTATATATAAAAAATCAAATAAACCAGTTCCAATAAATAACTGTTCGGTAGAATAAAATTTTGATTTGTTGAAAATTACGTTGTTTATATACTTTTGCAGGTATAACTTTTATATGATATAAGGCAGATTCATGTGCCTCATATCACCACTCCACAATTTAAAATAGATTCAATTAAACATTTATAAATATTTATTATTAATTTAATACTCATACACTGTTTTAATTGGTAGAACTTATATATTGGTCGTCACATCTTATTTCCCAATAACTGTGTGCGCTTTTCCCAGTTCAAGGATTGATCAATAACTATCCCCAAATATTTTATACTGTCTGTAGCTTATATATAACTAAAGCAATTATTACAGTTCTTTAGATCTTTATACTGGTGAAGGTCCAATTTTTTTATATTTGATTTTCACGCAATATTTAAAGAAAATGTAATAAATTTGGTTTTTGTTTTATTTAAAGTTAACTTATTTGGTTGAGCCATTTTGTTACTTTATACAGACCAATTTTTAATATTTTTAACGCCTACCCAACAAGTACCAGATAACAACAAAGTTGCATCGTCGCCATATGAAATAATTTTCCCAGGAATAGCAAAGTCTAGCAGATTATTGACATATAGTTAAAAAAAAATTGATCCTAAGACTGCTCTTTTAGAATTTCAACTTTTATTAACCTTTCCTCACTATATTTTGAATTTATAGTTATAGTTCAAGTAGGAAGAAACTGAGACATAAAAAACATAACAAAAACTTTACGACCTCATTAAAATACCGGTACTTTTTTTGTGTTCGCAAATTGACTCGCTTACCTTTATAGGTTTTTAATGTGCGTCGGGAATGTTTCATGTCAGGCTTGGCGCCATGGCCCGCGGTGATATAATCATGTCGTAAAGTTTTTTGCGTTTTTTATTTACTGGGATCTATTTATTTCTACTAGCGTCAAGACCCGCGGCGATAATAATTATGTCGTAAAGTTTTTGTTATGTTTTTTCTCTCTCGGAAATTTATTACTTGAACTATACCTACTACTTGCAGTCTGTTCGATAAATAATCCTTGAATAAATCACCACAGATGCCTTTGATTCCGTATGAGTTTAGTTTTTTATTACTTTTGTATGTGAAACTGAATCAAAGGCTTTCGCAAAGTCTAATGAAATAACTATGGTTTTTGCTCTTCATTTATTGATTGATATAATTTACTTGTTAGGTTATAGGTGGCATCAACTGTTAATAATCCTTCTCTGAAACCAAATTGGGATCTTAACATTGGGATCTAAAATTTATTTAAATATTCTAATATTCTTATCTTTATACATTTTTCTATGATTTTGCAATTTGCCAATAAGGGAAATTGGTCTGTAATTGAATCGGTTAGTTCTGTCTCCCTGTTTAAACATTGGAGTAATAATGGTTTTTTTAATATAAATTGTTCCAATGGTTTTATTATATACTCTAAACTTTTTTTAATACTTTTTACCTGTATACTATCGATTCCTGGAGCAATAGTATTTTATATGTTAATGTACAGTGTTCTAGTTCATTGTGATATTTATAACTCTAATGTACTATTACCTTATTTTATAATTTCAAGACATTACGAAAACTAGGAGTTGGCTAAATTTTACGTCTCTTCATGAACCATTTCCATTTAAATATTTACAGACTTTCGAAAGTGCAGTAATTGGAGCATGGTAGTTATGGATTTTATGGTCTATGATTTCCCTTTTACGAGCTACTAGACGTCTAATGTAGGTACCGTTAAATATTAAACAAATTTTATAACACGTAACATACTTTGTCATTTATTATATACAACTGACTTATAACTTATAATTTCTTATCTCTTCGAAGTTTACGTCAATGAGGATCCATTAAAAATGATATCTTCTTCTGTAAGTAAAACTTAAAGTAAAATATGTTTTTAAGTTATATTGCAATGCTATTTATTTACAATTAAGTTTCTACAAGAAAGTGAATTCCGAAATAAAAAATTGTTTGTTAAATTGTCCCTAATAAAATTTGTGTACTAAAGTGATGTATCCAAATGAATTATCATTTTTTTTTTCAGGGTAAATACCAAGCCCTGTATATTATTTAAGATCAACCTATAATATTATAAGTGAACATAATTTGGATTCGGATGTATAATAACTGTAATGACTAATTATTAGATTGCTATCTAAATGAAACTGAAGAACGCATTTGAAAGACTAGAAATTCTCTAAGTATTTTTAAATGTATTAGTTTCCATTCAGAAAATAAACAACTACTATGATTCAGGATGCATTAAAAGTACTAATATATCCTTTGTGAATGAGCAAAGCAATGAAATATATATAATAAATATAAACGACTGACAAAATAGTGCGAAGTGCTGAATTCTTGTTGCTTCAAACTAGAGAGCGGTGCAGAGAAAACACAACATGCTAAAAGTATTTTACAAAAGGCTTTTAAATGCAGTCATGAATGAAAAAATAATGGATGGCCGAGAGTGACCCGGGGCGGTCGATGTGCCCCAGGTCGCGCCAACGTGCGAGCTCGAACTTAGTGCGGACCTGTAGTGGCGTAGGCGCGGGGAAGGCATCTGCGCCATAGTTCATTCTGCTGTCCGAATGTAGCTGAGATCCAGTAAGGAACCTGTTGGACTATCCTGCTGGAATACTCGCTCGTCCTGTAAGGTGGCGCCACCAATCACGCCGCCAAATTATGTGTCCTGCAGCCTGCTAAACACCAAACACTTAGTGCCTCTAACTACACAATGAGAAATTAGATGGTGTAGGTAATTTTTATTTGTTTTAACTCTAGTATACATGGATTGGGGATAAATACACATTATAGATCAATATGAATGAAAATGCAATTCCTAACAAATATACACAGATCTAATTATTATATTATATATTCAAGGTAAAAAAATCTACAAGGAATAAAGTTCTTCATTTGCATACAAATTTAATTGCTGCTATAGAGGGTGTTTTGTTCATAGACGTACATTTATTTAGGAGGTGATAGGTGAGATGATTTATGACTTATCTAATCATTATGCAAAGTGTTACGATTTTAGCGACATCGCCTCCAAATTTTACCTAATTGAATAACTTTAAAACAAATTTCAATAAAACCATATTCTAAGTTTTCATAACTTTGCTAAACTCAAATATTTTTTCTGTCAATTAAAAATATTTAATAGAAACTACAAGCAATAAGTATATTTAAAAGTTTGCATGGAGCAAACGTAAGGTTTATAAAAAAAATATGTTTTTAACAGTTATTTTTCAATAGGAATAATAATTATTCGTATTATAGCCAATAAAAGAGATATTTATTAATTGTCACAATTAAAAATTCTAATAGTCGGAGAGCTCGCATCAAAAAAGTGCAAGTGAGTTTTGCAAAAGTTGATATTTTCAGATTGAATTGTACGTTGGCCACATAAAGCCACTTTAGAGTTAACTACGGGAACACCTGGAATTGGCGCGCTAGGAAAGTTGTAAAATTTATTATTATTCCCAAAATGTTTTGGAAAAGCTCAAAATTTATCTGTAAATAGCTGATGCAATAATAAACTCAAAATAAATAGCCAGACAACATAATAATCGAATGCGTGCCGTCAGCATCATTGTATATGTGTAATTTGGTATAAAAATGTCAGTGGATTCTAATTTTGTTTTTGAAACATGGTCGATAAGTGTCTGAATAACATGGTAAATTGAATTGGTCCCGTGAAATATTGTTGCGAGTCGTACTTTGATCCATATGTGATGTTATATTTTAATGTTATATTATGCCATATTAATCCATATTGATGGTAATGCATCGTGGTGTTGAACGGAACGAGTGTCAATTTTAGGGTAATAGTTTGAAGACAGTTGCGAGTTGCTAGCATCTGATGGGGAACATGTAAATTGGACTTATGAAATTTAAGCGGAGTGGAAGCTAATCGTAGGGGTAATTGAAATGAAGATAGTGGCGAGTTGCTAGCATGCGATGGGGACTGGGACTGGACTTGTTTTGGGACGAATGTTTTTCGGGCTGGCTAGAAAGGGGAATGAAAGATATTTTAATATATTCATGGAAAGTTGGATTTGACGTTAAATTGAAGAGAAAGGGGCCTGTAGAAAAATTTGGAAAGTGAACTAAAATAATTTGACTTGATGTTTGGGGAGTAATTTAGAAGTGATTTGAGTTGATGGAGGGCTGTATTTTTTAGACAGATCTTTTGTAAAGTTGTAAGTGTATTTTAATGAATTTTGATGTTGGGATGATTTCGTTGATATATTCAGATTATTTGGAAATTATCGATATTACGTGAATTTCCTCAGAATTATTTTTTGAATATTGTGATTTTTAAGTTCACGAGTGTCTTAATGACTTTTTTATGTGTTTTACCAAGTTGAACTTAACGATTGAATTATTTGACAAATTTTAGTAATTTTTTCGTCGACCATCTTGTTAATATGGGGAACGTACTATAACACTTGAAACGGTCATCCATCTAGGTACTAACAGAGCCTAACGTTGCTTTACATCGCATATTGAAATATGTACATAATAAAGACGCACCTACGTTCGCCCCCATTGATAATTTTTATACATATTTAATATAACACGCAGTTACGTAACGTTATATATTTAAAATAGAACAGGGACATAGCCGGCCTAGAGCACCAAGAAACGTCCAAACAGGTAAATGAATTTAGGGTTATTGCTATTCTGGCACTTTCTCTATAATATATAATAGTAATACCAATAATACAATGGTTCGGCATCTTTTAAATTATCGCAAAAAGTGATCATAAATATTTTCTAACAAGTTGAGCGACGTAGGCCAATCCTACTCCTATGGAATTTCTTGAAATTTGTGCATCTTGTCAACGTGGATTTCCAAGGGTGAACTAACTGTTTTTTAACTTGTTTATTTTACTTTAGGAAAATGCTATTAGTTTTCTTACTAATTTAATGTTTGTATATTGTGTTTTTGTTGAGTTTAGCTATTTATTTATTTTATATAGTTTTTACTTTGAAACTTAAAGGTCTAAGCAAATTCACTTTTCTATGGAATTTCATCAAATTTCGGGTACACATATAGAATAATCTTCTCGTAGGAAATTGCTTGAATTAAGAATTTTTGTTAGTCAAATAAAGGAGATATTCCCGCTCAAAGTCGGAACTTTTTACACGGTTTGAATGTACCTGTTGACTAAAAGTTACACATTTTACATCATAACTATTCTATAATTTTTTTCCAAAAACCAGCCGCGCGTGCTTGTTATCCTAACTTTTATTGACTGCTGACTGAGTGAGTTCTATGAAAATTAAGTCTGACTGTTGATTTCGTGAATTTACTTATATAAACTAACATATGGCTAAATTTCAACTTTTCCAAATCATTTGCATCAAATTTATTTTTGCAACACGTATACAGCGAGCTGACACCACGCATTCGATTATTATGATGTCATACTATCTGTTTTGAGTTTATTATTGCATCAGCTATTTACAGATGGATTTTGAGTTTCTCTAAAACATTTTGGGGATATTTTACACTTTTCCTAGCACGCCAGCGCCAGTTGTTCCCATAGATGACTCTACAGTGGCTTTCTATGACCAAAGTACAGTTCAATCTGAAAACTCCTGCCTTTTTTGACACGAGCTCTTGGATTATAAAGTAAATTGGAGCTCCTCCTCATATCTCGATGAGGAAAAGAGAAGGTAGCTGGTATGCTTAAGTTCCTTCCCACCTTCATTATTTCAGTTTCAGATTGCAATTTCTGCAATGAGCTAGTCTCGAACTCGTATTTCTTCCTTTATAAATTATCATATATGGTAATCGACGGGGATCAAACCAGGAGATTTGGCAGCCTACAATATCGGCTCATTTCGTTCTATCCATCTGTCAGAAAATTGAACATTTAAAAGAATTCTTACAGGTTTTTGGTGACGAGCAGGAAATCCGTTGATTACTTGTCATCTTACATCCAGGGGTATTTCTGTCAATATGTCAGGTGTGTTTAGCTTAAATGTAGCTTAAAGTGTAATTGGTACAATTTTTATCGGTTCATTTTTTTCGCCAATCAAAATCTAAAGTTATGTAGCGCTTTTGAGAAGTAATTTATCTGCTATTTTGGGTCAATTGTCTCTGGAAGTAAGACGACTAGCAATATACCAATGACCTGGCCGTTACGGAATAAAGAAACTATTTATTTTAGCAATTTTTTGTAAATGAATTTAGTGAATTTCAGATATCCAGGCTTGGCCTCCCTAGATTATCATATCTGGGGGCAGGTATGGAGCATTTAGTATACAACGAAAAAATATAAAATCTAAACCATATCATTGCAAAAATTAATAAAGCAATTAAAATAATGAATGCGAAAACGAGATTAGGCGTAACCATTATTGAAATGCTATAAAGACATCAAACTTTTATTAGAATCGGTGGTTTTAATTTTGAGTATGAAATTTATTCACTACCTATTTAAAATTTTATTATTATAATTTTATTTCAGCATCATAGCAGGAATAATTCTATTTCCTTTCGTAAAATAACCCTTTTAAAAGCTTTAGTGATCTTATAAACTTCATGTTTCAAACATTATTCGAAAGAGAAAGGAAAATTATTTTAAAAGATATTCAAACTCATAATATTATATGGCATATTTTTTACGAAATCGAAGTACGATATAACGGAAATATATTTTGAATCACAACTGCGTCATTAATATTTGCATATTACAAATTGTATTCAATGTTTTAAATTCATAAACAAATAGTTAGGTTTATGAAAGAAAGTTGCAAAGAAATGGAACCTTTGGCTGTTTAATTAAAATTTATATCGAGATAATCACCGAATTTGGAAAAATGGTCATATGTCGAAATCGTGATATTCTGCACAATGACATATTTTTTGATATGTTACAAATCATCTCCGTTACTATCTCCTATCAACTGTACCAAGCATCCTGCAAAATTGGAATACAGATGATCGAACATTTGTTGACAATGTTAGATAGTATGTGGACAGTTTGCGGATTTTATAGATTTTTGCATGATCGACCTCGCTACTTTAGATCGTAAAATGCGAATTTTTCTGATTTTAAATGTTTTTTAAATTTTTCATTACGTAAAGACGAATTTCGTTGTAACTCCAATATCGTTAAAGATAATGATTTGACTTTTTTATGGTTACTAACTTTCTAATAGTAGCAATACAGCAAACAAGATATATATATATATATATATATATATATATGTTTGTGTGTGTATGTGTGTGTGTGTGTGCACGCGCACGCGCGAGGCACCGATTAGACACGAGAATGCCCGACCACCGACGACCAGCGAGAAGTCACGTGGAGCGTCACGTTTCAGCGAGGCCACTTGTCGGGTTGACTCCACCACAGGTGGTGGGGGACCGATAACACGTAGCCAAACGCGCAGGCGCGCCCTACGCGAGGAGCAGCAGTAGGCGGCTTTCATTGAGAACCTGAAGATGGCAGATGAGATTCTGCCGAAACGCCGTTTAGGCAACTGTGACTCCATCGACGCGGGAGAGTATATTTTTATTTTTTAAATCAATATCGACCTCAATAGAGAAAATGATTACCGCGAAACCGAAACGCCGACCATGCTAGAAGTACAGAGTGCAATAGACCAGCTAAAAAATAACAAATCATCAGGAAATGACGACATCTCACCCGAACTCTTTAAATATGGTGGAAACAACCTACGGTCTATGTGTATAAAATAATTTTTCAAAGTCTGGACAGAAGAGCGCATACCAGAAGAATGGTGCATGGGACTCGTATGCCCGATATATAAGAAATAGGCCTATCTTACATGAATGAACTATAGAGGTATAACGCTTCTGGATACAAAATCCTCTCCAATATACTATATAAAAGGATGACACAGTATACAAAAAAAATTCCTTGGTGAATACCAAAGCGGCTTTAGGCCAGCACGGTCAACAGTAGATCAGATATTTGCACTCCGACAGATTTTGGAGAAACCTAACGAATACAACATAGATACGTACCATATTATCATTGACTTCAAGGCAGTTTATGACACCATTACAAGAACCGAACTCTATCAAGCCATGGATGAGTTACAGATCCCTCGTAAACTTATAGAACTCATCAAAATGACAATGACAAAAGTCATATGTAACATCCGAATCCAAAGTGAAACATCAGCCCCATTCCAAACTAATAGAGGGCTAAGACCTGTTTAATATAGCCTTAGAGAGAGCGAGCAGAGACTCAAATATTGAAAAAGAGGGACTATGATGAAGAAATCGAGCTAAGTAATGGCATACATCGACAATATTGACGTGTTTACTCGGAACCTACACCAGTCAAAAGAAATGTTCAAAGCATTTACTACATCGGCAGAAATAATGGGCCTAAGAATAAATGAAGAAGAGTTAAAATTGACGATCTCAAACACAGACAATAGATTCCGAGCCATAGGACAGAATGTTAAAATGGGAGAATATAACTTTGAAACAGTAGACAACTTTGTATACCTAGGATCCCTGGTTACCAAAGAAAACAAAACCTCCGAAGAAATCAACAAAAAAATAATATCAGTTAATCGGTGCTACTACGGCCTAAGTAAGCAGCTAAATAATCGCTGTATATCGCAAAAGACCAAACTAATAGAAACGCTAATTATACCAGTGCTGATTTATGGCTCCGAAACTTGGACCTTGAGCAAATCAGATGAAAACCGCTTAGTGACCTTCGAAAGAAAGATTCTGAGGAAAATATTTGGAGCAGTATATGAGCGTGGCGCATACAATATATTTTCGAACTCTACACAAAATACAAGGATGCAAGAAACGTAACTGATATTGTAAACGCAATAAAGGCAGGACGCCTTAGATGGGCGGGAGATATCATCCGAGAGAATGAGTATTACCCACACCGAAAGATCTTCAAAGCAGAACAAGGGGGAACTAGACGAAGTGGACGACCATGTCTGTATTGGAGGAACGGAGTTAATGAGATGCAAAAAAAATAGGAAGCTGGCAAAGATTGGCGACGGACAGGACGGAATGGCGGAGGAAGCTATAGGAAGATGATGATTTTTTAAATTATCGTCTCATTTAGATTACAGTTCTGGCGTAGTTTAGCATTAGCTATTCTGCCACTTAATCAGGACACATACACACAAGCAATTACACAAGAACAATTTCCTACGACGACTATCTGCCACAGCCGAGACTCGAACATAAGAATGGCACAGTGACTAGCCGCGTTATATAGTTGAGCGGTGAAATAACTAATGTTAAACTCCATACGGACAGTAATCTAAATGAGGCGATAAAATAAAAATGAATAATAATGTCGTTCTTCGCTGGGATTAATGTTACCTGCCTGGAAATAGGGAACGGGCACCTCCAAATATTCTGTAACTATTAGGGTTTACAACTTGTCACTTTTGTTGATAATATTAGAGATTCAAACACTGAATCATTATTCAGAAAAAAATACATAAATACTTTAAAAATGGTTTTGAAGTTACAACAATGTATATTTTTCCTCTAACGGCAGAAAATCATGACATTTCTTACTCATTTCATGACATTGCGTTGCCATTAGCAACAAAAATAAAAGTATTTTTTCTTCCGCTCGAGCGGACTTTTATTTCCGATACTAATGGCAGCGCACGGCTAATTTTTTTATCTTTATTTTTTTTATAATAGCTAATCAACCTTTGAAGAAAAAATAGAATGTCTTATTCGAAGTAAAAGCCACTTTTACTCCTAATGAAACAATATACTGCTAATCAACAGAAAAATTCTAAAAACTTCAAAATTGAGAAAATTTGCATCATTCATTAATTTGAAATTCGTAAGCTAAAAATATTGTAAGTTGCGACATCCTCTATATAGAACCGTATAATATACACAAATTTCCAGAAAATTTACTAAAATTGTCACACAATGTTTTCCATTTAATGTTTGTTACCATATTAGCCCCAACAAGTAATAATAATAATGTTGTGTTGCTTGGATTATTACGTGTTATAAATTTAGTGATATAATCGTTCTAATAACACTAAGTACCTATTGTAAGTGAGTTATTCAACAATAACTATGATATCGCCAGATTTAAAGATGTTTAGCGCTGTCAAGGTTGGTTACTTGTTGCATTTTGACTTGTCAGAATTTGAATTTGAGAAGTAATTGGACGTTGTATGCAGATGCTATAGGGAACACATTTGTTTTATTTAAACGTAACACCTTGCTATGCATGATGTTCCAGTAAACTCTCCTGGCAAAGAAAGTTGCAAATTCTAGACGTGATTTTATGTTGATTTGAAATCACGTTATCCAAAACTGCTTCCTAACGAGCTACAGTCCTTTAAAATGAAACACTTATGATAGCAATAGAAAAAAATCATGTTTACAGCAAACGACGGGTAATTTTTAGGTTAACGAATGTACCATGTTCTATCTTATTTGATAAATGCGTTTTGAAGATATTTAAAAAAAAATGATGACAAGGTTTCATGTTTATAGGACTATTATAGCTCCGTTTGGAAATATATTTGGATACTATGGAATCAGCAGTTTTGTTTTTGTCAGGGGCGTTTCTTTACGCCCTGTATATTGATTAATATAGGCTTGTAAATATTACAGTTTGGATCTAGGCATCTCTCTAACTACCCATCCCGAAATTTCAGCCTACGGTGTCATGCATTAGAGGGATAAAATACATTGAGAAGACGACGACAGGCAATGTAATCCAGCACTTGCCAGTTCTCTCTATTACCAGCAAACTTTGTGGTAGAATAGTGGGGTAACGTCGCAACTTCATACGGCTCAAAGGAAACCTGTTCTGTTATTGTATAATAATTGCATAAAAGCTTTCTCCTGATTTCAGCTGTGTGGTGTCTGGATATATTCCCCCAAATAATCTCGAAGAGCTTTCAGTTTATGTAAATAATTAGTGTTTTAGAAAAATAAACAAACAGATATTCTTATTTTCAGTAGCGACTATTACATTTTTTTTTCAGATGATTTTAAAAGGTGTCTAATTTGTAATGTAGGAGATTCAAAGAGTAGGTTGTATTATACCGGATGTTAGAAAAGTATGGGAACGGTTGAAAATCTCGAACAGTTTATATCATACGAAAAATAAAAAAATACGTGTCAAAATTTTTTCAAAAATCTATTTACTGATACTAAAATGACTTCCCCATCTGCCACACTGTGGGTGGGGCGAGGGGCAACTTTAAAATTTCAAATGTAAACCCCTATTATTTTATTACGGAATCGGATTCTACGACAAAAAATACGTAAATTTTATTCCGGCCTTTTTCGATTCTTGCATGGTGTCGCTGTAATCGCAAAAAATGAAAAGAAAACATTACTGTTTCAAGAGTAGCGTCTTGTGCCGATAAAATAACGTCCAATTCAAAAACTGAAAAACACATATTTGTTACTTTCACGAAATCTATCCAATGACATTGGATTCGACTCTCCCACCCCTAACCCAGTGGGTGGAGCGGGGGAAACTTTGAAATTTGTAATGAAAATCCCTTTTTTTTTATAGCGGATTCGGATTCTACGGCCAAAAATACTACGTGAATTTTATATCGGGCATTTTTTTCGATTCTCGCAAGGTGTCGCTGCAATCGCACAAAATTGAAATAAACCTTAAGCGTCCATAAGTTTGTAAATATTTACAAACTCTAGCTACTCGTGTTGACAAAAAAACATTCAGTTTAAAAACAATATCTGTGATATCTTGGTTTTTATGAATGTTTTCTTTAAAGTGTTCATAATAACAGTATTTGTTTTGTGAAATTTCTACGAGAACGTTCCTTCCAACTTTTGTAGAGGCAGGAGCGCCCTTTTGTATGGAAAAAGTTATTTCATTTTTCACTAGTTCTCCCGTTTTTTTCTGCATAATGGCTACTTTAACAGAGGTAGAGAGAGTTTCTCTTTAAATGAAGGTGGGGCGGTAAGGAAAGGTCGGTCCTATGATGAAGTGATGATTTTATTCAACGAAACTTTCTATGTAGATCAAGTGGGAATTTCGAAATCTACTGTGTCCCGTACCATCAAATGATTCCTACACACAAGGACAAATAAAAATCGCCCAAAATCTGGAAGACCAAAATCTGAAACATCGAAAGCTCGACAAATGGAAGTGGCCCGGGCATTTGTTGAAAATCGAAGGTTATCAATCAGAAAAGCCAATCAACAGCTTGATATGAGTGCATTTTCAGTTCATAAGAATTTGAAACTTTTGAAATTTCATTCTTACAAAATTCACCTTCAGCATGAGTTGAATGAAGATGATTTTGATCGGCGACTTGAATTTAGTGAATTAATGATGGAAAAGAGTAACCAAAACCCAAATTTTTTGTCATCTCTACTTCTCTTCTCAGATGAAGCAACTTTCGAACTCGGTGGAAAAGTTAATCGCCATAATTTCAGAGACGAAAACTCTCACTGGATGCTTGAAACACACACGCAGAATCCACAAAAATTAACTATCTGGGCAGAAGTTTTCAGGGATCGAATCACATGACCATTTTTCATAGATGGAAATTTGAATGGAGAAAAATACCTGGAAATGTTGACAAACCAAATAGTTCCCGCAATACAAGAGATTGTTGGTGATGAGTTCGATAATGTTTGGTTCCAACAAGATGGGGCCGCTAGTCCACACTATCGGGATATTGTTAGGGACTATTTAAATGGTACTTTCGAAAGTCGATGGAGAGGTCGAAGAGGAACCATTGAATGGCCAGCAAGATCTCCCGACCTCGCGCCACTTGATTATTTTGTTTGGGGCTACGTGGAGGGTAAGGTTTATTTCACCAAACTTCGTGATTTGGAAGAACTGAGGCATTGCATAATAAACATTTTTGCAGAAATACCACCTCAAATGATAAGAAGTGCTATTGAAAATTTTTACTTCGTCTCGGACAATGCCAAGAAGTCAATGGGCACCATTTTGAACACCTGCTATAATCTTGAAATTAAAACCTGCTAGTGTAGCAGTTAAGCTGTAAACTAATTGCCTCAACTGGCCGAAATCCTCACCTTGCCTTAAATGGCTGAGGACTTGTCTGAAGTGGCTGAATTAAGAGGTACCACTGTTAGTTTTTTTTAAATCGAGTTTTTTATTGCCCTGTAAAAAATGTAAATTGAAAATTACTAGCTGCTAATAAATTTACAGAATGTTAATAGTTGTTGTAATTTCCACACGACCATGTAAAATCACTGTTCTCAAAACAGCTCGGGAAATCATTCACTCTGGGATCAGTACTTTAACTTTTCGTATTTTTTTAAGTATGTGTCCAAAACTTTCATGTTTCCACTCAATTTTTTGCGATTGCAGCGACACCTTGCGAGAATCGAAGAAAATGCCCGAAATATGATTCACGTATTTTTGGCCGTAGAATCCGAATCCGCTATAAAAAATAGGGATTTTCATTACAAATTTCAAAGTTACCCCCGCCCCACCCACTGGGTTATTGGTGGGAGAGTCGAATCCAATGTCATTGGATAGATTTCGTAAAAATATCAAATACGTGCGATTACAGCGACACCGTGCAAGAATCGAAAAAAATGTCCGGAATAAAATTTACGTATTTTTTTGCATTTAAGCATTTTTTGCCTTAGAATGCGATTCTGCAATAAAAAATAGGCGTTTCCATTTGAAATTTTAAAGTTTCCCCTCGCCCCACCCACAGGGTGGTGGGTGGGGAGGTCATTTTGGTATCAGTAGATAGTTTTCGAAAAATGTTTGACACGTATTTTTTCATTTTTCGATTTGATGTAAACTGCTCGGGATCTTCCAATATTCCCATACTTTTCTAACACCCAGTATAATTCACAGAGTATATTTATATTGGGTAACGAAACGAATATTTTTGTTCACAACGAACGAAGTGTTGTAGCACTTTTGCGCTGAATTTGAACATAGTTCTCAGTCAGGTAAGGTTTTTAATCGAAATCCAATTTAAATATAAGGCATTGTTCATTTACATATACCGGGTGTCAACGGATCATGGTAGACACCTGTTTTTTCCTTATTTTTTAGAATATCCGAATGAAACTTGGTGATGTATTATATCACCAACATGACACTTTTGTAACATAACTGTCATTTCCCCCCCGTCCTGTTTCACCGAAAATTACAATAACTTTTGATTTTTAAACGGAACACCCTGTATATTCTTTTGTTATATTTTCTAATCCTTGAAAAACTCTGAGTACGGTGGTACCCCATATGTGACATTTATTTCAATTCTATGAAAAAAAATTAACTCGAAATTTGTTAATGCATCTAAAGTGTTATGACTACAAAAAATTGTTTGTAATGGACTGGTTTGGTGTCAGAAATATCAAATCGAGCATACAAATTTGAAAATGTGTATTTCGTGGGCCTGAAGAGTTTTTCTAACAAAGTTTATTTTTTCCAAATAGAACCATAATTGTAGAGTACTATAATAAAATAGCAGATATTCTAAGGAATCCGTAGATGAGCCTAAAAGCAATATTTTCTGGTCGTGGCACTCTAGATACACCAACAAATTTTGAGTGAAATTTTTTTCATGGAGTCGAAACGTCACTTATGGGGTATCATCGTACTCACAGTTTTTCAAGGATTCCAAAAATATAGTAATATACAGGATGTTCCATTTAAAAATCAAAGGTTCGGGTAATTTTAGTTGAAACCGGAAGGAGAAGAAAATGTCAGTTATGTCACAATGTGGCTTTCTGGTCATAGGATACATCTACCAAGTTTCATTCTGATATTCTAAATAATAAAGATAAAAAGTGGGGTCTACCATAATCCGTTGACGCCCGGTTTATACTATGTATGTAACCTAACCTATGCGAGAGTCCAAAAAATATATCTGCGCGTAAATATGTTACACTTAATTATTTTGGTACTACTTGAGATCAATCATCAAATTAAAATAATTTTCAACCTTATCAGTGACCTGTCAAGCAACGTGTTCCACATGATTTAAAACTTGTTCAATATATTTCACAATTCCCAACGTTTTCTAATGTTAACACCTGCGAATATTGATCCTTCATTTCGTCTTTACTACCTTTAGAGATTTATTCATGTGCTGTACGAATCCTGATTGTATCTTATCCACGAAATGAAACAAATTTTATGGTTGATATCATTAATTCTGCGAATATTCTGCAATTTATATTCTCATTTTTATATTGAGATAAAATATTTTAGAAATATCTACCACTTTGATGGTTAAATGACACACGTGAATTTAAAAAAGTTCTAACCAGCCTGTATCAGAGATTGCCTATTATTAAACATAAAACTCTATAATTATTTATACAACGTTCAAATGTCTTCTCAAATCCAATTCTGATAACCGACGTCCCGAAATAAAATAATTTCTGTATTTACAATGCATGTCATCTTTAATAAAAAGGATATTACCAATAATTCATTATTATATAACTTTAGACTGAAGATCGAATAATTCCAAAATAAGATAACATTCTAATGCAATATAAAAGTACAGTCGTAAATGCAAGAAAGCAGTTGCTTTCCTCCAGTTGGAGGCCGATGGCGTTTGAATATACATTCTTATATTGACACAGGACGTACTACAAGCGTTGCACATATCTCTGCAGTCCCATAATTCTCTGAGATTCAATACAAATACAATACGATTTGTATTGCTGTGTCGCCGATCAATAAAATATTCTATAGCTGCTTTTAGAAATGCAGCATTGAGTAAAAACAAATACTGAAATACTGATTGCATAAATGTAGAAAAAGATTTGTTAGCATATATCTAAAAATCACGGGAGCACCTTCAACCTTATATTCAAAGGGGTGATGTGCACAGTTACTCATATTACTATTTTTTTCAAAAACGGAAAAAGATAGAGACTTACGGTTTATGACAATCTAAAGGAAACACACGTATATTTCCCCTATTGCGAAAGATATGGAAATAAATTACACTATAATGTCACATTTTTGCTTATTATTCTCTTAAATGGTCTAATAAATGGAAATTTACCAAGAGTAGAATATTGCAGCTTATAATATGTCCTATCGAGGGATATGTTGAAGCGATTGGTTGTTTGTTTAAATAAGGCGCACAGTGGCGTACGAGAATATATTTGCATTCGGTAGAATTGCAATTCAGTGTTTAATAAAGTATTTTTTTTCAAGCGCCAGAAAATCATGACATTTCTTACTCAATTCATCACATTAAAGTTTGACATTTCAGACGACTGTGCATTACCATTAACAACAGAAGTAAAGTACTTTTTGTTCCACTCGAGCGGACTTTTACTTTCGTTGGTAATGGCAACGCACAGCTATAGTATATTTGTTTTATTAGGAGTAAACGTGATACTTTTATGACGCGTCTGTAGGTTTGCCGCACGAACAAAGTGAGCCCGGCAATTGCAGATGACTCACAAAAGTGGCTTTTACTCTTAATAACACGTTATTTTTTCTTCAAACGTTGATTAGCTATACAAAAATAAAGATAAAAAGTCAGCTCGAGCAGAAGAAAAAGTACTTGTACTTGCTAAGGGCAATGCACAGCCGTCTAAAATGTTAAATTTTAATGTCATGAAATAAGTAAGAAATATCATAATTTTCTGACGTTTGAAAAAGAAATAGCATGTCTTATTAGGAGTAAAATCCTCTTTTGTGACTCGTCTATAATTGCCGGACTGCGTTCGTTCGGCAAACCTACAAACTCGTCACAAAAGTATCACTTTTACTCCTAATAAAACAATATACTATTTTTTCTTAAAAACAGTGAGATAAAGAGATTTATGGTTTGCGCTAATAAAAATAAAATAAAATTTTATATATTTTACATTTCTCTTTAGTTCATCAACAATAATTGTATAGTTTGCCTATCACAAAAGACATGAGAAAGGATTCACTGCAAAATTTTCATTACTATTATAGTATAGAAGTAGGAAATCATAATGTATAATTTTTTCTGTCGATTGATATATAAAAAGTTAAAAATATTTCTTTTAATGGTGCGTACAATGACGTATGAATAAGCGAAAAGTTTCCTAGACTAAAAACGGTACATCCAATTTAAGACATTTAGAGGCAGATCCGCGCTGGGTCCTTCACCCCCTACTAAAATATCCCCAAAAAAATCAAACTACATGAAAATTTGTTTATCCCTGTTTTCGAGGGTACTCAACTCCATGGTAATATTCATGGCTCACGACGTGAATATTATTTCATCCCCCACTCTTCGTTAACCATCCCCAAATTAGGGAATAAACATTTCATGCATTTTGATTTTTTGGGGATACATAGTATTAGGGGAGGTGGTAGTTTCAACCCCGGAATAAGATGCTGTATGGTTAAATTTCATACCGTCTACCTGTCCTGCCCTAAAAACTGATCCGCATGCCTACGAAGGAAAAAAACGTTAAATAGGGGTGGTTTCAGGGTTTAGGGGTAGTTGCTGAAGGGTGGAAACCCTGAAAATATCACCATTATATTCAGCGCCCTCGAAAACGGGGGCCTAGCTATGTTTCATCCCTCTCACAGAACTTTTGAGGGTTTTCAAATTTTTCGAGGATTAATAGAAATACAGTGCAATAATACATATCATACATACTTTTCAATAGCTTAAAAATCGCAATTATGTCCCCAACTACAATAGTTATTAGACATACTCTGCTATCGCCGACCTATCCGTGTATCCACATCTGGTATTCCTTTGGTGTTCTTTGATTCTGCACTGGATGCTCCGTCCTGTTTGTAAGATGTAGCTCTTACCACATGTGCACTTCAACTGGTAAAGACCTTTTGATAACAGTTTGCGGACAGGGTATTTGATTGAGGGAAGCATCTGCTGTATTTTCTTCACTGTTCGAAATCGTACACCTACTTTGTGAATAAAATCTGTGACTACCGCGACATAGGGTAGGCATGCACAAGTTGTTGATTGTTGCTGTTCTTCTTCTGTTGTTCTCCTCTGGTTATTTACTATTCGTTGTATATTGCTTTGACTGTATCCATTCTTCTCTAAAGCTTGTTGGACTTTCTGTAGTTCCTCGGGTTTGTTATCGTCGTCGCATATTGTGTTGGGTCTACTATTGTATATCAAGATTTGAAGGTAGGAGGCCTGGGGTAATTCTCGGCGTGAGCGTGGCAAAGGCTGCAAACTATTCAATGTTTCGTTGCCCAAACTGACTGGCAACCATTTATTTTGCTCCAATATCAAACAAAACCACTCTAATTGCATTAAGTTTTGTTGACGATTTTCAATGATCCATTTTTGGCAAATAAGTTCTGTACTAATATCATCATCATTGTCACTTTTCTTAGAACGGAGCATGTGGCTAGAGTTTGGTATATAAGAAAAAATAACAAACAATGTGTATTTTGTGTGTAAATAAGCAACGAATTGAAGTATACATTTTCCATGATCCACGATTTTGTTAGGCATGATGTGATATGTGTTTTTCTTGGAAAGTGAAAAATAAAATTTTGTGGTGTGTGGGAAGCTTTTCTAAACAGATACGTTCAAAGAACTGATACTTCACTAGGTGAAACTCGACCAAAAACTGACGTACAATAGCCACGTAAATGAAAAAATACAGATGGTCTACTCGTTGTCTAGGAGTGTGTCCGCTCATGGTTAGGGTACCAGACTCAACAGACAAAATAAAAACTGTTGTACACAATTGTGGTCAGGCCATCCATCATATACGCGGTGCCGGTGCGGTGCAGAATACCGGCCACGACAATGAAAAAACTAAAAGTACTTGAACACAAAATGCGCCTCATTTCAAATTCTGGAAGGTACGCCTCGCTCAGAGACCTATACGCATGTTGTAGCGACATAACCCCGATAGCGTAATCTCTCAAAACTTCTACTCGTTCAAATTGGGCGATAGTCCGCTAACAAGACACATAACGCAAATTATACAGCATAATGCCCCATTTCGGATCAAACATCCCTTACCATACCAGACGTTACCGATTTTCCGGCAACATTTGTAGCCGAACTTCAGTAATTATAACTTCCGCTTACCTTATCTATCTTTACTGATATTTTCTATTTTTTGCATTTTTAAATCTCTCCTGCCTACTCTTTCTTTTTGTTTGTAATATTTGTGTCGCGTTTGTTATGTTCTTGTTTTGATTTTGTATATTTTAACCTCATCACAATAAAATTGTGAGAGGTTACCAAAATTGGTTCAAAAACGAAAATTGAGATAACATCAAATCTTTACGTTTTGAGGTCCTAGGAACCCAAAAAAGTGCTTTTTGTAAAATGTCTGTGTGTGTGTGTATGTGTGTATGCGTGTTAGCACGATAGCGCCGAAACTACTGAACGGATTTGAATGAAACTTTGCGTGTGCGTTTCTTTAGTGCCCCAGAAGATCTGAAAAGGTTTTGGTTGAGATCGCATTACGTTTAGTGCCATTTTCACGCAACAAGTTGTTTATTTTATAATTACTTTCAATTTGCAATGGAACCATTGAAAAGCAGTTAAAATTCTGATGTCAATGATATATCACACTTCCGCCCTTTCGATTTGGTTTCCGTGAAAAAAATTAAAAACAAAACAAATATGGCATAGATCGCATTTCGCATGACATGATCGATGCGCGTAGCCGTTACGTCGTGAAACTCATCAATTCACGTGTGAGAGTTTCTTCACTGCTCTAGAAGTAGAGCGGAGTGCTGTTTTTAAATATATATACAGACAAATCGAAGAATTAAACTACAAATATTCCTCTAAAATCTAGTAAAATTACTGAAATGCTAATGTTTCATTTAACAAAGACAGCCGCGAGCGATCGGATTGCAATGAGTAAATTTTGACGATTGTCATTGTCATCGTTTGTCATCCGATAACGTTGGTGTCATGTCATGTTAATAAGATTTCGGAAAATTTTTAACTTTTAGTGGATTGTCACAAACTTTAAAGGTAGATGTAACAATATCAATATCATTTGCTTTCTGTACCTTCGTTGATGAATTTATTATAGATTATCACTTTACCAATTTTCAGTTTGTTGCTTTACAAATCTGTAGTATTTGGGATAAGTAGACTTTCTTAGTCGTTCAAGTGATGTTAAAGTTGTTAATATCCTAATAGTATATTATTCAACAAGCGATAATGTAGGTAATAACTCGCATAGATGATTGTAAATTCATTAAGTTGAGGGTTTTTTTAGTGCCCCAGAAGATTTGAAAAGGTTTTGGATGAGATCGGATTACGTTCAGTGCCGTTTTGTCATACAATTTAATGCTCTTTTCGGGGCTTCAAAGATCCACCGAGTGGGGAGGTTCCAGCTGCTTCCAGTAGCTGCCGATATTTTTTTCCCTAAATTTGTTTCCACTAAATTTCGAAGAAAACTTAATTTCTTGATATCCGAATTTTTAAAGTCACAGTTTTCTATTTTAACTTGAGGTCAACTACGAAATTAAAAAAAGTGTTTTGTGTTCTTTAAAAAAAAATGTGTAGGTTAAGTTTTGTTATGTCTGTTTGTTATATATAAGTCAATTATATTACCTATTTTCAATTGCTTTTGTTAAACTTGCAATGTTTGTTAGTTAGTAAGTTTGTTTGTTTAGGTCAAATCTTGTAATCAAAATTTCGATTAGTTTTAATTAAGCTTTGAAATTTTGCACATGTGTATAAGTCCGGTGACAATATACTTTAACATTTACATATAAGAAAAAAACAAGATGGCGGCTTCAAGATGGCGGACGACTTTACCGTTTATGTTCCCACTCGACTCAAAATCGATATCTGGGGGTTTTCGAGATCGCCAATTATGAATTATTGGTAAAAATTTAGAAATTCAAAATGGCGGCGCCAATATGTCGGACGATCTTTGTCATTTATGGTCCAAATCGTCCAAAATTGATATCTGGGGGTTTTCGGGTTCGCCGATTATGAAGTTTTAGTGAAAAATTTAGCTCAGGATGGCGACTTCAAGATGGCGGATGACTGTACCGTTTAAGATCCGATTCAACTCAAAATCGATATCTGAGGGTTTTCTAGGTCGCGGATTATGGATTTTTAGTCAAAATTCAGAAATTCAAAATGACGGCGCCAATATGGCTGACGACTTTTGCCATTTAGCCAAATTTTGTCCAAATCAATCAAAATCGATATCTGGGGGTTTTTGGGATCGCGGATTACGAATTTCTAGTCAAAAATTTAGTTCAAGATGGCGGACGACTTTACCGTTTATGATCCGATTCGTCTCAAAATCGATATCTGGGTATTACAGCATATCAAAAGACTAAAAAGTAAAAAATAAAATTATGAAAAAATATTTAAAAAAAGGTTTTATTTAAATGCTCTAAAAAGTAGAAAACTCTGAAGTAAATCAAACCCATCATTTTGTTACATTATATAATTTTTTTAATGATATAAAAGCTTGTCGCGAGCAATCTCCTTTACACAGGAAAACCTTTTTTTAAATATTTTTTTATATAATTTATTTGTTTATTACAAATGGTGTTTAGGTCTAGTTTCTTCAATTTTTTTTTTCGCCGACCCTGCAATCCGCCATCGTGTCAGCGCAGTGGTTGCACAATCAGCCCCGGGGCAGGCCCTGGCTAGGCAATTGTTTGTACTATTAATAAAACTATTTTTATTTTAATTGAGGTAATACCTAGCAAAAATTAGTTGCATGTATTGTAAAAAAAATGCCAAATTATTATATGACTTGATGGTTTATATTGAAATTGTAGGATTACCGTACCTATCTCTATGGCGTTGGACACTGGAATAAGATAAATTGTTGCCAGCTTAGTGAACGTTTTAAAGAAACAGTTTGGACTAATGCAATTGCAACATTTGTGATCATAAAATAAAGTAAAATGGTAGAAGTTTATTTACCTTTCATTGTTTCCTTTTTATTAAAAGAACTATAACGAGTAACTCAATCCAATCCAATTTGATCACTTTACCCTGCCCCACTCCAGCACTCCGGAAACATCCAAACATTAAAAAGAATAAAATGTATATCTTAAATTTATTTACTTTGAATGTTGCTAGACCACCAATCTTATGACATGTTATTCAAACAAAAGCTATTACTATATTATTAATTTTTAAATACCGGTATACAGAAATAATTATAAGACATTATTTAACATTAGGCCGTTTAGGAGTTATAAGCCAAACATGTGACATAATAGGGAAACCCCCGTCCATATCTATGTGGGATACAAAACTGATCATATAAAACATATGCATGGAATATTTGCTCTCAATTGGGCTAACCTATAAATTTCTCTCACCCTTTTTGAGGATAAACATACTTACTAAATACTGAGCATCATTACATAAAAAGTATCTTTTAGTAATAACTGTTTCTGTTATTCACTTACATATATTACATTTTATGTGTTAGGTCTCACTATTTTAAATTGTCATTAAAGTAAAACTATGTTTTTAGAGATAAACATAAGTTATGATATATGAGATATCTTTATCTTAAAACATTACTATAATTCATAATAACCATAAAGAAATATATTCCGAACCCAGATGAAGTTTACGCAGTAATTGAAATGTTGATGAAATAAAAAAGTAGTTTGAATCTCTTGAACCCACGATTTTTTCACCGTCATTCTATATAAATGCTGAAAGATAAAATTAATTTAAATGCAAAAAGTTATACAGCTTTAATCCCCTTCATGACTTAATAATAACCCATCCCGTATTTTGGAACGTCGACGCTTCCTTGCCACGTCTAGAAAATTGATATTCGCATTGCTTGTAGTACGCTCTGTGAACAATATAATTAACTGTTTAATACACCTTTATTGCATTTATTAGTTCTAGTATTAATCACCGCCCACCTTTCCTTCATGTTCATAGCAAAAAATACAACAATAATTTAATTTTGTTAACTTTAATAACATTAATAATTAATTAAAATTTAGTAGGCGCCTAAGGTTTTATACTAATAGCATAACATCATAGGCCAGGCATTCAATTCAATCACTCCAAAAAATTTATCTGAAAAGTCCGAGTCTCTAATAATTATTATGTCTACGTGTCAGATATTTCAGCCAACTTCAATAAATCATTTCTTGACAGAAATCCAGTACTAATGCGGAAAATAGATATGAACTGGATATATAGTTAACACAGTAAACATTTCTATATAAGTTTTTACAAAATATCTGTAAGGATTTGTCTATAATATAGCAAAATGCATAAAAAAATATATTATATCTATTAATGAATGTAAATAACTCGCAATATTTTTTTACTTTTAATTTTAGGCCTTGGCAAATTAGCCAACAAATTCAAAGTCAATTTAAGTTCTCCTTAGACATTGATATTAAGACTACAATCAAATATGTGCTGGGAAGTTAAATTAAAATATTTAAACTTAATGCTAAAATAGCATTGTGTAACTTCTTATAGTCTTACATAGTCTGGGAGCACGTTAAAATTGATTTTGTTAAATTGTATGATAATGTTACATTTTTAAATATATGGCTTTCGAGAATATTAAAGTCACAAAATCAACAAATATCAAAAACGATATTTTATTAGCTACTAATAATTAAAATTTAATTACCTAGAATTTAACAAATAATATAATATGAAGGGCACCTATGTGGGCGTATTTACACATGCCATTAAACTCGGCCCAGTGGACTGCGACCCTTGTGTTACTACGTGTTTGTTAGCTAATCTGTTTAATCGCATACAAGTTCATTTTTATTTATTTATTTGTTGTACGTATGTCCATTTTCATGTCTCGAATATTAAATTTGTTAAAAAAAACATTGGATTTCCTAACTATTTACTTTTGTTATTAATTTGGGCGGATGTGATAGGTCAGTTTTAAACATACATAAATGAAATGCTGTAATAATAAAGGTACAGTAATGCCCAAAGTCTGCTACAGAGCATTTTCTGATATTAAATGCTTTCTATAAAACGTTCGATACTATAGATCACTCTATATTATGTGTTATATTATTATTATTATGTATTTAAAAATACGAAGACTGATTTTTCTGACCTTACTTAAATGATCATAAAAAAAATTGTTAAGAAGAATAATACAAATTATCACATATTTGCGGTTATAGTTTACTAAATTATATGCATAGTATGTTTGTATTGGAATCGCCTTCATAGGTGCCCTTGTTGGTCTCTCCGTATAAGTTAAACATTTCCATTAATGGAAAAAATGTTTCTATAACTGTGTGAATTTAAAGAATAAATATTGACTTTAACAAATTAGAAGTATCGAAAAAGTATACCATTAGCGAGTTTCTCGCACACGAAATTTTCCACAACTAATAAAAGATTTTTTTGTGTACAACTTTGGCTAAGTAATTTTTTTTCGCATCTCTTATTATTTTCTCAATGTTTTAAGTGAAATGTTACGACACACTCTCCTTTCATTGCTTCTAACAAATAAACGCCGGCTTTCATGGGAAACAACAAACATGCATTGACTCAGTTTTCATTCACTTAGTGACTATTCGAATATCAGCAAAGATGATTGATCCGATGAACGTTTTTGACTCTTTAGATGGACTTTCAGTATTTATTATTCACATGCTGCTCACTATCTTTCATACAATATTTGCAACTCTAGCCTTCTATGCCAACTTTGTACCAATTTGTTTGATGATCCGAGAACTAACTTTAAAAGTATATGTTATTGATTCTGACATTGTTTTCACATGTACATTCTAGTATTTTATATATCTACTGAATAATGGTAAAAACAAAAAAACAAATAGGAACCAAATTTCAGACTTACCGCAAATAAGAGTAATTTTGATCTCTATAAGTTCGAGTCCAACACAACTCATCTTCTAAGACGCAGAAGCTGATCTCAGGCTAGTTGGTTGTCATCAGGCACGACTTACAAATAAACGCCTAGAATTAAAAAAAAATCAAAATAAAGTAGTTATTACAATAGCTGGACAGTTTATTAGAAATTTTATGGTCTTATGAAAACAGAAAAAACTTTTCAACAATGTACTGATATAATTTATTACCTAAATCATGGCAATACAGAATTTAATAATTGGTGTCCAGTAATCAAAGTAATATTGATTTTCCATATACATGTGATACTCATACTATTTTGTGTCGGCATTTGTCGCTGAAGTCACAGTAGTATCTACCATGCTACGTCATTGACTACAACACAATGCACCGCGCGTATTTTTTTTTCTATCGCCCACACTCATCCATGCCGAGATTAATCAATTTAAATAGTGGTAGCTTCAATTTGCGGATGTTTTTTGGCAAGCAACCATATGTTATTGCGTACAGAAAAAACTAAACTTTAGTTTAGCATAAGAATTTGTTAAAAAACAAAAACGCGATCTGCACATATTTGCTGCGGGATCCCGTACATAGCAAACATTATTGCAAACCTTCTGGGCTGTTTTCATCCCATAAGATACTGATTTCATTAGAATCACTTATATTTATTTCTGTAGATAGGCATACCTGTAAAAAATAGGATTTTAAAACCTTTTGCCTACCTTTTCAACCGATGAGGGTTTTACATATTATTTATAACCACGAAACAAAGATATACTCCGAAATTCAGCCCACTCAGATCTTTTCTGAAGTTAGCAACCTTTATTGTCTTCCTCAACAACTAATGAAGTCAAAAGTTATGAGTCATTAATATTAGACATAATATTATCGTTACCAACTTAACAAAAAAGATCCATTAATTTACATCCAAAAGTAAAACTAAGTCTATGAATTTTTTTCTCAATATGTTATAAGCTTGGTTGTTAGAAATATTCTCGAAACGTCGATTCGAAAAAGGAAATAAGGTTTGCTTTTTTATCCAATTACCGACGAAATATCTGCTTAACATACATTGTGTGGATATTAAATTATAATGTTCCCAAGAATAATAATTTCATTTGTAACTTTATTACCACTCTGTATATGTGTTTCTTTCTGATGCTTAACAGTATGTCTGCTGAATTAAAAACAAAATTTCAAAATGTTGCCACAATAAAATGATAATTAGGCGCCGAATGCAAGCACCAGTTGCTAACCATGATTGTTCACTAACGTTTGTTGCCAATTTTAAGCGCCATTCTCTAAATAATGGTCTCCTTTTCGATTCTGATTATTAAAAGAGAACAGGAAGGCTTACTTTATTAAAACTCAAATACATCCTTTCTATTTTAATATTCATAAGATTTCAAACGTCGTGCACCTTCCGTAATAAATATTGCTATATAATTAATTAGATTCGGTAATATGATAATAATTAAAAATTTGTAATTTATTGCCATCAAACTAATTTCATTGGTATAACACGGATACCTGTGCACAAAATTAATCTGTTTTAGCGTTTATCTGTTATTAATAATTATATTTATGAGGGTTTTAGAGCACTGCGTGGCATGTAGAATATAAAGCCCAATAAAATGAATCACTAAATCTTGTAATAAATTTTTGTTATGTTGCTGTATATATTAATATTTATTTACATTGCTTTTTTGTTATATACTTAGCCACAAATATAATATATTTAGAAATTCCTATTATTAATCTCACTTTCAAGATCTCTATTTGACTTTCACAATTCTTTTTCAATATTTTACTTCACAGTCGATAAATGCAAGACATTTATAAATATGGGGAATTAACTATATAAATAATAATAATAATAAAGTGTCTTTATTTAACAACATGTAGAGTTCAGCCTAGGGGCTGCTCAGATACTCAACCATCAAAAATTTCACAGGAATTATATGACAAATAAATATACTATGTACACAATATGTAAATAGGTATGCAATTGACAATACAAAATAAAAAAGGTAAATAAATAAATATGTTTACTTCTATACCTTTGCTCACTGGCCAAGAAGGAACGTTTTATAATTAATTTTAAAAAAGTTAACCGAGAGTTTCTTGATGATAGCAGGGATGGTCTTATATAAATTTAGGGCAGAGTATGTAAAGGATTTTTTAAAGAATGTGGTCGAGTGTTGAAGAATCGTTAGATATTCCGTAATCTTAAGTTGCGATCATGAATTAGGGATCTGGGGATCAGTAGCTCTTTTAAGTATGGGAGATTTTCAGTACAAATTAATTTATGTACGGAGCATGCAAGATGTAGCTTTCATCTAGAGTCCATGTTTAGCCATTTTAAGGATTTTAATTTATGGGACACATGATCAGTTTTTTCAAGATAAAAATCAACCTTACACAAACATTTTGAACCTTTTGTATCCTGTAGGCATTAATTTGATTTAAGCAAGGACCATAGACGATATCACCATAATTAAAAAATGATAAGATAAGTTATTCTGTTAAAATTATTTTTAATTTTTCATTTAGAAAATGACGACATGAGTATAATTTTTTTAATGCACAATAGAATTTTTTCATGAGGTTATTAATATGCGGTTGGAATTTCAAGTCCTGGTCAAAGAATATGCCCAAGTTTTTTATCTTATCCTTGAATGTTAATAATCTGATCTTCCACAAAGGTCTCAGTATTACGCGTGATATGCTGTATATTATTTTCCTTTCCAAAAAACAATAACAGTAGACTTATCTCCATTAATTTGGAAACAATACTTACGAGAATATTTTACAAGGTTATTAATATCCTGATTTATATTTTCATCAGAGTGCTCAGTTTGTACTGGTTCAAAAGTGCTATAAATCTGGGTCTCATCCGCGTAAAAATGAGATTTACAGGTTGTGAGGGCAGTAAAAAAATCAGTAGTATATAGGATAAAAACAAAGGCCCCAAAATAGATCCTTGCGAGACACCAGATTCCAACACTGTCGAGTCAAATACAGAAGTTATTCGTGACAATTAATTTTTGTTTACGGTTAGTAAAATAAGATTTTATCATTTTCAAAGTATTGTTGGAAAAACCGTAATATTTCAATTTAGATAAAAATAATTCATAGTTAATAGTATCGAACGCTTTGGAGTAGTCAAGCAGCACTAAAGTAATCGTTTTCCCTTTATCATAGCCTTTTATTATGTCGTCGGATACTTTGAGGAGTGCGCTTGCGGTACTGTGGCCTACCCTAAAGCCCGACTGATTTTTAGGGATTATTTGATGTTTTGTCGCGTAACTAATGATCTGATCATACATGAGTCTTTCTATTATTTTTGACATAACTAGTAAGAAGCTTATAGGATGTAAATCAGTGAAATTTTCAGCAGAGTTAATTTTTTTAAGTGGTTTCACAAGAGCTTCTTTCCACGTATCTGAAAACACACCTTGAACAATACATTCATATATTATGAACGTTAGAGAGACTAGTAGATCTAGAACACATAATAAGAGCAATTTCTTGGATATAGAGTGAAGACAAGCATTGGACTTGATTTTATTTGCAGCGGTATACACTTGCTCATTCGATACTTCTTCAAATTAGAATTGCTCGAAATAATTCAACAATTCGTTGCAGGCAGGGGTATATTTACTAGTTAAGGTAAAGTATTTATTTAACTCATTTGGATCTGAGAGGTGCGGTGGTATCTCAGTTCTGTTCTTAGATTTGGTTACATTCATAACATCTTATGTTCGCCATAATTCTTTAGCGTTCTTCGAATTTTGAACAAAACTTAAATATCCTTTTTTTTTTCACGCCTAATAGCTGAGGTCGTAATATTTCTCAAATATTTGTAGAACTCCCAATCCCTTAAGACTCTTTGATTGTTTGAATTTGGCCAATGCACGTTTTTTATTTTTGATCATTAATTTAATAGTATCAATTAACCATGGCGATCTAGGTTTAGATATTCTGACCATTCTTACGGGTGCGTGAATGTCAAATAATAAATGAATATTATTATTAAAAAACTAAGCATTTGATTGACATTTTCATAATAATAGATTTGATCCCAAGGAATACTCTTTAGATCATATAAAACATTATTACAATCAAAATATTTAAAATCACAATAAGTGTAAAAAAAACTGGTTATTATTTTCAACTACGCATGACAATTCACAATGAATAAGCATATAATCGGATATCTCGTTGTCAATAAGCCTCAAATTATTGATCACTGTCGATAACTACATCTATTAACGTCTCGCTAATATTAGTAATTCTAGTTGGTCCATTGACAATTTGACCTAAGCCGTAGGCATCTAGTAAGGAATTAAATTTAATAACATCAGAATTGGAAATATTGTACTGGTTAAAATTTAAATCACCAACACAAATAATTTCATCTACTTGGGGTAGTATGTTAGTTAAACTATTTTCCAATATATCGCGGGTTTACGCCTCTGCCACTAATAAAGTCTTAACATCGGCAGACCTTACTGAAAGTTAAGTTTCTGATCTGTTTCTCCTCAGTTTCTTTTTAAATCTTTATAAGTTTCTACATAAGTCCATCAGGTTACATTTACAGTGCTCGAACTTGGCTTTACATTTGATTTATATATATTCTGTGAGACTGTGAATAGTATATTTTCAATTAATTATTTATGTAAATATTTAGAATACTGTTTATAACATCCATTTAGCTATGATCTGCAGTTTGAGTAGAAGGTAAAATATGTTTATCCTTGGCGACTTCGCCATAATATATAGTATAGAGAGATTATCTAATAAAATTCACCATTTTATTAGTTCATACCGGTCACAGAAAATAGCTAGCAACTGTGAAAATTCATTTGAAAGGGTTCTGAATTCTTTATCCACCAATATAAGAATTTCTCTAATTTTTTTTCATTGGAAAATATTACATTTTTAATGTTACTAAGGAAACAAAAGAACATGAAACAGTTTAAATCAAATGTTCAAAACTGAGCGCTCGTAGCTTCTTGACAATAATGTATGGAAGTATATATTCTATGAGACTTAGAACAGAATATTTTGTAATTAATTATTTACTTAATCATTTACAGTCAAGAAACGGCGTCATCGAAAGGGGGTGATAGTTATTTTAAACGAGGTAGTAGATTTTTTTTTAATCTTAACAATATTGTAGAGAGTATATCTTTTAGATCTCTAAACCCTTGGCAAATTTTAGTGTGGCCGAAAAAAACATGAATTTTTGGCACTTCTTTCAGTTTGTGGTCTATAACTTAAAAATAATGTATTCAATCGAAATAGTAGATTATACACTAAGGGAGAGAAACGTCTTATTTTTCCTGAGGTGTAATTTGAGGCCCGAGGGCAACAAATACATCAAGGGAAAAATGGCGGTCTCTCCCGAGGTGTATATACTATTTTTTCCACGATCGGAAGTAGGAACATTTATTTTATAGATAAAGAATTATAATAAATTGGAGCTAAATTACAATATTTAGAAGCCTTTGGGATATTTCCATTCATCGTATCATGGCAACAGATATTTCTTTATAAATGAAATAAAATAAAAACTCCCCTAGGGAAATTATTGTCTTATTTCGTCCCTAGGGAGTAAATGCTTTACTTCTGTCACAATTTTCATGTCATAGAAATCGATTTCTACTCTCGGTCGTAGAAAAAGTTATTTATTATCAAAATTAAAGAGCATTAAATTTTGCTTCGAATGAGGAGCTCAAAGTTGGAATTTCATCAAGAGGTATGGGCGTAATTGGCAGTCGAATAACAACAATTTTGACCAACTTGTAAAAAATTCACACTGGGTAACTTTTTAAGCATCTTCAGCTCTGAAACGGCTAATATAAATTAAAAAATCCATAGACTGAAGGTTGTAGAGCATGTAATTTCAAGTTGATATATTACCCGGTTTTCCAATATCGGTCAATATTATATATTTTACACTCAAATTCCAAAATATCCCGTACATAAATATTTTTATTATTTTCTTTTATTCCTTTTTATTTACTTTTTTCACATTAATTTGAGAAAATGGGTTGTCGAAATAAGAGCATAATGTAAAGAAAGGCCCAAAGTTTATTAATCAAAAATAAAAATTTAAACAATAGTAGTAATACAACAAAGCGTAAAAGAAATTAAACAAATACAAAGAGCAAGAACAATGCAAGATGTAAGAAAAAACTGAAATTAAGTAAAAATGAGTTTTGGAAAAAACGAATTATTTGCGTGTAGTGGTTACAGTAGTCGAATCCGTTTGTACTCGTACTGCATCCTCCTGATCCATTGCAGCAGCACCGCCAACTTCCTCAAATTCGAAGCAATCTTCATCATCGTCTTGATCTTCATCATCGTCTTCATCTTCATCCAACTCAATCTTAGGAGCGTTCTGACATGAGGGGCCAGAGCAGTGTTTATAGATCAAAGAGCAGTTCAGGCCTAATTTGTGATAGCTGCATGCTGCAGTGCTCCTTTTTTCCATATACACGAAACCATTTTCAGCAGAATGTCGGGTGCAGCATCCTTTGACATTGTTATGGGCAATAAGCCTGACGAGCCTTTCTTCCAACCCAATTAGCATCGGTTTGTTACATTTCCTAGCCAAGTTTGCACTTGATGGTATGCGCTCATTGAGTGACACCTTGATGCATCCGATGTTGGTGGCAACCGTGCTAGGTTGAATGATTTTTTTGAGGCGGATTTTATAAAAAGCTCGTGTCTCAGCTCGTTCAGAGGCCCACTGCGGATCTTTCCGAACAGTGCCAAGATCAGCTGTTCCCCTGCCTGTTATATCAAGTCTTGAGAAACAGATGGTTCGAGAAATGTAGCTGATTGTACTTTCAGGTGTGGGTGTTGCTCAATGAGGGAAAAAAAATTCCTTTTCCGTGATCAAAAATGATAACGTGATGTCACACCCAGTAATTGCATGCATGGCGAGGACATGTGTGGGATCAAAGTTGAAGTACCATAAATCTGCATTTTCCCTTTCCATGGTTACAAGTTCTCGCACTTGTTTCCGATGCCCGTTAGGACAACGAGAACGTCAATGTCCTCGCTAACACTGCAGCATTTGTTTCTTCACTGAAAATGATATCTGCTGAAGAACCTGATATCTTCAAAGGACGAGACCTTTCAGATGACTTTGTTCCTCTTCGTGAAGCATCGCTTGGGTATCCATTGAATATAACTGTGATGTCGGATCGGTAGTGCTTTCTCATATTTTCATTTAGATTAGTCGTTTCAGAGCTGAAGAAGTTACACAGTGATTTTTTTACAAGTTGGTAAAAATTGTTGTTATTGGACTGCCAATTACGCCCATACCTCTTAATAAAATTTCAATTTTGAGGTTCTCATTCGAAGCGAAATTTAATGGTCTTTAATTTTGATTATAAATGACTTTTCGATTGGATGCATTGTTTTTAAGTTATAGGCCATAAACTGAAGAAAGTGTCAAAATTTCGTGTTTTTTTCGGCCAAAAAAGAATTTGTCAAGGGTTTGGAGGTGTAAAACTTGGATATATACTATCTACAACATATACAAGATTTAAAAAAAATCTACTACCTCGTTTGTTGTAACTACAAAGTACCCCGTTATTAAACTATTAGAATACTATTTATAACATCCATTTATCTAAGATCTGCACTTGAAAAGAAGGTAAAATATGTTTATCCCTGGCGACTTCGCCATAATATATAGGCCAGACATCTAATATAAAATTCACCATTTTATTAGTTCATACCGGTCACAGAAAATAGATAGCAACTGTGAAAATTACGTTACAATTACAATAATTTATGTGATAGTCCTCATGAATAAAACAATATGCAAAATACCACCAAACACTAGAACTCTCAAAATCTTCTTGTCAGAAAAAGCAAAATTTTGACAAGGCTAACGTCAAAATTTAAAATTTTCACCCTTGTTTATGTGATGTTTAACAAGACAAATTTTAACAAATGAGTTAACTTGAAGTCTGTCAGATTGCGGAGCCCTAAGGTCTTAAAATCTTAAGTTACTCTTAAAGACAATTATTCATGCCCACGATATACATTTCTTTATTTCTTATATCTCTTAGCACCCTTGAGAAATTTAGTTGCACTTATTCCAACACTTAACTAGGGATATGCATTACAATTTTATTGCCAATCCCAAAGTTTCGGAAGCGTTTATCATGCCAAAGTAGCATATGTCGATTACGAAGTAATCCAGCAGTGTACTTCATTAGATGTACTGATGAACGGTGCTTATTTTGTTGATGGCAAATGAACCGATGGTCAGTTAGCAGTATTTTATTATCATTAAGGTATAGTTCTTTAGATTAGGCATATGAAAATAAAGGCATTACAAGTAATAAAACACATTACATTATTAACAATTGGCCAACAGCTCAAAGATGCAAAACTTGTAGGTTCCAGATAAGACAAATCGTACATTAATTACGCAAGGCGTATTCTTGGTTGGCTGTAGCGTCTACAACAACACACACTATATAAATTTATGTAGACGACAAAGAAAGCCTTCTCAGTTGAGTTTTAAAGTGAAAAAATGGTACTTAGAAACGGCACATTAAACTACAAAAAAATATGTATTCCCATGCACTCGTTGCAGGAAATTGGTACGATACTAATTTCAGTTATGTATAAAACTATATATATACGGGGTGACACACAAGGCATCTAACACTCTGTAACTATGCTATTTAAGAAGTTAAAGTTTTGAATTTTGGGAGCGTCTTATATTACATAATTGTCCTTGTTTTGGGACTATCAAACATTTTCAACTTCCGATTTAAGCGGAAGTGACTCAAACTTTGTTATTATAAATGGCACCCTGTATATTTTTTTTACCTTTTATTACATAGTCATTATTTTCGATACTAATTTTAGTGAAGTAAGCAAAATAGGATAGGCACAGGAATTATATTAAAACATAACATATTTAGTCGCAGATTCCCCTATAAAATCCTAATTTTACTATAAGGAACGTAACCAGACTGCAACCAACATCTACTCTCAGGGCTATGTGCCCCGCCGAGCGCTGAATTACAAGTTACAAGCCTGGCGCTTTAAGTGTAATAATTGCATATTGCCATCAAAACGCTAATGCTTCGATTAGTAATATGGAATTATAACACTTAACGCGCCAGGCTCGTAACTTGTAATTCAGCAGTCAGCGGGACACACAACCCGGAGAGTAGCTGTTAGTTGCAGTCTGGTTACGTTCATTATAGTAAAATAAGGATTTTATAGAGGAGTCTGCCACTAAAAATATTAAGTTTTAATATTCCGCCCTCTAAAAGCACATTTGAACTAGGAATTATATTGGACAAAAATAAAAGATAAATAAGTACATTTTAAGTAGGGTAAATGAAAGAATCGGTTTCTTATCTTGGTCATTATGATATCGTGGGTTGTGTAGAGATTTTTTTTTAAATAAGAAAAATCTAGTTTGTTCAGCTACTGATTATGCCCAAAACAATATGAGACACAAAGTTACGTACCAGAGGTCTTTCGATATTATGGCACACTAAGCATCAATATATGCCAAGATTCATATCATGGCCATCTAGACTTAATACAATAAAATGGTTATTAACTTTCATTTTAAAAACAAATGCCATGTTGCGATATATGGTTGAAAAGAGAATTTAAAGACGAATCAGATAGATAAAAAATATATAAGGTAACATTTAAAATAACAAAGTTTGGATCACTTCCGCTTAAACCGGAAGATGAAGAAAATGTTTGATAGGCTTAGTTATTCTAAGCCTATCAAACATACTTATGTACAATTATGTAATATACAACTCTTCCAAAATTCAAAATTTTAACTTTTTAAATAGCAAAGTTACAGAGAGTTAGTTACATGTCTCCTATGTATATACTTGCAAGGGGACTGCACGAGATGGTAGTCTTACTTTTTCAAATGCTTTTACTAAATTAAAGTACATCTATAATGAGTAGAAACATATCTTGCCTTTTGAACTAATGGTTCTATGTTTCTTGAAACCTCCACATAATTTAAGTATAAAGAATGATTCGGGTGACCTCAGTTGGAATGTGCCGCAATGATAATGATTTATTATTTATTAAACTTCTTGTATTAAATATTTAAGAAGTGATTACAATCCTAACTGTCGTACAAATATTAATGACAAAAAAATTTGTTGCCACAGCCGATAAAATATTATTCTACTCATTAAGAGAATTGATTGACATAAATCAATAGAGGTATATACTTTATTGGATGGCAAACGTAGTCAAAATTGTGGTAAATTTTCGTGCTGATATTTAGATCTTCAATTATTTGTTACATAATATAAGTTCATTTCAAAGATTGCCAAAGGGGGAGCGTAGGTATATGTTTACTATGTATATATTTTTGTATGCGATGTAGAGCAATGGGAGATCGTTTTCAAGGAAATATATGTCCTCACCCCATGGTTTGTACATAAGTTTATGCGCGGAAACTATGCAATCTTAGGCGAGGATTGCATAGTGGATATACCATCCTTCGGAAGGGATGTAAAGCTGTCGATCTTTACTCTTCGAAAAGAGGCAACATTCCTGGTTAATGGGTAGCTCGTCTACAGACGTCTGTGTTAGACCTCAGTAGCTGAAATAGGCCGACGTTAAATAAATGTTTAAAAAAAAGTTCCAAACCCCAACAAATTTTAGAAAAGCCTATTCTTGGAGTTATAACAAATGGATTGAAGATATCTTTTAATGCATTCCATACCTCAATAAACTTTTTAAGTGTAAGGTACTTAAAGCCATCTGATTAAAGATGACGTCTTGAGTGGAATTTGAACCAATTTTCACATACTTTACAGTTAAAAATTATCACGCAGTATATGGGACTGGAACGTGCTTGGCTAAGTATGAACAAGTTAGGCGCAAATTAAATTTAAGAACTTTATTTAAAAGTTAGGGTACAAGATATGGGTTATTCTCGTACCTATACCCGAACCCAGCTAAAGCTGTGTCAGGAACTAGGAAATTACTTGAAACGAGAATCCAAACTCTTTCGCCTAAGGCGAACTAATAAATTGTTTTTGGTGCTGATTTCAAATATGACCTGTATGTTCTCTATCACGTATGGCTTTCTTCACCATAAGGATCTTCAGATTTTAGAAACTTCCACAAAACAAATTTTTAAAGTTCAATACAAAGTTTAAATATGACCCAAAAGATACTTAAAGTTAACTGAAAATTATTATAAGCCTTTATGGTATTTCTGTCGCTGATATTCAAAGTTTCTTCTGTCGCTTTTTCTCTCATGAGGATTCTACGGATTATCTTAAGCATCCAGTAGTAGTCAGCAAACATATTTACATTCCGTCTTCCCTGGTATCTTCTTTGTATTTCATTAATAATGAATCTTTAGGCTCATTGGGCATCCCAATTGTTTACATTTGTTTAACATATTTCTGACAATACTTTGATAATTTTTTATTGCATTCTTGAAACTTCCCATGCCTCTTTCTCTCCTTGTTCCACTATAGCATCAAATGTTTTATCCTTCATAAGCTTTTAAATACCTGGCCTGACAAATACGCATGTTTCGGAATCAAGAAAAAGATGCCCAAGGAGCCAATAAATGTTTCCTTTTAATCTAGAACTTAAGAGGTATGCTGAGTCTTACAGTATGTCACTCATCATCTCATTTCATTTGGACTGGGTGATCAGCTCTGGCTCTTCACTAATATCCATAGCATATCCATCATCATCATCATGATCATCATTAGAAATACCAAAGATTTATTCACCTTTCTCGGAATATCGTCTAACTTTTTTATAGACGAAGGAAAGGAAACTTCTGTTCCGGGAGGCACAGTACCAATCGTTGATAGAAGATTTGTGTAATAAATTTTATTTCTGTTTTTTGATTTAAATTCGCTAATATTACAAAGACAAAAACAACAGTTGTCAGTATGGATTTGAGGCTCATTCTAAATCATGGGTAATCTAAAACAAAAAGATTATTTATTTTCGTGGGGTCCATGCACAGCATTTGAACACAAATTGCACACACTTTGTGAGGAGCCCACCATTTCCCTTGGTTTCGTAATTTCACATCAAAGTGTAAATAATGCATTCTTCTCACAAAGTCCGTTATATTATTCTCTTGTTCGTTACTGCAAAGTTATCACAAATATAACAAAAACAACTTAGTTCGTTTACACAAGCTCTTGAGGCCATTTTAAGTTTAAAACTAATAAAAAAATTTAAAAAAAACTTTTAAAAATTGCTTTTCTTAAAAAATCGTAATAAAAAGAAAAAAATAATCTTTCATGTATGATTGCAAGAAAAGCAAGGCGTGCGCACTTTGTATTTTCCGTTTCATATAATAATAATAATGATAATAATAATAATAAAGGACTTTATTGGGAAAATGTAAATGTACATATGTAAGTACATTACAAGGAATGATTTAAAGGCGAAGTTTAGCCACATGGCTATTCTAACACTTAACCTTTTAAATCATATAAATTACATAAATAAATAATAATAATAATAATAAAAAGAATAACATATGTGACATGCATTGTTGTGCTCTAAATTAACAACATGCGAGTAGTATATTATACACAGAAAATTCAAAAAAGAAATTATACATGTAAATGGATATGTGAAGAAAGTAATAAACAATGATAATAATAATAAAAAGTATCAATCATTTGCAAAATGCAAATGGTACCCAAAAATGTCTAAATATACTTTATTGGTATTATTGGCATTCATAAACCAAGCTTTAATTTTATTACGGAATGCATTAACTGTCAACAGATTTTTATATGTTGGATCAATTGAGTTGTATAAGTGCACGGATGTGTAAGAAAAGCTACGCTGGAATAATGCAGCGCGATGTTGCGGCATTGTTAGAGCGTACGGATGTCTAATATTTATATTGTGAACTGCGGATCTGAAAACTAACTTTTCTCTCAAATACCTTGGAACAGAGGATTTTATTAAACAGAACAAGAATACCGCGAAGTGAAATTTAACGAGTTGCTCCATCTTTAACCAACGCAGCTCGATATATTTATTTGAAATATGATCAAACTTCTTCAAGTTGTATATGAAGCGACAACAACAATTTTGCATAACTTGTAGCCGATTTTTGGTCACTTGGTCCAAGCAGAAGAAATACATAAAAGAGCAATAATTGAATACGGGCATGACTAGAGTTTCACAAAGTTTTTACGTTGTTTAAAGTTCAATATGTGCCTGTTTGCATACAGTACTTTTAACCGGCAATAAAATCTTTGTAAAAGCATTTTTATGTGTTGCACGAAGCGTAATTTTTCGTCTATTATTACCCCTAGATTTTTAGCAAAGGTTGAAAACGATAGATTTTCTTGATTAATTTTCAATTGAACAGATGTCTTTAAGTGATGTCGATTATTATCTGAGCAAAATAGAATAACAACCGATTTGGTTGGGTTAATCTTGAGATTATGTTGATATGAATATTGATAGATGTTGTCTAAGTCCTGGTTGATCAAATTATTGGCAATGTCTGCTTTAGATGGGTCAAAACAATGAAGAAGTTGAGTGTCAGCGTAGGCTTGCAGATGCAAACTGGTTACTACCTTAAATATATCTGACGTGTATATGAGAAACAGAAGAGGACCAAGGATGGACCCCTGGGGGACACCTGACGCTACTGTTTAAAAATCAGATACTTTTCCGCAACTGATACACATTGACGACGTTCACTCAAATAAGAATCAAAAAACCTCAGAGATATTAAATCAAAGCCATAGTAATTTAGCTTTGCACATAGAAGCGTATGATCAATTGTGTCAAATGCCTTGGAATAGTCTAGTGAGACAAGAATGGCTGCCAAGCGTTTATCTAGCGCACTGATGATATTGTCACTAAGGTTGAATAGAGCAGTAGTCGTGCTGTGTGCTTTGCGAAATCCCGATTGATGTAACGGGTATAAGTTATGTGATGATAAATAGGCAGCTATTTGATCATGAACTATTCTTTCTAGAATTTTCGAAATAACCGGCAATAAGCTGATCGGCCGCAAATCCTCGACAGATGCAGGATTTGCTATTTTTGGTACCGGGCAGATAACTGCATCTTTCCATTGTTTAGGAAAGTAACCCTGTTCTAGACAGCAGTTTATAATGTGGGTGATATGATTCAAAATTGTCGGCATACACAGTTTTAACATGGTCAGTGTTATTTTGTTTTTTCCAGCAGCATTGGACTTATATTTCTAATTGCATTATAAACAGTGTCAGCGTCAACAAGAGTAAAAGTGAATGATACATTGTCGTTAAGTTTTGTGTTAGCATAGAAATCTATAGCCCTATTGCAGTTATCATTCTTGCAAAAGACGCTAAGGAAGAAATCATTTATATCTGCTGCATTTTGTAAACTAGGAGGCACAGTATTATCACGTTTAAATCGTATATTTAGTTGTTGTAGCCGTTTCCAGAATTCGCGATTAGAAGTTTGATTTTGTAAAGAACTTAAGTACGCGGCTTTTTCTCTTCTGACCGATGCTAGGGCGAAATTACGTATATTTTTATAAGCATCCCAGTTCTCCTATGCGTATAATCATACAAATTGCGCACGCCTTGCTTTTCTTGCAGTCGTACATGAAAAATTATTTTTTACTTTTTAGTACGACTTTATAAGAAAAGCAACTTTTAAAAGTGTTTTAAATTTTTTTTATTTTCTTCTTTTTCATCTTACTTTAATTAAATTATTATCATACATGAATATTGTGACGCCACCCATAGAGGTCTCTAATTAGGCGGAAAAAAAAACCGCCCCCCTTTTTTTATTCTACGTTTTGCCGGAGGTGCCGGTTGGATAGTATATTTATTCAATTTTCACCTCCGCGCCCCCTACGTGCGGATATTTACAAAAGCAACGGTGGAATATTGTATTGTCATCCGATCTTAGTAACTGTGCAAAATTTCATCAATTGATTATGTCATGAAGTGTGTTAAATAAAGGATGCAAGAACTAGACAAACATGACATCGACATGTGTAAGTTAATGGAAAGCAAGTAAAAATTAAGGAAATTCAAACCGCTTAAACTTTCATTTTAAACGGTATGCTTCAGAGTTAGGCATGATACGAGGAAATTTGTGATTTGGAAAACAAATCAAACATAATAAACTATAAAAAACAAATCAAGGAGGAAGAATAGATAGAGAAGAGTGAAAAAGGTTGGAAAATTAAGGAAGGGAAGAAGAGTTTTGGTTAAAAGGTTGACGGATGGCGGGCAATGCGTATGGTCATTTATATTTATTTGGTATCGTACATTATACTATCTTATTTGTGTTGAGTTGGTGGACTATTCCAGTTTGTACTGGTAGAAATTCTCCGAAGTCAAGTGGAATATAACGCACCAATGAAGTTATGTAATTAAATGAGCCTATTGTTCACTTAAGGTATATTTTGACCTTGCTAAATATTAGTCTCTTATCGAGGTGTACTCCTAGGTGTCAGTCAGGTCATAGTTGGAATTTTGTTCTCCTTATCGAAACTTGCGTTATTATTCTGGTATTGACGAAATCTACTATTCTAGAAATAGTAGACTGCAGAGATATAAGGTAGACGCACTAATTACTGAGTTACTGTTCCTCTTATGCTCTGTATATACATACAAACTAATGTTACAACACCACTAAATCATATTTAATAAATCATTGCTTTATTTCGGGAAATTATTCCGTGTAAAACTGGTTCCTATTGTGTTAATTGAAAATAAACATGGATTTAAATATCTGTCTAGTTTTGTAAAATATTTATATCACTAAATTAATTAAATACTAAACAGATTTAGTCATCAAATAATAAACATTACCAAAAGGCTTATCTAATATTATTAAACACACAAAACAACAATCATTATTTTATCGACGAGCAGAACACAATATTATAATTATTTACGATGGGTAGGCAGACTGGTACATAATTGAATTTACTACGTAATATAATTTAATTAGCAAAATTATTTTCTCTCCATGCAAAATTAACAAAGGCATGAAAGGAATGTAGGTGTTTAGGCCTATTCAAAGGGAAATAAATTGAGCGGCTCTATAAATAATTATGTCAAAGTAGACTAACATTGTGGATGCTTGGAACGCCAGCTATGTCTAGTTAGGTAAGTTATAACATTTTCCACTATAATATTACAAAGGGAGCGCAAGTAAAAGTGAAAAGAAATATCTTTATTTTGACGAGGACACATGTCAGTCATTGTTTATGGAATGTACAGTACGCTAAATACTATATTGTCTTTTGGATTTATTGTGCATTAAGACTGTAAAAAGTAACTTAAAATAAATGTCTTATAGTTTTTGTATACCGGGTAACTTTTTGAAAATGAGCCACCCTTAATAACTCGAGAACCGTTAAAGATTTTTTTGCAGTAAACGACATTTTACTGAATGTCAAGGGCGACACATTGATTGTTGGTAATATGCGATTATTACACTTAACGCGCCAGGCTTGTAACTTTTAATTCAGTGCTCGGCGGGGCACATAGCCCGGAGAGCGGAGAGTAGCTGTTGGTTGCAGTCTGGTTACATTCCTTAGAGTAAAATAAGGATTTTACAGAGAGTATAGATACTATAATTATTTAGCTTTTATAAAAATTTGGAGAGTTTCTAGGAGCTCCAGACTTGAAGGTTGTTGATCGAGGTCCTTGCTGTTTGTAAAAATCCTCAAAATGATTAGATAGGGGTTTTTCTCAATCGTAAAGTGTGAATCAGGGAAAATTCCTATATCAAAATTCGTGTACCAAAGAATAGAGAATGATCCAATAGTCCAAATCCAATAATCAAAAACAGAATAGTTGGTAAGTTTTGTACCCAAAATGTGACCTTACCAAAATCGCTTATAATTAAAGTTACAAAATTATTCTCAAAATTAACCTCTAACTCGAGAACGTGTGTGTCTATAATAATCTAGGAAAGCCAAACTTACGCAGAATAATGCTTCTGAATGATACTCGCTAATTCAATCCGAATAAATTGAAATTTAAATTAAAATAATCCAAAACATTAATTGAAAATATGTGTGAAATCTAGTTTTTGATCCGGTACCAAACCGAGTAGCAACCGTGTGCCTTTTAAACTAAATTAATCACTTGGCAAAGTTTTTAACTCAATTTCTTGATCCAAAAAGGAAGTTTTAAGATGCTTGGGTAATATGTATAACCATTTTAACTCACTAAAATAAGGCGGAAAGGACTTAAACTGACAGTTCGACAATTCGGCTATCAGAGTACCAACTTGAAAAATGTTAAAAACTAAATCGATTATTAAGGACCTTTCGATCATTTAGATATCATTATCATATCATTTTGTAGATAATTTTTATATATCAATTATATATTTTTATGGTATACATAACTATTTAACAAATTAGCACATTTTGTCAGTGTGAGCCATCTGTTGACGGAAAGCCTAATTTACGTAGTAATTCAAGTAGCGTGACTATGGGTAAAAGTGGAATTTATTACTATTGATGGCTGAATGGATCTACTATTATTAACTTGCGGAAACCAGCGAAAGATGGCACGTCACAACCATGAGGTTTCCCTACATCACCAAAAATCGTAGAAATGCGATCACTATATTCCAACTCACTATTGCTGCTAAGTCAGCTGTAGTTTTTCTGATAAACAGGGCTTGACGTATCATCCAAAGAATTTGATTTCAGATCCTTGTTTAATACATGGAATTTGTGGTTGCTAACAAATAAATTCTCTGATATGATGTCTACAGGAATGAGAATATTCGGCGCAAGCAGAACGTTGTTGTATGCAATGACACCATCCACCGTTATTTCACAATTTGGAATCGTACAAATTTCAACAAGTTTACCCGAAAACGAAAGAAGCAAATGTGAATCTTTGTTAATTGTCTTGCACTTTAAACTTTTCAACAATGATTCTTTGACTACAGAGTATTAACTTCCAGTATCTACAATTCCCACAACTGGATTTCTATTATCAGTTTAAATTTTGTACCCAAATCTCTGAACTGTGATATTTTAACTGCTTCTAACGTCCCCTTAACTGCGTTTTTATTTTATATTTTCATGTTAGTATGAGAGCATTATCTAAATATATGGCCAATTCTAACTTTTCAGAAAATGCGGAAGTCACTTTCCTTTTCCGAGCAAACATATATTCAGGTTCATGTATATAGTAGATAATAAAAACTGTAATTAATTGGACACGTAATCTACTTTGCCAACCTAATATTTAATAGTAATACACTTAGTTGTGACAAGTAATCAATATTATCTTGATGTATTTCGAAGTTTTCCAAGTAAATTTCTATAACTTACAGGTGTGCTAATGATTAATGATTGTTATGGCTTGTACCTTTTCATATAAACATCAAATTTTATTCCACAATAATCAATTTCAACTATATTACATAAAGCAAAATCTACTGTCTGTTATTTATGAATTTATTGTGCAGAAGAAATATATTCATTAATTTTATTCGGTGTAGATGTGTAAATGATAGGAAAATATTGAAATACTGAAAATATGCATTGCCATATTTTTTGTGTCTTATGTTATATATTTCTCCTGATTGCTGTAAATCAAATATTTGTTCTAGTTTAAAAACGAGTGCCTCCATCGGTGTAGAATTTGTGAGAGGTATAAACGAGGTATAAATAAATATAGAGCTTGTTATTTCATTAGAAAGGCATATTTATAATTTTATTCTTATTTGCTAATGATTTATAAAGAATTAAATATTCATTTGGGTTTAAATTCAAAGTCTAAATTTTTCTATTGTATCCTGAACTCTTTAATAGTTATTAATACGAATTGGTAACCTCGTATATATCACATCATGTCGGATAGTATTGTATCATATCGTATATATCAGTTTTTCAATGAGCGTCTAAGGATGTGTATCGATGCCTCGCCTCGCGGTGTCGATTATTTCATCGCTATAAAACTGACTGCTCGCTGGATCGGCCTGTCTCGTAACCATATCGTGATCTGCCCGTCTAGACACCCCGGGGTAGAAACGTCGGAAAAATAGGTCTTTTGTGTTTTCATAAACGTACGTTTTGTTACCTCCTTTCCCATATTATATATTGTTGAGAAACAATTGAGGCAACATATGCGGGCGACTAGCTGGTTTAAGCCGGAGCAGAGAGTCGTAGATCCGGAGTATTCGTAAGAGTTGTGAAACTTTCCCTTTTCAAATGTATAGCATAAATGACAGACTTTTGTTTAGGTCGAGAAAAGTAGACAAAGTGAAATTGATGTTAATTGGGCACCATCTATAGCGAAGATCAGTAGTGTTGTCTCTTTTTCTCGAATAACGACTCTCCAGTAGATCAGACTCAAATTGTTGGCAAGAGAAATAGACGTGTCTACTCCGAGAAGCCAACTCAGGTGCCATCTGTCATATTCGAGCTGTAGGATTTTGGCCAAATCCAGTCTACCAGAAGCGCATTCATCAGGCGTCTACTCCCACTCCTATAGTAAGTTATTTCATTTCCAGAAAAGGATCTGAGGAGCTCTGCAGAAGGGATTCCATTACGATCGCTCCAACGAACCAGACGTGCCCGATCGTAAGCACAGGGAATAAGTCCACAGAGGAGTAGGTAAACTGATGTACAAGCAAGTACTTGATAAATTATTTCACTGCAGTTTTTATATATTTGTGTATTGCTTTACTTGTCTGTTGTCCGTAACTATCCTGTTTATTCTTGCTAACCCTATATTCTGTGTGTTGCAGCCGGCTAATCTGATCACCTGAGTCATCTGGTGCCTTTGGGGTTTTGTGTTGCTACGCGTGCTCCTCCCGGTATTCGATAAATTATAGATTGTACATGTAGATTTGTCGTAATATACTGTTTTATTGAAAAACACTGAATTTGACTGTTTGTGTGTGAACGTCTAATTTCCCATACATTGACCCTCTGGAGTAAAACTTTCTCCACTTGGGTTACTCAGCATCGCGTACTCGGCTTGAGGGTAGTGCGTACTATCACTTAAACTAGGACTGGCACCCGAGCAAACCGAAAACTTGTTTCCGGAGCTCGTGTGTCAAAGAGTGGTCGCGCCCTTTTCTCCACGTCATCGTGCGAGGTGAAGAAAAATGCATCACAATATATTATATCCTGTAGGATACACTACATAACAGGTTAATTAGAAAATTAAAGGTAAGAAAGATAACCACGTGTACCTACATAGTAAACAAAATATAAAAATTGAAATATAGGTATATAAATGTAAATAAATGTTTTGTAAACTTGAAATCGACAATTGTTTTCTGAAGTGCTGTAAGCGAACGCAGATACATAATAATGTTAAAAAACATGACTGAGTTCCTAAGATATAAAAATATGTACCTAAAACAATGTGAAATGATTTAGCAGTTATACAAGGAAAATTCTGGTAGTTGAAAACAGTCCCACTTATAAAAACTGGATCAAAATGCTATACAGATTGTGTTAAATAAAAATAAAATACTAGTTATTATATAAAATTGTTAAATGGACATAAGTCATGTAACAGTTTATTTATTTATTTGTTAAATAAATAATCAATACGGTAGAAAATACATCTGATCTATTTAATTAATTTATTTTAATTCTTAATGCAAATAATTTAACTCAATCTGCTCTGCTGCAATTAATGCGATATGATTTATTTAATTCGATTTATATTAATTCATACAAATTATATTAATTGTTGGCATATGCTTATGAACTTATAACAATAGAATCTGATTCAGCCATAAAATCAAAATAGTCGGGAACTCAGAATGTTGTTTTGTAAAGCCATTGGCGTAAAGTCAATTTATTCTGTAAACTATTTTTTTCAAATTGTTAAACGACCTTACCCTCTCCTCCTGCAGTTACTAATACGATTCTCCTTTTTGGATGCCAGTTTTTTTCTAGCGGAATTGATGTGACATTGTCTTATATATTTGTCGATTTTCCTCGAGCTTTTCTAGCCTTTAAAATATATGACGATTTACGGAATACTTTAAGATATATTTTATCCTCAATTTATTGGATATAAAAGGGTAAACTATATTTAGAACTATTGTATCTTATTCTTAAACGTAGAAAGTAATATTTAATTAGTAACACTATATCAATTTTCGGTGCACAATCAGTAACGACAAAACTACACAAATCAAATCTTTCCAGTGCCTAAATGTGACGAGGACATATCCACAAGCTTGACAAGGTATCACTATTTTTTATCAAGTTCGACAATTTTTCATTTGACATTGACGATGTTAAAAGGGATTCTGTCACAGTAAACTTGCTCCAATGGATTAAATCGATATACCACTGAGCATCAAAATTTATTGTCGGAAATTTGACACTATGGAAAACAGCAATGATCCTAAAATGCCTAAAAAGGAGAATCCATTACTTAGTGATCTTAAACCAATTAGTGCCCTACCGACAGGTTATTAGAAAAAATACAGGCTTAAGTGGTCAAATATTTGAATGATAATGATGTAATACCAAAGTATCAACCAGGTTTCAGGAAAGGCGATAGTTGTACCACAGCTCTTCTTAAAATCACAAACGACATCAAAGACAAGGATTTGATTATAATGAATGTACAACTATGGTACTTTTAGGCATGTCCAAGACTTTCGATTCAATTAAGTTGAATTGCTATTGGCAAAATTAAGGCACTATAATTTTGGTGAAAAAACGATTGATTGGTTCAACAATTATCTTTATGGTAAAAGTCAAATGGTCCGTCTCTTCAGTGTTGACGGTAAATACAATATATCAGAACCTTTGGAAATTGTAACAGGAGTCCCTCAAGGATCGATACTTGGACCAATACTGGACAACTTTTTAGTGCCGATATCAATAAATTTATAACGTACTGCAATTTTCATATGTACGCTAATGATCTCAATATTTACATGTCATCCAATTATCGAGCGTTTGAAATAGCTAACTCTGATCTTTTAAATATAAACAATTGAGCCAGTAGTAACTCACTGTTGATTAGCGCCAATAATAATATATCTATAATGTTTAGTAAAAATAATATTTGATACTTCGAGCCACAGCTTTCGCATTTATGGCATAGATCTCATGTGGGGTGATGAGGTAAAATATTTTGGTATACACCTTGACAAGAGTCTTAGTTTTAGTTGTTACCTAAATAAAATCTGCCAAAAACCATATTTTGCAATAAAACACATACCTAATGAATATCGTGACTTGTTGCCAAAGTCAGTAAAACGAGCTCTCGTCGAATCATTGGTTCTGTCAATACCTAACTACATGGATTGTGTGTATGGACTATTTTCAACAGCATTTAAAAAGTATCGTATTCAAGAAATTCAAAATTCTTGCATTAGATTTGTTTGTCGATTAAATAGATATGATCATATAATCCCGCATCTACGTAGTGCAAATATCTTAAATGAGCGAAAGAAGATTTGTGCATATAAGTTGTTTAATTAATGCAGTTATGAACACTAATTATCCGGGATATTTAACTGATCTATTAAGTAGACATGGTGATATACACGACTTAAATATTAGGCATAGAACTAATCTAAGTATAGCTAATCACAAAACAGAATCTTTTAAGAACTCTTCCTCCTACCAAGCAGCTCATAACATGTTACCTATTCACTCATCTAACATTAGAAGTTTTAGAGACAAGATAAATAGGTTTATATTAGATTCAGCAATGGGTTTGTAATTATTACTTTTACTTGTGACAAAAACGTGTGCAATATGTGTGTTTTGATTCATATTTACTTGTCTTCATTTTAATTATGCAACTTTTTAAATTCTTATTGTTATCTGTCTTTTTACACTTAATATACACATAAGTAGGTACACATGAAAATATGCTAAGCAGTACTGTGTACCTTTTGTGACAAATTGTATTTACTTTGTTGCAATAAAGACTATTTTATTATTGTTTTTATTATTCTAAGATTCCAATTCCATCAACCTTGCTATTTCGCGCCTTTATTATTCTTCTTAATCCTAATTATTTGATGTGCCCTCTCGAATCATTTAACACGAAAACAGATAGGATAGAATAGAATAGAATAGAATAGAATAGAATAGAATAGAATAGAATAGAATAGAATAGAATAGAATAGAATAGAATAGAATAGAATAGAATAGAATAGAATAGAATAGAATAGAATAGAATAGAATAGAATAGAATAGAATAGAATAGAATAGAATAGAATAGAATAGAATAGAATAGAATAGAATAGAATAGAATAGAATAGAATAGAATAGAATAGAATAGAATAGAATAGAGTAGAGTAGAATAGAATAGAATAGAATAGAATAGAATATTTTATTAATCCAGTAAGAGCAATACAGTGTGCTATAGGATAAGTCAAGTAAGTATAATTATTTACTATCAAAATAGGTATATAAATAAACAAATGTGCGATATTTTTCTGAAGGGTATTATATGAGTTGGCCGCCATTAGTTTGTTAATGACTTCTCCGATATGATCTTGAAACATTGTTTGAAGTAGATTGTTACATGGTCTATGTCCATTTAACAGTTTTATATAAGAACTAGTATATTTAGCACGATTTGTGTAACATTTTGATTCAGTTTTTGTAAGTGAAACTGTTTTCAACTAGCAGAATTTTACTTGTATAACTGTTAAACCATTTCACACTGTTTTATGTACATATTTTTATATCTTAGGAACTCAGTCATGTTTTTTTACACTATTATGTATTTCCGTTCTATTATATAGCATCCTAGGAAACGATTGTCGACAAAACATTTATTTACACTTATATGTATATCTATATTTCAATTTTTATATTTTTGTTTACTATGTAAATACATATGGTTATTTTCCTTACCTTTCTCATAACTATATATAGTATATCCAATAAGATGTAATATATTTACTGAGTTCTCACAATAGTCACAACACGTTTTACTATTTATTACGGCAGTTCATATTTTTGGTTATGTATAAAATAGAAATTACAAATTGTTGCAATTTAAGTCAGCTGTGGTATTATAGATTTCTTTTATCGATTCTGTAATTTGTTTGAATACAGGAATCTACATCACGCAGGTTGTTGCGCTTAACTCAACAATTGACAGATGGCCATACCTGTTCTATTTCTATATTTTATAGCTTTCAATTTAATTAGGGGAAATAGATTTTTCAATTTTATCTGGTGGCATTATTTTGCGGTAAGTAGGACAAAAAAGTTTACCTTGTTAGCAAAACTCACCAGGAAATCATTTGCTTGCAGCCTTTGTACTGATTCGAACATATATAAACTTAACTGTGGACTTCAGTAATTGATATTACATTTTTATATCCGCGTTAACAAGTGTTTAACATCCAGGTAAATTTCATTTACTAATTTAAAATTTAATTAATCTTCAATTTTTGTCTGATGTAATTTCAATGATTTTTAAAATAAATTTATATTCAAGGTCAATTGTTTTTAATTTAATAAGTAGTTAAAATACTATATGTACCACATGGTTTTAAAAAATTTTTCTTTCTTTTTCATTTTTTGGCAATTTATAGTTTACAAAATCAGCTTATATATTTCTAAATATGTACTTATGTACTTATAAATTTATACATTTATATATTCATATATTTCTACATTTATATACTTATACATTTCTGTATACGTTTCTGCATAGCTTCTACATTTCTGCATAGCTTTTGCACAGCTTATCTTTCTGCATATAGAAAAAACTTTTCAAAAACCACATAGTTCGTTAATTTTCCTACAATTTTCACTCCATTTCATTAAGAGACATAAATTGCCAAGGAAACCTTTAGACTCCATTCTTGCAACAAGAGACAATTAATTGTGGGCCTGGATTGCTGTTCCAGAACCAGTCACATCAACAATAGTCAATCTACGATCCTGGTATAAATTTGTTATATCTATATTTTTTTTAATTTCAATTAGTCTTTACAAACCGATTTATCTATTATTCATGTAATATATTTTAACATTCATTTTAAACTATCTTTTTATTTCTCTTACCAACAATTTCAGTCTGATCTATAGTAGACTGGTTATTCGAGAAAAATAGACAATTCTACTTATTTTCGCTATAGATGGTGCCCAATTTAACATCAATTTTTCTTTGTCTCCTTTTCTCAAACTAAACAGAAATCTGTCGCTTATGTTGTACATATCAAAAAGGGTAAGTTTCTCCACTCTTACGAATACTCTGGATCCACGGCCCTTTGCTCCGACTTAAACCAGCTAGTCGTCCGCATATGTTGCCTCAATTATTTTCCAAAACTAAATAACAAGGGAAAGGAGGTAACAAGATGTCTTATAGCAACTGCAGAAGTGGCTTTGCTTTTTATTACAAACCATACTGTAGCATAAACCTTAGTTATATATAGGCAAGTAGCAAGTAGTAGAAGATTCTGTGATCATTTATTAGTAGAAATGCGAAGTCTGTAGATACGATTGGCAGCGGTTTATATAAAGTATTGAATCTTTCCCGGATTCATTTCTACCAGATTCGTGGAACAGTTTCCATATACGATGGTCTAACTTGCAATTATTTCTTGTCAGTACTTAAATCCTTGTAGACAAATGGAGAAATGTCATGGAACTCACTTAAATATTATTTAAAAAATCAATAAAATAATTTAAAAAATAGTAACTAAACACGAACCTCTTTAGTACAACCTGACATGGTTTTTGATTTAAAAAAAAAAAAAAAAATTGGGCCTAGAGGGGTTTTGAATTTTATGCTATATCAAGGAGGTTTTTGAAGCTTAATCAGGGATATGTTTGATGACTTTCTCGTAATAACAACAGTAACAATTAAAAAATATATTGATCTACGATACTTTACTGAAATTATTTACCTCCTTTTCATTAGAAAATGTAAACTGTCTACTGTGGCATTACTGATAATTTGAGAATATAACTAATATGTGAACTATCAAAAGACTAAGTATACAAATCTCTTTATTTACTTAGTTATTTGCCGATGCTGAGAGTTCCGGCTCTGATATTCAGCCAGTAAAAGTAACCTTAATAAACTCGACATTTTAATATTCTTTATGCTAAATATTTATAAAAGCTGAATTACTTTTTGCAATTAGGATTTTGTAAGTATGGCGTCGTAAAGTAAGAAGTTTTAGAACTTTATACCTAAGCGAGCTGTTTTCATACGTTTCCCAAACTTTGCAATGAGCTAGATTATTAAAATAAAGCTACAAAACATTGAAAACCAACTACAGTTAACTGTGACTATCTTCAACGAACGTTTTACTTTATAATGAAACCGTTTTAATTACGAATGGTGATAGAAAAAGCAGAGGAGGAAATTATATCTAATTTGTTCTCTAGTTTGCAAGCGGCCAACTGTGACACTTCAGACTAATCATTCATTTTAAAAGACAGCTTTAAAACTTAATTTAATCAAAACTATAAAATGTGTGTTGAAGTAAAACTGTGACAGCTTTAACTTTCTTGCCACTTAAGTAATTTAATAGTTCAAGCATGAGATACTAAGAATTTAGCAAATATTTACATTTCACCCCCGAAGAACATTTCATTCTAGTTAGTAGTGGATAAATTTGATTAAGTAATAATTATTTTTTGAAAAATCGTTAAGTTAACCGAACGTGAAAGAATTTAAAATTATCCTGATTGCCAATCTAATATTAGCTAAAGCATGGTAGGCAGAGTCTAATCAAAATTCATGGAGTTTGGGCATGTTCAGGATTTTCCTAACTCTGATCGACCATTACCACAAGGAGATCAGTTTAAGGATTTGTTGACAGTGTGAAAAAATCTTCACATTTGATTCTACATTCTACTTGCAATACGTCAGTGTCCACTGCCCACAAAATCGTCAAGAAATATTATCTGAAGGTAATTTTGGTCGGTGAATTAAATTCTTCAACTATGTAATGACGTAATAATGATAACTTTGTTAAAATAATATTATTATTAAATAATTATTTTGGAACTGTTTTTTTAAATAAAAAAATGCATTTGCAGTGAAGAATAGTTGATGGAAGTATTCTGGGCGATGTTTATATTTTCTTCAAGAGACTCTCATTCCAGCACTAGTCATTTTGTGTCCAGACACAGAAGAACCCAACCTTTCAACAAGATGGAGTACCTTCCCATTATGCACTTCCTGTTCGGGCTTATTTAAATGAAGATTTTCCAGATCGTTGGAGAAAAAAAAGAGAGACCATTGAGTGACCAACCAGATCGCCAAATATGAAACCTTTCGATGCCTTAAAAGCAAAATATACGTGAATTTCTCAGTGACATTATCAACAACGTCCAAAAAGAGTTTTACTGTCGTGTGTGTGAAGGTTTAATTTCCCTTGTCGATCTGCTGGATATTTCTGTTTCTCCATTTGAGATGCTTAACCCTGCGTAACCGGCTTGTAGGTAATGTTGTCCCAATGCTTGAAACCGGCGCCCGAGCAACTGAACCGCACCGTAACGTTACCGAAGCTCGAGTACATAAAGTGACGTCTTTAACCCTTGCGCCTAACGGGGATGAGACTTTTTATCAAATTCATAAACTACTTTACGAAAGGAGGTGCTGTACAATATTACAACTAACGCTGCTTGTAGTATAGTTTTTCATTATATCAATTTAATCAATACTCTTTAGCAAAACTCAGTTGCTTCCAGATTAGTCTAGTTGATTGTGTTTTCAAGACAACTGCTAATAAGGGATTTAACATTCTGTTGCGTTATTCTTATGGTATTGAAACTAAAAATCAACTGCGTTACGAATTTTTTGTTAAGATTAAAGTTCAATGTTGCATTTCTTCCAATAACTGCAGCAAAGGCTCAATTGAATTCTTCACGAGTTTATTTCCAGGTATAAACCTGGCATGACAAAATTTCACATATAGAGCAGTAGCATTGGATTACAAATAATAATATACTGATACCAAACCATATTGTAAGTCAGTAGTTAAAGAAGACATTTTGCATACGATGCAGGAACTCTCGGTATAGTGATGTGCAGTCAATGTAATAGAAAAAAAATATAATAATTTTTTTTAAAAAAACTTGCTTTTCTGTAAAAAGACGTACTAAAAAGTATAAAAGATACTGATGTACGAATGCAAGAAAAGCAAGGCGTGCGCACTTTGTATGATTATACGCATGATTGTATGAAAGAGGTGGAATCGATGTTGCCTTCAGTCATGAGTACAATAAGATGATACTTATACTTATATATAAAGTGCGCACGCCCAGAGATCGCTCAATAAAAATTCATCTCTTAACGATTTGTTTTGATTTCTCCGTAGAATACTGTATTGTCACCCGATCTTAGTAACTGTGCAAAATTTCATCAATTGATTGTCAGGAAGCGTGTTAAATAAAGGATGCAAGATTTGAAGAAAATTTTCACCCTCGCGCCCCCTACGTGCGGATATTTGCAAAAGTAATGCTGGAATACTGTATTGTCTTTCGATCTTAGTAAATGTGCAATATTTCGTCAACTGATTATCTCAGGAAGTGTGTTAAATAAGGGATGCAAGATTTGAAGACAAACTTTCTCCCGCGCCCCCTACGTGCAGATATTTTCAGAAGTAACGGTGGAATATTGTATTGTCTTTCTATCTTAGTAATCGTACAAAATTTCATCAATTGATTATGTCAGGAAATGTGTTAAATATAGGACGCAAAATTTGATCAGAAACATTGTGCACTCATTGTGAATTAAAGAAACGCAAGTAAAAATGTAACAGTTCCTCGTCATAATTGAACAAGAAAATTAATAAAATATAAATAAAATGAAGGAAATTAAAGTGACTGCTTAGAAGTTTTAAACACAGATTTGAAAAGAATTAAGAAAATTGTGGTTCAGACACGTTGGTAGCTCAATGGTTAGCACATCTAGCTTTCTCTGGGTTCAAATCCCACTTACTGCGAAATAGTTTTCAATTACAAATTATTCCTAAGAAGCGACTTGGGATCGGTTATAAACTGTATGACATCGTCTCCTTTTCCCAGGCAAATTTAGATCTTTTAGACTTAAGAGGGTCATTGATTTGACCTGGAAGGCGGTTGAAAGCAAACTCCGATGAATATTTTAACAAATATGATTGGGTAATTACAATTTATATTTCTACATATGAATGTATCAAGTAAGTATTTACAATACATATTTAATTCGTTTCTAGTAATACATTTTACTTTGTTACTATGGTCAGCAGTTTTATAATTATTCGAACAATAGTACAATATTTCCGTTTAGTCACCCTTGTAGGTAAGTCGAATAATCATTTAATCATAATTACAACTACCATCTAATTTTAATAATGTCGATAAATATTTAACAATTTGTCAGATGTTCCACTTTTATTTATAAAATTGTCAACAGGATGTAAGCACATTTTGATAGAAAAAATAATTTTTAACAACTTTATCAATATAAAATTAGTCACTTTGGAAAAACTGTCGCTATACCTCTAAAAGAAGGGTACAGGGTTGGCACCTCTGCATATTTTCAGACATTAATTTTGATCCAAATTCCCTTCATTTTACTTTGAGAAAACTACTTTACTAACTAAATTGTAATGGTAATTCTTGTAGCCTTCTTGTGGCCTCTAAGTTAACTACAGTCCAATCAGGATGGCTATAAAAGTTCTGAATAGGTTGTATTTCTCTTTCAATAATAATAACAAAAATAGAAATTTTGTAGTTGACACTATTTTTTCCTGTAATTAAGAAAAAATCTACTTGCTACTCCTAATAAAAAGAGCTCTACGCGACTGTTATACTGAGAATATTTTTTCTGGTCGTTAAAGTTATTCATGCTGTTGTGCAGCAATTAAAATTAACAACGAAAGTAGAGGAAGTTAGCCGTAGGTCGGTCTCCCCCCACCACTGACCTTGACCTTGACCGTGCACCTGTGGTCCGTTCCTTCAAGGCCACGGTGGCACCGTAGGTTCGCATAGCATATACCGTGACCTTGACCTTGGACGGCCGCAGTGCGTTTCGACTTCAAGGGCGCAGTGTTGCTGTTACCCAGAACGATCACTTGCTGTGACCTTGGCCTTGGCTAACACTATTAGAGAATGCAAGGACGGAGCTTCCTCCTTGCCACGCAACTCGTAATGTGCCGTGGTTTGATATTTTGTGACGTAGTATATCTTTTCTATAAAAGAGTGAAAGGAGTTAATATGGGATCATTCTTAACGTCAATTTCCTAGAGTAAAGAAGCAAATATGTATTCGTGCAGTTTTTGTGGTGCAAGCTTCACTCGCAGTGACAATATGCGACGTCATCAGAGGGAGGCGTGTAACAGTTTAAATGGTAATGGACCGCCAGCAAAGAAAGTGAAATTGGATTCGAATCCATCAACATCGGTAATTATGCAGACGTGTTATAGCTGTAATGTGACTTTAACAACTAACCAAATGAAGTCTCATAAAAGAACACTACAACACAGAACAAATTCATGTGTACGTTTGATGGATGGTACAGAAATTGTTCGCAGTGCTTTCAAATATAGAATCATAACATACCGAGTGCATAGTGATAATGAGAAACTGGACTATATAATATTTTTCAACGAAATTCGACATAAAATATTGAATTTACTAGAAGAAATATTATTACTTCATAAAACTGTGAAAGTAAACATGGAGACATTTGCCAGCTATATATTACAAGCACAAGAAATAGCTGAAATTAAATCGTTTAATACGTGTAATAAAATATTGGATCAAGGTGTGGATTTAAACATTGCACTCGACACTTTTATAGACATGATGGTTGCGCAAACTACTGAGTTCCAAGAGCGTGATTCTGGTATGTAAATATCTTCTGGTATGTGGAATAACAATTGACATTTTTTTTTTTATTTTTAGGGTGGGCCCTCGAACAAATAAAATTTGTTGAAATTAATATAAACAAGTACAGTCCAATGGGTGGTTCATCATATATCAAGTTACCAAAGTTCATCGCAAATAAGAAGGCCGTAGTGAATATAGAAAACCAGGACCAATACTGTTTTGCTTGGGCAGTCACTTCAGCATTGTATCCTGCAAATGGTGGTACATCTCAAATGTCATCTTATCCACATTATTCAAGAGTTCTAAATTTGACAGGTATGAATTTTCCAATGAAATTGAGAGACATTTCAAAATTTGAGGAATTGAATAATATATCTATTAATGTGTATGGGTTAGAAAAGAAATTCGAGAATAATAAAGTAAAATATGATGTTGTCGGACCTTTGCGTTATTCTCAGAAGAAACTACGTATTCATGTTAACTTATTATTAATTTCCGCGGAATGTGATCAGAATCATCATTGTAAATCGGATTGTGCTAAAACTCACTATTGTTGGATAAAAAATTTATCTGGATTAGTATCAAATCAAATATCCGCTCACGGACATAGAAAATATTTTTGTGATGGGTGTTTGCTGTATTTCTGTAACGAACGTCAGCTAATGTCTCACCAAACAAATGATTGTAATCATATTTACACTACAACACCATCGACACAATTTCGGGTTGATAAATATGGGAAACGTGTACCGGAAAATATATTAAAATTTGAGAATTTTGACAGACAAATGCAAGTACCATTTGTAGTATATGCAGACTTTGAATCCATTTTGAAACCGATAAATACTTGCGAGCCAAATCCTGAACGCTCTTATACCAACAAAACGTTTATTCATGAACCTTACTCTTTCGCGTATTACATAAAATGTTCCTTTGATAATAGCATTTCTAAATTTGAACTATATCGCGGATCTGATGCAGCAAAAGTATTTGTATCATGTATAGAGGCTGATTTAAGGGAAATTTATAATAGATATATGAAAGATGTAATCCCCATGTCCCCGCTTACAGCGATAGAAAGAGAAAATTTTGACAATGCAACCATCTGTGGTATATGTGAGAAGCCTTTTGCAGAAGGTGATATAAAGGTGAAAGATCATTGCCACTTAACTGGTAAGATACGATTCGGTGCCGCGCACTCGATCTGTAATTTAAATTATAAACTACCAAATTTTGTACCTATCATATTTCACAACATGAGTGGATACGATATTCACTTATTTGTAAAAGAGTTATGCGCTCATAAAGATAAAGTTGACGTAATACCACAAAACAAAGAAAAATATATATCTTTTACAAAACATCTTTACATGCATGATTACGTTACTGACAAGGGGGAAACAAAAAATAAATATTTGCGGTTACGTTTCATCGATAGTTTTAAATTTATGTCAGCATCACTACAAAATTTAGGGGAAAATTTAAATGAAGGTCAAATGGTTACAATGAAGAACTTTTTTACCGATAATGCAAAATTTATTTTAATGCGACGGAAGGGTGTATTTCCATATAGTTTCGTAGATAACTTAGAGAAATTAAATAATCGTGTTCTACCCACCAAGCAGGAATTCTATGACAGCCTAAATGAAACACATATATCAGATGACGATTATGAAAGGGCTAAAAATGTGTGGGAATTGTTTGAGTGCCAGAGTTTGGGTGACTATTCAGACCTGTATTTAAAATCAGATGTCCTTCTTTTGTGTGACGTATTTGAAAATTTTCGTAAAATTTGCGTGAATAAATATAAATTGGATCCAGCTCAATATTACACAGCTCCAGGTTTATCTTGGGACGCTATGTTGAAACTAACAGCGGTAGAACTTGAATTGTTAACAGATATCGATATGATACATTTTTTTAAAAAAGCTATACGCGGTGGTGTCAGCCAGTGTACAGAAAGGAAGCATATCGCAAATAATAAGTTTGTACCCAATTATGATCCCTCAGAACCGTCGTCATTTATCACATATCTTGATGCTACGAACTTATACGGTCATAGTATGTCCCAAGCATTACCAACAGGGGGATTTGAGTGGCTGTCCGAAAGAGAAATTATCGACTTAGATGTTACTAATATTTCAGACGAGAGTCCACACGGGTATGTTTTTGAAGTAGACATACATTATCCGCAAGAGTTACACGATTTACATTCAGATCTCCCTTTCTTAGTAGAAAATATTATACCCCCCCAATCAAAATCAAAATCACCAAAATTAATCCCAAATTTGAATGATAAGAGACGATATGTTGTGCATTATAGAAACTTGAAACAAGCCATTGAAAATGGTTTAATGGTGTTAAAAACCCATAGAGTACTTAAGTTCAAGCAGTCGCCCTGGTTAAAAAAATACATCGATTTAAATACGCAAATGAGAAATTCAGCGACCAATAAATTTGAAAAAGACCAATATAAATTAATGAATAATGCAGTATTTGGTAAAACCATGGAAAATGTTGATAATAGAAGAGATATAAAGTTGATTACTCATTGGGAAAATGTTAGAAGAACTATAGGTGCAAACGCATTAATCGCTCGTCCAAATTTCAAATCTTGCACAATTTTTTCTGAGGATTTTGTAGCGATTGAAATGAGCAAATTGCAAGTAGTCTATAACAAACCAATTTACGTAGGATTTTGTATTCTTGAATTATCGAAGACGGTACTGTATAATTTTTTTTATGGTGTTATTAAACGTCAATTCGGTGCTAATGCTTCTTTGTTGTACACCGACACCGATTCCTTAATTATGAAAGTTTATACAGATAACTTCTATGACTTTATTGTACAAAATCCAGAAAAATTTGATACTTCTAATTACAGGGAGGGAAATAAATTTAATATTCCAAAAGGCTCGTCTGTGCTTGGGAATATGAAAGACGAATTCCCCGAAGATCCTATTATCAGCTTTTATGGTACTGGAGCGAAAGCGTACTACGTGCAATCGGTCGGTAATGAGTTGAAAAAAGCCAAGGGAGTAAAGAAATCTGTGATTGAAAAACAACTTACAATAGATGACTACAGAAAAATTGTTGAGCAGGGCGGGTTAATATTTCGTAAAATGAATACTTTCAGAAGTCACTTGCATGATATCTATACAGAGATGCGGAATAAAGTTGCTCTTTCTTATTATGACGATAAACGTTTTGTGATTCCCAATACCACTAAAACTCTACCCTGGGGTCACTCAGACATAACATTTTTTCAGAGTGAACCAGAGCAGAATTTAAAGTGGTTAATATCAGCCTTAAATAGTGTCGTTGAACGAAATGTTTTAAAGGATGATGATAAACTAGATGTGTTACTCAAAGCAATGAATGAGTTGAGTGATTAATTGTTAATAATGTTTCTACTTGTTAACGCAAAGGTCGACAATTATAATATTCAATTGAAAAATTCATTGTGATATTTCATGTTATGTGTAAGCCGAAGTAAGAGATATTTGTATGAAATAAAATGTTAATTTATAAATAAAGATTTAAATTACTAAATGGTATTTTTATTGTATGAGTACTGTAGGCAATAAGATAGAGAGAGACGATAGGAAGAGTGGGGTGGGAAGTAGGGGGTTAGTTAGAGTGTGTAGGGAAATAATTTGAACCAATAGGAACAAGAGTGGTAGGGAGTGGAGGGGTTAGTTCAGCGTTATGGGCTTCAGAGATGCTACAAAGATTCTTTCCGTCTCCAGCTCTCGAGTTGTAAGGAAGTGTGCAAAATAGTGCTGTCTGCTCTATTCCTAGCATTCTTTGTGTTCTGTGTTTTGTGTTTCGTGCCCGTTTCTCGTGTCCGTTTTGTGTTTGTTGTGACAATGGTAGGACAAAAAAAGATTGGTGTTTCTGGTGGTAGCGGTAAGGGAGGCGCTTTGTTGAGTGCTGTGGCTGCATACTTAATTAATTATATGCCAGGGCAAGACGACAATGGCGACGCTTGTCCGGGTAATGGTGTGGCGAACAATGGCGACGCTTGTCCGGGTAATGGTGTGGCGAACAACCAGACGAGCCCTGGCGTGGGTGACAATGGCGACGCTTGTCCGGGTAATGGTGTGGCGAACAACCAGACGAGTCCTGGCGTGGGTTTACTACCGGATATTGAAATCCCGACGGATTTGACCGATTTGAACGATGATTTGCTGGGTGATTTCGATTTCTCCGAATTGGACGCGCAGGCTTTGGCTTCAGATGAAGCCAGAGCTAGTACATCTAATGGAGAGGCCTACCCGAACGCCGCGTGGTCTAGGTTCCCTACGGTTACGGAGACAAATTCTGAGGACGAATTTCAACCTGCGCAACCAAAGATTTATTCGCAGAAAGGCCAAAAGAAGATGACGACGCATCCTTCAACATCTACAAAGCAGACGCAGGTAGAGAATACCGAGAAAGATGATGACGTGTCGATTCTTAGAAGAATTTTATCGGCGCAAGCATCTGTACCTGCTCGCCTGAGCCCTATTCCCGATGTTGGCTCAGACGAGGGGCAGGTAGAGATACCTGAAAAGCCTAAGAAAGCAGCAGCTAAAAATAAAAAGCCGTTATCGGGAAGGAAACCGGTGGTTAAAAAAGCTGCTGCAAAAAAGTCGGTAGCTAAGAAACCGAAAAAAGATGCTGCAAAAAAGCCGACGAAAGTGCAACCGGTATGTTCGAGCGCGCCGTTGCCAGGATGCTCTCATGCGGTGTTGCCAACGCAGGAACCCCGTAACCGTGCTCTGGTTGTGAATGAAAGTGATTCTGATTCACAATCGGAGTTATTCTCCCAAGAAGAGCAAAATGAAACTTTCAAAAATTTCTTGAACATGTATGAACAGTTGCAGCGGGAGGATAGGGAACTTAAAAGTGCAACTGATGATGACAGCAAATTAAAGGATCACGCGCAGTCCCTCAAAAGGAAGGCGGAGATGTTGAATTCTCGGGCCGATGAAATGCTCAGAGGCATTGCGAAGCGTCGCAAAGCCTCTGAGAGATGTACAAGGAAGCTAAATGCTATAAAAAAGAAACTGGGAATAAGGTAGTGCGTAAACACACTACAGAATTTTGCATTAAAAATGTTTGTACATAAATTTAGTATTAGGTTAGGGTTAAGAGAAAAAATGTAAAAAAATATAAAAGTAAAAATGTAAAACTGAAAAAAAAATGAGGTTAGATTAGGTTAGAAAAATGTAAAAAATTTAAATGTAAAAAAATAGGTTAGGTTAGAAAAAATGTAAAAAAAAATTTAAATGCAAAAATGTGAAAAAAAAATTAGGTTAGGTTAGGTTAGGTTAGAAAAAATGTAAATGTAGAAAGTAATAACACCCCCCCCAACCCCCCTCCAACCCCCCCCCCCCAACCCCCCCCCCGCGTCACGCGCTGGGTTATGGTTAGTTCAGGTTTATATATTAAAAAAAAAAAAAAAAAAAAAAAAAAAAAAAACGGGTCAAAAAATTAAAAAAAGGTTTATGCGGGCGAAGCGACCGAAGGCTGCAAGCGTCGCCCCCGCCTCTGCCAAAACCCCCCGCGCCCACCCACCCACCCGGGGGGGGACCAAGGTAGCGCAGTGGTATAGCGGAAAATTGTTATTTAATTTTATAATTATAATTTTATAACTCTATAATTTTATAATTATAATTTTATAATTCTATAATTTTATAATTCTATAATTTTATAATTTTATAATTTACGTGTTGAAAAAAATCCCTGCAAGTGCTAGGGATTGAACTACCAAACCTTCGTTCACAAAGTTTACAAAGCAAGCCACGTTACCACTGGGCTACCTTGGTCCTAGGAAACTCTTATACTTTACTCTTATACTTACCTATAACGCGAGTTTATATATATATTTCATGGAATTTTTGGTAAATTGTGTATTTAAGTATATAATTAGATTAGAACTGTTGTATTCATCGTAGATGAAATAAAAAATAAATTTTAATACATTTATTTATACACAAATATTGGACAAAAAAAAAAATATATATATATATATATAAACAACTGAAAAACTTCCAAAGTACACTCAGACACGCGTAAGGGGTCATTTTCGACTAAACTGACCACTGGGAATCGATTCCGATAATTTCCGAATCGATCCGAACACTACCGAACGCGTTATTCACTGTTTTGTCAAGGATTGGGGGAATAAAAAAATCAAAACACGTTTCAGGGGAGTTCACACATGCAAAGGCTGCAATTTTAAGCGAAAAGCCGAACTCATGCCGAACACTCCCGAAGTTTCCCGAAGCCACCCGAAGACGCCCGAGGACACGCGAGGTATCGTTTTCGACTAAATCGATCACTGGGAAGCGATTGCAACCACTTTCGGAGCGATACGACTAGCCGTTCCGGGAAAAAGTCTGCTGCGGCAAAACTAAAGGTCGGAAGTGAGTAGAAACGGTACTGGAGGACAACTGTGACCTCGATACACCTTTTGCAACACTTTTGACCGACAGTCCAAATACGAATAACCAATTTACTTAAATAAGTACCCCGTTATTTCTTATATTAAAGCAATTTTTTATTCTTTACTTTACTACTGTTATTTATTGTATATGAAATGAAATAAAAAAAGAATAACTCTTAATACATTTATTTATAAATAACAAAAATATATATACATAAAATAAAACAGAATTATCCGTCCGAATCATGCTCCACCAGAATGACTGCATCCTCATCTTCATCGGCAGATTCCTCCACCAGAATGGCTGCATCCTCATCTTCATCGGTAGATTCCTCCACCAGAATGGCTGCATCATCTTCCGAGTCAGACGATTCCGCTGTGTCCGTCGATGATTCCTCCAGAATTACTCCATCCATCTCGTCTTCGGAATCATCATTGGGCACAGTGTCCATCGACCATGTGGACGGAGACCTCTCCAATGGTTGGTATTCTTCTGGTGAGGTGGTGCTATCTGCTACACCACCCCTTGTCGCCTCTCTAACGCGCTGCAGGTAGGCACGATACCTTTCGCACAAAACGAACATGGTTGAAGTGGAAGATACAGTATTGTCTTGTACTTCAGACATGTTGGAGCGTAGAAAGTAAACTGAGGATGGTGAGGGCTTTCTTATGTATATATAGCCCCTACCACCACCCCCACCTCATCACTCCCCACCTCACTACTCACACAAATAAGAGTAGAAAGTGTCCTAATACTCATATTTTTAACACCATCAATATCAATAGCACTGTCAACATAAGCAATAATCGAAGTGAAACACAGATTTCTCTAGTAACATTGTGTTACTTACATTTAAATATTTAGTAAATAAAACAAAAAATAAGATTCAATTTAACGTTTATTTAACACTTAAACTAGTTATATAATATTTACAATAAACTAAAAATTAAATATATACATTTATTTATCACTAAAACTAATTACATAATTATTTACAATAAACTAAGAGATATATACATATTTACAAAAAAAAACTACAAATTATCTGTCCATATTGCAAATATTGCAGATTTCCACTCGCCTAATCTGATAGAGTGGATCTCTGCAAGATTTGCAATATCCCCGCCTGCCTCTCATTATCCTTGTAGTGGCATGGTAGTCCACATGACGATGTCTCCCAGGATCCACCCTAGACTGGTATCCCAGAAAACATCCGTGGCAAAGATTGTATTCCATACCACCCACTACTTGGACCGCAACAAAGGTCATGGTGGTGCAGAAGATGCCATCCATCGGGTTCACCCTTGCTAAATATTCTGATGTTATCCACCGCTGCCCTCTTTGGTGGGGAACATCTACGACGATACCCTCATCATCACTTGAATCGTCTGCACCCTCTTCAGCGTCAAAAAATTCCTCATCGTCTTCCTCGTCGCTTTCCTCATCGCCTTCCTCATCGTCTTCAACTTCTACCTCGTCGTCTTCGGGAGCAGCCAAGTCGTCCTCTACCTCTTCAAGGTACCATATATTGTTGAGGACATCTAGGGATGCTAACCAGTCCAGGAATCTGAGGTTAGCCCAACCAGCAGGTACAGCAGCCATATTAATACTTGGAAACGAATATATAAGACAGTAGACGGAATGATCAACGTTGAAGTTTGCAAAGCAACTGATCTAACGTGGAGTTACACCTCCTCTTTTAAACATGTTGCTGGTGACGTCACATCATCTCTAACGACATACCATGGCTCTAATATCGGCAATTCCAGCGACTACTTAAACAAACAAGGCCATGAGGAGGAACTCAGTTATTATTCAGCTGTCATACCGTACACTTGTTTTTAAAACAGCAATGTCTTGTCCAAGAGAGTGGCAATCGAAACCAACAATCGCCGTATATCCATATAGTATGGATGGTGCAATTCTGTGCTATAATTGTTCCCAATTCTGGGCAAAGCAGCAAATTAATCCATGTACTGGACTATGTTCAAATTGTATAAAAGAAAATCCAGTGCCAGTGAATACCGTCCGAAAAGCAGCATCACGTGAGCGTCTGGAGCAAGAGTGCTACAAGTGTCTACAACCCACGACTCGTACAAATTTTGGAATTATCCGAGATGTTTGTGAGACATGCAAGGTGGAGCACCCATTGAGGCAGCGGTGTCTGGTTTGCAACAAGTACACTGGTGATTGTTGGAACAATATTTGCAGCAAATGCAGAGACGAGAAGACATACAGTGTTTTACTTTGTGAATATGTTGGACATATTTATGGAGGTGTGATGAAATACAACAGAGAATGTTTCTGTCAGGAAGCGTTACTGTCGAGACGGGGGGATTTCATCTGATTAATTCCATAAATATGTATTTGTATTTTTTCTGTATTATATACGTTTTAAATAAATATATTTAATCTATAATTCGTTGTAAATATTTTCTTCTCAATAAAATTTATTAAAATGATTTTCTTGATTTCATCTAATAATTTTTAGGAGTAAAAATTAATTCAAAAATTTTAACAAATTTGCATTTGTATATATTTTTTCGTTAATGTGTATATAATTACTAAGGCTTTGGAGTCTTATATGGGGAAAATAAATAAAACAAATATTAATGGAATACACACATTTTATTATGAAATTTCTAAACATAAGTAAAATATTAGTTGTTATAAATATACACATTTTATATAAAGAATGTGACAATATTAAATAAGAGCTGCTTCGTTAATCCAAGAGTTGTGGTCATTAGAGAATCCGAGCCACTTCACAAAAACCTTGTTCCCTCTCCTTCTTAAAACCTTTTCCACCAAGTAGACATCAGGGTATTTAGCTTTTTGTAGCTCCATTTCATAAAAGCACCCCTTTATTGGTTGGCCATGAATGTCCTGGAGTGTATATGTTGTGGGATTTGTTACATTTATTTTAACGATCTTGAAAAGTTCAGTTGAAAAATTTGGTGTGAACCCCTTTTCAAATATACCTTTATATTTACTGATTCGAACTATATCGCCAATACGAAATTTAGGTTTCAAAGCAATTTTAATGTGATTATAAGCATTTAAACGTGTAGTTGGTTTAACATCAGCAGGTTTCATACCAGTCGTACGATGTATTTTATTATTGTACAATTTTGTAATGTCGGATAGAATGTCAACCCATTTGTATTTACCTCTAGCTGAGAATTCTTTATATAACCAGGTTTTTAATGTTCGTATTACTCTTTCTGCAATTGCTGCTTTTTTCGTACTATACGTGGAGTAATGATTAATGATGTACTGTTTCATTAAAGCAGAAAAGTTTTTGTTGTAAAATTCCGTACCCTGATCGCTTTGTAGATTTTTAGGAGAATAATTTGATTCTTGTAAAATACTTCTCATAGCCTTAGTAATTTCAACACCAGTTTTATTTTTTAGAGGTTTAGTCCACAAATATTTTGAGTAACAGTCGATCACTACGAGAATGTATCGATAACCATTGTTTTCATCAGCGTATGGTTGCATTTCAGCTAAATCCATTTGCCATAAATCACCATAACCTTTGATTATTGTTCTTCTTCTACGGAAATTTCTCCTACAAGCTTTATGCAATTCGTTAACAACTTGTAATTTCTCATTACTAATCACCATAATTGAAGTTTAAGTCAGGCGTTTATATAGATAATTTAGGTCTGTTTTTTCACTTTTTTCCTAATGTAGCAGCGTTGTCCGTGACTTCAGCCACTATTTCATCTATCACTTGTTGATTACGATCGTTCCTCCCAGCTTGTGCCACAATATTTCCAAGTGATTTCTGTCGCACTGTCATACCTTTCAGACGGGATTCATCGAGAATGTGGTGCACTTTGCTTATTGCATCATATAAAATAGTATAATTGTCCTCGGTTAATTTCTTAACTCCAGAAATTTCTTTATTAATGTGTTGCAGAGCGTCATTAATCATCTCGGTAATTTTGCTGTGTACAAACTTACTATATTCAGTCCACTGATTCTCCATAAAAGCAATGTGTGACTTTTTAATGTCTTTCATACATTTATCGATATTTTCGTCTACATAGTTACGAGTTACACCATCTTTTTGATTTATTGGTTCACCAATGTTCAGTAAACGCTTATTTTGCATATCAAATTGATTATCTGCGGTAAGTTTAAAACCAATACCTGGAGGTCCATGTACGATAATCGATTTATTATTCTTACTTCTTCGTCTACCGAACTTGTCAATTGTGTTGTTTACAACAGCCATTTCTGTTTACGTCTGACCCCGTTTAAGCATTTCACAATATTTTATACTAATTAAATAAGTGTGAAATGAATTTTAACTTCACTAATAGATTATCCTTTCTTCCCTCATTTCTTCCAATAAACTGACTATTTCGTTATTGACACCATTGTTACCAACCATTTTTGAGCTATAGAGCAGGCGTAGGCGGTCCACCAGTTCTTTCGGTTTATTCCAATATACATAGTCAACACCTCTATTATTGTATAATTTATTAATAGGAACACCTAAGCCAGTTTTAGATCTCGTCACAACTGTAGAAGATACCAATGGTTCTATAATATTAGTGAATTTCTTCCATTTAGCTTTATTCAAACCCTGTTTCATATCATAATTTTTATATGGTGCTTTTGTCTGTTTTAAAATCCCCCCATATAATTGACACTCTTTGTCGCCAATAATAGCCTCATTACTACGCGAAATTTGTGGTTGTTTCATAAATATCATATCATATAACTTAGGACTGCCAGAATACGTCCCCACCTTCTTAGTTCCACGCCACAATGTGATATTTCCATTAGAAAAGCGTATTTCAGCATTACCCATTTGTAGTTTTTCTGTATGGGGGTCTAAACGTACACCGTATATAGTATCATACCTAGCATTGTCGAATTTCAGATTTTCTAAATGTGTTTGCACTATATCACATTTTCCTTCTGCGCCACTAATAGAACTTTCTGAACATGGAGTGCTCATTAACGACGATCCCGGTGGTGTTTCCAAAAAATATTGTTGACTTGCATTTTTGTCACCATCTTCATCACTAGTTTCAGGTGTTGCTTTAAATGTACTAGTACTAGCTCTTGCACTTTCTATCGGTTGTGTTGGTTTCTGAGGTTGTGTTAGCGATTGGTTATGTGAAGCAGATGATATAACCTTTAATGGTTTTGTTATGGGTTCATAAATTTTTTCGAGTGTTAACTGATTCTCAACGTTTCTTCTCTTCACAGAGTTGAATTTTTTGCGCACTGAATCGGTGGCCTCAATCAATTCACGTTTCAGTCTTATTTCTTCTCTCATGTTTCTACCTATAGCACTACTGAGTTTATTCTCACCATTGTCATTCATGTCTAACAAATGCAGCCTCACTGCTGAAGTTATCCCGATGCTATCTGTAGACCAATTAAAATTTTAATTACAATACTTCATGGATATATGAAACTATCAAGTTCTTTGCGATATCTCCCTTCATTTACTTCTCTATCCTTGTCAATTACAAGAAACCCATATTTGGCTTTCCAGCACTCTGCACACATTTCTTGAAATTCTTTATAAGTCACATCCGGTGAGACATGGTCTGAGAAAATGTGGTGTAAATTCATATCATCCTGCTTAAAAATTGCTATGAAATTACTATTATCCCTTACCAACTGTTTAGGGACGCGGGAATACGTTTGTGCCAAATAGAAACAATCTACATGTTTATGACGCCCCATTGAGAAGTATGCTCGAATAACATCTTGCTTTTCACATATAACATCATCAAATATAAATATAGACTCAGGCTCAGCGTCGGATGGTTGCACTATTTCCGCGTTGTTACTGAAGGTGTAATATCCTAGCCCCGTAATCGGTGCTAATATATCGCGTAAATATTCATACTTGGGTTGATGTAAGGACTTTGAATATAAGTAAATGTTTGAAAAACGTAGCCCAAGTGGATGAGTAAGCAAAGTTATTAGTAAATTTGTTTTGCCACAACCACTTGGACCTATTAAGAGTCCGCGAATAGTTGAGGGAAGTAGCGGGCCATGGCGTGATTCGACTTGTAGTCCACACCCTACTTTTTCATCTAAATTATCTACAGCAAGTTTCTGTTTCTGCTTCACAATGCGCATCGTAGCACGGATGGATACTATATAAATAGATGTACGTATTGTGATTGTTATTTAAATGGTGTCAACCGAGAAGCACACACGTGAAAATCGTCGTGGTTTAAAGATTGGTAAGGGGGTAGTCAATTCTCTAATAAATAAGCTCCCATTTGAACTACACTTACCGGGAGGTTACCAGTATTGTGGTCCAGGCACCAAATTACAAAAAAGATTAGCCCGAGGTGATCCAGGCATAAACAAACTCGATGCTGCATGCAAGCAGCACGATATTGCATACGATCAAAACACCAGTAATTTAGCAGCCCGACACAAAGCAGACTATCAACTTGAACAAGCTGCCTGGAAACGAGTTAAATCAAAAGACGTAAGTTTCAAAGAAAAGGCCGCCGCGTGGTTAGTTACAACTATAATGAAGGGAAAGCAACGTCTTGGTATGGGTTGTACGTCAACAACACCCCGTACTACAAAGAAACGTATAATTAAAAAGAAAAACAAGAAAAAAACTAGAAATATAGCTTTTGGTGCTGGAATAGTACGTAAAGTACGTGATGACATACGTAAAGCCGGTGGTAAACGAAAAATCGCTAAGGACACAAAAAAAGTTACGCAAATTGCGCTTCAAGCAGCACGACGACACATGAGAGCAGCTGGTGGAAAACGTAATATTCGTACACCTAGGATAATACCAATACCGAAAGTGGGTGGAATTCTACCATTAATACCCATTTTTGCTGGATTATCAGCTTTGGGTAGTTTAGCTGGCACTGCTGCTGGTATAGCTAAAGCTGTAAATGATGTTAAAACGAGTAGAGAGGAATTAGCTGAAAAAAATCGCCATAATAGGCAGATGGAGGCGATTTCTATAGGAAAAAGTGGTAAAGGGCTATATTTAAAACCATATCGCAAAGGACTAGGACTTTATCTAAAACCACAAAGTTCAAAAAACTTCTAGATGCTCTACCCCGAAAACCTCTCACTAATATCGATCTTAAATATTATGCAGAGAAGATGAAAGTGCCCTATTTTCGGGGGATATTTATGCGGGACACTCTACCATATTCTGGACCACGTCATAATGAGTCGGCCATCATAAATCTAGACAGTATAAATGGCCCTGGAACACACTGGGTTGCATTTAAAAAACGTGGTAGTTTAGTCACATATTTCGATAGTTTTGGTGATTTACCCCCACCGACAGAATTAGTTTTATATCTGCGCAGAGGTTCAAAGTCGACCGACAAAATTTACTATAACTATGAACGCCAACAAAATTTTAACACAGTGTGGTGTGGTCATTTGTGTTTGAAGTTTCTCACTACAAAATAACTACAAACGCTTGTGAAATAACATCTGCAGACCTTGAAATGGATCGGGAAAGCATCAAGCAGATGGGTCAATCACTAATCGCATTCTCCCGTTTACGCAGTCTATTGAAGATGAGCAAACAACAACTGGCAAATATGCCTAAAGAAGTAATGATTGGATGTGCTGCACATGAAATTGCATTAGTATGGGACAAACTACCCCAGCATCTCCAGAATGATATTGATATTTTAAAATATCAATACTGTCAGGAACATTATCATGATGATGATGATGATGGCGGTGGTAGCAGTGTTGATGTTAATGATGGGCCGCCGCCTCGAAGAATATTTTGCTGCTACTGTAAAGTGCGCGATGTCAATGTTGCATCAAATAATGAGATACAAACGTCTCCGTCATCCAGCAAAAAACGAAAATTACACCACGATTATTGCTGTAGTTCACAATAAATTCATGAGAGAACACTAAATATCATCAGTCATGTCGTATACGTTCACTCTATCAAACCGATCTAGTGTGCTCAGTGCTGAGTTTTATCCTCCCATTGAATTAGATACTAATAGTCGATATGGGTTAGGATTAACAGGCTTCTATTCTTACAATTCTATATTCAATGTGGACGAAACCAACAATCGTTTTTGCTATCGAATTGGACCAAAAGTAGCCCCCACACTTATCCACATACCTTGCGGAGCCTATGAAATTGAAGAGATATATCGTGCAATACTGAAAGCTATGCCCGGTGATAAGAAAGAGGAAAAAGAAAAACTATTTCGACTGCGAGCGAACAACAATACGCTAAAGTGTGAGATTTGGTCAAAATATGGAATTGACTTTACACAAGCAAACTCTATTGGTAATTTATTGGGATTTGAATCGACTTATTTGCATCCAAACACTAATCATGAATCAACATTACCTGTTGATATTATGAAAGTAAGGATGATACGTGTAGATTGCAACATTATCTCTGGAGCATATCTGAATACCCTTAAATCCCATACCCTTTTCGAGTTCGACATAGACGTTGAACCAGGTTACAAACTTACCAGAGAGCCAGCGAACATCATATATTTGCCTGTTTGCACCTATAGTTCTTCTAACATTTTCCCAATGAGTAATCAACTTTATATCTCTTCTATTATCAACATTTTCCATGGTTTTACCAAATACTGCATTATTCATTAATTTATATTGGTCTTTTTCAAATTTATTGGTCGCTGAATTTCTCATTTGCGTATTTAAATCGATGTATTTTTTTAACCAGGGCGACTGCTTGAACTTAAGTACTCTATGGGTTTTTAACACCATTAAACCATTTTCAATGGCTTGTTTCAAGTTTCTATAATGCACAACATATCGTCTCTTATCATTCAAATTTGGGATTAATTTTGGTGATTTTGATTTTGATTGGGGGGGTATAATATTTTCTACTAAGAAAGGGAGATCTGAATGTAAATCGTGTAACTCTTGCGGATAATGTATGTCTACTTCAAAAACATACCCGTGTGGACTCTCGTCTGAAATATTAGTAACATCTAAGTCGATAATTTCTCTTTCGGACAGCCACTCAAATCCCCCTGTTGGTAATGCTTGGGACATACTATGACCGTATAAGTTCGTAGCATCAAGATATGTGATAAATGACGACGGTTCTGAGGGATCATAATTGGGTACAAACTTATTATTTGCGATATGCTTCCTTTCTGTACACTGGCTGACACCACCGCGTATAGCTTTTTTAAAAAAATGTATCATATCGATATCTGTTAACAATTCAAGTTCTACCGCTGTTAGTTTCAACATAGCGTCCCAAGATAAACCTGGAGCTGTGTAATATTGAGCTGGATCCAATTTATATTTATTCACGCAAATTTTACGAAAATTTTCAAATACGTCACACAAAAGAAGGACATCTGATTTTAAATACAGGTCTGAATAGTCACCCAAACTCTGGCACTCAAACAATTCCCACACATTTTTAGCCCTTTCATAATCGTCATCTGATATATGTGTTTCATTTAGGCTGTCATAGAATTCCTGCTTGGTGGGTAGAACACGATTATTTAATTTCTCTAAGTTATCTACGAAACTATATGGAAATACACCCTTCCGTCGCATTAAAATAAATTTTGCATTATCGGTAAAAAAGTTCTTCATTGTAACCATTTGACCTTCATTTAAATTTTCCCCTAAATTTTGTAGTGATGCTGACATAAATTTAAAACTATCGATGAAACGTAACCGCAAATATTTATTTTTTGTTTCCCCCTTGTCAGTAACGTAATCATGCATGTAAAGATGTTTTGTAAAAGATATATATTTTTCTTTGTTTTGTGGTATTACGTCAACTTTATCTTTATGAGCGCATAACTCTTTTACAAATAAGTGAATATCGTATCCACTCATGTTGTGAAATATGATAGGTACAAAATTTGGTAGTTTATAATTTAAATTACAGATCGAGTGCGCGGCACCGAATCGTATCTTACCAGTTAAGTGGCAATGATCTTTCACCTTTATATCACCTTCTGCAAAAGGCTTCTCACATATACCACAGATGGTTGCATTGTCAAAATTTTCTCTTTCTATCGCTGTAAGCGGGGACATGGGGATTACATCTTTCATATATCTATTATAAATTTCCCTTAAATCAGCCTCTATACATGATACAAATACTTTTGCTGCATCAGATCCGCGATATAGTTCAAATTTAGAAATGCTATTATCAAAGGAACATTTTATGTAATACGCGAAAGAGTAAGGTTCATGAATAAACGTTTTGTTGGTATAAGAGCGTTCAGGATTTGGCTCGCAAGTATTTATCGGTTTCAAAATGGATTCAAAGTCTGCATATACTACAAATGGTACTTGCATTTGTCTGTCAAAATTCTCAAATTTTAATATATTTTCCGGTACACGTTTCCCATATTTATCAACCCGAAATTGTGTCGATGGTGTTGTAGTGTAAATATGATTACAATCATTTGTTTGGTGAGACATTAGCTGACGTTCGTTACAGAAATACAGCAAACACCCATCACAAAAATATTTTCTATGTCCGTGAGCGGATATTTGATTTGATACTAATCCAGATAAATTTTTTATCCAACAATAGTGAGTTTTAGCACAATCCGATTTACAATGATGATTCTGATCACATTCCGCGGAAATTAATAATAAGTTAACATGAATACGTAGTTTCTTCTGAGAATAACGCAAAGGTCCGACAACATCATATTTTACTTTATTATTCTCGAATTTCTTTTCTAACCCATACACATTAATAGATATATTATTCAATTCCTCAAATTTTGAAATGTCTCTCAATTTCATTGGAAAATTCATACCTGTCAAATTTAGAACTCTTGAATAATGTGGATAAGATGACATTTGAGATGTACCACCATTTGCAGGATACAATGCTGAAGTGACTGCCCAAGCAAAACAGTATTGGTCCTGGTTTTCTATATTCACTACGGCCTTCTTATTTGCGATGAACTTTGGTAACTTGATATATGATGAACCACCCATTGGACTGTACTTGTTTATATTAATTTCAACAAATTTTATTTGTTCGAGGGCCCACCCTAAAAATAAAAAAAAAAATGTCAATTGTTATTCCACATACCAGAAGATATTTACATACCAGAATCACGCTCTTGGAACTCAGTAGTTTGCGCAACCATCATGTCTATAAAAGTGTCGAGTGCAATGTTTAAATCCACACCTTGATCCAATATTTTATTACACGTATTAAACGATTTAATTTCAGCTATTTCTTGTGCTTGTAATATATAGCTGGCAAATGTCTCCATGTTTACTTTCACAGTTTTATGAAGTAATAATATTTCTTCTAGTAAATTCAATATTTTATGTCGAATTTCGTTGAAAAATATTATATAGTCCAGTTTCTCATTATCACTATGCACTCGGTATGTTATGATTCTATATTTGAAAGCACTGCGAACAATTTCTGTACCATCCATCAAACGTACACATGAATTTGTTCTGTGTTGTAGTGTTCTTTTATGAGACTTCATTTGGTTAGTTGTTAAAGTCACATTACAGCTATAACACGTCTGCATAATTACCGATGTTGATGGATTCGAATCCAATTTCACTTTCTTTGCTGGCGGTCCATTACCATTTAAACTGTTACACGCCTCCCTCTGATGACGTCGCATATTGTCACTGCGAGTGAAGCTTGCACCACAAAAACTGCACGAATACATATTTGCTTCTTTACTCTAGGAAATTGACGTTAAGAATGATCCCATATTAACTCCTTTCACTCTTTTATAGAAAAGATATACTACGTCACAAAATATCAAACCACGGCACATTACGAGTTGCGTGGCAAGGAGGAAGCTCCGTCCTTGCATTCTCTAATAGTGTTAGCCAAGGCCAAGGTCACAGCAAGTGATCGTTCTGGGTAACAGCAACACTGCGCCCTTGAAGTCGAAACGCACTGCGGCCGTCCAAGGTCAAGGTCACGGTATATGCTATGCGAACCTACGGTGCCACCGTGGCCTTGAAGGAACGGACCACAGGTGCACGGTCAAGGTCAAGGTCAGTGGTGGGGGGAGACCGACCTACGGCTAACTTCCTCTACTAACGAATGTTTTGAAGGGGGTTTATTAACATATTCACAATTTTTAGGTCTTACAAAAGCCTTTGACTCTGTGTCACATAAAATACTAGTTGAAAAAACTAAACTTTTATGGTTTTAAAAACAATAGTACCAATAAAAAAAATAGTACCTAACCAATCGCTTTCAATATGTATCCTCGCAAAATAGAAATTCAAAGTTTATTCCCATAAAATACGGCATTCTTCAGGGATCAGTGATAGGGCCGACACTATTTCTGAACTATGTAATGATCTACCAAGCATTGCATTAGGCGCAAATTTTGTCCTATTTGCTGATGACGTAACAGTAACAAAGTCTTTTAAATATGTCATGGACTTAATATCAGAAATAAATTCGACACAAAACTTGGTACAAAATTGGTTCGTAGCTCATCAGTTGGCACAGAATGATACTAAAACTGAAAAAGAACTTTTTACGCTAAAAAATATGGACGACAATGATTTATACTTTAGTAATCAGGTAAAATTCCTAGGACTCTACCTTGAGAAAAAGATAAACTTGGAAACACACGCAAATTATACATGTAGAAAAGTAAGCAAAAACATATATTTTTTACGCCATCTCGGACGCAATATCTCACAGAAAACATTGTTTACTACATATCATTACTTAACACATTCAGTCATTTCTTACGCCATTCTGATTTGTAGGCATTCAGCTGCTATCAAAATAGTCTTTGCTATCCAAAGGAAATCAATCAGAATAACTACTGGGTTTATGTATAGAGATCACTGTAGAGCTGAATTTATTACATTGGATATTCTCACATTACTGTGTTACTGTTATAGGTAAAAGAGACAAAATAGATGTAAATTTCTTAAGGTAGAGTAAAACTCACACTGGAACAAGTTATTATGGTATGGCGTTTTACAATGTTCTGCCAAGATATGTGAAGCAACTCCACTTCAACAAATTCAAAACCTCTGTGAGAAAATTTTTACTCAGAAATGCATTTTATTCAATTGGATCCTGGATGCTGATTTTAGTAACATTTCATTGTTAACGTAAATGTAGGGTAGTCAATAATATCACCAATTGTTAACATTCCCGTAAGCTGTTTTATCAATTTTAATTTTAAGGTTAATGTCATAGGGTCATATTTCTGAAAAAAGAATTGTTTAGTTAAAAGTATTCTACAAATACCTCAACCTATTTGACAACCACGACCTTGCTTTGTCAACGAAAATGGCTGTCTACAGAGCAGATGTCATTCCAACACTGCTATATGGATGTGAAAGCTGGGTCACTTACCGTCGTCATGTGAAAGAATTAGAACATTTTCAGCAAAGACACCTCAGGAGTATGATGAAAATCCGTTGGTTCCATCACATATCAAACGTGGAAGTACTCAGGAGAGCAAACAGCCTTCCAATTGAGGGGCTTATTTCAAGAGCACGCCTAAGATGGGTAGGTCACGTTCATCGTATGCATGATAACCGCCTTCCTAAATGTACACTTTATGGTGAATTGCTAAGCGGTAGAAGAAGGCGTGGCGGTCAATGAAAGAGGTTCAAAGACGCTCTCCATGAAAATCTAAAATCCTGCGGTATTGCAGACGAGCAATGGGAACAACTTGCAGCGGACAGGACCGAATGGCGAGGGGTTGTGGCCAGCTATCAAGGAAATGTTGCTGCAAGAAGGCCGAATCCAAGACCTAACCAGGTCTATGTTTGTCCTGACTGCGGTCGACATGTGCTCTCCCGAATTGGCCTCTATAGCCATAGTCGTGTGCATCGTAGATGAATGGGAATTACAATAGACTACACCTTTTACTTGTTTTTTATTGTTCACAATTTATCGACTGTAACATTTTTATACTCGGACTCGAGTAACGGCTAATAATAATAATAATAATAATAATAATAACAAATACCTCAATACAGAAAATTGCAGTACTGTTTTAAACTCATTTTTTGATAATCACGCAGTCTTTGTTTAAGAAGAGGGTGTTTTCATCTTATTTTTTATATAAGTAATGTTAGAACAAAATTTCAAAAAATATTAAGGGAGCATAAGTGCTCGTCAACTTTCCTCAAATCGAACGTATAAAGTTATTTCACAACATAAACACAGAAAGTAAATTTTGTTAGCAGTGTGACTCAAGTTTGTCAAAAAATGTTCAAGGGTTACTGCAATATTAATTAGTTACCAATTTTAGGATGTTATTTTTAAAGAGGTCTAACTCTCTTGGGTAGCGCTTTAGGTGAGATTCTCACTTGAATTTTCAGCTGAAAATTAGCAATAGAGTTGCCTTTTAAAGTTTGTCGATGTACTTGAAAAATGCTCTGTACACATTACAGTAAGGGATATAAATAATATAGAAAAAGTATTATAATACTCAGTACACCTCTGGAGTTAATAATAGATTCATTGTTAAATATTATTTTTATGCGTGACATGGTTTTATTTAATGTTATTTTAGCAAACTCTACCGCAAACATGTCGAACAAAACAAACTTTGGTTAAAAACGTTCTTGTCTAAACATGTCTGAAGGTATTGTTTCAATGTAAATTCAATTACCAGACGCACACTTATCAGTCGCACACCTTAAAGCACGTTCATTCACAATTAGCCGCAATCAGGCTATTCAATGTCGATCGCCGGACCCTTGTCTATATGTCAACTATCAATAGTCTACTACAACACTCCCGTTATTTATTTTGTTAGTCGCTGTCGCATTTGAGAGTAAATATGAATACTTGAAAGCTAATACTATATAAAAGTGGTAGATGCTCAAATATAGTGTCCATTGAGACACTATTATACAATTTTCAAAAAAAAGATTTATCTGCACTTAATCATTTCAGAAAAGCCGAGGTAATTTTTGGTCACTTCTACGACGCATCAACAATTGTCTATTATTTTGCCTTAATTTCATTCCAATATTTTGCTTGGTTTTTTTTTTCTTAAAAATTTAAATTATTTTTACATCGACCTGCCAGTCTAACTGAGAACTGAGCCACGGGCAGATCTAAAATATTCGCCTTTTATATGTACAGCACCATAAATTTGTATTCTCAGAAGTAACTAGTAATATTAAAATGTAATTCAATGCTTTTTGTAAAATAATTAATCAGCATAACATTTATAGTGCAGTAGCTATTCATCACAAGATTTGTTGCTCTCTCATTCATATTTAGAGAATTTTTTTACATTCAACCGGTCAGAATCAGCCTTATATTCTGTTGTACTATTCGACGAAGTTATCTCGTTTGAAGGGATATTTAGATCTTTAGACTCTGAAATTTCTCCAGATTTAAAAAAAAACCTCCCTCATTGCGTTACCTGAATTTTTTTATGTACTTCCGAATATTTCTGAAATATCGTCTCAATTTTTCTTAAACATCTAGTACTCATATATACGTTGTAAAGTAATTTTCTTTCAGTCTAAAATATTTCCACTTTGTACAGTTATTACAATACATAAATCGAAATACTTTATATGGTCAGTATGGTGTATATTTTCATGTCATTGATTACCTCACTTCAATGCAGTTTTACCAAATTAATGCACCTTTTACAGATAACATGGTAATAATATAATACAATGTTTTTATAATAAATATAACTCATATAAAAATAAAGATATCGATCCTACTGAAGTACGGATCTACTTGTGCATAGATTAATATAATTTACCGACAGATAGAAAGGCGTCCATTTCTTCAAATGAAGAATAAAATGAACAACACCTTGGCCTTTGCTCCCAACCATTTAGCATTTTCGCTGTTTTTATCTATCATTTTGTTGACAGAAAAATTGGTGTTTATATATACAAATTTTAAAATTGGTATGCCGCAATCACTCAACGGCATTAGAATTTCACTTCGGACAAAATCCAAGCGAACTGAAATTTGAGAGATACCTAATGTATAGAACACCGACAGATTATGCCTTCGCTTTAAAAGAACTGATTAAACTTTCTCAGATTTGAAAGCTATGAAATATTCTTTCCTTTAACTATCCATATGATTGTAGGATTGCTAGAAAAATATTCAAAACCTTAACCTTGACTATCCTATGAGGACTATTTTGCGCATCGTGACGTGTAATTTTTAATATCCGAAGCAGATATCTTTGTACTTGGTTTATTTTCCTTTTACTTTAAATATTTCGTCACCATTAAGTATACAACGCCTAGATCGTACGGTGGAAGGAAACTATATCAGAATCATATTGATACATAATATTTTTAGTCGCAAACTCCTCTATAAAATCCTTATTTTACTATAAGGAACGTAACCAGACTGCAACCACCAGTTACTCTCCGGACTATGTGCTCCGCCGAGCGCTGAATTACAATTTACAAGTCTGGCGCGTTAAGTGTAATAATTGCATATTACCATCAAAACGCTACGATTGCAACAAACACCAGCCGAAAGACTGATACTACTTAAAGGAGCTCTCTTGCTAGTCATCACACACCACTTGCAGACTGCAGTTTCGAGCTGTTGGCTCTCGTCAGTGCAAGGTAGGCATGTGACGACCGGCACGAGAATCCTTTGACCATTTGGTACATCTCGGTATTTGTACAATAGCGACATGTAAAATAGTCAGCAGGCGCCATCTAGCGGTCCAGTATCTGTTGCAATCGAAAAATAAATATGATGCTTAATATGCCCTCTAAAAGCACATTTGAACCATATTCATACAATTTATTAACGTTTGAAAACGATTAGTTGCAGTAAACTTGGCAATTATTTCGAATTTCTCCGAATTGATTGAATGATACGGCCATAAAACATACATACCTCGTTTAATAAAGTGACACTTTACCACATCGAACTGTCACTTTACTATATAGTAATGTCAGTGTTAATAAAAACAGAAAATTGTTTATTTAAAAATTGGAAACATTGTTACAAATATTAAAAGTACAATTATTTAAATTTGAAAAGTTAACCACACGATATTTATTCAATTCCACTTGTTCTTCCTGAAAACTATTATGATTCTCTATCTGTATTCTTGAATGATAAACAGAAGCGAGTAAATAGAGCATCTCGTGCCGTGACACGTCACTCACAAAGAATGCCAAGGGCAAGGGAAATTATCTAACATAAGCAACTATACTACATCAAATAACATTAAAATATTTAACTTAACGAACTAACCTAAAGAAATACTCGTATTACGTATTTTAGTTGTTAACAAAATATATAGTAAAAAAACATGTCAAGGGCAAGGGAAATTATCTATCAAAAGCAACTATACTACATCAAATAATATTAACATATTTAATTTAACGAACTAACCTAAAGAAATACTTGTATTACATATTTTAGGTGTTAACAAAATGTAGTAAAAAAAAACTGTAACAAAAGGATTCGAACCCTCGAGCTCGCATGTGAGAATCGAGCAATTACCAATTAAAACTTCTTTATTAAATTATATTTACATTGCATTTGATATTTTATTTAGTTCATTTATATGTACATATTATGTTATATCACCCGGCGCGTAACAAGATACATGTATCTGAGAAAATCAGGCAACCTTCCCATTATACCACGGACTGCTGACGATAAACCTACATACTTAGTATATCAATACGTCAATTGCGCATGGGCGTCACGGCGAATGACATCATGATACGAGATGCTCTATTTACCCGCTTTTTGATAAATAAAGCCGCGTGAATTACTAGGTTACGGAAATCTTATACAAGAACCTAATATGAAATTTTTTAAATTTCAAACTTTGTAATACTTCCATATCTATCACTTACTAACACAAAATACAAAAATATAGTATAAATAAATCTCGTAAGAAAAGCAGTTTTACTAAATTCATATAGTAATGCACAATTTTTTCTGGAATACTATATTTTTATGTTAAGATAATCTATATATTTCTTCGACTTCTTTTTGATAACCACTTTTTATGAAGATTAGATCAAAGAAATACCAACTTTCCCAAAATGCATAACTCCACTGGAAGATAGTAGCATATGACTGAAATAAAAGAATCTTCGAAAGCATTTGGGATTTCCATTTATTTCACAGTTGTGTGCGGATATCTGAACGAATTTCATTCTACTGCCCAGCTTCGTTTAAAAACATGAGTTTCTACGCAAAAGGCACCTTTGCAAATCTAAGGATTTACGTATATAGTTCTTTAATTCTCTTATCCCTGTTCTATTCGTTCAGGAAGCTGCCCCGTGACGCCTGCAAAATAAAGGAATTAGGAATGTCTCCAGCAGGGTAACACCGGGATTTTACTCAGCATACATTATAATTAGCTGATGCTTATCAGGTTAGGTAACCCGATTTCTTGGGGTGAATGGTCCTCAGGCAATTCTACTAATGTGTATATATTGAGATGAAATATTGGATACGACGGGTTGTTAGATATCTATCTCAGCAATAATAAATAAACCCTGGAGTCAAACCAAGAAAATCTGGGTTGAAATTTATTGAACTTAAAATAAGGATAGTGGAATTTAATGGATTGATTTATATAAAAATTTTACTGTACCAATAAATATTGAAAAAATCAACAGAGTGAACACAAGAGGCGTTATGAAGAAAAATAAGACGAAATCATTATTGTTTGGCTTTTCGTATATGCGGGCCCTACAACATTACTTAATTTGCTTATTTTGTAACTTTCCAGTCAACTTTGATAATAAATTTAAATATATGCAGACTATAGTTCTAGTAAAATGAACAAGACAATTTTGATTTATAATTATTCAATAATTTTCATAATTTTCTACGATTAGTCAACGTTTTAATGTAGAGAATTTTCTTATACTTCTTTAAATCACCTGATTATTACTAAAAAATACTTTATAAATTAGACCGTATGCGTGTAGTATACGCCTATTATTAATATTTAGGATAAAGCTTTGATTTAATAAGAGAGTGATGTGTTTTCTAAAGGAAATATTGTACGCAAAGAGCATGCAAGCATTTTGAAATTTTTATATTAGACGACAGGAAGCGGCACTGACAGAATAGAATAGAATGTACTTATTAGCCCTTTTTGCCATACAAAATATGAATAAAGTGAGTCAGTGTTAATTATCTAAAATACATAAATATAAAATCCTAAAAATTGGTCATAGTAAAAACAAACCAATTCGATTTACAGGTAAAAACATTTGATAAAAATACCTGTATGCATAAAGTGTACACATATACACCAGTTTCATGCAATATGATATACTATATCACCATAATCAAGAATAGAGAGAACGAGGCTGTTACACAAACGATATTTAGCATCAGGTGACATGAAAGTTTTATATGAGTATAAACTTTTTAAAATACTGAAAGCCAATCCTATTTTACTGGAAACATGTGATTAAAATGTAAGTGCATCATCCATGCACAGGATTTTTTGCTTCGCTCAGTTAAGGGATTTCACCATTATCAATTTTGACAACAAAATCAGATAGTTTATCTCTAGAATATTTTAAGCCTGCTATCAATAAAACAGACAAACAGACAGAAGCATTAATTTTAATGGTATGATCCAAAAGAAATTTTTTTAATTTTCTGTAAATGTGGTGGAATATTTTCTTATGCAAATATTTTATTATTTGGAGAAACATCGAGAATTAATTGAGAATCATCTGCATATTGCATTACACACTAGAATATTGAACTTAGCCATTCATGTCTGCAACGTATATTAAAAATAACAGGGCCCTAAGATGGAGCCTTGAGGTACACCGTGATGTAATGAAGCAAATTTGGATTTTACAGTCTTATTATCTATTGTCAAAGCTACGCAATGTTATCTGCTAGTTAAATAAGATTTAAAATAATTAATGCAATTATTGGAGAAACCGAAATAATGCAATTTAACAAAACTTGTGGATTCAAAATATCGAAGACTTTACTAAAAATCAAGTAAATGTTTAATGTTTTTGATGCTTTCTTAACTGCCTCTCAAGTTACCGAAGTAAGCCCCTGAAAGGTCACAAGAATCTTTTTCTAGGTGAAAAGAGACAAGGCCCTACAGTTTATTGTGGAGTTCGAATCACTCTTGCAGCAATTTTTTATAATAAACTGGAGAACTAGAGAACTAGATAAATTGGAGAACTAGACAAATCGTTTTATTGCCATCTGAATTTTGACAAATGTCATCAGTTACTTTCATAAGTGTAGTGGAAGCTTGATTTTCTCAAGAAAGTCAAATAATTTACATTGAAATAAGGAAAAATTTGGTTGTGTAGTACCTATCCAAAATTTTAGAAGTGGAAGATAAGTTACGAATGGGTCTGAGATCTTTCATTTCTTTAGGATTAGCTATTTTTGCAAGAGGCTTAACTATTGCCTTTTTCAGCAGAATGAAAATACCCCATCAAGTATATGGTTGTTTAAAATATGAAATATGTGAGATGACTTATACAAAATGGCAAACATAATTTAAGGTTTTTAATAGAAATACCATCTACCCATTATGTTGTAAACATAATTCCCTGTTAATAATTTAATATTAAATATATCTTTATAATTTTGATGTAAATTAGAATGATAAAAATGTACAGTTATGTACAGATACAGTACATTATGAATCAGATATTACAGTTTTCCTCACTGACAGTCTACGTACTTTGTGAGTTCCTTGTTCATTTTGTATACCACATTATGTACCTGCTTTACTTCAAATAAACCATATTGTTATTTGATATGATCAACCTGATCTTATGCATAAAGTACACCATAAAATATGATTTATGGGGAACTATACGTACCGCTAGGTATAAGAGAGGATCATTGAGAAACTCCCATAGACATTTTCCTGTCGCGTTTAATTACTGAGATACGGGGCGATAACTGATTTGCCCTAAATTAATTTTGACCAGAACATCCTTACTATTGACCAGACTTTGTTTAAATTTTAGACACTTTGTACTCTTATCGCAGTTTATATACAATTAAATTATTAATTTTAGACAATTTTTTAAATTTGATTTTAATATTCCTGTAAGAAATCACTGTATATATGTTTTTCAACATTCAGTTCGGAATTATAGAAGAATTATACATTACTAAACAATTAGATTTTTTTGTTTGACCTTTATCGATTAGTTGTAATAGCGATTGAATTTGGAAGAATTGGATAAATAAGGAAAAGAAATTTAATTTACTTACATAAATTGTCCAAATAAGTAATATAAGTAATACTAATCAATTTAATACAAATAAATCTCTACAGAGGCACATTTAAAAAAATTATAAATACTTAGAGCCAATTTTTAAAGTTTTTAGTCCCAAAAATAATGACATAAGAATTGTTAATCCCATTTCTGTACGAATCCCTTTTGATTTTTTCTTACTTTACTGAATTGTTACTTATCTATTATTGTTGACATGCGACAATCTACAACCAAATATCTTAAACTATTGACAAGACATAAAGGCGTATATGTTAATATAATAACAATGAAATGAAAATGTGTGGGACAACAAAATGTTTAATAATGTACTGTACGTTCGCAAGAAAATAAAGGGTAGGCGCGCAGCGATAACAAGCTTGTGAAGCAGAAGAGGCTTATCATTTTACTCCAAATTGTTAATGCATGACTGGTGGTCGAGAGATGAGCGCATTTGCCTCTCACCCAAAATGAGTTATTTATCGTTTCTTACTAATTGAAGGGTCTTCTATCGATATATGAAACCAGATTCGAGAAAGAAATCGCTATTTCCCGCATAAAATGAACTTGATCATTTCGAACAAATACCGATAAATCCAAGATTTCAAGCAAATACTGATAAATTCAATATTGGGAGACAAACTTGAAACAGTTATACTATATTGCCATCTGCAGTTTTTGTAATGATGTTAAAATAATGAATTTATTTAGTCAAATAAAGAAAAATCATAAGAAAAAATATATCATTTCAGAAATTTCGTGCAAAAGCCGATAAATCCAACAATTTTGTGCAGAAGCCGATAAATCTAAATATTTTTGTTTTTTAAAAAAATTTCGCACATTGAATTTTGCCAAAATTTTAGGATTCCTCAGTCTAACCTCTTATATTAGAGGTGAAAAATGTATTTCAAAATATTCAACCGATTGCGTAGTATACATTTTCGCCGATTTGCTGAGAAATGTAAAAAGTGGAATTATCGGGTTTTGCACGAATGCTTCTCAGTTGGTCTCACCATCCACTGAACACTGGGATCGCTCCCTAGCTGCGATACTCGCAATGTTGGTAGGTAACAGACATTAGTATATGTTTTTTGAACATGTATATTCCGGATAACGATGACTTTCGGTACAAGGATTGTTTACTATGCGATGTATATATGAGATCTTTATTTATAACATTTGTGAAATCAAAAAAATATTTCTTCATCATCAGGAATTAATTTCGCTTTTGCTTGTAAACATCAGCATTCAAACTCAAACAATGATTCAAGTAATTCAAAATTTAAAAATTCAAAATCAATCGTGAGCTTATTCGAACATTCAACTGATTTAGGTAATATTTTTACAATTTACTGTTGTATTAATATAGCACAAGTGAAAATTACATACACTTTCCTCGTTGGAATTACATGTAGCAAATTATTACTTCTATTGGGTCGAATTTGAATCAATTTGTTTTCATCTTCAGATCATGCCACTAAAATTTTGAAATACCTTCTACACACATCTCGTATATTCTAAAAAGTTCTGGAGAAATAAATTTGTCGCTTGATTAAGATATACTAATAAATTACCTTTCGAAAAGTTACCTACCCTAACACGAACTACACCTACAGAATATATATTTTTCGCTCGGATAAAATGACCTGTTTTTCATGACAGAGGTACAAGTGAGAGCTCTGTTGTTGAAGTTTTGTTTTAGAAAGTTTCCTTGGTAAACGCCCTTGATACATTTCGGTAGCATTTTAACGATTTGTGTTGGATTTATTTCTTTTATATCCCATTACAGCCTGTAATAGTCCCTCGGGTAACACTGATTCTCCACCTTTTTATTTTTACGGCAAATGGTTAAGTACAACTTTATATAGTGACTTATTCTTACTGCAAATTTTTGATTTTATTTCTCCTAGGTACAATAAATTGTATATTATAGTAATAGTAACCTTCTAACCTTCTACCAGATGTACGATGTTAAAAAATAATGAGATATTTTAGGGCAAGTCAATAGTACTAAATATTAGAAATCTAGATAATGTAGCATCACACAAAAGGTTTTCAATTAGTATCCATGTTGATATTAATATTTTAAAAACAATTTAAAATAAAATATTTATAACAAAGAGAGTAATTTTTTATATATTTACATATATAAAAAATATCTTTTACAAGTTGATATGCAGTCTAAAGATTTTTCAAAAATTGTGTATTTAAAAGAAATCGATGGTAGGGGCCAGTCGGAAAGATAGATTTTTCGTCCCATATCGCATGTACATACTTGATTCGAAATGAAATTTTGAGGTATTTTGAAGACTGAACCGCCGCCATTTTTTATTAAAATTTTTCCTATGCGTTTTAGCAAAAAATGTTTTAGACAAAAGTTGTAGAGCTAGATGAAAACTCACCGACGATGTATCACATGCACATATTTGATTGGAAATAAAATTTTGAGAATTTTTTTCTTAACTTTGAACCGCCGGTCCTAAACCTTATTTCATTATATAGATATGACGGAATCTTGTTGGTAATCAGTTTGTGATAAAAAAAATGCGTGTCAATTTCGTCTACTTTTTATTGACAACCATTTTATATTCCACCAAAACTACATTAAATTCATGAGAAATATTATCGAATTATTTTATACCATTAAATAAATCGAATGTATCTATACTGCAATTCTTTGTATTCTGTTGGAGTCAACACTATCAATCAACAGTATCAATACAAGAATTATAAAGAATATAGCAGTAATTAAATAATAACTTTAGTATAGTTTCATACAACACAATTTTGAGTTCTCTGCGTGTATTAAGTGAACTATATGGGAAGATTTTCGACCAACCATTAAAACTGATGAGTTATTACTATTATGCATTAATATAATGAATGATTTGTGGTTTAGATTAGCTGGAGCTAATAAATCATCATTATCATGTGAATAGTAGAATCAACTTTAGACATTGGAACTAAAGAAATAACTCAGAGTTGCCTGTATATTTACGATGGGAGATAAAAAATTTAAAATTTATTGTGTAAGTAATATAGGGAAGTGGATCTAGGATTGAGCCTTGCAGAATTCCAAAGGTCATTTGTCATCACTAACAACATGTTGCTCTCGATCACATAAATCATTATTAAATAATAATATAAAATGATCAGTAAGACCTGCGTAGTGTAAGACATGATCTTTGTTCGATATATAAATAACGGCATGTCTGAGTGTTATCAACATATATATGGATATGATGTTACTTGTACTTAAGCTTTAGAACACATTCGGATCAATTCTAGTTGTGTATTGCGAATAAAATGCATTTTAATTTACCCGAGTAACGAGTTGCATGCATGTTTTATGTTTTCTTTTTTCGTTCATTTGTTCTGTTTGATAAAATACCAAAGTATAACAAGAAAATTATAGAAAATCAAAGGGGTTGAAAATTTGTAGAGAAAGTAAATATTAAAAAATGCAAAAGAAAATAGACTGCTGTTAGCGAAAGTAAAGTATAGTAAGAAGAAGGAAGACAACCAGTTAACAAATTTGAGATAAAGAAAAAGAAAATCAATTTTTTCAAAATTCTGACAAGTTGGAGAAAGAAGATATAATATACTTTTAAATTATTTTAAGGTGTAGAAAATGATTTCTAGTGGAGACGAGCTATCACTTGAATTGTGTAGGAGTTTAACAGATTGCAGCTGAACATCGAATTAAGTGATACAGTGCGGTTGGAGGCCTTTTATTTGAGCTACGAGGACTAAAAGATTGTAATAAACTTCATATAAATTTCTTGTATATCTTTTAATAGTTTGAAAAATACTTGAATATATTTTAAATTGGAAATTTTGATCATTAATACTATTTTTTGTTAACAAATTTGATTTTAAGCAATAATTATCCAAATTATTTTATTTTTAGTATAGTAGCACAAGTGAAAATTACATACACTTTCCTCGTTGGAATTACATGTAGCAAATTATTGCTTCTATTGGGTCGAATTTGAATCAATTTGTTTTCATCTTCAGAACATGCCACTAAAATTTTGAAATACCTTCTACACACATCTCGTATATTCTAAAAAGTTCTGGAGAAATAAATTTGTCGCTTGATTAAGATATACTAATAAATTACCTTTCGAAAAGTTACCTACCCTAACACGAACTACACCTACAGAATATATATTTTTCGCTCGGATAAAATGACCTGTTTTTCATGACAGAGGTACAAGTGAGAGCTCTGTTGTTGAAGTTTTGTTTTAGAAAGTTTCCTTGGTAAACGCCCTTGATACATTTCGGTAGCATTTTAACGGTTTGTGTTGGATTTATTTCTTTTATATCCCATTACAGCCTGTAATAGTCCCTCGGGTAACACTGATTCTCCACCTTTTTATTTTTACGGCAAATGGTTAAGTACAACTTTATATAGTGACTTATTCTTACTGCAAATTTTTGATTTTATTTCTCCTAGGTACAATAAATTGTATATTATAGTAATAGTAACCTTCTAACCTTCTACCAGATGTACGATGTTAAAAAATAATGAGATATTTTAGGGCAAGTCAATAGTACTAAATATTAGAAATCTAGATAATGTAGCATCACACAAAAGGTTTTCAATTAGTATCCATGTTGATATTAATATTTTAAAAACAATTTAAAATAAAATATTTATAACAAAGAGAGTAATTTTTTATATATTTACATATATAAAAAATATCTTTTACAAGTTGATATGCAGTCTAAAGATTTTTCAAAAATTGTGTATTTAAAAGAAATCGATGGTAGGGGCCAGTCGGAAAGATAGATTTTTCGTCCCATATCGCATGTACATACTTGATTCGAAATGAAATTTTGAGGTATTTTGAAGACTTTGAACCGCCGCCATTTTTTATTAAAATTTTTCCTATGCGTTTTAGCAAAAAATGTTTTAGACAAAAGTTGTAGAGCTAGATGAGAACTCACCGACGATGTATCACATGTACATATTTGATTGAAAATAAAATTTTGAGAATTTTTTTCTTAACTTTGAACCGCCGGTCCTAAACCTTATTTCATTATATAGATATGACGGAATCTTGTTGGTAATCAGTTTGTGATAAAAAAAATGCGTGTCAATTTCGTCTATTTTTTATTGACAACCATTTTATATTCCACCACAACCACATTAAATTCATGAGAAATATTATCGAATTATTTTATACCATTAAATAAATCGAATGTATCTATACTGCAATTCTTTGTATTCTGTTGGAGTCAACACTATCAATCAACAGTATCAATACAAGAATTATAAAGAATATAGCAGTAATTAAATAATAACTTTAGTAAAGTTTCATACAACACAATTTTGAGTTCTCTGTGTGTATTATGTAAACTATATGGGAAGATTTTCGACCAACCATTAAAACTGATGAGTTATTACTATTATGCATTAATATAATGAATGATTCGTGGTTTAGATTAGCTGGAGAAATAAATCATCATTATCATGTGAATAGTAGAATCCACTTTAGACGTTGGAACTAAAGAAATAACTCAGAGTTGCCTGTATATTTACGATGGGAGATAAAAATTTTAAAATCTATTGTGTAAGTAATATAGGGAAGTGGATCTAGGATTGAGCCTTGCAGAATTCCAAAGGTCATTTGTCATCACTAACAACATGTTGCTCTCGATCACATAGATCATTAGTAAATAATAATATAAAATGATCAGTAAGATCTGCGTAGTGTAAGACATGATCTTTGTTCGATATACAAATAACGGCATGTCTGAGTGCTATCAACATATATATGGATATGATGTTACTTGTACTTAAGCTTTAGAACACATTCGGATCAATTCTAGTTGTGTATTGCGAATAAAATGCATTTTAATTTACCCGAGTAACGAGTTGCATGCATGTTTTATGTTTTCTTTTTTCGTTCATTTGTTCTGTTTGATAAAATACCAAAGTATAACAAGAAAATTATAGAAAATCAAAGGGGTTGAAAATTTGTAGAGAAAGTAAATATTAAAAAATACAAAAGAAAATAGACTGCTGTTAGCGAAAGTAAAGTATAGTAAGCAGAAGGAAGACAACCAATTAACAAATTTGAGATAAAGAAAAAGAAAATCAATTTTTTCAAAATTCTGACAAGTTGGAGAAAGAAGATATAATATACTTATAAATTATTTTAAGGTGCAGAAAATGATTTCTAGTGGAGACGAGAGATCACTTGAATTGTGTAGGAGTTTAACAGATTGCAGCTGAACATCGAATTAAGTGATACAGTGCGGTTGGAGGTCTTTCATTTGAGCTACGAGGACTAAAAGATTGTAATAAACTTCATATAAATTTCTTGTATATCTTTTAATAGTTTGAAAAATACTTGAATATATTTTAAATTGGAAATTTTGATCATTAATACTATTTTTTGTTAACAAATTTGATTTTAAGCAATAATTATCCAAATTATTTTATTTTTAGTATAGTATTTATAATCTAGCTAGATAGGGAATCTTATTTCATCTTTTATGTGTGTCGCATTTTATTGTTCTCACAATACACTGTTCCAGTTGATTTGAATTTGTTTTATTGCTGTGTGTTTTCTAGAATTGTGTTTAATTTCAATGGTCCTAACTTACGACTTTGAGGTCTAAATTAGAAATTATTTACTGTGATATATTTTTTAAACGCCGTCAGCAGATATCATAGCAATATATGCGTAGAATGTTCAAAATATTTAATGAACTAAGTAGTACAGATTGCGAATAGAAGATGTTCCAAGACCATTGCAGGAAGTGATTAGCGCTACACTCGAAATTATATTTGCAAACTTGTAGGTAATTTTATCTGTATTTCACTGGAAATTGCATTATTTTCTTGTTATAATGTTATTGCAAAACTATTGAACATTATTGCAAAATGTCTAGAATGTTTATAATGATAATAAACAAAACAAGTAGCTCATTCCTTTTTCCTACAATATCTTATGATTTACTTAATGTAAGATGTTCAGTCTTGCAATTTGTATTCTCTGAGTTTATTGCAGATAGTAATATTAAACGAAGCTTAATTTATTAAGCGATTTACTCCAGCTATAAATTTAATTAATACAAAAAATATTTTTTTTAGGTCGTCGTAAAATTAAAACCCATTTTGCTCCGTACTTTGTAATTACAAACACATAACATATGTATAATCCTCCGGTGGCTTAAACTCAACTAGAGCGAACGATGTATTTCAGCCCGCCCGCGCTTGGCGTTCTGGACTAATAATAAGCATTGTAATAATTTTTCTCATCCTCTGCTACCTAAACACACTTTTCATAGAGGTCTGTTCGTGAAAATCATTTTAATGTATTGAAACCAACATTTTCTATGACAGGACAAATAAGTAAATAAATGTTTATGGCGATGGGTTTTTGGTATAATGAAATTGTGTTATAGAAGTTTCCTTCATTGTTAATTTTCTTTGAATACCCTTAACTCTTTAAGGTACGAATATTTGAACAAAAATAAAACACTACAGGTACGAATTTTTTATTATTATTTTTTTATTTTGTAAAATTAAACATATAAATGCATTTAAAAGGAACTGTTATAATATAATAATGTAGAAAAATAAAAAAAACATAATTATTTATAGAAAAAATGGTGGTTCATATTTTGTCCCAACGGCCCATAACGGCCTAAAATTTTGTGATTTTTTGTCATATTCTGCACCGGCGTACTTTAAAGAGTTAAGGTAACAGATGGCGAATTAGATTTTTGACTACCAAGAAATAAATAATATTCAATTTATCTCTAAGAATTACCCTATCTCTATAGCATATGTTTGCAAAGTTTTGCATTTTAAAATCTGGTCTGTTAAAATACGCATATAAATATTTATCGATTAATTATAAAGTTCTTATCCAATTAACCAGTCTTCATTCAAGATTTTTAAAAAAAGTTATTCTCTAAAATATGATATCCACATATTCATTTAACTTAAGTAGCTGTAGCTTTCTTGAGAATTGCAAAGTTTTTAAAAGCTAAAGCTCATCAGTAATAACATGCACTGCGAAATAAATTTTAATAATTATTATTAAAATCATTTCGATAATGCTCAATACAAAACAAATAGATTGATTGTAAGAAGTGCTAGCAGAATAATATCTATTTTGTATATTATGGACAGCCGTTTACAACGATATATGCTTAGACAAAATATTGTTGTACATTTATATAATATGCAATCTTCGGAAAATCTTCAACAAATTGACTATTTCGCTGTTCAATTCTATGACCTTTTTTTATAAATCAATACTAAATTATATTTTCAAGGTTTTATTTTCCTATGTTCAAGTTTACTGGATGGATATTTAAGTGCAAATAATCAAGTTAATCGACGATGGTCTGTAAAATTTTGGTTTTCTTACAAATAAATAAGAACGGAAAACTTTATAGGGCCAAAGTATATTCTCTTCATTCCACTTAGCTTTCTCTCAACCATAATGTACTTGGTGTCTGTATCGGTTAATATCTTAGGAGAGTAAGTGACTGGTTTATGATTACAATAAGTTGTAGTCTTGAGCCCTTCCTTTATCACCACAAGGCAACTGCAATACAATTGCATTGTAACTACAACTTGCCAAAGGATTAATTCATTAACGCAATGTGGATACGATCAGTTGTGTTAAGGGGGAATTTCCGTTCGACGTCTGAAAGAGGCGTTAATGTGCGTTTCAGATGGATGCGTTCTAAGCTACGTTTAAACGCGAGCGTACGGAGCTTGAAAAGTTATAGGAAATCTAATACAATTTTTAGCAAGCTCAAGCGTCAGATGCATCAGTCAAACGTTTTCGTCAGGAGATAATTGGAAATTCCACCTTCAAAAATGTCAAATAGTTCGGAAGTTGAAATCTTTCAATGGCGTGTTGGTAAGCAAAAAGAAATGTAACGCGTCTTTCTCCACCTCTGCTGGTAACGAGGAGGAAAAGGGCCACTCTTTGACACTCGAGGCCTGGAAACGAGTTTTTGGTGTAAGCACGGTCGCTAGGTCTTATTTAAGTGATAGGACACACTACCTTCAGGCCAAATATGCGAGGCTGAGCAGCTCAAGTGGAGAAACGGTACTCCAGAGGTCAATTTTGGAAATTATACGTTCACACACAAACTCAGAATTTTTCAATAACACCAGTATATTCAATTAAACCTACCATGTATGTTGTATGACTGGTGGTCGAGAGGTGAACGCACTTACCTCTCACCCAAAAGTTCCTGGTTCGATCCCCGGTCGTGGCAGTGGAAAATACTGTGAGAGGGATTTTTCCACTATATACGGATATTGGGTGTGTGTCCCTTGTCTCTAAATGTATAGCCCCCTCCCACACAAGGCTCTTCTAGAGCCTTCCGGGATAAAGGGGGTCCTAATTACCTGTGGTGTTATTTATTATTCTTATATACAAATCTATGGGTTTAGCAATTGATTACCTGAACCAAACTACAGGTTCTGAATACTCGGATAAGGGCAAGCGATGCAACGAAAAGGGTAGTACCAGATGACTCAAATGACAGGGATAGCAAGTTGCAAAATAGTAACATAAATTACGCAGTAAAACGTTAGCACAGAACAAGCGATGACACAGGGCAAAGTTATATACGGCACTCGGCTAGCACATCAGATTACTTACTCCTCCGAGTCGCTTTGGCTGACCAACACGCGAAAGATTTAATTATCTTCTTACAATATTTACGAGTGGGAACAGCGTAACAGATGCGTGATAGATCGACGTGAGGTCAAACGGACTTAGTAAAAATAATTCAATCACCTGGATTTTGGGAGAATATAGCACGTGTTTCGCTTTTATAAGCAGCTAGAGAATTGACTATCGGATATTTTAAGTATTCCCTTGTATCGAAAGGATGACGTTATATGTATGACGTCAGACCGACTTAGAAAATATTTTCATTACCTTGCTTTGACACTTAGAATTATTTCGCGGTTGGTTTACTCAGGAAGGCAGGTACTCACGTCTCGCTTGCAGGACTGTTGGCAACGTACTAAATTACTGCCTACGTAGCTCTCTCGACTATGCAATTTCCACACGTCACTCACTCTTTACCTGAGCACACCTGTACTTTACGACTGATACTTTTATTCGGTGATTCTACAAATTAATACTTTTATTAATTTTAAACTAATTCGCTTATGGAGGTAATATATATATATATATATATATATATTATTATGTTTATTTTTTTTTTTAATGTGTGGTTTAATCTTGAAATGAATCACTAAGTAAATGAAATGAAAGTTAAATTTTATTTAAAAGAATTATTAAGTGAAATTAAATTATTAGTTGCAAACACTATGAATTCTAAAATTTGAAATAATGAATTTGATATTTATATGAATAACTTAATACCCAGGCGCCAACCATGTCATAACATGGTACTCAATAGTGCAGAGCATGAAAACTGTAATCTCAAAAGCAAGTTCAATCCGTACACTTGACACATAAATTAAAAAACGCTAATAAATAATACAACCTTTAATGGTGTAAGGTGCAAATGGTGAACACACAAATTTACCTATAATTAAAATGCAAACAGTGCAAAAATTGTTATCAAGTCAACACAAGAAAAATTGGAGTCACTTGACTCAAATTAAATACACAAATTTACTTATAACTAAAATGCAAACAGTGGGAAAATTGTTATCAAGTCAACACAAGAAAAATTGGAGTCACTTGACTCAAATTAAATACACAAACTTACTTATAATTAAATACAAACAGTGGAAAAATTGTTATCAAGTCAATACAAGAAAATTGGAGTCACTTGACTCAAATATTTATTAAGTTCTTTGTTTTTAAAAGTAATTGCACTATACCTTTTATTACGTTAAGTGAAGTTGTACACAAACGGTGATTTATTTGTTGGCTTGAATACCATGCCTCCTATCCTGGACGCCTTGCTGGGAAACTCCACCCTCGTTGTCGTTGGATTACGAAGAAACACTTTATTTAACGGAGCACTGATTTTAATTATTGTGTCGAAGCACAACTTAAAAGTAAGTATACTTGTACCTTTTATTATAACTTCCTTTTATTACTAGCTAAATGGACAAATTAACTGAAAGTCTCAAAATCTAGATTGAAATTTCGTTTGATTGAAAAATATTTTGACTTATCTTCAAACTGACAATTATTAGGTAACCATCAATAATAATCCCAAATTTTTTCTTTCTTTTTTTTTTACTGTTGCTTGTTACCTTCGCAACGTTCAAAATTTGGCATTTTTGTTTAAACATCTTAAGTCTACATACACTGAGTTACAAATCCAAAGTTTTCCCATGTTATATCATTTATCAGTAAGCAATTTGTAATTAAAACTAGACAGACACGTTATCATGCTCTGCTAAGTCACATGAAATTCCATGACGCTGTTTCATAACTTCAGAATTTAGATATCGCCGGCTATTCCACTCATCCACTCCAAAATTACAGCCACTCGTTGGTAGCATTGTAAGTCATACTTATAAAATGTCTTTGCTTCTGCTTTCTCAGATCAAAACCCCATTAAACATTGATATCGCAGCAATATATATATATATATATATATATACAATAATCACAATAAAAGGATAATTCATATAAAACAATATTAACAAATATAATTATCTTGTGCAGATTACGTTAACGGAAAACGCTTGGTTAGAGAAAGAAGGACTTTAAATGTAGATGGCGAATTCATCCATTATCAGTAAATATAGAAATCAGAATGCTTTCCTTACAAGATACACATTCATATTTCTCAAACGTTAATACTACTGCATACCACAACCGTTGCGTTAGAAATATGCCAAGTAGTTACTTGATCAAATTGTAATCGACCAACCGTCGCTAAGTTGCGTTGGTGGACACAGTTAAGTTAGAAAGCAGAGATGCAACCTGAATTCAACTCAACAGAAATGCAACTTGAATGAGATTGAAAACTAATCCAAGTTGCAGTTGTGTTATTGAGGCGGTGGACAATACCCTGTTTAAACCCAAATTAGTTTATCGCACCAGAAATACTCACACGATTTCTTTAATGAAGTTTCAGCTAATGATTGCTAACGAATACTTAAATTCAACCTTTAGTAGACATTACGCGTACCAAGATTTATTAAAAAATCTCACATAAATGCTGCTTTTGCAAATGAAGCACATCAAACTTTGCTTGGGCTTTAATCAATAGAATTCTTCTTAGAAATCATTAGAATTTTTTCGATGCACTTAAGGATCATCCCGTATATGGTCTAGTATACTTTAACTTGGCGTGTGTATGTATGAGTTAATATTTACGTACGATTTCATTTTCTCTTGTACACAAAGATCCAGAAATATTGTCCACGTAGACAATGTTTCTGGACTATTGCTTTAACTTTGTGTACAATATGGGAGAAAATGGAATCGTACGGAAATATTAACTCATACATACACACGCCAAGTTAAAGTATACTAGACTCTACTCTATCTTGAATTAATACTAGATATTTAAGTTAGTCTTCAACCTTGATAAACCCTATATCCAACATGTTTATCAAGAGGATTTGTAATGTTATGTTTTTCAATAGTAGGTATTTTACGTGCGTTTGGTCTGTTCAAATAAATCCACCTTTTTTCATCAGTACCTCTCTGCAGCAAACCGAACTACATTACAGTCTTTGAATAATAGATGGAGAGACCACAACGGATTTACATATGTCATGTACCCAAAACGTTTGATCTAGCGTATCATCAAAGGCAGCACCCTAATATTAAATTTATATCTACCAATTCATACCAGTTATAGAAGAAAGTCATAAATTGCTAAAATTATAAGCTACAAGAGGCTTGTCAGGCTGAATTTAAAATGTTTACACTCTGTTGTATGTTCGGCGAGAATCTTAAACACGAATACAAAAAATTATTAGGATAGCTGAACCAGTTAGCCCTCTGAGCATTGAACATTATAAATTCTTTAGTAGACTATATGTTATATCACTTACACTCATTTGGTCATTTTTTGCAAAAAACTTAAAATGTGATCACATAGGTTTGCTAAGCACCAATCTTCCGTGCCCTCTAGGTCACACAATCCTCGACAGTGAACTCTAATGAATTACAAATATTTGTTTTGATTTGTATCAGCATTGACAATAAGAAATATTTAGTATGATTAGTGATTCTGTATTTCGAAGTGTTTATAAATAAAATAAGAGAAATAAATTTTCAGTTATACGTATGATTAATTTTTTCTTCTTGTCATCAGAAGACGGTGGGGAATACTATCCGTCAACAGAATTTCTTAATTTTTTTAATCCCCATTATGTTATCTAAGAAATTCCAACTATTCGTATATCGTACGATTTGTAGAATGCCTACTTATATAATAAACACTATAAATAGTAGATTCAAGAATAACTAAATCTGTAGCGGCTCCTATTATAATCCACAAAATATTCTAATAGTACTAAATACTGTAGCTGATCAATTAAACCGCTTGACTCGTGTCACCTCGGAGTTGTTACATGGAGTTTTAATTTATGTGTCTTATTTTAATCCTTAATTAGAAAATTTAAAACTTCAGTTATAGATGATTTGTTTGGAAAAGTGTAGTGTTTGGTAAATCCTATTGTCTTTCCTGTGCTATTTCTGTCCTATTTTCTCCTAGTATTTTGTAAACTTTGCGCAGCCTTGAAAATAAGTAAAATATAGTTAAATACTAATTTTCATTCTTTGTAATGTTGTTTTCAGTAAATCTTTTATGACGTGCGTGTCTTTGATATTTGTTACTACGATGTTTTTCACACTTATTTATGCATCGTATCATATTATTTAGCAGATGTTGTCAGCAATACTTTCCCTCTATTTTTATGATATTTCTGAAATACCTTGGCGCCTAGTTAAGTCGTCATGATAATTGTTGATTATTTGTAATCTCTTTTCCATGAATACTTTTTTAATACCTTTTTTGTTTTCGTAAATTATCGTCAAAATGCCAACGTAAACCTTTGTGAATCCTCGATTAATTCTTGTTTTATTCTCTTTGAATATTCTTTGGGGAAATTTAGTATTATAGCATAGTTATTATTTTAGGAACATGTGTTTCAATATAATCTTTTCTCTCTCCTTCCAGGTTTTGTTCTTCACAAGAATCGTCGGTAATATCACGTACCGGATTTTTAAAGCTGTTGACTTGTGTTAAAACTGATGTATTATCTGCTTTTATGCTGGTATTGATCATCGAATGAATGGTTATTTGTGAAAACATATATCCTTACGTTCTGTGTTTTTTTACATTTTTCAATCATTCCCTGTGTTTTTATATGGGAATTGAAAGAATTTTATGCCATCTAAATATGCCATATCCTCTGTGTAAGTATGTGCGCTCCAACGAAAGAGGCAAACGAAGCGGAAGTAGATAGATTTAATGATCAATGAAAAGGTGGAGTACGGAGATACAGTAGGAGAAACTAGCAGAGCAAGAAATGAGGACTGGTATGACCACGAATGCAGGTCTTCTGTAGAAGAGAAGAAAAAAGCCAGAATGAACTGTATAGAATAAAATACAAGAGCGAATAGAGCACTATCTAATGAGGAGACGATTCAGGCTGTTACGGTATGTAGAAGAAGAAACGAAAAGTGATAATGCAAAAACTGTAGTTTTGATGAAAAATCATAGTAAAAACGGAAACACACAGGATCAAACACCAAACTAAAGACCCAAATTAACAGCATGTAGAGATAAACTTGTTGACAAAGTGGAGTGAAATAATGCACAGGTGGAGACAATACTTTGATAATATATTAACAAACAACGAAACTGATACTGAACATACTCATCTACGAATTCATAGGCTTGTCTTACTGGTGTACCCACAAGAAATAACACCAGGAGAACGAACTCTTGGTATAATACAACCAATACATAAGAAAGACGACAAAACGTGTTGTTCTAATTATAGGGGTATTACATTGCTAACTGTAACATATGTCCTATCGGGGTTATACAACAGATTGGCTGAATACTCCGATCAGATCCTTGGAGAATATCAGTGTGGTTTCAGGTCAAGTCGACAACTGACCAAATCTTTGTAATACGGCAAATTCTAGAGAGTCTTTATATATACTTCAAAGAAGCACCCAAAGTATTATGCTGCAGGACATTACATTTCTAGGAATCCCCTCAAAATATGTGCGGCTCATTGCAGCCACTTTATATGGATCTAAAGCAGCGGTAAAAGTGGAACTACTGAACTAACAACTCTATTTGGTATAAACTTCGGAGTGAGACAAGGTGATGCACTATCCCTTATACTCTTCAACTTGACCTTAGAAGCATCTACCCGAAAAGATCAAATGACCGGCCATACAGGCACAAAGTCAGTACAATTCTGCGAGTATGCCGATGATATTGCCATGATACGCCGAGATAAGACCGCACCGGGGTAATCATAAGAACAATTGGATGAGGAAGCCCAGTTAGAATTACTACCGAATTCTTCAATAAAATATCTATGGGTCTATTTAAAATAACAAATTTGATACCATTTCCGGTGAAACCGAAATTTTATTTTATCCTGATGATCCTGGTGAGGACATTAGAACAATGTTGTCAAATTATTGTATTGTCATTGGTCCTTGGTAAGTGTGCAAAGTTTAATCTTTTGAAGTGGGTGAGAACCACGTTTAAAGATTCCTTTACAAATAAACAAACATACAGATGAAGCTAATAAAAGCGTGTCAAAAAGAATTTTCTTAAATTGATTTCTTAATGAGTTTAGTTTTAAAGATTTCAAGGATGCTGGTACATTATTATAATGGACATAAACCTTATATGTAAAACATATTTTAAACATTGCAGATTTGTGAGGTGGAGGTGTAATAAGTCCTCAAAATCTTAAGTTTAAGGTATGGAAATCTGTTCTATATGTTATTTTATTGTACAAATAATATTATGAAACTAAACTGTAGAGTGGAGTTCTCGTCTGTCCTGTATACTTAACCAGTTCGAATCTTTTAATTTACATGACACTGGCTCAAACTTCTTTTCACGTGTGTGAATCAATGAAATTTTATAAAATTAGAAAGAAAAATATTTGTCAGATGAGAGTTCTATATTTATTGCTTCGGATTCAACAGAACAATATATTTATATTGGTTTTGGAAGGCGCAAACATATAAACCAAATAATTATTTTTATTATATGACATTAAGGGTGTATTGGCGCAGCTGTCGTTATGGCCTCCTTTTTTTTCGTCTTTTATGGTTCATATAGTCGACCGCTAAAGTTAGTCATTACGTTTTTATTACTGTGTGTTTATTAGGTTGTCCACTTGTCAAAATTAAAGTGACCATTACAACATTTTACAGAGCCAGTCACGTGAAACACTACTCAGTTCATTAATATAAGTTTCCTTAGAAATGAAAATGGAACATTAATTAGATATCTATTAAAGAATAGTTCGTGTTGTATTTTCAAATTTAGTAAGGGTTAATTACATTCTGTGATTACTCTTATATATATTTTTATTTTAGTGTAGTAAACCTCAAAACACCACAAAACATTCTAACTGCGTTGTAATTTGTGAATTCCCAACTGTAGTTTGAATCAACGTTACTTATTGCAGACATTTGTTGATAAACATACAGTATAACCAAGGGACAACATACATTCTTGCTTTACATCCTGGCTTTTATCTCACGATTTAAATTTACCAACCTCCTGTTTCATTTATTTATATAATACATCTCCGTGCGGTTTTCCAGCAGCGAATGTTTCTCCTATCTGATACACACCCTATTATAATCCGCACAATCTACTACACGTATCTTTCACAACGTCACCTATCGCCAACTTCATGGAGGAATTTTAACATAATATCATATGTAATCATATACATTATACTAACTCATATTATATTACATGGCCTATGTCCATTTAACAATTTTATATAATAACTGGTATTTTATTTATATTTAGCATGATCTGTATAGCATTTTGATTCAGTTTTTGTAAGTGGGAACTGTTTTCATCTAACAGAATTTTCTTTGTATAACTAGTAAATCGTTTCACATGGTTTTATGTACGTATTTTAATATCTTAGGAACTCAGTCATATTTTTGTTTAACAATAACTTATGTATTTGTTCTATTCTGTTACAGCATCTCAGGAAACAATTGTCTACAAATTATTTATTTACATTCAGATACCTATATTTCAATTTCTATATTTTGTTTACTGTGAGTACATGTGGTCACATTCCTTACCTTTAACTTTCTAATTAACGTATTATATAGTATATCCTACAAGATGTAATATATTTACTAAATTCTCGCAATACGTTTTACTATTTATTATGGCAGTTCATATTTTCGGTTATGTATAGAAATTACAAATTGCAATCTAAACCAGCTGTGGTATTATAGATTCCTTTTATCGATTCTGTAATTTGCTTGAGTAAGGAAATCTTCCTAAGAAGATCGGCAGGTTGTTGCACTTAACTTAACAATTGACAGATGGCGATACCTGTACCATTCCTATATTTTACAGCTTTCCATTTAAGTAGTAAAAATATCTTTTTCAAGTTTGTGTGGTGGCATTATTTTGCAGAAAGTGGGACAAATAAAGTTTACCTTATTAGTAAAAGTCACCAAGAAATCATTTTGCCTGCAGCTTTTTACTGATTCGAATGTATATAAAATTTAACTCTGGACTTCAATAATTAATATTACATTTTTATACCCGCGCTAACAAGTATTTAACATCCAGGTAAATTTAATTTATTAGTAATTTAAAATTTCAGTAATCTTCAATTTTTGTCTGATGTAAATTCAATTTTTTTTTTAAATAAATTTAAATTCAAATTAAATTCTTTTTAATTTAATAAGTAATTAAAATACAATCACATGGTTGTAAAATATTTTTTCTCTCTTTTTCATTTTTTTTTTTGCAATTTATAGTTTATGAATCAGCTTATGCATAGCTTATACATACCTTCTCCTTTATTTGTGGCCGAATTCATTTCTAATTTTTATCAGATATACAACTCTATAAGGCGACTTTACATGATACATAAATGTCGTCTAGATCTAAAACGCCGGCCTACTGCGATAAAAAGAAAATCGCAATTTTCGAGAAATCATAGTAGGCTTAGAAATAGACAAAAATTTTGTTAATAAAAGTTGTTCAGAATCACGAGATATGCTCCCTTATAAAATTTGGTGAAAATCGGAAAACTTTCAAAAAAAAAAATGTTTGTTTCACTTCTCGTGAAGACACCCCTGTATCTCCTTTATTTGTGGCCGAATTTCAAGACTAATTCATGGAGTTATACAGCTCCATAAAGCGACTTTGTCCAACACATAGAGATAACTTTTTCCATATACTTATTAACTATATACAATGAGTTTCGTTCGTATTTTGATGCCAAGGAAAGCCTTATCGCTCTAACCTTCCAGAGTACTCGAGGTATGGTGCGCATGCCTTAGTAGCGGAATGCCGGTACGAGAATGTGACAGTTTCACAAAATATCGAAGGTGAATAATCACAATCTAATCGGAGAAGTTGTGTATGTTACAAGAGCGCGGTCCTCCGTCGTTGGTTTTGTACAGTTAAAGCATACGCGTTAAGTTCCAAATACTCCACAGAGATAGAAAACTATCTTCTTCTCAAGCCTCAATTCCGTACAACGGGGGCTTATAGCCACTACCAGTATTATATAGTTAATAAGTATGACTTTGACTTTGACTTTTTCCAACAAATGAAAGTCGTGCACAATTATTATTAAAATTATTTATTAAATAAAAGATGAAGTAAGTGTTTACAATGAATGACTATATTATTATATTCGGCCCCTTTCTACTAACCCACCATCAAGTGTAATACACTTCTCAATCCGTTTTCTGTTATTTATTACAACTCTTCGCAATTCTTGAGCTGTAACTTCTAAACACGCTTGCCTTATCCTCTCACAAAGCTGCTCCACATTTTGAGGTCTGGTCTTATAAACTTTGTTTTTAATATGACCCCCAAAAAAAAATCCATGGGAGTGGAATCAGGAGATCTGGGTGGCCAATGTATTAGAGGGCTATTTCGTCCTATCCATCTTTGGGGAAAATGTTCACTCATCCATGCTCTTACTACTACAGAATTATGGATAGATGCTCCATCGAGTTGGAAATACAATTGTTCCAAAGGAAAATCGACTATTGCATTCCACAGATCATTATTTAAAAATTGTCGCAAATGTAACGCATTTATATTTTGAAAAAAGAAGAACGGCCCTATTATTGTTTCGTTTAAAATTCCGCACCACACATTTACCTTCTGGAAATATTGCCTTTTACAATTTATTACCCAATCAGGATTTTCTACTGCCCAGTACCTAGAGTTTTGTGATGATACCACCCCGTTGGTGGAGAAAGTTGCTTCATCCGTGAAAATTATTTTCTTCAAGAAGTCTCGATTGTTTAAATAATTACCTTGGATCCATAAACAATATTCCAGTCTTCTCTCTTCATCACCTACCTCCAAAGTGTGTAAAAATTTTGGTTCATACGGTTGTAGTTTAAGCCGTTTTAAACATCTCCAAATTTTTAACACCGACAAATTCAGGTCACGAGCCATATTTCTAAGGCTGGTAGTGGGATTGGCGTTAAACGCCGCTAATATAACATTTCATCTTCATGCCTTCAATTAAGATGTACTCTCGGTTTAAGCACATTAGCCAGTTGTATTGAACAAGTGACATATTCTTGCTATGGTACCATGGTGTATTGGTTGTCTTAGAGGATGTCTTAAATTAAATTCTTCTGCTGCTTCTCTTGAAGACCATACATTTTCACCGACTATCTTTATTATTTCTACTTTTTCATCAGCAGTTAAAAGTATTCTAGCCATTATGAGTAGAAAAATCAAATAAGGGAACTAACAAACTCAACAATAGATAACAACAATCACTTCTGTCATAAAAGTAATAATATTGACAGTTAATTTCACGACATTCTTAACATTTAAAACAAAAAAACCGCTCCTAAATCTCTGAGCCGATAAGGAGGAAGGATATGATGGAGCGTTAGTGACAACAAAAAAAACTGTATTACATTGGTAACTTGATGTGTAATAATAAGAAGTGTCTCTTTTAGCGTTTTATTGAATCATGATTTTTGCTCACACCTTTCATTTGTTGGAAAAAGCTATCTCTATGTGTTGGACAAAGTCGCTTTATGGAGCTGTATAACTCCATGAATTAGTCTTGAAACTCGGCCACAAATAAAGGAGATACAGGGGTGTCTTCACGAGAAGTGAAACAAACATTTTTTTTTTAAGTTTTCCGATTTTCACCAAATTTTATAGGGGGGCATATCTCGTGATTCTGAACAACTTCTATTAACAAAATTTTTGTCTATTTCTAAGCCTACTATGATTTCTCGAAAATTGCGATTTTCTTTTTATCGCAGTAGGCCGGCGTTTTAGATCTAGACGACGTTTATGTGTCATGTAAAGTCGCCTTATAGAGTTGTATATCTGATAAAAATTAGAAATGAATTGGGCCACAAATAAAGGAGATACAGGGGTGTCTTCACGAGAAGTGAAACACACTGTATATATATATATATATATATATATATACAGTGTGTTTCACTTCTCGTGAAGACACCCCTGTATCTCCTTTATTTGTGGCCCAATTCATTTCTAATTTTTATCAGATATACAACTCTATAAGGCGACTTTACATGACACATAAACGTCGTCTAGATCTAAAACGCCGGCCTACTGCGATAAAAAGAAAATCGCAATTTTCGAGAAATCATAGTAGGCTTAGAAATAGACAAAAATTTTGTTAATAGAAGTTGTTCAGAATCACGAGATATGCCCCCCTATAAAATTTGGTGAAAATCGGAAAACTTAAAAAAAAAATGTTTGTTTCACTTCTCGTGAAGACACCCCTGTATCTCCTTTATTTGTGGCCGAGTTTCAAGACTAATTCATGGAGTTATACAGCTCCATAAAGCGACTTTGTCCAACACATAGAGATAGCTTTTTCCAACAAATGAAAGGTGTGAGCAAAAATCATGATTCAATAAAACGCTAAAAGAGACACTTCTTATTATTACACATCAAGTTACCAATGTAATACAGTTTTTTTTGTTGTCACTAACGCTCCATCATATCCTTCCTCCTTATCGGCTCAGAGATTTAGGAGCGGTTTTTTTGTTTTAAATGTTAAGAATGTCGTGAAATTAACTGTCAATATTATTACTTTTATGACAGAAGTGATTGTTGTTATCTATTGTTGAGTTTGTTAGTTCCCTTATTTGATTTTTCTACTCATAATGGCTAGAATACTTTTAACTGCTGATGAAAAAGTAGAAATAATAAAGATAGTCGGTGAAAATGTATGGTCTTCAAGAGAAGCAGCAGAAGAATTTAATTTAAGACATCCTCTAAGACAACCAATACACCATGGTACCATAGCAAGAATATGTCACTTGTTCAATACAACTGGCTAATGTGCTTAAACCGAGAGTACATCTTAATTGAAGGCATGAAGATGAAATGTTATATTAGCGGCGTTTAACGCCAATCCCACTACCAGCCTTAGAAATATGGCTCGTGACCTGAATTTGTCGGTGTTAAAAATTTGGAGATGTTTAAAACGGCTTAAACTACAACCGTATGAACCAAAATTTTTACACACTTTGGAGGTAGGTGATGAAGAGAGAAGACTGGAATATTGTTTATGGATCCAAGGTAATTATTTAAACAATCGAGACTTCTTGAAGAAAATAATTTTCACGGATGAAGCAACTTTCTCCACCAACGGGGTGGTATCATCACAAAACTCTAGGTACTGGGCAGTAGAAAATCCTGATTGGGTAATAAATTGTAAAAGGCAATATTTCCAGAAGGTAAATGTGTGGTGCGGAATTTTAAACGAAACAATAATAGGGCCGTTCTTCTTTTTTCAAAATATAAATGCGTTACATTTGCGACAATTTTTAAATAATGATCTGTGGAATGCAATAGTCGATTTTCCTTTGGAACAATTGTATTTCCAACTCGATGGAGCATCTATCCATAATTCTGTAGTAGTAAGAGCATGGATGATTGAACATTTTCCCCAAAGATGGATAGGACGAAATAGCCCTCTAATACATTGGCCACCCAGATCTCCTGATTCCACTCCCATGGATTTTTTTTTGGGGGTCATATTAAAAACAAAGTTTATAAGACCAGACCTCAAAATGTGGAGCAGCTTTGTGAGAGGATAAGGCAAGCGTGTTTAGAAGTTACAGCTCAAGAATTGCGAAGAGTTGTAATAAATAACAGAAAACGGATTGAGAAGTGTATTACACTTGATGGTGGGTTAGTAGAAAGGGGCCGAATATAATAATATAGTCATTCATTGTAAACACTTACTTCATCTTTTATTTAATAAACAATTTTAATAATAATTGTGCACGACTTTCATTTGTTGGAAAAAGTCAAAGTCAAAGTCATACTTATTAACTATATAATACTGGTAGTGGCTATAAGCCCCCGTTGTACGGAATTGAGGCTTGAGAAGAAGATAGTTTTCTATCTCTGTGGAGTATTTGGAACTTAACGCGTATGCTTTAACTGTACAAAACCAACGACGGAGGACCGCGCTCTTGTAACATACACAACTTCTCCGATTAGATTGTGATTATTCACCTTCGATATTTTGTGAAACTGTCACATTCTCGTACCGGCATTCCGCTACTAAGGCATGCGCACCATACCTCGAGTACTCTGGAAGGTTAGAGCGATAAGGCTTTCCTTGGCATCAAAATACGAACGAAACTCATTGTATATAGTTAATAAGTATATGGAATATATATATATATGGATACGAGGATGGCCAACCACCAACGAGAAGTCACGTGGAGCGTGACGTTTCAGCGAGGCCACTTATCGGGTTAGCTCAGGCGCTCGCTACACCTCCCACAAGTAGTATGGGACCAGTGACACGTAGCCAGTCGCGCAGGCGCGCCCTAGACCACATTCTATATAAGGAGCCGCACAACGCGGATAATGTCAGTTCAGTTTGAGCAACGAGGAGCAGCAGTAGGCAGCTTTCAGTGAGAACCTGAAGATGGCAGATGAGATTCGCCGAAACGTCGTTTAGACAACCGTGACTCCTGGAGGAGTCGACAATTGACGCGGAAGAGCACCCGGAAGTACAATAACACTTCATATATACATATATATATATATATATATATTAATTTTAATTAGTCTTTATTAGCCGATATTACTAAGTAACTTGAAAATTTCACATTATACAAACCGATTTATCTATTCATGTAATATCTTTTCATTTCTCTTACCAACAATTTCAGTCTGATCTATAGTAGACTGGTTATTCGAGAAAAAGAGACAATTGTACTGATTTTCACTATAGATGGTGCCCAATTTAACATAAATTTTTCTCTGTCTCCTAAACAGAAATCTGTCATTTATGCTGTACATTTCAAAAAGGGTAAGTTTCTCCACTCTTACGAATACTTCGGATCCACGGCTCTTTGCTCCGACTTAAACCAGCTAGTCGTCCGCATATGTTGCCTCAATTCTTTCCCAAAAATAAATAATAGAGGAGAGGAGGTAACAATTCATACATCTTTTTTGTAGTTGCCTGTCTTTGCTTCATTGTTTTCATTTTGATGTAGCTTGTAATTATAAATATTTTTACTTATTCTTTAATTAGATGTGTCTGTTCTTTACTTGTAAAATATTAAAATCCCTAATTTATATAAGCAGTTTAGTTAGATCTTGAATGCACCATAAGCACATTTGAGCCACACAAATCCCCGGGACTCTGCGGGGTTAACCAGTAATGCTGCAACATTTAACGGACATGTTATTCTACATACTTGGGGTAGTACTCAGAGCCGGCTTAGCACTGGGTTACATACCAAGGGTTTGAAATCCAATTAAGGAGGTATTCATGCCTAAGACCGGGAAAGTTAACTACTTCCGCGAGAAATACCTTATTTTATTTGGACATAAGATCATGGGGGAACTTTTGGATAGGCATACCAGGGACCATGCACACCTAAAAACCAATGCATCTGTACCAACATGCATATCAAGTAGAAAAATCCACAGATACAACACCCCATCATCTCATAAGGAGTATGGAGGAGACGCTGGGAGAAAAAAGGTTGATTTGGCGGCTTTCATTGATCTTGAAGGAGCTTGTGATGTTTGGTGGGACCTTAGGAGCTCAAGTAGTGGGGGGATGTTCATAAGAGGGGTACTTTCCGCTCTCCCAAGGAACCTGGTAGTGTAAAGATTTTACCGTTCAAAGTTACCCTTATGGTCATCATAGTAAGAAGTGTGTGTAATGAAACTTTTGTTGTTATTAATATTTTTGTAATGCCATTTATTTGGGTTTCTGCAAATCTTTCACATACATCACATTATTTTAATAATTATAATAATTGCTATTATACAATATCTATCTCTCGAGCAATCAGGGAAAATGTGTTATGACAACGACTGAAATTTACAAATAATGGATATAGAGTGAAATAATTTAAACTTGAAATCAATTTTGAATCTGAAGTGCATTTAACTAAATAATATATTATTATAGAGTAAAACAATACATAATATACATTATACTTTTCCAATCTGTTATAGAAATAAGCGAACTATTCTATTTAAAAATGATAAGTGGAAAATGCCTCTTATTATATATATTTTTATATTCACAAACGTGATCTAGGCAGATCTTAGCGAATGTATATATCCTAGTAGGCATGTTTATATATAAAGTAAAACGTATTATGAGGAAAGCTTATTTAGGTACGAGTTTGATATATTATCTTTACTTAATATGTCTATATTAATATTCTCTCAAATTAATTTCTGTATTTGTGACGAGTTAATTTGAACAGAAGCTTTAATGTCTTCTAAAAATTACAGAACATTTGTAGATGGAGTCTACAAGCACTAATCCCAAAAGTAAAGTTGTTACCTCGAAAAATTGTCATCGTGAGTGTTATATTATTGTTTTATAATATTTTATTGTGCAGTGTATGAGTGTTATTATGATTATGTATCAGTAATCCATAATTTTAGTTAAATTTTGTGTTATTATAGAAAAACTGAAAATTACTATTTATTTTACAATCAGTAGCTATCAATAATTTATACTGGTTTTGCTTTACAGCTTCAGGAAGACTACTTTTAAGTTATGCATATAAACAACGGTACACATTTAAGCCCCGTCCTATCATCGAGGATTAATACTGTACAGCATTATTTTATAATTGCACATTTTTTTTTTATTGGGAACTGAACACATTACAATACATTTATGTACTTATCGTTGGATCTTCCAAACTTCGTGTTATATCATAGATTTATGGCACTGGTCGGAATCCTTTCAACTTGGTGCTAGACGAAGGGTTTAAACAGCCGCAAGCAATGATACGAGACACAAACACAAATTATTCAGCAATAATAAGATCAGTCTCCACGAGTCAGATTTATATGCTAGCAGACACTAAGAACATAACGTCAATATCAATATATCAAGCCGTTCTTAACAACTGAAAATAAAATATGTTTATTCTTTCCTATTATTTGGGTTCTCTACCACATGTATTATTATCCTCTTCAAAACAAATTACCGAATCTACAAAATAATAGAATTATTGGGAAAAAACCTCTGCGCCCGTGACGTTTACGCCAAAGGAAAAGTCAGAGGTTATGTTTTGCAAATAATATAAATCGGAATAAACACAGAAATAATGTATTTAGCTGACGTTTCGGAAACTAATCTCTTTCCGTTTTCAAAGCTTTTTTTGAAGAACTCTTATTTTGCTGTGTATGTCAAATACACAGCTTTAAGATTCTGTTTATGTTATTTCCATAGATACTTACTACTTACACAGAACATAGAACTGATGATATTTTCTTTTATATAATGTTGAGTTTGTTAAGTTCTTCTTTTAACATTGGTAGCCAGGTTGTACAAATATCTACAGAACAATTCGATACGCACTTATCTTCATTTAATAAGATTATTGCTATGTTTTTACATATTTGCGATTATTGAATAATTTTAAACAATTAACGCCAAAAGCTTATTCTTGAGAAACAAAAGCAGTCAGATTCATAATAAAAAGTTTGTTAATATAAATAGTTTGTTAGTTTTTCTTCCTAATTGCTTCTTTCGTTTGACATAGGTCTGGTGAAAGTACTCCATAAATTCTTATTGTAAAAAACTTTCTTGTAATGTAATAGGCTTACAATCTAATATAAGCGCTGGCATTAATTAATTGACTTATTCGCAGTTCTGAAGTTTCCATTTAATTTCACTGATTATATAAATGACTTTGCCTTAAGAAGTTTAACTTTTGTAATAGAGTAGACATAAATTTCTGTTTTTTCTACAAGTATACTCATTATGTATAAACTTTTCTAAGTATTTAATAGCAACGAATTACTTTAAAGTAAAAACACCACAGTATAACAGAGGCCCTAGTTAAAGTCAGTGAAGATGGTTTATTACCAGGGAGTCGAAACTTAGGCCGTCGTTCTCAAAAAGTGGATAGCTGTAAAGATTTTATACTTATAACAATTTTAATTTCTCAGGACTGTACAGACTAGAGTAGAGACTCAAAATAAGGCACGCAAAACGTTTTAATTAATATATTGAAAATATTATAGTGTAAAATAATATTCACTTAAGATATTGTATTTATTTCAAGTCATTTTAATTTATATTTACTAGACCAACAAATAAATATATAGTTTGGATATTTTTCTTTGTATTTACCAGAAAACAAATAACTAAATCGTTTGATATTTCAAATCACGTAGAATTTGCAATTAACTAATTTTAATTTAACTACCTATCTGATATTTAATTTTTAATTACTCAAGTTTCGAGAAATAACTAAACCCTTAGTTTTTTTTTAAATAAAATCTCTATTATTATTATGTACCAGTTTTCACAGAAAATGACAGCAAGCAAGTAAATGATCATATGCAAGGGCAAAAATGCAAAATAAACAAGCAGGCGGTAAATATGACTAGCAGGGCAAAGCGGCGGTTTGGCAAATGTAATAGAAAGTAACTTGGACTGCTCTTTGGTGATGGGCAGGCGGTTGTTCCAATTTTTAAGAAATTTTTGACCAGAAGCAAATAATTTTACTTTTATAAAAATAATTAGATTTTAGGACTTGACGTGGTGAACCCGTTGAAGAAATATTTAAGTGTTAAACAATGCGGTTCATCTCAAGTGGATTGTCCCACTTAAAGGCAGAGTTTAATTTAGGAATCTCATTTGAAGTGTCCCACTTAAAGGCTCCGACTGAGAATTCCACGGTCAATAACCCGGAGAAATTACTATAATACAAAAATGTTAAATGGTAAACAGGATCAAACGTCAAGTTTTATTTTACTAAATATTAATTTGTCTTTGTTCAGGACGATCGTGTAAAATATTAATTTATTACAGAGCGACTCAGGTGGAGTTCCCACTTAAAGATAGCGTCCCCGACTGAGAAATAGTCGTTAGGCAAAATTAAAAACCTCAGCAATTGCCCATTTCATGAACTCGCCCTGCTGAGCTAGAAATCATCCTGTCGAGCGCACATTGCGCGTTCATATGTGAGCTAGACAGTCATCAATCGACGGAGTGAGAAAATGTTTATAACTGGCAGCGTAAATTGGTATAAATAATTATTTCTGGGCAAATTTGATAACTAGAATCGATTGTAAATAAATTCTTATATTATTTCGGAAAAAAATTAATGGCTCCAGTATTAATAATAATCATTATAAATCAAATCGTGAATTTTGACTTGGGTTTATACTGTTACCTTCGAGCCATAACTAACTTAAATAATTAACACCCGCGGTTAAAACTACTTGCACTCAATTTGAAATGAAATCTTTACCTGGTTACTAAAAGAATCAAATTTAATCGGCACTGGTTTACTAATTATTACTAAAATAAACTGATAACTTATACCTTATCCTTAAATGGCTTTTAATATAATTTACTCTTTGAAATTAGATTTTCGAAACCACGGTTGTTCCTAATAGAACGTTACCTTCTGAAAATATACCTGGTGAATCAAAAACAGAATACTTCTCGGTAAAATTGAAAATGATCCTAGATTGATAGTTTCTACCTATTGAAACAAAAAAAGAATAGTACCTTCGTTACAATTTTCTTACGTAGCCCATTACTTTATTTTAAATTGTCTGAATCTGGTGAAAAATATACGTGAAACATCTGACACGAACATATGAAAATACATAATTTTATACAGTTTTGGGAATTTCGTGAAGATGCTAGAAATAGTATTTTGAAAAAACTCTCATTTTTCTAAATCATGCACTGGATGTTTCATGTAAGATGAACCACCTCAATGTTTTCGTAATTACTACTTGGAGGATGCTTATTTTTTGCGTAGAACTTCTACTGTTATATTTGCGAGGTATCTCCAGAAAGCGAAAGTATTAAAAATAATTGCAAATTTTTTACAGATATTAGTTATATATAAATGTAGTTCCCATTCAACAATTTGTTTGCAGAGTTATAAGAGGGTGCTTTATAAATATCGTGAAAAATTACATTTAAGGCCTTCAGAAAATCTGTATTTTTGATTAAGACCTCAGGTCGCTTAAATATACAAGGCGTGACTTAAAACCGTCAGCCCAAAATAATTTTTTCAATTTACTGCATACTCAGATGAAAAATCGAACGCATAAGGGCTTAATTAAAGATAAATATAACGAAAAAATGTAAACAAAATATCTGTGTCTTCATCGTCTACAGAAGGCGTCGTATGATACTGAAACCAAATTTCGAGTTTGAAGCTGTACCAAATATGAAGTATTACTGAAGCAGTCTGATGAAATATTTTGGCATAGTTAAGCTAAGATCAATTCTATACTACGATTATCGATTTTATTTCAACAAATAACTTTTTTTTCAACAAGGAAGTGGCAATTAGAAATATCCTCCATTTTAAGTCAAAAAAGTTAACCAAAACCCGAAAAGGTCTGCCTTTCAACATTTCTTTTTAAAATATTGTTGAAACCCACTGTTAAAACGGCATATGGTATTATTAGATATGAATGCATTTTCTACACATTTAAAAATCATCTGTCAGTCGAGTTGCAAATCCAGATAATAATAAAACTGGAGAGTATTTAATTCTGCGCAATTAAAAGGCCTTTAGCGTTATAGGGTAATTATGAGTAATAAATAAGGATATTCCGACACTTAGCATCTTTAAATACTCTTAATTGTCCTGATTTCTTACCTAAATTACTGTTAATTGTCCTTATTTACCTTTAAGTATGTATGTTTTTACTTTAATTATCCTTATTTTTTACGTACATTACCATTGGTTATCTTTAAAATTCGGTCATGGGGACTTGGGAGACTGACATGACTTGGGAAATATAAATAAAAAATACGAAGATACTATATTGTGCAGTATAACAATATGTAATAATAAATACAACATAATAACTATCATCGGACTGGTCGAGTTGATAATTTCTTAGGTCATCTTTTTCAATGCATCCAACTTCTTCAACATCGCAGCAGACATTTGTATCATAAACTAATAAATGATTAAGTCACTTAGTTCACAAGACAACCTTTCAATGGTCGATCCAACGTTGATATCTGCCATTCAGCTACAATTTGAAACACGAAAGATGAAGTTCCCCGAGCAAACACAATTATATGCGTTTATACTTCACGATGCTTATTTAACGTAAGGATAATGAGTTGAAAGAATTGGCTGCTGCCTGCTGCAACATTAAACAACAAACACATTATATTTTCAAACCACCATATCCATTCTCATAATTAACAAATGGTGAAAAGGCACGATATCAATGGTCGGAGAACAATTATCATGGATATATTCAACTGAAAGAATTACCACTAATCTTTGAGGAAGTTTGTTAGAATGCTGTTAAAAACTATATCAACATAATTTATCATTAAACGATGTTATAATACTATACAAAGATGGGATGAAAAGGAATTTTCTATTACAATGTCTACAGTGAAATAAAATTATAGATCTTGAAGACTGTTCACCGCTGCTTCTGCCTAACCTTAAATCATTGACTATTCCAGAATGTCCGGAATATTACCAGTATAATAATTGTCATTGTACTCTCGCAAATGTTCGTTTTCTATACAAATGTATTGTAGATGTCTTTAGTTATGTAATCAAGAATATATAATAAAATGAATGTATTATACTAATCTTTGTTTTATTTCTAACCTCATTATAATATAAAAAATAAAAATAGTAGGCTTTATAGCATTTCACACTTACCTGGCTTGTGACATCTGGATGTTTCTATATAGTTTTTAAGTACATAAAGCACTTAAAGAGGGAACGTTCTAGCCAAAAGGGACTTTGCAGTAGTTAAAAGGGGACTGAAATGCACTGCAATATTTCACTAAAAATAACAATCCAATGCTCCTTTTCGTAAACTGAGTGATAAAAATCTATAGATAAATCATGCAGGTCGCAAATGTTCATCAGTATAAGATATCTATAACAATAAGGCAGGTAAAATAACCCGGCAGGCAAATGTAACTTTAGGTATTTTTTTTTTTTTTTTATACATTTATTTAACGTCGGCCTATTTCCGCTACTGAGGCCTAACACCGACGCCTGTAGACGAGCTACCCCCAACCAGGAATTTTGCCGAACCTCTTCCCTTAAGAAGAGTAGGGATCTTTTACTTGCCTAACATTTAATAGACAAGGGACCGACGGCTTTACATCCCCTCCGAAGGATGGTATATCTCCTATACAACCCTCGCCTAAGGTTGTATAGCTTCCGCGCATACACTGATATACAAGCCGCTGGAAGTTGGGTGAGGCGAGGACGTGGCCTTCGTTGGAACGGTCACCAATCCAACTACTAACCACGCCTAACGTTGCTTTACATCGCATATCGAAGTATGTACATAGTAAAAACGCACCTACGCTCGCCCCAAACTTTAGGTATATAATCAAGAATGTGTCATAAAATAAATGTTTTCTGTCTCATCATAATAACAACATAATGCCTTAAGTGTATGTATAAAAACGGATAGACGAACGGGTGGAGAGATGGTTGGGCAGGTGAATGGAGGGAGGGATGGTTGTATCTAAATTACCCTTAATTATTATGATTATCTTTATTTTGAACTTAATTACCATTATTTTGACCTAAATTATCCTTAATTTCCCTTATTTGTACTTAAATTACCCTCAAATACTCTCTAATTGCCCCCCCCCCACCACTTGACCCCTTGACCTCTGTCCCCACAACGCTAATTACCCCACCGCTCTAATCGCCTCCTACTATTACCATTACCGCGTCATTCTAATTGCCTCCACTGCACTAATTGCCTCCCACCAATCTAATTACCCCCACCCCTAATCTAAGGATGAACCGAATCCTCTACTGCTTCTGAACCGAGGTTCTCTCATTTCCATACTACTGACAGATACACAAATTTCAATGAATAACCTTTATCGAATTAGGTTCAGATTTACATATAAACAAATTATCAAGAAGAATGAATTCGACAACAGACACTACTTGACATATAACGACATATTATGTTATTGCTCCATGCCAACTTGACATGTTTTTTTTTATACATTTATTTAACGTCGGCCTATTTCCGCTACTGAAGCCTAACACCGACGCCTGTAGACGAGCTACCCCCAACCAGAAATTTTGCCGAACCTCTTCCCTTAAGAAGAGTAGGGATCTTTTACTTGCCTAACATTTAATAGACAAGGGACCAACGGCTTTACATCCCCTCCGAAGGATGGTATATCTTCTATACAACTCTCGCCTAAGGTTGTATAGCTTGCGCGCATACACTGATATACAAGCCGCTGGAAGATGTGTGAGGCGAGGACGCGGTTTCCGTTGGAATGGTCACCCATCCAAGTACTAACTGCACCTGTCGTTGCTTTACATCGCATACCGAAGTATGTACATAGTAAAGACGCACCTGCGCTTGCCCCAACTTGACATATAATTAATACATAAATAAATAACATCAGTGTATATAGCAGTACTTACACATACAATAAATGACAACCAAGAAAAACAAATAGTTCGCACAACGAACAATTATAAAGTTAAATGAACAAAATCAGTAGTCAAGGATTCGTCAAAATCATAGAACGCATTATTAAGAAGAAATATTGTTATTACAAATTTGAAACGTATACAGTTAAGAACTTGGACGATGTTCGGTAAAATATTTAAAAAATTTATAGCATAATAGCCTGTTCCATTTCTCATTTTGGAAAGCTAAATCTAAATAATATATTACCTTTGCTGCATGTTGAGTACGAATGTAAATTTTCACTTCGTACGTAATTATTTAAATTACAATTCTCAGAGAAGGCATTTCAATCTATACAATCATCAATACTCAGTACTCAGAAATAATACTGGCACAGCCTTTCTTTGCTATTAGAAAACTGCAGAGGTGTGTACTCTGTGGCCCCATGCCCATGCTAAAATGGCATAGATTAGGGATATATTGAATTAATGCATGATATACCACAACACCGTTGACTGCGACAAGACTGCAGTAGGAAAATGTTACTTGATTCTAATATATTTTTTCAGATAAAGGTCGCGTAGTCTCCCCATGTTAATTTACTGTTCAAAATAACAACCAAAAATTTGACGATATGAGTGCATTTCATATACACAAGTTGATGCTTAAGTCTTCTCATTATTTACAATTAATTTATTATTTAAAAGCCGGTGTTGAATTTAAGATTGATTTGAACCTCTGGTAATAAAGTTGAGCTATCCTTATGGGTATGAGCCAATGTTGTGTTATCTGCAAAACGAGTCAAATATGTCGAAGGCTATTGCTTGACAAATCGTTGGCATCAATGAGAAATAAAATCGGCCCTAAAATAGAACAATAAGGTGCACCAAATTTAATATTAATTGTTCCCGAATTAGCGTTAATAAAATAAATAAATTGAGAGCATTCACTCAAATATGAAATAATGTTTTTTCTACTGCACCCAGAGAATTTGTAAACTTTTAATGCTGACTATAAGTCTACAGTAATGTTGCATTGATCTGTAAGTTGATTGTATATGCATGTCTGTCTGCCTGTCACTTGTTGTATATAATAACACTGCAATAAAATTTAATACAATAGGGCCCGAGGAATAATCTAAAGGAAAAAAAGGAAGTTTGGCCACTCTTTTTAACTGTAGTCGTTAACCCGAGGCACACACACAGAGTGTTGCATTGATCACTATTTGGCGAGATATAATTCTAGAGTGCATAAATTTAGGGGAAACACGCAGAGCCAAATTATAGTCGAATGATATATTTACTTGGTACTTGAAAATCTCCATACCAAAGTTTAATAGGTGTGCTGGGATATAGCTTCATATATCTGGTAGGGTTAGTAAAGCAATATCCGTTCCATTGGTAACTGAATTTCGGCTTTCAAATTTATCTTAAGTACGCCTGCTAAACTAACTTTGCGTTGTAATGTGTATTTTGAGGAAGTACCCTCTTTAACCAGTGAATCAATATGCTCATTATGTTTAATTCCAATGTGTACTTTAACCCATTTTTTCCTAGTCAAATATATTTTTATTTATTTATGTTTTTTTTATTTTGAGAACGAACAAAGAATCGGACAGAGTAATTAATCATTTGATAAATTATAATTTCGCTTGTATCTATTTAAAACCAATATCGCGAGTCATAAAACTTCTTTGCAAATATGTAGATGTCTGTAAAACTAAATTGTTGCCTATTAGCTAAAGTATATTAGTGAAATAACTTTAACTGTAAAGGAACCAAAATACTGGTGCCTACGATTACAGTTTAAAAATGTGAAAATTTTCAACTGTTACCTCAAACGTCAAAAATATGAAAAATGCTTACATTATTCTGGTGTAACACTCTATGACAGCAAATCTAATCCGGTTTCATACTTTAGATCATTTTTCTTATAATTGCGGTTAGTAATATTTCTTTAATTGTGGTGTAACTTTTAGAACCTATTTCTACTGATTAGAGTCTTGATTCACATCAGTTTTTAAATAGTATTTGCAGGGTTAAAGAGAAATTTATCCTGTGGGAGATGACAATAAACCCTTTAGGCGGATACATGGTTCAGTAGGAAAAACATTTCTTTAGGGTTTGCACAACTTGGAGAAATAAAACTAACCACTCCACCAAGTGCACTCTTTAATTGGCAAAATGCCTTCTAGAAGACGAATTGCAATAATGCTACGTTATAAAACAACATGCTAGGCGTTGATAGGTGCAGTCAGATAATACAAAAAGAAAACACTTGAGCCGCTGAGGCGTAGCAGATAGCAGACACTACTTAGCCCGGATTTGTGATGTAACGTGTCCACGACAAAATTTCACTAGCGCTCAAAAATCTTAGGGCCAAGTTTAACATAAAGTATTATAAATTATTAGTTTACTTACTTAATATAAATCACTGAGGGTCCATTCGTAGTGGTCGCAGATGAAATAATGACACTTTCTTTCAAGATAAAATGCACTATAAGCAGGGCCATAAAAATAACAACACAATTTTAAGAACAATTTTTACGTGTATTTTACTTTTTGTAAAATAAAGTAATAATAAAACGTTACTACACGGAGTCATCATAGAACACACGCACTCTTGCAGTTAAACTTTTTGAATCCCTCCTCACTACTTGTTGCATTCTTGAATTTTCGTTGCAGAATAGTGAGTATTTCATAGACATTACCACAGACTGGGACCAGTGAAACTATGGTCGTCAAATATTGAGTTTAGAGAACAATAATTGCAGATTTTAACTAGCGTAATTAGTCGTAATTACTGTACTGAATTGAGTACGTATTTTTGACATTAATTATTTCAAAATAACTTGCAGTTATTATGAGTAGTAACCGATCCAATAATTATTCTTTTTTCGCGTACTTTAAAAGTGCTTCCATATATTTTCATTTCTGAATTTCTGAACTTGATGAAACCCTCTTGTTTTCTTCATTCAGTAATTACTTTTCCCTTTTACAATGCTCCTGAAAAGCGACCTGTCATATTTGATTTATATTTTCTTCCTATTGAAAATACATTACGTATTTATTATAAAAAAGCCACCGTGTTTACTTGAACGAAAATTGTTTTTTTTCCCAAATGCCTATAGAACAACTTTTGCCTTAGGACAGCCTAGCTTGTCTTTCATCGATAACGTATCTGCTGAAGTTTATAAACGGAACACACAATAATCACGTTACCTTCCACTGTGTATTGGAGAATAAAAAACATTGTATTGAAAAGTACAGAAAATTGGAAAGCATCTTTCCAGAAATATCAATTTTTATTATTGAAGAATATGATCGATGAGATTTTAATCATGTTCCCTAATATCTCCGAAAAAATATTTTGTTACTGGAGACGAAGTAATTTTTATAAATGAAATTTCCCATACTTTAGAAGTGGCCTGGTTCTTATAAAGTTAATTGAAAAATTTTCAATCAGCCCAAGTTATACATGCTTTGCAGTGTATGGAAAGTGGCGTATCCTTCTATTTGGCCTGGTTTTTAATTCAGGTTGGTCAAGTTGAGAGGCTAGTGGATAAATATTATCATCTTTGTTCGTTACCTTCTTAATGGAAATTCAGATTCTGATATAGTCGATGCTTCGATTATCCTGAGGATGATATAAATTAAATCGAAACGTTGACTATATCATAAATTCGATTTCCATAAGTTAATGGCCTATCCACATCAAAACAACCCCTATACAATCTATACCTGGTAATTGACTTACACACACCATTTATAGGTTTATACTTCGGCCGAAAACTCTAGTCAATAGAGCCAGGGGCGTGCGGATTTACGAGTTTCGTAAATTCCCTAATATAATATGTTTACGCTTTTACCTATTTATTTTCTTTAAGTTTGGAGAATTTTGACGAATAACATCAATTTAGAAGGAATGAAAGTCCTCGGATTGAGTTAACTATGCATGAACTACCTTATACTTATAACATTATGCTTAAATCTGGCAACATTCTCCACGCATTCGGCGGTATTTGGTGCGTTAAACCTTTATAACTCAGTTTAAAATCAGTATACATAGAGTGCGGTCGTTTATAAGTTGGGCGGTATTAATTTTTTTGTTTATAAATTACGTATTTGTTGTATCATAGCGTCTTAAAATTTTATTTCTTGTGAAATATTTATAATGTGAATTGTTTATGAATTGGGTGGCACTAATTTTTGTTTATAAATTACGTACTTGTATCACAGTACGTTAAAGTTTTATTTTGTTAGTGTTTTAGTGAAAGTAAGTGTAATTGTGGGATATCGTAATATTTTTAAATGTGCAAAAATGGAAGCAGTGCCCGGTTGTTCAAAAGAAGTCGTAAAAGTTCATACCCCTACTAGAAAGTCTCCATTGAGCTTCAAGGAGAAGAAAATTATTTTGAATGTATATCATGTATTAGAGAAGGATCATCCCATGGTATAGAGATCAGGATCAACAGGTTTAGTTAACATGACTTCAAGGTATACGTGAGTGAGCGGATCATTTACAGAATTTAAGAGAAGAAAAAAATAAAGGGAATATTCAGAAACTTAAAGCGAAGTCTGGAAGAAAAAAATACTATTAGACAAGTTCCAGAAAAATGGAATTCGTCGTAAAGTTAATAAATTCTTTTATGATAATGAAATCCCTACGTTAAGAAAATTTTACAGTCCTTGAATGATGATGAACCTATACCCAAAATGGGCAAATCGACGTTAAAAAAATGTTTGCATGATTTGAACTTTGTATTTGCAATATGAAAGAGAAATAGCCTAGTACTTGAGAGAAATGGTATTATTTGTTGGCGAAGGAATTATATTCGGGCAATTAGAGCTGCCCGTGAAAGAGCAAGAAAATGCTATTATTTAGATGAGACGTGATTAAATGAAGGATATACTCTAACGCAATTTTGGCAAGATAGAAATGTAAAAAGTGTTCGTCAAGGCCATATGGAAGATTGGTCAACAGGATTAAAAATGCCAACAGAAAAAGGAAAACGCTTAATAATAACGCACATAGGAAGTTATTCAGGATTCTTGGAAGATGGACTTCTATCGTTCGTGTCGAAAAGAAGTGGCGATTATCACGAGGACATGAATGCGGATGTTTTGGAGGAATGGTTTGCAAAAGTTCTCGCTGGGATTGAACCCGGATCTGTCGTTATAAATAAATAAATAAACACCACAGAAATTAGACAACCCCCAATTCCAGAAGCCAGGGCTTGTGCGGAAGGGGGTTACACATTGAAAAAACGCGGACATACAACCATTTCCTCCGACAGTGCCAGTGCCGGAGCCAGGATTCGAACCCGGTGATGCGATGTTCGTGTGATTAATCGCGATTGCCACCTCGCGCCTTAACCCACTCGGCTATCGACCAGACCGTTATTATGGATAACGCCCCGTACCACAGTCGATTACTGGAAAAATTACCAGCCAGTGCATGGCGAAAAGCGCAAATTCGAGAATGATTAGATGGTAAAGATATCCTATTCGATCGTGCTTCGCTGAAAGCCGAATTGCTAACACTAGCGAAGCAGCATTCGCTGATATATAAGAAATATATTGTGGATGAAATGGCTAAAGCTAGAGGTCTTGAGCTATTACGGCTGCCGCCTTACCACCGTGAACTCAATCCCATTGAGCTTATTTTGGCTGAAGTAAAGGGAAATGTTGCACGAGAAAATAGAACATTTAAATTAGAACATGTGAAAGGCCTTCTATCCAGTGTATTAAAAAGAGTTACAGTCGATTATTGGCAAAAATGTATAGGGCACATTAAAAAAGTCGAAGAAAAAATGTGGAATACGGATATTCGGATTGACGCATTGATTGAACCAATAATAATAAATGTAGGAGCCAGCAGTGATAGTGGCAGTAACAGTGGTGAGTGAGTGATAATCTGTGATGGTGTCATGTAGTGATTGTGATATGAATCATTTACTGTGGAAAATTATTGTTGGTAAGTTTGTTTTTATGATATTATTTTAACAAGAACGTTTATATAGAACGGTTATTTATTTTTAACTTTGGTATGTTTTGTTTTTAATTAATTATTCTATTTTAACAAGAAAGTTTATTTATGTTGTTAGAACAGTTATTTATTTTTAAGTTGTAAGTCTATTTATTTATTTTCTTTTTTAATCTGTTACTCCCTAATTCACAACCCTGTCACCATCCTTTCCCGGCAAGAAATATGCTCACGCCTCCACGTTGGCCCTTGCTGGGCAATAAGAACAACCAGTATAGTTAAAATTTTTATAAACATCAACCATTCTACAGTTTTAATGTCGGATTACGTAAGTATTCCACTTCTAATAAAAATGCCTGCCATTAAAAATTTTCTTAAAAGAACTCCAGTTTTTCTTTTTGGCTGAGTTGAGCGTGAAAGCAAATTTAATTATATTTATTTTTTATTTTATGAAATATTATTATTTTATATATACCTACATAAATACGTATGTGGCGCCACTGAGTGCCCGGGTTATACGATTTCTTTCTTTCTTTCCAAGTTTGTTTACGACTGAATAGTTAGTCGAGCAAATTATTAGATATAAAGGCGGCACGTTAAATCATTTACTCTGCGGTCGACTAGGCCATTAAAATTGTTTGCGGTAGTTGATCTGTGGTCGTAGTTTCCATTTCTAGTAGAGGCGGATAATATATTTCTCTCGATTCAATGGGATTATATGGTAGAAAGAGGTGTCGCTTTAGTATCTAATAAGAGCTACTATCCTTTGACGAGAGTGCCGCTTATTTTTTGCGTTACTGACTCGAGTTTTCGGCCGAAGTATAGATTATAATGGAGGAAATGAATGCAAAAATAGTGTATAAGTTCTTAATCGTTACTATTTCAATGTAAAGATTTGAAACCTTTTGTATTATATTAAGTTTCGGCAACATAGAATAGAATGGAATGGAATGGAAAGGGACGGAACGGAACGGAACGGAATGGAACGGAACGGAACGGAACGGAACGGAACGGAACGGAACGGAACGGAACGGAACGGAACGGAACGGAACGGAACAGAACAGAATAGAATAGGTATTTATTGAATAATATAAAATGTGTGGAACACGTCATTTAGTTTTAAAGTAGATTAATTTTGCACGATGTTAAATATTAAATTTATTAGTTAAAAATCTGTATCTCGTGTAAAATAAAATATAATATAAATAAATCATTAAAAGCTGTGATAGTAAAATACACTTTTTAAAATATTATTTCATTTAATGTTAAAATTTCAATTAAAAATGATCTTTCTGAACTCAGTTCAGTTCGAGCAACGAGGAGCAGCAGTAGGCAGCTTTCAGTGAGAACCTGAAGATGGCAGATGAGATTCTGCCGAAACGTCGTTTAGACAACCGTAACTCCTGGAGGAGCCGACCATCGACGCGGGAGAGCACCCGGAAGTACAACAACATATATATATTCCAAATTTCAAAATCATTGATTCATAAACACAGAAACCATAAACCTGAGGCACTTGGTATAATCTATTTCACTAGCTACACGTGCCTAATGTACACTTAGAAACCGAGGTACGTGTGCTTTGAAAATATGCATATAAAACAGCATATTAAAGTACAATATATGTTTAATTTCATGCTCATAACAACTCATGAAGTTTAACAAGCATATTCGTTTAATTAAGGTGTGTCGTTGATTAAGATTAAATCACCATTTTTGTTCTACCAAGTTCTCTGTTTGTTCACTAATTACAGAGCCACATTAATGAGGAGTGAATCACAAGAAGAAGTTATATGAATAGCGTACGAAAGAAGCTGTAAACTACAGAGGCCACCAAAGAAACCGCGGAGCGTCTATAATGAAATTGTTACCCAGATCAATCAGACCACATTTCCCAATACCGAAACCACTTCGTTTATTTGCCCCAGATTAGTTCGACAAATGGCGACCCGGAAATAATAATTTATATATTTCCCGTATGCCGTATAGTGTGTTCTCTTTCAGTTGTTGGAATAGCGATATTGTCTATTAATTTAAATGTTGCGCCAGCTGAGTTGCAATGTGTTGATTTTTCACTATATTACAGTTACCGATGCTACTTTTATGTACCGGGCCACACATATTAGCAATTCATATTAATATGCAGGTACTTTTTGTTAATTTTTTCTTAGACGTTTAATAAATAAAAAACCACGTAATTACATTTAAACTAATTGTAAATATTATTCCCCATTTTATTGCAGCTTTTATATAATTAATTATATTCTTGGCAAACTTTTACTAAGTTGATTTTCTTGGTATAATTGTCTTTTTCAAATACAATAGGGTTGGTCTTGTAACTAACGCTAAATATTTAACAACTTTCAATTCAATAGGACATTTCCTTTTTCAGTAATAGTGTTTACAAGGAACATGACAAACGGACAGACGCGCAAAATGATAGGAGAACGGACAGCTGAACAAGTGAACAGACATTGTGTATATTATTTATAATTTGATAACACAGCCAATTTCTTCCCCCCAGGCGATACGTTTAGATAAATGCCTGGTAAATCTAATATACCTCTCCTGCAAAGAATATAATAGTTATTGTACTCTATCTATACTCACATTTGTTAGGTGTGCAAAAAACATAACGCCGAGTTGCTTATGCAAATGGAAATGCAGAGTCTAAATTTGTTTCTGCTCAACTTCTACAAATACCACAATTATATCTCATCTTCACCTCTGATTCGCATAAATTTAAGGGACCTACAGTTTATTACAGGGTCTAAATAGCATTATTAGAGAGAAGACATGATAGATAGGAGCTGGCTATTCGCCTTTTAGCGTCGTGACCTTTCCAGGCCTATTGTAATGTCCCTAGGTACTTTTCTTTATAGTACAGCCTTCGGTTTTGTCATTTGTGCCAGATATCACAGTCTTAACAAGAGTTTTTTAGTGTAGCTGCCTGCCCTTGATTTATCATCTCTAAGTAGTTGGAACCTCAGTCTAGCTAGGCCTTCGCACTGGAACAATGCGTGCACTAGGTGTTTCTCATCTTTTGACAGAATCTGCATGTGACAGCTTTTGCCAGGTCCAATAGACTCATTTGTCTATTAATTCAAAAATGTCTAGTTAAACAACCTACTACCAATATCCTAATGGCCTTTTTGTTCTGGCTTAGTAAGTCTTCCGTAAGTTTGGGTGATCGTTCTTGAATTAACTCATTAGCCCCTCTCTATCTCTGGAGATTCCTCCATCATTCTAGAGATTTATATTGCACCGATTCGTTAATAGCTGTTCATATGCATGGTTTTACTATGCATATGAACAGGCGTGCCTTTTCTGGCAAATGCATCTGTCTTTTCATTTTCCATGTATCCGTTTTGCCCCAGTACCCAATCCAGGATCACTTTATTCTGACTCCATAATATCTATAAGAACCATCAAACTGTCCCAACTAATCTCGAATTGATCTGCATGTAATCTATTGTTTTTATCGCAGCTTCGCTATCGGATGAAATAGCGATGGATATTAACAGTGCCTTGCCTTATTGTCTCATTCACAAACAGTATATAGCGACCACATCAGCCTGCAATTCTGTTGAATATTTTCCTAGACATATAAGGCCCCACATTTTATCTTCGGACCATTGTGTAACAAATTCTTCGCGCAGACCGTTTTTTCCGTCCTTTTTGTCAAGTATGACAATTTAAAAGTTCTTATTGAAGTTCTACCTTGGGACCATTATGTCTGTGGACATTCTTAGAATAGTATCTGCCTTCATCCCTAAGTGTAACTTCTGGTGCTCTGTTCCGTATTGCTGGCTAAACGGCTTTGGGTCTTGAAACACTGATCAAGCTTCCTGTAAAAGTATATGTACTGGTGGTAAGTCCAAAAGAATTTCCAGTGTAACCGTAGGAGAATTTAAAACATATAAATTCAGTCAGACTTCTAAAAGTCAGTTTATACTTGAATTTATATTCGACACATCACGTATTAATTTTAACACATGAGTCAGTAATGGTTGAATAGAGCCTGTAATCATTCGCGTTCATAGCTAATCCCATTTATAAATTTGTGAATAACAGGGGTCCAAGAGCAGATCCCTAAGGAACAGACACAGACGTTGTTCTTATTTCACCAGAACTAGAGCCACAGTATTGTACAGTAAATTTTCTGTCAGACAAGTAACACTAAATAATATATATTTCGGTAAGGTCGAAATGGAATAATTTTTACACGATACCTTGATAGTTCAAAGCTTACATGTTAGGCTGGAGACCAGAGAGTCGCGGGTCCAATTCCGGCTAGGACGTAGATGTTTAGTGGCAGAAGACTAGATAATGTGTGAGAGACAATACGCTTAGTTGCTGTATAATCCCTATGTTCGAGCCCTAGTTGCACTAAAATCATAGGGAGCAGTTGTTGTGTAATTGGCTGTGTATATGTGCCCGCGTTGAGCGGTGGAACAGCTAATGCTAAACTGTGCGAGACTATTAATATAAATGATAATCGAAATATGTGACATCAGTCATCAGACGTCAGTGTCCTTCATCTCCGCTGTAAATGGAATTATGCGAACCAAATTTGTAACCGTTGACTTACCAGGAAGAAATATCTAAAATAAATTTGGAATTTAACTCAGCAAACAAAGGACACCCTTAAATAATATTCTGAAATTACGTAAAACGGCAATGCAACAGGTTTATTATTTTTAACTGTGAATTTTATTTAAGCTGTTTCTATAGGTCAATAAAAATTGCATATTGCAACGGTAAATTGTGTTACATTTTTATTTGTCAGTAATTTCAATATTAAAATTATATAAAATCAATAATATATAAAATCAGTCAATATACGTTTCGTAGAGCACGCGGCCGATTTGTTAACGATTGTCAAGTTTTTCTGTAGCCATCCTCGTGGGATTTGTAAATTTAGGCAATGAGCTGCAGTTTTCCCTTATTTTAGATATTGTTTTATTTTATGGAATTATTTTCGAGAGAAAACTATCACTACTAAGTAGGATTTTAGCCGACAAAAGGTAAGCATGTTCTCCATGGTCACCCTTTCACCTGTTGACATGTGATTTGTAGTATTTTAGGACGCTTCCGGCATGTTCAAGGTACGCTTTTATGGTATGCTTATAGTTCATTTTTGGTACGCTGTTGGTGAGTTTAAGGTACGCGTCTCGGCATGCTGTTAGCACCTACGCTTCTGGGTAGAGCACCTTCACCGCCGTTTAGGACTCCCTCATGGCCGTCGTCTGGGCAAACCACGTAACCGAGGGATCTACGAAACTGTCAGAACTCTGTTCTATTCTTTAGAGGCTCGAAGCCATGGATTCCAGTGGGTAAATACATCTCATTTATACCCTATTATTCAGTTTATTTGCTGTATTTTTCATATCAAACAACCTGACACCATCTGGGAAATTAATTGCTACTTATTTCTTTCAACATATTTAAGTTAATACATATCACTATTTTCAGTACGCATGCTTTAGCTACCAAACGGTATTATAAATATATATTTTAATCTTTTATTACATAGCAATACATAACCTATTAATCACATATTCACTGAAACATTGTTAAATTTGAAACATAGTGTGTCACGCGTCAGTTGTTGCAGTGTTAAAGCGTTGTATTTGTGAATCAGGGTGTTTTATTTTTATTGTCACGCCAGGAAATTGAGAGTAACATGATTACAGGGTACAGTTACACCCCGAGATACTGAGCTAGTTTACTGTTTTGTGGTGAGAACTACGCACAATTCCGGGCTAATCGTGCCATGACTATGCTACACTCTGTGCCCTCTTTTAACTTATAACTTGTCCCTTATCACTTTTAGGGGAGATCCCCTGTAGCACGTTCAATAATACTATCAGTTGTCCGAATACTCAAGTATTGAAAATACCACTGATCGCGTAAAGAACCTATTAAATTAATAACTATTAACTATAATGAAGCATAGTATCTTTGACAAAAATTGTCAACAAATTCTTCGTGTTTCGTTTTTTATTGAAATCAGTATATATTCTGCAACATAAGTGAATTTTTAAGACCTGAACAACTATAAAACATTTTTTTCATATCGCTTCAATATAAAAATTGTGTAGACGTAAACAACCACTTAAATAAGCTCATCTTTCGCGTAAAAGACATCAAAGGGAAAGGTTTGCAAAAAATACTCATACGCATAGATACAAAGAGACATATTGTTAGAATTTAGAGGACTATATATAACGGTTAAATATTTCTGCAGCTTTCTGTCAATGTCAGCTCAACATCTTACGATAATAAATCGTTCTCTACCTTTGCCGTAACAAATTTGATGGAAATGTAGCATGGCGTCGACTTGTTTTGAGTAGCGAATTCTCTTTCACTTTAGCAGATGAAATAGACGGGAATATGAATTTACATAAAGTTAAATTAAATTATATAATGATGATGTTTCAGAACATGTCTTTGTAGTGTCTAATGAATGAGATGTAGTATTTTCAATAAGATGAAAGATATAACAAGGATATAACTAGAGTAAATTAGAGCCTATTTTACCTAATGCAGTACAAATGTTGATAATAAAGCTATAGAATTAATATCGCAACAGTAAAATATATTATCTTCTACAGGAATATCTGCTACTAATTAAAGCAAACAGTAACATAATATTGAAATTTTTAATATCTTTGTACGGAAATCAAAACTATTCCAGATAGTTCAACTATAGGCATAATTTTGAAGTGTAATATTCAACTTCTAAGGTGGTTACATTTTATTATACAAAAATAATATCAGGGGAAATATACCCATTATGCTCAACAACAAAAGACACAAGGTCAAACAGCAATAAATTAAACTACAAGAGAAAAGAATACAAAGTAAATGAACAAGAACGTTATCAATTCAATACAAGTCTGTCGTATCTACGTTTAAACAAATTTACACTGGATGCGGACACAACCCAAGATGGGAGAGTGTTCTACGCGTCGAATACGCGCACTGAAAAGAAGCATGCGCGAACAGAGGTTCTGAAGCGGTCTCTGGTGATCTTAAATGGATGTCCACGTAATCTGTTGTCAACATAGCAAGTTAGTGTCAACTGAGCGACCTGGGATGAACCCGCGTTGGTCGGCAGGGATAATTTGATGTTCAAGGAGAAAAGTTCGCATATTGTCCACAATGATTGATACCATCATCTTGACAACAACGGAAGTAAGACTAACTGGACGAAACTTGTCAAAGTAGAACTTATCCCCTTTCTTAAAAATAGACTTAATACATGCTTGTTTCCACTCGGACGGTAATATCCCAGAAACGAAGGACAGTCTTATTATTACACTGAGTAGTTTGCATTAATAGGAGCTTTAAGCAATATGGCGGATATTTCATCAATGCCAGGTGCAGCCGACGGTCTAGTGATCTTCTTGGGAAATCAATATTTGTCAGATCAGCGAGCACTCGAGGAAGATGATGAATGTTGGGCAAATCGTCAGAAATTCCACTGTATAGGTCTGAGAGAAAGTCTTTATTATAAGGAAAAAATTTTTTAAATATAAAATACAATATTATGCTTTTCAATAATTCGGTCGTAGGAATTATCGGTCCGTACATTTTTAAGGATCAACGCAGCGTAGACCTTACCATAAATAGTGATTGTTATTGTGCTGCGGTATTTCTTCGTTCAGCTACAAGAATTTTATGGCTTTAATGGATACATGGTTTCAACAGCATGGCCACCGCATTTACAGTTAGGTCATCTATGATAGTTCTTCAAGAATTATTTTCCAGAAAAGTCATATCCCGCTTTAGAGACATACACTGGCCGGCTGGGTCTCCGGATCTCACCCCACTGGATTTTTCTTTTGTGAGGATACTTCAAAAGTAAAGTTTACGATAATACACCTGGCACTTTGTATGAGTTAAACCAAAAAATATGGGTAGGTATTAATGAAGTACTACCTGAGACATGTTTAGCAGTTTTGGACCACATGAAGAGTATTTTGACCGAAACGGAAAGCACCTTGACTATATAATTTTTGAAGCGTAAAATCCGCATATATTCTCTGTAAGTATATGTGCACCTGTATTTTTTCCTTCTCAGCAATATAGTAGAATGTATCAGCACATGATTTTTCTGTCTCGTGTAACTATCAATGTCTCTGCTAAACATTTTATTTTTAGATAAATACCTTGGTAGTAAAATATCTAATAATTTGCAAGTGAAAACTAGTGTTTTGAGTTTAATATAATTTTTAACTCAAAGCCAATTGAGGTTTTATTGCATCAATATTATGTTTGTATAATTACTACATTTTAATATGAACCTCATACAACAATTTTGTTATTGTAATGAAGTTTATATAAAACAATATCTTTACTCTCATATAAAATTTTGCCGTAATAATCAAAGTATAGTATTTCTATAAAGGATTATTGTACCAACAATGACAAAAAAGAAAATAAAGCCATTTTTCTTAAAGTTCTATTGAGGTGAAAATAAATTTGTAAGCCTAATGAATTTTCAATACTAAAAACAAATTTAGAAAGCAAATCGAACAATTCCTACGTAAGGGAAATTAACATCACAAATATGCCCCTAACAAGTTGCGTCTAATAAAACTTTTATATTATGATAATTAAGAATTGGTATCTACACGAAGCTGTTCAAAGAGATTTCTCAACTTTTTCTGATAATTATTTCATTAATTAATTAATTTCTTACATTAAGCGGCATTTATAAGGGCACCATGTAAAATTTGCGGTTTCTGTGATGTCTTTTAAAACCTTACAATCATAACATTGAAGCCTCTTAACGATCTAGTGAAAAAAAATTATTTTCCTGCAAAATAAATAGTGTTGAGTACCAAGGCATTACCCATGCTCTAATATCGATCTATAATATAACATTAAATGCAGGTTCTACCAAAACGATTTCGATAAAATACAGTTTTCCAAAGTTTTACTAATTTTATTTGTAAAACACATGCGTCAGATTCACAATGGATATTTTAATAGCGGAGCGTGAAAAGTGTATTTTTCTTGCATCTCAGTTCACATCTGCGTTTTATATTTATTGAAATAAATTATGAGAGTATGGAAAAACCTAAAAGGCACTGCTTGAAAATTGTTATTTATTCTCGTAATAATAGATAAGCGAAATCCTGGAAACTATTATTACTATATATTACTATAATCTGTGATACCTATTTGCCATGTAAGTGAGCGTTTCCGGTTGAATATTTTGTTGTAATATATTGCTACGAGTTTGACGTACATGAACAAATGGATACGTTGGATCTTAATGATTATCAGATATTACGTAACGAAATCACTTGGGCTACTGTAGCGTAGCAGATACCGTAGGCACTGACTTACCCAGAAAGTGATGTACGTGCCTACGATAAAATTTCTCTAGCTCAGACTATCTCAGGGCGTTAAGCCCAAGCTTACATAAACTATGATAAATTATTAGTTTACTTACTTAACAACTCACTGAGGTTTTCCATATGTAGTGGTTGCAGACGAAATAATGACACTTTCTTTAAAAATGAAATGCACTATTTTATTCAATTTACAGATATTGGTTCTCCAGCATGTAACCTGGCGATGTTCAAAGTTGTGGCCAATTTCACGATTAATCAGTTACAACATTCATAAAATGCCTCGTGTAGCTACACATCGGTTTACAATATGATCATGAATTGCTCATAAATACAGCCACAAAGGTTTGATTTAAAGAACCTCCTTAAATATATGTAAATGCATAAAATTTCTAAATATGTACAAGTTAAAAATGTAAACGTATGAATTGAAATCCAGCCGAACCACTGAAGGTGGTCCCCGGTAAGTAAAAAAAATACAACACACAACACACTTGTTTAGGGTGGTATGATACCGAGTCCGGACGTGGAGAACTGTAGCCCTACAGAGATGTCTTCGGGACACAAGAAATGGACCCAAGGATGGGGTTGATCGTAGCTTCATCAGCCCTGGAACGTTCCACTGTAAGTGGATGCCCCGTCCGTGGAACTTCACTGACGTGTGTAGAAGCCCCGTCCGTAGAACCCTAAAGATATCACGATTTAAATTTACAGTCAGAAATGCACGTGAAGCGTGCTTAATGTGAGCAATTCTGACATAACCTACAAATGAAACATAATTTACCTCACTGATGAGGGAACAATCCACCAAAACTCCTGGAAGCCACAGTCGGATAAATGGGGTCGAGTCCGCCTTTCAGGTTGACACGGTATTTCCAAAGGAAAGCCTGCAAATTTGCGAAACACGTGGGTAGAGAACGGGCAAGATGGCGTGAAGAGGTTAGCTTACCTTGTGTAATTTAATATCCTGCTTCCGCAGATAAAATTTACTCACAAACACAAAATATTCCGCTAAACGGAACAACAACAGATTGAGGAAATTTTCTTGAGTTGATTATTCTAAAATCCACCCGGATGCCTCGGATAAAACCAAGGTTCACAGAATAACAACTAATTACTCCCAATCACGCCAAGCCAACAAAAATGGTTCCCTTCGTTTTCCGCTCTCTGCTGTTCACGTGTCGCCCTCCCGTGGAGAATAGCGAAATGTGTTTCGGACGTGTAGCAGTTGTTATAATGCGGCCCACAAAACGCTAAAGCATATGGTGGGTCGCATACGCTAGGGGTCCGTAACAATATAAATATATTATCACGAGGAACTTAACCGTTGTTGTTATTCACATGTAACATCGTCTTCCCATTTTTGGTTTGTTGCTCTTCTGTATTCTATACTTCTTCAATATATCTATTGCATCTTTTCTTTGGATCTGTTTACAGCATTTTATTTGGTCCGTTTCTATTCCCTTTATGATTATCTTCCTTTCTATTAATGTTAATGTTTTCTTTTACCCTAGTCTTACTGTTTTTGTGAATTGATCGATCCGTTTTGGCCCTTGTCACTGCCACATTATATCCCATGTGTATCATCGGTAGAAAATATAAAAGCTGAGTACACCCTTTTGGTCAGGTTCTATGTCGGTTTATTTTTGTTCATGTAAGGTTATCCCTGTGACACTCTATGCTATTTTAAGTCTCTCCTTTTCAGCTAGCTTATCTGACATTTTTCCAGGTATTTTAAATTTGTTGGTGTTTTAAATTAGTCCTTTGTTGCTAAAATTGGAGTTTTCTGTACCTTATATCATCATCATATAAAACCGTGGTGAATGTCAGGGAGTGTAGGGGAAATTCCTTGATTTCTACGTTCTTTTGTTTAATTTCCGTGATCTGGTTGAACCAGTGAATGCAGTGCTTTTGTAAAGGAAGCTGTTATTATTGTATTCATTAGGAAGTCAGGCAATTGAAGCCACGTGATACGAATCTCAGGCCAACATGCCTGATAGATGCTAACACCAAAGTGTTAGAGCGCATATTGGTTACAAGAATGAACTAAAAACTAGATAGAATGGGAGGATTGTCTTCATCACAGTCCGGTTCTTGGGAGGAGATGTCTACCGTAAATGCTACTCAGGAAGTAGTCCAAATTGTTCGTAGCGCCAACTGAGGTAATTGAAGACAACGTGAGATTTGTTTGGCGGTGGCTCTCGATGACAAAAATGCATTTAATTCAACACCGTGGGGTCTTATCGTTGCGTCCCTACATAACAGAGGAGTATCAGCCTACTCGATACAGTTAGTAAAAAGTTACTTTACAGATAGGATGCTTTTGCTTGACGAGCAGGCCAGAGATATTACATGCGGAGTCTCCCAGGGGTCGGTATTTGGCCCACTTCTAGACTTATAGTAAATTCTGAAGAACTTTCCGGATGTCGACTAGTCACCTTCGCGGACGATCTCATCGCTCTTGCCATTGGCTGGAGCGAGGGGGATGTTGAGGCGAAGGCTGACATAGCTTGTAACGTTTCAATTTTGTTTAATTTAGTTAATTTTAATATAACCCCTTGTATATGCCGCTCCTTGGATTTATATGTTAATTTTATAGAGTTAGAGCGCCTAAAAGTATGCAACCAGCGGTGCGCTACGGAATCGTATATTTGGAAAATCAGGAAATAATCACCTTAAAATTTCGTATTGGTCATTTTAAATCCTTTCAATTTTATACATCAAGCTTGTCTTAATATAAGGAATATCCGTAAAAATAAGCATCATATTATATATAATTAATAGGTATTGCCATTATATTTCTGCCATTATCATGTATAGTTTTTCGTATTTTATCGCGAAGTTTTTGTGAGCGAAGGATAAAAACAGGCGTTCGAGTCAGTTACCACGTATTTCTGGTGTGTTAATGAGTGCAATCCACATTTTTCTATATGTTTAACACTTTGAGGTGTTCATTTTGGATATAATTAGAAAAATTGGGTTTATATTGTGGCCGTGTGCTTATGTAAAGTTTTTGGACGGCGCACAATATCGGCTGTATTGCTGGATTTGAGGGCATTTGTTACCCCTAATTAACACGTGGTAATCAACCAAGCTCTTGCCTATAGCTTTGGTTATTTCAAGCCACCCTCCATCTACGTAAGTTATTACATTTTTCTTCTTTTAAATGACTGGTTAATGGTAATTTCGTGAATCCTTGTTATAGGGCTTTTCTTCCTTTCCCTGGCTTCTTTCACTTTTTGGTGCAGTAATTTTGGTTTCTAATTTGGGATATTTCTGATATCAAGCTACCGTTAGAAGACCTATTGAAGTTCCTGCGTTCCAGTTCGTTATTTTGGAATTTCTGAAATAGACGCAGTATACCGGCTGTCCTGGACGATCGAGCATTGGAGCCGCCATTTGCAGTAATTTCGTGCGAGGACGACATTAAGCAGATAAGCTGTATTTCTTTGAATTTTCTGTATTTTCTATATACTATTTTAATATTTTGCATTTATTCATATTCATTTGTGTACCAAATAATCTATTACATATTAGTAGTGCATTTTTGTCTGCTACTAATTGAATGGCCGTCTTTTAGGCCCTTGCGCTAAATTTCAGTGATTAATTCATTTGTCTTGACAAAATCTTGACCTGTATTAATATATTTATTTAATTTTTTTGGTATTTACTATCATTTTGCAGATATAATTATTACGTCATTTTTTTTTAAATAAATTATATTGTGCGCCAACCGTGATCACGTGCGGACATTTAATCATTGGTTTACCACTATATATTTTTTATATATCTATATGTATTTCAACCTAAACATTCACGAGCGGGCATTCATTATTATTAGCTTACAACTTTATGTTTTTTTATATATATTTCAGAATGGTAGAAAATTAAAGTAGATTTTATATACTTTGGGAATCATTTATTTTTGTAGAATATTCGTTCAAAATATATCCAGTAGAGAAAATTAAGGCAATTGACACCTGATATCGATTTCGTGGTCCAATTATATATATTTCTATTTGGGGTGCTTGAAGTTTTGTAACCGAACTTTAAGCCACTACTTGGAAACGTAGGGCAATTTAGGTTACTGGCGCCCTGAGCTGCTCAGTTGTATATTGAGTAGTTCTAAATAACCGCACGGCCAGCTCCGGCTGTAAGCTAGCCAACGTTTCTCTCAAGAACTTGGACACACCACCATCGAGAGTTAGGTTAGGACCTAATATCTCTCTATAAAATTTTAGTAAGGTGACAAGCTATCGAGAGAATCCGGGGCTGGATGGAAATATGGAGCTGCAGCTGGCACCGTCGAAAATCGAGGTGATTGCGCTTGTGGGACGAAAGCAAATTAGGGGAATGCATATAACGAGATTGAGGCTGAGTACCTTAGTGTGTGGTGCTATCCTGAAGACTAAGGAAGAAATCTCCCAACTCGAAGTAATGCTAACGCAGTTCCGAGTTGGGCGACGCAGAAGACGAGAGGGGTTTTAATGCGGTAAAAATTCCACGCTACCCCGCCGCCAAACATCAGACGGGGGCTGACTTTTAAACATTTTCCCTCCAGAAGAAAAAAAGGGTAGCCCGGTATTATTACCTCGTCATCTATAGTATCAAATAGCCTCCTCGATGATTACGTGTAGTATTGTTTCTTCTCTTCATATTACTTCCAAGATCCTTGTGGTGATATACATATGATCATTTATTGATATACCTTGGTAAATGCGTTTTGATGTTTTCGATGTTTGTTTAATTGCTCTAGCAGGTATTCGAGGTACAGCGCCGAGGTTTGACGCCGGCGACGTGCTTAATGAGATTTTCCACTATGTTTCTATGTTTTTACTCAAAGTTTAAATGTTTTTCCTTATAACTAAATTTTTTATCAGTTGGTCAAAAAATTATTATTATTATCATAATTTTCTAATTGAATTTTAGTAAGTTAATCTCTATTAACTTACTAATTTCTGATGAAGTTTATATCATAGTCTTAACATGCGGAAAGAATGTTTAGAAGAATGAATATAATGACAATTATAAATAAATAGGGCAGAGAACAATGGCATAAGTACTACAATTACTTTTTTCTGTGTAATTATAAAAAATATCAAATGTAATTCCCTTAACAAATTGTTGCTCTCGCACTGCGTTTAAAATTTGCATATCTCTTGTAAATGGTGACCATATGAATGGATTGTCTTCAGTTTTGTTCATTTGAGCTGTCTTTGCAAAGACATGTAATACCTTTAATAAGAATATATAGAGTTTCTTTTGACTTTTAAATTGCAGATCGTTCAGTTCTCAGATATTTTCTACAACCGACGTGATTATTCCATGTATAGATTTCTTTTATTTGCAATAAACCATTTAAGAATTAAATGAAAAGTCAAATACATCTGTCGCAAATAGTTGCTCATATAGATGACCAATCTTTTTATTCCGTTAAAGCAGGGATTTTTCTTTCCTTTCTTTGTATCAATCGCTTTATGCCTTTGGTTATTTTTTCCTTAAATATAAAAATCAATTTCAGCTTATCATTTTTAGGTTGGATATTTCACTTATTTTTATGATAGATTTACGAAATATAAAGCATATATTTAATACTGTTTTCCTACTAATGCTCTTTTTCTTTTAGTTAAATGCATTTTAAATTGAAAATTGATTTCCTATAATATAAACAATGTCACTGGATAACCATCATTTGTAGTTTTCAGTACTTAGAAACAGAAGGGTTTCAGAAACGTCGAAATATTAATAAAATTTTGTTACACTATTCAACAAAATTTTATTTCGCCAAATGTTCAAATTTCAACAGATTACTTTTCATATTCAATTTAATTCAACTAATAGCTAACAATAAATTATAGATCTTTATAATTAATTTGTTACTAACGTTTGTTTTTGTCATATTAATTCGGTCACGATCTAATCTCTAATACTGCTCACTTTATAATCTCGTCCATTAAAAGTTACTAGAGAAATATCTTGAAAACTAAACAAGTATCCGAAACGATGAAAACATCAGAGATCAGCGACCAAAAACAATATATAATAATTATAATAAAAGCTGTTACCAAACAGTTTAATAATGTGTTCATCCCGCTTCCGATATAAATTCTTCCTGAAATAGAAATGTCGTCAGCTTCTTAAGGCACTGTATAAAATAGATTTACCAATTGCTTCTTTCAAGCTGCAGAAATCATGTCAGTAATTTTAAACAATCTAAATTCCAGAAAAATGTCGGTAATGAATTTGATAACAAATAAAATTTTAAACGAAAAATCGGTACTTGTCATACGTAATAAGCATAACTGTCTGCAGACTGAGCTACTTTTCAATACAATGGATTAAATAATTCATAATTAGAAACCTTGCAAAGACCTCTCTGAACCATTCTTTTATAGCCCAGTTTATCCCACTACCAATAGTTTCTAAGGTATTTGACAAACAATCTCTATCTCTGATGGGGAATAAGACGATGATCAGTTTGGATGCCGGCATACCGAATTATGTAAGAAAACCATGAAGATGTTACATAAGGAACTATTGGGACAGGATGGCGCGATGGTGAAAATTGAAGGTGTAAAACCAGATCTAGTAGATCACGAAAGTTAAGCCTCGGATGTAGAATGGATGACTTGACCACCAAAAACATCGTCCGCAGACATCGAGACTGTGGATAGTAGACTCACTCACTGACCCATCATATAACTATCAATTATATGAAATAATTGACTATTACTGCAAATAAATTGGAAATAGTTACTTACAGTGCAGGGGTAAATAGCCTTAGTCGTCATCTAATATCAGTATCGACTTAGCAACTATCCAGACATCACAGTAATGGACCTTCTCATTAGTCCTTTCATCAAATGAACTCAAATAACAATATTAATCGATGTATTATAACTTGAGATATTCATTAAAAAAAAACAAGTTAAATTTATTATGTATCCTTTGTTATAAATTTATTTTTATATAAATTAATCTATATGACTTATTTTCAAGACGAGATTTTTTATATTAATTAAAACATTCATTGATTTGAACTTGTGAATTTAGACTATTTCAAATATTGCTTTCTTAATGGAAAATAAAATTATAGAATCCTCTTATTACGGAAGAAGTCTGAGCGTAATTACGCTAATTATCTATGGTTAAAAAATCATGTTAATATTTATAGTATCATATTTTACATATTTTTTAAATTACTGTCAATATACATGTCATTATCCAATTTCATTGACTCTTGTAAATAGAAAAGTTAAACATTGGAATAATCCCAATATTTAAACATCGTCTTTTAATGGAAAGCATTGTCATAAACTAGTCTTACAATATATATATTAAAAAATACAATACCCTGAATTAACACTGATGGCTTCAAATAGGTCAGACACCACGAAGATCCATTGAAATTGTAAGATAGAATATGTACGTCGAGATTTAATTAGTTTAAGCTTTTAAGCCATAAATCCAATTAAGAAACAATTTCAATCTGACCAGATTATTAAGGTTATCAGGATTTTATTGCTAACTTTAGTCGAACTAGACAAAGATAACGCAGCTAATAGTTAGAATGTGGTTTGAACCTTTCGAGTGAGACTTACGGTCAAATATTTTTTTACAAACATGAAACATTGAACATTCCACTAGAAGTGCTTTCGTCAACCAACTTGACAGAACATATAGTGATTAAACGTTTTATGCTAGGCTACGCGTTGAGTCAAGTCTAGCAAACCTCGTATACAAATCAAAGGGATTTTGGGCGCGCTTGAGCACATACCAATTCCTGTCCACACATTGATGCATGTCACTGTATAAATACCACTTACAGCGTGCATATCTATGTTTTTCCTCTCGTTAGTGTCAAGTTAAATGGCAGTTTGGAATTATATCAGGAAGAACCTACGATATGGGAAAATGATTTTGTTATTTGCGACATTCGCATGTATTAAATAATTAAATACACCTAAAGCGGGCATTGTCGTAGTAACAGCAATTTCCATGTATGCTATCTTCTTGGTTGTAGTAAGCACCGGCGTATTGGCCAACTTTGGATGGTATATGTGTGCCCAAATGTTGCAGCAGATGTTTCGGAAATTGTTTCTGCCAAAGCATGGACCAACGTGTAGCGTCAGCTTTATACGTTCATAGTGCTTTTGTAAAGTCTGTAAATATTTAAATAAAGCTGAAAGTTAGGTTAAATTGACAAAGTAATTTATACAACTTAAAAATTTGACGCTATAATAACATTAGTGTCTTTATTAAATACCTAACAGCACAGCAGTTACAATAAATTTACAAAATTGGTATAAAAATCAACAAACTGATACCCAAGTTCGCTAGTTACCTTAAGAGGCGAAATTCAGTTTTCACACTTAAATAACCATGGATTAAATAAAAACCAAAAAGGAAATTCTTTGACTTTTTGCGAACTTCATTTTATGTAAAAAATGGAAACTGATTCAAGTAATGATTCAGATTGCACGCCTTCAGAAATTTTGGACGCTTTTGATAAAATGTCAATGTAGTTACTGCCATTCACGTCAGGAAAAATATGAAGATGCGTGATCAAAGTGAAACAATGCAAGATAATCGGTGAACAGGAAGTTTTAGCCTAATTGCAGAGAAATATAGGATATATAAAGCATCCACTTCATGGTCTGAATACTGAATGCTAAAAGCATTGTACGATTAATTAAATATAAATAAAAAGAATAAATAATAAATGTGGTTCATTAAAATTTTCAAAGAGTTTTATACAAGCAATTAAGATATAAGTTGAGTAAGGATGAAATTTACTCGGTAAAAAATCCTAGGTCTACAAAATGAATCGAAACTGCTATTAGCAACGGTCTGCAAATTGAGACGAGGTACGCAAATACTTACTTTCTGTTGCAAAATTAAATCTGAAAATCCTATAAACTTAACCGGTCGCAGGAAACTTAATTACATACCTTATAATTTGTAAATATATATATTTCAAATTTTTCTGATAGCCCAGTTAATTTATCCTATAGTAATAATTAACAATTCTGACAAAGTCTTTGACGTATTACTGGGTAAACATTATTTTTATACGAAACATCAAATATCAGTTACCAACACGGTTTCTATAGTGACATATCTAAAATTACTTCATTCTGCATTATGAATTATCCTTTGGAAGCAATCAACGATTACTTTCAAACAGTTATACATATAGACTTTAGAGGGTTCAGTTTTAGCTTTAGAAGGAACAACATATGCTCTTGTAAAAAGTGTAAAGCTGAGAACCCAGAGACAGCTGCAGTATGTGAGATATGTGAAAATGTGTTCTGTGGGCCTTGTGCAAGCACCAAGCCAACGGAGGCAAGAGTTTTTACATTGAAAAACAAAGTATTGATGTATTTGTGTATAGAGTGTAAATCAATGTTAACTAAAAAAATTAATTTATTGAAACAAATTCTGTTATTTATAAAACTTCTCGAGGATAAATAATTTATGATAAAAGACAAACAAAAAATAATGGACATTCTTGATAACAAAAAGAAAAACAGTGATAATAAAAATATTAGTAATATAAAAACTATAATAATAATAATAATAATAATTTAGTTTCCCTTTGACATATTACAATGTATAGGAGTCGTCATAAAATGGCTTAAGGACTATAGTAAATAGTTACACAGAAATATAGTTATAGCAAGTACACAATAGGTCACAAACAAAAATAACAATAACATTTCGTTAATCACTGAAACGTATATGATAGCAGGAAGTCAGTGTAGGAAATCTTCCACACGATAGTAGTATTCTTTCATTCAAAATTCTTTAAGGTGAATTTTAAATGATCTAAAGCATGTATTAGATTTAATATGAGCAGGTAACTTATTGAACATTACTAATCCAAGTACATCAGGTAATTTATATGATGAGTTGTATTTAGAGAACGGTATATGAAAATTATCTCTGTTTCTAGTATTCGAGTTATGAATGTCAGAGTTTTTGGGAAAGTTTCCCTGGTTCTTAAATGTATAGATACACAATTCAAATATTAGAATGGACGACACCGTTAAAATACCTAAATCACGAAATAGTGACAATGGTTCTTATTATTTGCTTTTGAACTATAAATACATTAGTTGCATGAGTGGACCAGCCCCAGAGAAAGATGATATCTCAATAAAGAATCCACATTTGCATAATATATTTTAATTAACTGATCCTTATGAAGAACAGTTCTTAAATTAATGAATAAATAATTTTGACTGGGCAGTTTAGAGACAAGATTTTGGCAGTAATATCTCCAACTCAAGGTACTGTCATAGTATATCCCTAAAAATTTAACACTTGTTGTGGCACATGATATGGGTGAATTATTTAATATAAGATTGACACCGTTACATATCCTTTGCCTATTGTGAAAACGAAAGTAGTAGGTTTTCTCACTATTAAAATATAAAGATTTGCTACAGAACCATGCATTTAAATTAGAGATACAAGCATTGCAAGGATCTTCCAGTCTAATATCATCCTTGCAAGACACAAGGACATACGTATCATCCGCATATATGGTTAAGTTAGCATTTGGTATTGCATTTTTTACATCATTAATGTAAATAATGAAAAGAATATGGCCTATAACGGAGCCCTGGGGCACTCCAATTTGAACATGCTTATTTTCAAATTGCGAAAAGCTTTTCGAGCTGTCAGTGACGTAAGATAAATTAACATATTGAGATCGATTCTTTAGATAACAGTTTAACCAGTTTAAAACTGAACCTTCAATACCACATTTTTTTTAGTTTACATAAGAGTAGATTGTGATCAACGCAGTCGAATGCCCTGCTGAGGTCACAGAATACTCCAACAGGACACCCGCAAGCATCAATCTTGCTAATAACATTGTTATGAAAATTACAGAGTGCTGAAGTTGTACTTTTATTTTTTTGAATGCCGTGTTGGTTCTTAGTGATAATTTTGTTTTCATCTAGATAAGAATCAAGTCTATTAAGATAAGCATACTCAAACATTTTGGAGAACCCCGAGATCTCCGCGATCAGCCTATAATAATCAATATTTTGCGGGTCGCTTTTTTAAAAAATTGAATTTACTTTCCCAGTCTTAAGGCTGTTTGGAAAAGAACTGCAACAAATGGAAAGATTGGTCAAAAAAGTCAATGGTTTTATAATAAAAGGTAAAACTTTCTTTAACAGGAGGTTAGGATATTCATCTACGCCGCTAGACCAACTGTTCTTAAGTTTGCATGTCAATAGTTCTAAGAGATCAGATACAATGTGTGGGTACAGAAGAAATTTATTGGCTAGGTTAGAAGATTCAGCAGAGCCTTCATCATATCCTATCTTCTATCAATTTTTGTATCAGCGATAAAGGCGCCTGAAGAAAATAATTATTGAAATTATTGCTTACAATACATGGGTCTTCTATCAATTCTTCATCTTCATTTCTAATAGCTATATTATTAGGGATTCTATTTTTATTACTTAGTTCAGAGACTACTTGCCAACACATTTTGTTTCCGTTACCTGAATTATGTATTTTGGATTGATAATGTTGTTTCTTTTTATTAGCCACTAAATATTTGCGTTTCACTTTAGCCTTCCCATGTTTAAGCTTCAGTTCAGGAAATTGACTGGATAATTGATAAAGGTCCTTCAAATTGTTGTAGAAGATATTGTTAAAACTGTTGATGATATGGAGTTAATATCTTCTCGTACCCATATCAGATCAAGTTGAAATGAATGTTAATCAACATACAAGAGGTAACTAATATAGTAAAGAAGTTAAAAAACAGATCGGATTCTACTTACTTTTTATGCACTAAAATTCTGAAGGCTGCAGTTAATTCTTGAAGGCATACTTTATTGCTTATTATAAGTGTATCTTTGAGCGAGGGCCAATTTCCAGAACAGTTAAAACTAAGCACAGTAACTCTGACACCTAAAGTAACTAACATAAATCTAGCGTGTAATTTTAGACCCATAAACACTTTGCCACCAATTGAGACGGTAATTGAGATGGCAGTATACGATGAACTGGTTAATTACCTCAGTGAAAACAATATACAATAATACAATCGCAAATGAAATTGGAACTGAGAAAGGCGTCCCACAAGGAAGTGTATTGGGCCCTTTGCTATTTAACGTTTATGTGAATGATATGGGCTCATCATTTAACTGCACCCTTTTAAACTTGTTCGCTGATTATACACTAATTGTTGTGGCAGATGAAAATTTAGAGTGTGCGGTTCGAAAAATGAATAAGGAACAAGATAATTTAAAAAAATATTTTAATGTCAATAAATTGGCTCTTAATGTGAATACATATTAACAACAGTTCAATCGAAATTGTTAAGGAATATATAGGATTTATTATTGATAACAATCTTACATTCAAAAATCATTTTCAGTATATGCAAAGGAAAATTAGGAAAAAATTATTCTTTCTTACAGAATATCAGCTAACTTGTCGATTATTAGTTTATCAGGCAATTATACAGCCACATTTTGACTATTGTGCCTCATTACTTCATTTATGAGATAAAAATAGCCAAGCGGCATTACAAAAATTTCAAAACCGCGGCATGAGAATAATACCTACTCCAATGCAACAGATATACACCAATAAATTCAATGCTTGCAGTACTTCAATGGCACTCAGCCAAAAAAGATATATTGATGGGCTTGCTACCTTCATATTTACAGTCCTCTATAACCTTTAACAATAAAATTCATAACTATAACACGAGAGATCAACTTAATATGCACATAGGAAGAACTAATTCAAAGAAAGCTATGATCTCTC